>CM042836.1:157183692-157783692 GCA_023653725.1 Bungarus multicinctus
ACAATGAACTAGGTACATGGAAAGTAAGCCACAGTTATCCAAAGTCCTTATTTCTTTTAATGGCATCTTGATCTATGCAAGCGACAGTGGACAAACAATTCAATCATTTCATTGTTTGACACAATATATTTATTTTCAGAATATCCAGTACAAGAACAGAGTTAGGGCAAGAGAATCCATCATAAGCCAGCTGGTATCCAGCCTTGAGCAACTTCCTTTTCTGAGAAGTCACTGCCAAAATACAGGGTTGTACATTTTCTCCTTCTCTTCCACCCATGTTTGATAGATGAGCCACAGAACTTCATAGTCTTGTCTTGAGATTTTCTTCCTACTTAACATGACAGAGTGTCAGGAGAATGAAAAAGAAATGTCTTTTTTCTGTAAATATTTCGTAGTTCCATGGCAGTTTTTCCCACTGTGTTATCAGCTTCCAGAAATCAGGGGATATTCTAATATTCACCCAAAGGTTAAACTTTGATTGAAAGCAGTACTTAAGTACTTGGCCAGTACTGGAAATTTTCTAAGAGTTCTATAATGGAATGTAGTATCAGTGGTCTTTCAATAAAGTTGTTTTAAGGTATTTGACTATAAGTTTAAGAGAGGCAAAGTGGGACCCAACTATTCGCAGACCAGAAATAACTATTCTGAAAACACATAATTCCCCTCAGTTTCAAGGCTTCCAAGTGCCCCATCGACTATAGTATAATTCAGAACCAAAATGTTCCAGAGAGTATTTGAGAGGCTAGGGACAGTTCCCATTTTGATAATTTGCTCATCTACCCCACTTGCATTTTATTTTGTTATTTGTTCTAGTTTTATATCACATGTGAGAATTGCTTTATGTTTGCTTTTTAATTGTGGTACAGTGCTGGGAATCATTTGGAGAAGGGGTGTCAAACTCAAGGCCCGCGGGCTGGATCCGGACCATGGGGTGCTTAGATCTGGTCCCATGGGGCTGCCCTGGAAACAGCAAGGGACCAGCCCGCAGTGCCTCTGCCACTGAAAACAGAGTTTGTTTTTGCTGGCAGAGGGTTGCAGGAGGCAGTCGCAGCCCAAAATGGAACTTGGGAGGGCTGTGCGCAGTCCTTGCAAACTTTGTTTTCTGTGGCAGAGGGCTGCAGGAAGCCATTGCAGACAGAAATTGAGCTTGGGAATCCGTTTTCACTGGCAGAGCGCCAGTGAACACATGATGTGCCTCCGACACACATGATGTTGAGCTGGCCATACCCATTTTGGCCACACATACTCCTGCCCTCCTGAGGTCAAACACAACCCTAATGCGGCCCTCAATATAATCGAGTTTGACACTCCTGATTTAGAGCCTGGTGGTATAAAAATATATTACATTAAATAAACAAACAAACAAACAATAATAAATAAATAATCCAGATAATGGAGATCGAAGTGGCGCAGTGGTTAGAATACAGTATTGCAGGCTACTTCTGCCCACAGCCTGGAGTTTGATCCTGATAAGGCTCAAGATTGATTCAGGCTTCCATCGGGGTTAGTAAAATCAGAGCCCAGATTGTGGGGGACAAAATGCTGACATTGTAACCCACTCAGAGAGTGCTGTAAAGCACTGTAGAGCAGTATATAAGGCAAAGTGCTATTGCTAGAAAAAACTCTGATATTTATTGCTAAGCTATGGTTGAAAGTCTGACATCAGCCTCACATGCATGAGAGGACTATCTTTTCCCCATCCACGAGCAGAACAATCTGATGTGTGTTTCTGCATTGTTTTATTTGATGTGCAAGGTTACTTAAGAATGCTCTTCATATTCGATTCTTGTGTCAGCTTATGGGAAGATTTTTTTTTCTTTTTAACTTACTAGATCTCTCTAAAAGAGTTCTAAAAGTTCTAAAATAACCAGTGTTTTTTGACCTGCATTTAGCAATCTTGGTACTATGTATATCTGCCTGCCTATCTTTCATGGTTATCTGCAACTGCTTGCTGCTTACAGTATTTCTTTGTTTGGGTTCCTCCTCCTCCACGGGACTCCTCCCCAGCATTCCCCAGTTTTGGCGAAGATCGCAGTAGAAAGCAGGTGACACTTCCGAAGAACTACTACATCCTCTTGGTCGAAAAAACAGGACTCCCCCAGATGGAAGGAAAAAGCAAATAGACAGCAATAACAAAGTAGGGTGGGGTTGGATGCTCCTTGCAGCTCGGAGAGAACCGCCATATCAGGTAAGAACCAACGCCTATTCTCCTATGAGCTGGTCGGAGCATCCAAATGAGTGGGACATACCAAAGCTTGGCCTGCACTACAGGTGGGATGCTGTCTGGACCTGGAGTCTGTCCCTGTCCTGTACAACTCCTTGTAGCACCCTCCTACCAAAGGCAGCATCCGCAGATGCAAAGGCATCAATCTTATAATGCCTGATAAAGGGAGGGGGAGATGCCCATGTAGTGGCCCGAC
Source organism: Bungarus multicinctus (assembly GCA_023653725.1). Classification (NCBI taxonomy): domain Eukaryota; kingdom Metazoa; phylum Chordata; class Lepidosauria; order Squamata; family Elapidae; genus Bungarus; species Bungarus multicinctus. The sequence goes on from CM042836.1 coordinate 157,186,113, forward strand.
AAATGTCCGTGATGGGAGGTTGAGTGGCCCAAGCCGCTGTGGTTGCTGTACTGCGTGTGGAGTGAGCTGTGATGCCCCTGGAGACTGCTAGGGCCTGGGCTTGATAAGCTTTGGCAATGGTCGCTCTCAACCAACCACCAATGGTGGGTGAAGATGCTGTAGTACCCTGACTATGAGGCAGAAAGATAACAAAGAAGGCTTCGGTCCTTCTAAAGGAAGCCGTGCGATGGATGTAGACTTTTAAAGCATGTCGGACATCCAGCTTATGCCACTGATGTTCCAACCCTTGGGAAGGGTGAGGACAGAAATTGGGTAACACTAACTCCTGTGCCCTATGAAAGGCAGAATTAATCTTTGGAATGAACGTAGGATCTGGTCGGAGAACAACCCTATCTGCGTGAAAAACACAAAGGTCTAACCTGACCGACAGGGAAGCCAACTCAGAAATGCGCCGACCTGAAGTTATGGCCACTAAGAAAATTACCTTATATGTAAGAAATAGTAGGGATATGGAATGTAGCGGCTCGAAAGGAGGCTTGGTAAGAGCTAAAAGCACTTTATTCAAATCCCAGGTAGGATAACGATGAACCGGAGGCGGTCGTAAATTAGTGGCACCCCTAAGAAAAGCACAAATAAGTGGATGGTGAGAAAGAAATGGAAAAACGTCATGATCAATAACAGAAGACAAGGCGGAAACTTGTTTCCTCAGAGTATTTGGTGAAAGCCCCCTATCGAGGCCATCCTGCAAAAAATCTAAGATTTGAGCAATCGAAGGAGATCAAGGTTCAATATGAAATTTGGAACACTATTTTGCAAATATGGACCAAGTGGCGTTATAAATGCGAGTAGTTGAGGGGCGCCTCGCAGCTTGGATGGTAGAAATAACTCTATTGGACAATTTCTTGCTGATTAAACGCGACCGCTCAACCTCCAGACGGTCAATTGGAACCATTGAGGGTTTGGGTGTTGTAGAGGACCCTGGGTTAGAACAATCCTGTCTGGAGGGATCCTCCATGGTTTGAACACCGACAGACAACAAAGGTCCGCGAACCAAGGCCGTTGGGGCTAGTAGGGAGGTACTAGAATCAGTTCTGCCTGTTCCTCTAGAGTCTTCCGTATGACCCAAGGAATCAAAGGAAGAGGGGGGAATGCGTACAAGAGCCCTGGGGGCCACGGGCAGCGAAGAGCGTTGAAATTCTCCGCTCCCTGAGAGGGGTATCTGGACACGAAACTCAGAAGTTGGGCGTTGAGAGAGGATGCGAAGAGATCGACCACCGGAAGACCAAACTGTGTGACTGCCTCTTGAAAAAGCGACGGATGAAGACACCACTCCATGTGATCTACCGTGGCATGGCTGAGCTAATCTGCCTGGGTGTTGCAGATTCCTGAGATGTATTCTGCCCTGATGGAGTGTAAATTGGTCTCTGCCCAACGACAGAGACGTTCCGCCTCCTTCATGAGCGGTTGTGACTGGGTGCCCCCTTGTTTGTTTAGGTGCGCCTTGACGGCTGTATTGTCTGTGAGAACTAAGATATGCTGGTTGCATACCTGCGGTAGAAAAGAATGAAGGGCCAGGTGGATAGCCCAAAGTTCCAGCCAATTGATATTGTGAGACTGTTCTCTTGCTGACCAGCAGCCCTGAGCTGTGGAGAATTGAAGATGAGCACCCCATCCCAGCAGGCTGGCGTCGGTGGTGATGGTGAGTCTGTTGGGCTCCTTGAAGAGACAACCCTTGTTTGTTGTTGGCCTGGACCACCAGAGAAGTGAGGTGAGTACCTGTGTTGGAACCTTGACCTTGTGACAGGAGTTGCTTAGACCAGAACGTTGGAATGGCAGAAGGAACCACTGAAGGGATCTGGAATAAAGACAAGCCCAAGGAATAATAGAAATACATGAGATCATCTTACCGAGAAGAGTAGAAAGATCCACAAGACAAACTTTATTTTGCGACCTGATCTGCTGCACTAGTTATTGTATACTTTTATGTCTTTCCTTTGAAAGGTAAACCTTGCCTGCCCATGTATCAATGATGGCTCCTAAGTGTAGCAATCTGGTAGAAGGGGTTAATTGGCTTTTATCTTGGTTAATTGAAAAGCCATGTGCCTGCAAAACGCGTAGAGTTGTCTGGGTATCGTGGAAAGCTTGTGTAGAGGATGCTGACAAAATTAGAATGTCGTCTAGGTAACAGTGTAGTCTGATCAGAAGACTGCGGATATGAGCAGCCAGAGCAGCGAGGACCTTGGTGAAAACACGGGGAGCAAAAGCTAATCCAAAGGGGAGGGCCCAATATTCAAAATGTTGGTTATTATAGCAGAACCTTAAAAACTTACGATGTGATGGTCTGATCGGAATATCCCCAAGTAAGCCTCCATCAGATCAACGGAGGTGAGAAAGTCTCCCTCCCTGATACTGGCAAGAATGGATTGTAAGGTGTGTATTTTGAATCTGCGGTAGACTAAAGATTTATTGAGGTGTTTCAGGTCCAAGATCGCTCTCCACCCTCCTGAACTTTTTTGGACTAAAAAGAGAAGAGAATAAAAACCGCGTCCCTTTTGGTCCTTGGCAACCGGTTGAATGGCCCGTATGCTTAAAAGATGCTGGATAGCTGCCTCCATAAGGTTATGCTTGACCGAATTTTTGGAGACAGGAGATACCATGAAAAAATCGGATGGGGCAGATTGAAATTCTAGTGCTAAGCTAAACCTTACAGTGTCTCGGACCCAGGCATCAGATGTGGAAACGTCCCAGCGATCCGCATAGAACTTGAGACAGCCCCCTATGGGATGAGGCTCCACGTGGCTAGCGTGGGTGCCTGAAAGATCTGCTGCCAGAGGTTCGGAAGAACCTTCTGGGTTGGCCGCCCGTCCGGTATCTATCCCCGGGATCTGACCTATCTGAGGTCTGTCCCGGGCAGAAAAATTGGGATTTGTGCGTTCGAGACAGAAAGGAGCTCTGGAAATATGGGCGAAAGGAGCTCCTCCGAAAGGACTGGAGGTACCTTGGGTCAGATTTTCGAAAAAGAGAAAGTAGTACCTTTTTCTTATTCCGGGTCTCAATGAGAAGCAGATCTAAGGAGGGACCAAAAAGTTTATCACTCAGGAGAGGAGCTGAAGCGAGTTTGGATTTGTGTTTGATGTCCGCCTGCCAATGTTTGAGCCAAAGAAGGTGACTTGCTGAGAGATGGGATGCTATGGCCCTGGTGGAGAACTTGACCGAATGAAAGGTCGCATCAGCTGAGAATTCTGCAGCCACTGTAAGCTTAGCTATGTCCTGGTGGTCCCTAAGATTAGAGGTGGGGACGTGTTCTCGAAGCTGCTTTAGCCATCTAAGTGAAGCCCAGTTAAAAAAGGAAGCCGCCGTGGCTGCTCTGATGGCCCAGGCATCTGAGTGATGGGCTTTGCGTAGGGCTATTTCAGCCCTTTTATCCTCAGGCCTTAAGGCCTCAAGCGACTCACTGGGAATCGAAGAAGAAGAGGAGAGCCCAACTATGGGATCATCGACCTCTGGGGTATTTAACAGATTAAGGTATTCTGGAGCCATGTTAAAAAACCTCCTATCATAACCCGTAGGAGCCGGGCATGTTGCAGGGGAACGGAACTGTTTCTGAACTAGGTCCATAAATATGTGAGGGACCGGTATCACTTCAGCTTGAACTGTGGGCTGATTAAAAAAGAGATCTTGAGGACCCTCCTCTGCAGAAGACACGGGAGGAACTGCTGTGTCAATGCCTGCCGTGTTCTTAGCTTTAAACAGAAGAGATTTAAATAGTTGTGGCTGAAACAGGCCAGTAAAAGCAGGTTGATCAGGGGAGAGCCCCTCGTCTTCGGACATCCCTCCCTCTAAAAGATCCGGTTCAGATAACGAATGTTCGGAATCATGAAGGGATTCTAGATCACTGTGTTCTAAATGTTGTATTTGAAACAGTTCCTCAGCCTCCATGTCCAGATCCCCCCCCCTGTGGATCCTGCATAGGAATACCCTCAGAAGGGATTACCTGATCAGTGTGGTGTTCCAACCTGACTAGAGACTGAAGTGACTGGGTCTCAGGGTCAACAGGGCAGGTTGATGCTGGGTCAAGACCGCATGCTGTAAGCCGGCAGCGATCCTCTGCCTGATCGCCACCTCCATCCATGTTCGCATATGAGCAGGGATCTTCTCAGGTAAGGAGAAGTCCTGGCGAAGCCCTGCCGCAGTTGGAGTAAAGGTGGCCTCAGGAGGTCGCCTAGAGGTTGGCAGGTCGGATAGCTGAATCTGTTGTCCCACTGAACCACGGCTATGCTTGGATGAGAGAGAAACATCTGGGGGGGGGGGGGACATACAGTTGAGGAGGGCCCTGGAATAGGTGGAGAGGGTTGCTGAGAAGGCCTTTGTACTTCTCGTGTACATTTATCTATTTGCTTCTCTAAGGCCCTATGGCGCCTTCTTGCATCATGTTCAGAAGCTTTGGAAATACCCCCCACATTTTTGGATTTTGATTTTGATTTGCCATGAGAGGTAGAAGGCTGAGAACCGCTACCCCCTGCCATAATAAGTCTGTATGATATAGTAAAATACAGATGGATAAATATAATTGCTGATATCTAGGCAAATATGGTGGTTGGCATGCCCAGGGACCTGACCCAGCAAGGGAAGGGAGCCCTGATAATAGTATATTCCCCTTGTTTAATCAGTTTTTAGGAGATGCTTAACTGTTAATTGATATTGTCAATGAAACTATGGAATCACTAATCAGCCAGATTAAGAACGCCGACCGGGCCTTGTGGAAAGGAAGAGCCCGCAACAGCGTTACTGCACAGGCTGACTCAGGCCCTAGGTGCTCGCTGTTGTGCTGCTGGGAAGGATTGTGAGTGTTAGCCAACAGATAGTATTAAAAAAATTTTGAAGAACAAAATCTACAAGTTTGGGACTCCTGCCTTGCAGGGAATCCCTAGAGAGCACAATTTACTCCACACAGTCAATAACATAGGGCAATATTAAGGGTAACGTGGCCATGCGGTCTCCTGCACTTAAAATGGCGGCCAACGGAATTTTGGCGCACGTGCGCCACCAGCAGCAACAGTCCTTTAATGGAGGACCTTTATTCCTTGTAACAACAAAAGACAAGGAAGAAAATGGGAGGAAGAACGATTGCACTCCACTCCCTCTAAAGAGAAAACGGCGTTCAGCTTACCACGCGGTAAGAGCGTGGCACGATCGAATGGCAGGGAGGGAGCGGCGGGTGGGGGGGCTGGAAAACGACATTCCCAGGGACCCCTGCTTAATAAGGGGGCGCAGCAGGCGCTTCCCAATCTAAAGAAAAAATCCCGGATCTCCCTAAGGGAGAACTGAAGGATCCGTGCTCTCTATGCCCAATAAATAATAATATTAACAAAGGCAAATCGAAATTCAAAATGGAAACAGAGAAACCCCAAAGGTTAAATGAATGGACACTGAAGAAATAAGAAAGGAGATAATGAGAATTGGGGGAAATAAAGAATTCACCTGCTTCGACCAGAGTAAACACTAACACAACCTATTCAGACGAGGCTGAGCTAAAACTGGGGAATGCTAGGGAGGAGTCCCCGTGGAGGAGGAGGAGCATTCCAAAGTTTAAGCTCAGCCTATCAGAACGAAGACTGAACCAACCCACTCATTTGGATGCTCCGAGCAGCTCATAGGAGAACAATTCTCAGTCTTTGTTAATAAATCGACATCTAGATTAAAAAAATCCCTCAAATGAAATATCTTCCCTCTATTTTCCTTCTTGCAAAATATTCCTATACATGACTTTGCTGATTCTTTTTTTTTTTTTGGTATAACACTCTGATATCTCCATTATAGGGTGACAACAAATACTGCTGTCACAGTATCCTTTCTCAGAGCTAGAGGCAGGGTCTACAACGGATTGGAATCTTCTGATAGAATCTTCTGATTCCTGTTCTGCCACAGGTTCTTCAATCTTCACTTTATGGAAGTGAAGCCTAATGACCCTGTAAAGTTTGCTTCGTACTGTTTTCTTCAAACTGTTCATTTTATCTCAGGAGCAAATGTGATACCCAACATGCCTGAAAGATTCCCCACACCAAACTGGAATATATTGTCTTGGCTGGCTGTGCTGATAAGGAACTTGCCCTAAAGGTTGTTCCTAGTACTTCTCTCTCGTCACTGGCAGAAGGCCTTCTTCAACTTCTGGCCTGGTGAGAAGTCCCACACCAGACCTACCTCTGAACTGCATTTAAGCCTGGCTGCTGTGACCCCTCAGAGTTCAGCATGGCCAGGAGCAAGGATTATATTGATTGTTATTTCTTTTCTCACTTGCTCGTTTTGTATTTGCTGGCTATTTGATATTTCATTGTACTTTTTCAGTATAATTTGTATTTTAAAATGTGGCTTTTTTTTTTTTTTTTAAAGTTCTATCTTTACTTTAGTACATCTCACTAAGGTATAATCTGAGGCAGTTTTTTCTCCAACTGAGAAAAAAATGTATAAAAATAAACAAAACTTAGAAAATCTCCAGATTTGATAACATAAAGATTTTATTTTTTCCCCTTTTTGTTTTTCAAAGGATTTATCCAGAGATGATATTCAGCAGGTTCTGACCAGTTCTGGAGAACCAGTAGCAGAAATTTTGTGTAGTTCAGAGAACCAGCAAATACCACCTCTGACTGGCCCTGCCCCCCTCTATTCTCTGCCTCCTGAGTCCCAGATGATCGGCTGGGTCTTCTTTGGTTGCCCCACACAGGAGAACAGAGCTGGAAAGCAGGTTAGTGGGCTGGGGAGGGAATGGGTTTTTGCAGTAACCTTCCCTCAGGAGTGGGGAGGGAATGGGGATTTTGCATATATCCTTTCCCCGGAGTGCGGTGGAAATGAAGATTTTGCAGTATCCTTCCCGTGGAGTGGCATAGGAATGAAGATTTTATAGTATCCTTCCCCTGCCACACCCACCAAGCCATGCCATGCCCACAGAACTGGTAGCAAAACATTTTGAATCCTACCACTGGATCTATCCATTGATTAATGCCAAAGACAGACCTGAATGACTATGACTTGTAATTTTTATAAGCAGAGTGGTTATCATTCATTCATCCGTATGTTTTGATGATCTTTGACACACATATTAAGATGCAGGAATACATTCTATTTTATTCAGCCCAGGGTTCCAGAATCAAGAATTTCATGAAGTAAAATCAGAGCTAATGTATCTAAATATAAAACTCCACCTAGAAAATCCACGCTCACACTCACCTGTTTTCATTTAACATTCAACTTGAGAAGATAGCTTGGTAATTAAAGTGATACTTAAAGGTTTGTGAACCCTTCTGAATGCTCAATATTTCTGCATAAATATAACCTAAAACATGATGTATTCTCCACAAATCCTAAAACTAGATAAAAAGAACACAGTTAAACAAGTGAGTCAAAAACATTATACTTGCTCATTTATTTATGCTGTGATATTGCTTTTAGGATTTAGACCCCCCCCAAAAAAGGATTTCTCATATGGTTTTTTTTTTAAATGCATAATAAATTCTACCTTATATATTTTAGTTGAAATATAATGATGCAAAGCAGTTTACATTTCAACTAAAATAAAATTTATAGCAGTACATACATCTATAAATAATTTTTCAACTAAAATAAATTTTATAGCAATACTTATTAGCAATACTTATTACCTAGTCAAGAGCAAATGCTTTTGGAAGACAAGAAATCCTCCATTGCAATATACAGACCTCAACCAAGAATACAGTTTCAGAGGCTACACTGAAGTGCTTTTCACCAGTCCTTGAATTGGCATGAAAATTGGCTTTTCTTAGAAAAGCATGCTGGGAAAATTAGTGCTGCCCTTGTCAATTCATACTGGGCTCTATAAACAGAGTTGGTGAAGGTTGCAGTTCTGGTGTAACTATTGTAGTCATATTAAAGACAAGGATCTGTGGCATTCTCTAGTGACATAAGAGGAAGACAGTTCTGGCAGCAAATGCAAGGTCTACTTCTGCAGCACTCGATGATGTAAAACTGAAATGGAATAAAGAAAAAGTTGTTGCTGTAAAACTATAATAAGTGTGGTTTTGCAAAACCCCTTATTGGCAAAAGATTTGATAATGTATTCAAAGGTAGCAGAACTACCCACACATAGCTGGCAAAATCCAGGTCTTTTTCCCAGACTAAATTTACTTTTTGTGCAGCACAGACTAACATTGTCTCAAGGGACTGATAATCTGTCTTTTAAATACAATTTTAGTGTTTTAAATGATAATTAAAGGAAGGAAAACCTATTTGTTTTTAAAAGGCGTAGCTAAACTATGTTTACAAGAAACCTGCAGATGACCTGTCAAACATGATGGAAAATTCCATTCAGGCGTGACACAGCCCAGGTCTCTGTGTTTGGTCTGTCCTGCAGTCCAAGTTTAAAAGAGTCATTTCCAGCAACTAGAGAGAAACCAAAGTAGCCTTCAGCAACCACATTGTCCTCGAAGCATGCCAAACTATATACAAGACCAACTTTATAATAGAAGAAGAGAGAAAATACTACTTTAAAATTAAAATAGCTAAGGATGACTTTACTTAAATTGTCTTAATTATAGATGGAGCATGAGATGAAGATGGTTTGATCAAAATAGTTCCTTTCTTTCAAAGCTGGTATTCTTTACCAAGCTCCAAGATTTCTTCTGACATTCTGGCAGTAGTGTTTTGAACATCCATAGCAGCAGAACTTTGCTTGATCCAATCTACTCCTGCATTCTGCTTCTCACTTTGGCATGATAGATGCCTCTAGGAAGGCCATAACTATGCGTGGAAGACTAGCATCTTCCCTTGCTGCTTGACCTCCAACAATTAGTATTCAGCTCTATAAATCCTTAGAGCTATCACAGCTACTAGAAATGCTCTTACATCTCCAATAATGGCCATCAACACACCCTGTGGCTGTAAATTCCATAAATTAATTATGTGCTGTGGGAAGACCCATCTTTTTTGGGGTTTTTTTTTACAGAATCTACTGCCAATCAATTTCTTTGGGTAAAATTCTCCTAATGTGATCAGAAGAATATGGTCTGTCCATTTTCTCCCCATAAAAATAATTTTTCAAACCTGTAGCATATTCTCCACACTTAGTAACGATTTTTCTAAACTAAAAATGTGTGAATTACATTTCCAAAGAAAGGGCTGCAAATCTTGACATTTTTTCTGGCTCTTTTCTGCCCTCAGTCTAGTTTGGCCGTGTTATTTTTAAGTCAGTATGATGTGTAATTTACTGCTGGATTTTTCCATCAAACCCATTTTGCAAAACAAAACGAACCCAACCTATAAAAATATCCTCACTTATTTTTATACCCCACTTTCTTAAAGTTGGCTGCCTGAAAGTGGAACACTACTTTTCCAGAGCTGATTGTTAATTACATTGTATAGTTTGTCATTTTCTTCTTTTCAATGTGGTTATTTTTAAAAATAATGAAATAATCTTCCCAGACAATGTTACACATTTGACTTACAAAGTACTGTACTTTTTTAGTGACTGTTCGATGTTACAATGGCATTGAAGAAAGTGACTTATGACTGTTTTCATGCTTATGACTACTGCAGTATCCCCATAGTCCTGCGATGCTTGGCAACTGACATGTATTTATGGTGGTTGCAGGGTCCTGGGATATATGATCACCTGACAAGCAAAGACAATGGGGAAGCCACATTCATTTAACAATTGTGTTACTCACTTAACAACTGCAGTGATTCATTCACAACTATGGCAAGTAAAATGGAGCAAAACTTACCTAACAAAATTTTGGACTCGGTTTGTGGTTATAGGTCAAGGATTACCTGAATTAGAAATAATGATAACAGCATACATATTTTATGGTCATGAAAGTAATCATCCTTATCTAATGTTTTTATTGTGTATTTTGTACTCACTTTTCCTAATTTGTGCACTGTTTGGTGTTAATTGTGCCCATATTTATTAGAATTTATTTATAGCCCACTTTTATTATTTTTATAAATAACTTACAGTGGCAAACATATCTAATACACTTTCTTCCTCCTATTTTACCTATAAGGGCAACCACCCTGTGAGGTAGCTTGTGGAAAGAGAGAGAGAGGGAGGGAGGAAGGGAGGGAGGGAGAGAGAGGGAGGGAGAGGGAGAGGGAGAGGGAGAGAGAGATTGGCCCAAAGTCACCCAGCTGGCTTTCATGGCTAAGGAACTCAAGTTCACAGTATCCCAGTTTCTGGCCTCGTTCCTTAACCACCAGACCAAACTAATAGGTTTCCCTTATAAAAATTGGTATTTAATGGCATATTTGAATGGAGTAATCTCCCCACAATTAGATAGTGAAAAATATTAAAATCACAGAAGACAAGTTACAAAAAGGTTTCTTTTACTTCAAGGACAATTTAGGGCTGGTTGATACATGGAGACAGAAGAATTCAAGAGAGTATGCACATCTTTTTCTGAAAAACATAGATCCTTTTCAAGAATAGACATGATTTGTATGCCAGCGTTCCAACTAACCAACTCCAAACCAATAAATTCCGAGACACCACAATTCCTCAAAGTTCCATTTTATTAGAGTTGTCATATTGGCACATCTGGGACAACCTGATTCTGAGAGTTCCAGGTTTTCCCTTCCCAAAAGAGAAATCAAAGATCCATCTCCTTCACCCATCAGTCCATCACATGGCTCAATCAAATCTTCATCCCAACTGGAGACATCCCTCCAGTCACTCCTCTCAGTGCAGGGCAACATGTCCATGACTCTCTGAGAAAGAATGTTATTGTGTCTAGTTTTCTACTCCACTATGAAATCCCCCCTCCCAGGTTCCTAGGAACTGAATGTGGCAACCTCGAAGCTTCCAAGTAAAAAATGGCTTCCAAGGCTGACATTGGATTTCAAACAATTTGGCTACTAAGATTTCTAAAGTAAGGATATTACCGAATTTTTTTTTGGATCATAATCCTGTGAGTTTGGTTTATAAAAGGGGATCCATTGGTTTTAGATGGATGTATGAAAAATGGAATATGGAAAAATGAAATATTGTTACAAAAAGAAGCAATACTGGAGGATTGTAAAACATTTTTTAAAATTGGAAAATAATAAAGATACTGTTTTAAGAATAGCTTGGGATACAAATTGTTTTGGAGCGGCAATGAAGAGGCACACACGTATAGTGATTCAGTCTTTTTGTTTATTTTCAGGACACCGACTGACTCGGCGGCGCGGCAGCCCTTCTTTTAAAGGGCTCCCCGCCTAAGCCAACCAATGACGGCGCGAGGATCTCCCGCCGGAATGTAGACCAATAAACAGTAAGTATTTCAAATATTAACCAATCCAGAACACCCCTCCCTCCTTGGTCCAGTCTGACCAATCAGGAGCCGCGCCTATGTTACGTAATCACGTAGATAGGCGGGGCTCCTGTGAGTCCGACTGGACCTGCGCGGTTCAGTTGCGTCGTTACCATCGGCTGGTGCGGAAGGACCTGTTGCTCCTCTCGCCTCCGGCCCTGGAAACTTCGAGCAGGTCGAACCGGCTGCGTCACTACCAACGGGCCTAGCTGGGCTAGTTGACGTGGCCATGCCGCTCCCTGCTCGGCCTGGATTATCGACGACCCTGTCAGATGTTTCAGCGGGACGTTCTTCAGGATCAGGTGCGTAGCAGCGTGACCCGACCGGAGCTAGAGTTGAGGGTGTGTGTGTGTGAGTTAGGGCGTCATTGTTTGTTAGTGGGCTTCCCTTATCCAGACTGCTTGGTGGTTGTTCCCCTTCCCCCCCAGGAAAATCGCCAGGTCTGGAATGGGTGCGAGTTCGAAGTTGGTCTATGTGTCGCTTCCAGCTTTTGCCATCAGCGGTGGTAAGCCGGTAAGAACGGGGTCCGGTTAGATGTGTGATGGTGGCTGGCACCCATAAGGGGTGCCCTACCAGGTTTTTAGCGTAAACTAAATCCCCAATTCGGAATGTTCGGACTTTGGTTGAAGAATCTAGGGGTTTCTCTGTAGAGTAGGTGGGGTGTAGTCTATCGAGAGGGGAACGTAGTTTTCTCCCCATAAGTAATTCAGCAGGAGTTTTGTTAGTAGTGCTACTAGGTGTAGTGTGTTGGAGGAACAATAATTTGTCGATGCGTGTTTGTATAGGGCCCTGGTCTAACTTAAGAAGGGACTCCTTGGTAAACCGGACCATGCGCTCGGCCCGTCCATTCGCTGCCGGATGTGCCGGCGCGGTTAAGGCATGGCGTATGCCCAAACTTGCTAGGTAGCCCTCAAATTCTGTAGCCGTGAATTGAGGGCCGTTGTCAGATACCAGGACGTCTGGTAAGCCGTGGGTGGCAAACCAGTGACTGAGCTGTCGGATGACAGCTTCAGAAGAGGTTGATTTCATGAGGCTCACTTCTAACCAGTTGGAATAAGCGTCTACCAGAATCAAGAAGGTATGTCCCTTAGTCGGACCTGCAAAATCTATGTGGACTCTAGACCAAGGGCCCCTAGGTAGATCCCACTCAGTGGCTGGTGCCTTTGGGGGTGAGGGCCGGGAAGTCTGGCAGGGCTGGCAACCCGCGACCCAGTCGGTAACATCCTTGTCCAACCCAGGCCACCATACATAACTTCTAGCTAGACTTTTCATCTTTACCACCCCGGGGTGTCCCTCATGCAATAGTTTCAATATGGGATTTCGCAGTTTTTGTGGAATGACCACTCGATCCCCCCATAGTACACAGCCTTTTAGTACTGACAGTTCCATTTGTCTCTGTTTAAACAGTCTGTGCTGTTCTTGTAACTCAGAGTCAGGCCAACCCTTTATGATCCACCTACTCACGGTATGCAGTAGGTGGTCGTTAGAGGTTTCGTGCGCGATGTCTGCTGCTGTCATCGGGAGGTCGGGCAGGGTCTCAATCAAAAAGGTTGAAGTGCTGGGGTTTGGTTCAGGATCAGAGTCTGGTAACGGGTAACGACTTAAAGCATCGGCGTGCGTGATGGTCGGACCCGGGCGGTAAGACAGGGTGCAATTGTAAGCGGCCAGGAATTCTGACCATCTTGTCATTCTGGGTGATAGAATGTGGGGAGTGGGTTTGTCACCCGCCAGGATACCTAGTAGGGGTTTGTGATCGGTGATGATAGAAAATGATCGACCATACAGGTATTCATGGAAACGTTTAATACCCGAAATTATGGCTAGTGCCTCCTTGTCCAGTTGACTGTAATTCCTTTGGCTTTGGGACAAGGTTTTTGAATAGAAGGCAATCGGAGCCTCTCTGCCGTTAGGTAGAAGGTGGCTCAGGACAGCTCCGATTCCAAAGGGGGAGGCATCACAAGTTAGTAACAATGGCAAAGTCTCGTTATATTGAATTAACACTTGAGCTGAAGTGATCATGTCTTTAATTTTGTTAAATGCTGTTTCTTCCCGATGTCCCCACTTCCACGATGCGTCTTTGTCCAAAAGTCTATGCAAGGGTTCCGCCACCGTGGCTTTCTGGGGCAAAAAGACATGGTAAAAATTTATCAACCCTAGGAAAGCTTGTAGGTCAGCCTTGTTAGTTGGTGTGGGGGCATTTTTGATAGCACGGGTTTTTCCTGCTGTTGGATGGATGCCATTGCCATCGATTAGGTATCCTAAAAACTCTATTTTGTCTGTGATAAGGGTACATTTGTCTTTTTTGACTTTAAACCCAGCCTCAGTAAATTTGGTCAGCACTTTCCTTAGGCGGTCTCGCAGTTGCAATTTGTGTTTAGCTGCAATTAGAACGTCATCGAAATACGGAATGACTCCAGGAATTCCTTGAAGAAGGCGTTCCATAAGAGATTGAAAAATGCCTGGTGCCACGCTAACGCCAAATTGGAGGCGATTACACTTAAATGCACCCCGGTGTGTTACAATAGTTTGGGCTTCAGCTGTTTTTTTGTCAACGGGCAGTTGCTGGTAAGCCTGAGCCAAATCGAGTTTAGCGAAAATCTTTCCGCCCTTGATAGAATGTAGCAAGTGTTGCACGACAGGCACGGGGTATGCGCTCTGTTGTAGTGCATGGTTGAGGGTCGCCTTATAGTCCCCACAAATACGAACCGACCCGTCTGCTTTTATAGGGGTCACTATAGGGGTCTCCCATTTAGCGTGGTCAACTGGCTCGAGGACCCCTTGCTTTACTAGTTTATCCAGTTGTTCTTCTATTTTTGGCTTTAAGGCAAAAGGCACCCGTCTAGCCTTTAGTCTAATTGGGGCTACCTTGGGGTCTATGTTAAAAGAAATCGGGTTACCCCGGTACTTGCCTAATTCTTCGCTGAACAGGTCCTGGAATTCTTGAATGAGATCTGCCTCCCAGTCAGCGTCTGTGATATGGTTGATACCGGTCATCCCTATTCCCAGCGGTTCGAACCATTCCAGTCCTAAAAGGCTGGGTCTGTTCCGGTCCACGATTGTTAGGGGAAGAATCTCAGTATGGTTGTTGAAGGTTACCTGGAAGTGTCCAATCCCTACTACCGGAATTCTGTTTCCCTGGTAGTCTTTGAGCGTTAATTTCTGTTTGTCTAGTTCGCTTCGCCGTATGTCTGGGATCAATTTCTTAATAGTGTCCCAGGAAACCATGGAAAGGAATGATCCCGAATCCACTTCCATTTCACAATTTTTTTCTTCAATTCTTACTTGCACGTGGACTTTTTTAACGTTTTTTGTATTAGAGTGACCAATTATTATTGTTTGATGTGTTTCTTCCTTCTTGTAAGATGACTCTTTAAACTTTCTATTCCTTCCTTCCTGGCTCCAACGGTTGTTTGTTTTCTTTTCTCTCTCTCTTGGGGGAGGGCTTTCTCTTCGCCTGGGGCTGTAGCTTGATCGGGCTCTGCATACCCTTGCGATGTGCCCTTTCTTTTCACACTTTCGGCATATTGCGTCTATGAAACGGCACTCTGATCTGGGGTGGTTTCCACCACAACGGTTGCATTCAAAATCAAACCGCCTGGTTGCCCGCTCTTTTTTCCCTCTCGCGGCTTTTAGGTGGCAAACCTCGTCTTCTTCACTACTGGTCTCAGTTTCAAGATCCTCGTAGTGTGTTGAGGTTTTTCCTTGTTCATCATCAGCTTTGGTGGCTTCTTTGGATTTGTGGTGTGCAGCTTGATTAATCTGTTTCATTCTTGCCGCCGATTTGTGAGCAGCTTCGGCTGCGGTGGCTTCTTCGATGGCCTCTGTGGCTGTTATTTTGGGTCGGTTTAGCAACTTACTCTGCAATATTGGATCTTTTAAGCCTAAACGATCCGGTCTCTTAGCGCCTCATTGAAATCCGAGAATTCGCACTCTCCACCTATTTCTCTTAAATCTGCCACGAAATCGGCGATAGGTTCACCTTCTTTTTGGTTCCGGAGGTAAAACTCATGGTGCTTTATCAGGCAGGAAACTGTGGGCGCGTAGTGTTTCCTCAGGATCTTCTCTAGCTCGGGCCAAGTTAGCGTTTTGACATCGATTGGAGACGCTAGCGCCTTTGCCATCCGAAAAACGGCTTGGCCGCAATGGGTCAAAAACACCGCTCTCTTTCGGTGATCCGACACTCCGCTCAGATCGCTACTCTCCAGAAACATGAGGAATCGGTCCACATACGTCTGCCATTCCTCCTTGGCCGGGTTGAATTTTTCAGGCGGTGCGTTGCTTCCGGACATGATGCCGCTCGCTCTCCGCCGCTATGCACTCTCTAAACGTGTTGCCTCGATCCCACCTTCGTCGCCAGTGTTTTGGAGCGGCAATGAAGAGGCACACACGTATAGTGATTCAGTCTTTTTGTTTATTTTCAGGACACCGACTGACTCGGCGGCGCGGCAGCCCTTCTTTTAAAGGGCTCCCGCGCCTAAGCCAACCAATGACGGCGCGAGGATCTCCCGCCGGAATGTAGACCAATAAACAGTAAGTATTTCAAATATTAACCAATCCAGAACACAAATAGAGTTTTTATCAGAGCTTTTTTCATACAACATAATAATGAACTCAAGAAGAAGAGGAAAGAATCAAGTCAAAACACAAACTCTCTTGAATGAGATAGACAGAAGAAGAATTCAGAAAATTTCCAGAGAAGATAAGTATTTTTCAATAAATTATGTTTTTACAATGATAGTTATCTATAGTAAATAAAAGTGTACTATATAAAGCAAAATGTTGAATTTGCAAACAAACCAGGGAAATGGTTGGCATAAAATACATAAAGAAGAAAAGAAAATGATATTGAAACTACAAAAAGGTGATACTGTATTAAAGAATAGTGTGGCTTTGAAAAAAGCAGGCAAATTACTTCTTCATGGAGAACATAAATAAACACCTAAAGAATCAAAATTTATGGAGAACTACAAAGGAATAGAAGCATATTATGGATGGACTGGACTTATAATAATAAGGGAATTTTTTGTAGCTATTAAAAAGATTAAAACAGGAAACATGCTTGGACCAAGTGATTACCAGATTCTTATTGTAAATGTTTTGTGAATGAACTTCTACAACCTGTGCAAAATATAATGAGCTGTATCTTACAGGAGGAAAGATGTTAGAGAATTGGAAAGAGATCAATATAACACTAATATCTAAAGAAAGGGACTTTAACAAGACAGTATAGCCCACAATCATTATTGAATAATGACTACAAGTTCACAGTGATTCTGGCTAGTAAACCGAAAATAATTTTGCAAGAATTTATTCATGAGGATCAACATGGGTTTTTAAAATTTAAAACACAGGACGATGTTACAAATGTGTGGGACATTTTGGAATACCTGCAACAATATAATAAAAAACAAGCTACATAGATTTTCTTAGATACAGAGAAAGCCTTTGACAATTTGAATTGGGCACTCCTATTAAAGGTTTTGGAAGATATGAACTTTGAGTTGGAGAAAACTTTATAAAATGGGTAAAATTGATTTATATTTCATAGAAAGCACAAATAGTTATTAATGAAGGTTTAAGAAAGAAACTTTAAAGAAAATGGTAAATTTATATTTGTATTTATAACTGCTATAAAGAAGATTAGAAGCCACTTTCTATCTTTTTTTCTTTCTTTTCTATTTTTCTTTTAGTTTTTTCTTGCACTTTTAGCTTTCTCTTTGATGCTTTTACTTTCCCTTTTCTTTTTTCTTTTGTATTTTCTTTCTTAACTTTCAATACAATTATTTTAAAAAAAAACAATTCTTTTCAAGATGGACATTAATGGACCCCAGGACTGACTGATCACTGATTGACTCATTTATTTATTATTTACAGACTTCATGTCTTGCCCAAATGTATGGTGTTATGGGCAGGCTGTTGTCTCATGCTTACTTGTGGTGTGACAGGGTCCATCTTGGCAGATTGAACCATTCTGCTTGAAAATAAATGATAGGTTATTGGTGGAATCAATTCACTTGTTGAAGTGCTGGGCTCAATTGAATCAGGGTGCTCCCTGGAGCAGATTTGCTTCCTATTCATCTACTTGAGTTATTTTCATGAGCAGACAAGAATGGAACTATTGTCCCATGGAAAAATAACTTGGCTGTTTTCTGTGATTAGACTGCCTTTCTTATAGGCATTTGTGAATCTATGCAAGGGAATCAATAAACCTGAGCAAATCGTTACTGAAGAAAAGTTTAAGGGGGTTGTTACATTTATGTGGGGCAGCATGGTCGCTCAGTGATTAAGATACTGGATTTATCAGCTGGAAAGCCAGCATCCAGTTCGAGACCCAAGCGCCATGCAATGGGGTGAGCTCCCATTATTTGCCCCTGCCCACCTAGCAGTTTGAAAGCATGCAAATGCAAGTAGATGAATAGGTGCCACTTCAGTGGGAAGGTAACAGTACTCCTTGTTGTCATGCTGGCCACATGGATTGTTGAAATATCTTTGGACAATGATGGCTCAATGGCTTTGAAACAGAGATGAGCACTGCTGCCTGTAGTCAGCAATGACTAGTGAAGTAAAATCCATAGGGACTCATTTACCATGTATGTATGCATGCATGCATGCGTGTATGTATGTATGTATGTATGTATGTATGTATGCATTTGCTGGATCCCTAGTCACTAGAACATGCAATCCCTAAATTTGATGAAGCAGATTTTTTTTCCAGCTAAAAAGGGGTTTATAATAAGAATGCTGACACAGACATAACCATAGAGATACTGCATGGCAATAGTGTAATAAATACTGTCAAAAATATTTTACACTTCAAGGCAATTACATGTTCAGCCATCTTTAGGATATCTGGTCTATGAAGGGTAAGGATAAGGATTAGATTTCTTTGACAAAATGTGAAAGACCCATGACTCATGATTGCTGGAAGGCACAAATGAATTACCAAGACTGAGTGAGTGACTAGTAATCGTCTATCATTGCTTAAAAAATATTCTGTTTATTTGGAAAGAGATAGTAAGCAGGAATGGGACAGGGAGTTGGGGGGGTGGTGCTGTTAGGGACAAAGAAGAAACCAATTAGAATATGCAAATGTGACTGGGGAGGGGATGACAAAAGTTTGTTAAATTGGGAAAGTTAGCCCAAGCAAATCTGCCCCTGGCACTTGCACATGAAATAGAACTCATTTTCATTCTCCATGACAGACAAATACATTTTCACTGGGCAGTGAAATGACAGTACCTACTCATGAAAGATGTGGCCTGGGTAGAATATAGTTTCATGCACTCAAATGATGCCTAAAAGCCCTGCTGGCACTTGCAGAGTGATCGCCTATTTTCCTTTTAGGGTTTCCAAATGGAAATTCTTGTCCAATCAAGAGTCATTTATTGAATGATGAAACAGTGAAAGCTGTCACAACACTCCCGAGCTATACAGACCAATGGCAATGGAATGCCACTGCATTTCTGGGTGGAATTAAGCTTTATGAGATCTGCATTTTTCTGGGCCTCTTGAAGCAGCTTATAGGTGGAGTGAAGCTCCAGAATCACATGACAGCCTTCTGATGTTAAACCATTTTGCACTTGCACAGTGAATGCAAGGGTGATGGGCAGGCCTTTCTGCCTAGGGTTACACCTCTGAAGACTTTAAGGGAGAAAGAGATTGGACAATTCTAATTACTGTTCTTTTACTGATTTTAACATTTCTTTATCATTATTTCAGAATATCCTTCTATCAAACAGTATCTTAATGTGAATTATCTTCTGAACATTTTACCCTGCTTTGTTTTAAATACTTAAGTGGAACAGTACTGAACAGTTCAGTAACCTATTCTGTATTACATAACCAAACTCTCTCCTGTTTGTCATCTGACATTATTGAGCCACTGAAAATCTCATTAATTTCCCCCCCTTCACCCACTTTTAATTTCTTCTAGTCAGCAGCCTAACTGGATAATATGAGTAAACCCTGAGATACACAAATGAAACAAAGAAAATGTTTAAAAAGTTCTGATATTTATGTAGTCACTTACCAAGCACATCTAAATTATATTAAAGTAACCGAAATATCTTTACAATGTCCAAGGCATGTCACAACTTTTGAGCACTCCTAATGTTTGAAAATGGAAAGTTGAAAAATTTGACACTCCCTAAAATTTACCTATTTGTTGAAAGTTACAACTTGTTTCGAGCAATAATATATATTTCACCCGGAATAATTAAAAAAAATCTACAAATTGCTATAATTGGTTCAGTTTTGACTGAACCAAATTAAGTCTTTGTGAATTGTGTTTATCTTTGAAGTGTCTTCTAATCATCCTGTTGAAAGACAAATGATTCCAATTCCATGTTTTCAGAAGCAAATTGAATCATCCCCATATTTCATTCTGGGCAATGTTTTTATATCGCCTTGTGTGTTTATGCAGACGTGCCATGTTTAAGTGACAGATAATGGCATGATTGCTTAAGACATATAAAATAATGTGACACCAATTTATTAGCATTAGAAATAAAGCCTTTGAAAAGGACCTTGAGCGTTATATTAACACTGATGTGTCAATCCTTGACTTGAAGAATGGCAAGGCAAAGTCTCAGCTCAGCCTTAATTAACAGGAAATAATTAGTATCTTTTTTCCCCAGCTGTGAATTTGAGAATTTTTTTCTCCAACTGAATCCATTGATTGATAATTACAGTGAAGTTACTTGTAATAAAACTCCCAGTATTGCAATTTCTAATTGGCCTTTAGGACATTTTACTGTTTCACTTAGTTTGTAACAAGGTTCAGTTGGGTGGGTTATTTGTTTTGCTTTTTTAAAAAAAAGTAATTTAATGAGGACTTTTTTGCTCCAAAAGGTAATCAGAATTTAGAAATGCCTGGGTAATGCTGATTATATGGTTCCACGTTAAAGGCTGGTTTATATATTATTATTCTGCTTCTGTGTATATAAGCACAGGTACACATATATACAGTATACGCGTATACTGTACCATCTACACTATCATTACAAAGACAGTGTTATGCTGTACAATATATGAGAACTGGGCATTTTCCTTTCCTTTTTTTCTCCTTTTTTAATGCCATTTTTTATTGTGAAGGTCTATGTCTTAGTCTCCCTTTGGCCATGATAACTCTTTGGGTGTTTTTCAGCTATTCACTCTCCTTCCCTTCTGCCTTACAGGATTGTGGTTGTAGAGATAAACTAAGAGAGAAACCTGAGCTCTCACACTTGGGTTCTCAGAGAAAGGGCACTCAACATAATTGCACAAAGGTTTCACCCTGCACAGCTTCAATGAGAACAGCTATTCCTAGCATTTGTAGGGCCACATGCAGGGTGTCCACAGCATCAACACATTAATTGTAACCAGGCAATTGAAACTTGCTTCGTTTACAGACGACTTAGTGATTTTTGTGGAAGATCCAAAGGAATCAGGGACCTATCTAATTCAAGAATTAGAAGAATATGGGGCGGTAGCAGGACTAAAAATGAATAAAGATAAAACAAAAGTAATAACCAAAAACTTGATTGAAAGTAAAAAAAAAAAGAATTGGAAAAGAAATTGGGATTACAAAGTGTCAAAAAACTTAAATATCTTGGAATTTGGTTAACAGGAGGATGCTCTTCCATAAAAGAGGATAATTATATGAAATTACTTTTACTGATAAAGAAAGACCTGGCCAATTAGGGATAATTACAACTATCACTATTAGGCCGAATAGCGGCCATAAAAATGAATATACTACCGAAACTATTATACTATTTTCAAACAATACCTATAAAATTGGATAGGAAATTTTTTCAGGAATTAGATAGGACGGTAATGAAATTTATATGGATGGGGAAAAAAGCATGAATAAAATTGAAAATATTACATGATAGTAGAACCAGAGGTGGCCTTGGACTCCCAAAATGGGAAACATATTATCAAGCAGCAATTTTATTATGGGTTAAGGAGTGGATAAACTTAAAAATAAAAGAATGTTGGCGATAGAAGGTCATGACCTCCAAATTTGGTGGCATGCTTTTCTATGGGATAAAAAGAATAAGATC
Organism: Bungarus multicinctus; assembly: GCA_023653725.1. Lineage (NCBI taxonomy): Eukaryota > Metazoa > Chordata > Lepidosauria > Squamata > Elapidae > Bungarus > Bungarus multicinctus. Next base: position 157,207,477 of record CM042836.1, read on the forward strand.
CACTCCTATTTCATAGACATTTGATAAGGGACTCACTTTTACAAACATGGGAGAAAATAAAAAAGCATTATTTGAAAAGACCAAACTGGATCTCACCTATGGAAGCTATCTCATATCCAAATACAAGGGACATTAAAAAAATGATTAGATATAAAGAATTGGTAGATGAACAGGGGGAATTAAAAACATTGGATAAACTAAAATAACAAGGGATAATATTAGACTGATGGGTATATTTGCAAATTCAAACTAAATTTTAAAAAGATGTAAAGGAGCTAGGGATAGATAAAGATTTACAAAAATTGGACCAAATCTTGACAGGCAAGGATATAACATTTATAACATGAACATATAATTATTTACTGGAGGTAGAACTAGAGGAGGAAATTGTTAAGGGACCAATGATTGCCTGGGCGAGAAATGTGGGTCATAATATAAATTTGGATGAGTGGGAAAAGACTTGGACCGAGAACTGGAAGCTGACTTTGTTGACGGCATTCAAAGAAAATCAATATAAAATGTTTTGTAGATAGCACTTAGCGCCAGCATGACTGGCGAAAATGTATCCAACCTTGAAACTGGAATGCTGGAAGTATAAACAAAAGAAAGGAACATTTTTCCATATGTGGTGGCAATGTATAGAGGTCAAAAAATACTGGAAGAAAATACAGAGATGGCTTATTGAGATTACAAAATATAAATTTAAATTGGAACCCAAAACATTTTTATTAGGTGTGATTAAAGGGAATTTGAGTAAAGATAAAAGGTACCTTATTGTACACATCTTAACTGCAACAAGAATCACGTTAGCACGAAATTGGAAGAGTGATAAAATACCACCAGATGAAGTTCTGATTCAAAAAATAATGGACTGTGATGAACTAGATAAATTCATTATGTAACTGAAAGGCAAAGCGGATCGAGAATACTATGCAACATGGGAGAGGTGGTATGAATGGGTGAAGGATAAGGATAAAAATAATGTGTAGTCACAAAATAAGAAACATGTATATACAATGACACAATAACTGTTAATGGAAATGGGATTTTTGTATTTTTTGGTTTTTAAAGAATCAAAATTAAAAAAAGAAAAGAAACTTGCCTTTGTCGGGCTTCAACGATCCTTCCGGTTTATCCCATGGAGTGAAGCCCGACACATTATCTTGGTTGGGGAACAGATGTCTGATCCTGCCAATGTGTCATTGTGTCACAATGTGTTGAATTGGTCAGGGAACGCTTTCCATTCATGCAGACCCCATCACAGTTCGGCTCCTCTATCCCATATCAGCATGGACATGTGACACGGATGGGGTTGGGAGGAGGTTTATCGCTCCGACTCCTCTCATTTCCCAAAATGCAACATGAAGGCTCATTGGGGAGGGAATTGAATCACGGTTTGAAAAATAAAACGCATAATGCTTGGTTAATTAGTTGCGTTTAGAATTGCGGGGTGGAGGCGTGTAGGATTAATGGGAGGGGTGGATGTTAGTTAGCTGCACAGGGTGGAGCTACATGTTAAATAGCTCTGAGATGTGAATGATCTCAGCGCTGACTTTTTCCGGTATAGCCATTGTTGCCATGTTTGAAGGAAGACGAGCGAAAATAAATGTATATATTCACAAAAACCCTGTGAGTAACTTAGTTTATTGCTAGAATTCCTGTGAAATCAAACGGAGGCTAACAGTCTCTTTTATCATGTATTACACATGCCTAGCAGTGAGATCCTACCTGTTCCACTACCGGTTTGGTGATCATGCATGCATGCATGCATACCTAACGCGTGTGCACCTAACACACACATGCAGCTTTCCCCACACCAGCTGAAGCCTGCAACACCAATCAGCTAGAGGATAAAGAAGAGAAAAGCGCAGGGGTGGGTAGGAGGGACAATCCTGCGCTTTTCTCTTTTTTCTCCTTTCAGCTGATTGGAGCCTTTCCCCCTTCTTTTCAGCTGATCCTGGGAGGCTTTTTTTTTTTTTTTTACAACTGGTTTGGGTGAACCGGTCCAAACTGATAGCAAACCACCACTGCACATTTGGACACTGCTGAACTCTCCTAGTTACGTGATACTGTCTACTGAAAAACAGGGGTTGAGAAGAAATGTGTTCTCCATCTATTCTAATCCTAATCCAACATCAAAAAATAAATACAGGTAGTCCTTTATGTACGATCCGAGTTGGAATCAGATGGGTGGGATTCAAATTTTTTAACAACCGGTTCTGTGGGTGTGGCTTGGTGATCATGTGACTGGATGGATGCGGCTTGGTGGTCATGTTATTGGCTGGGTGTGGTCAACTCAATATCCCTCACATCAAGGCATGCATCTCCTCGCCTGGCCTCTCATGACTGTGGGGGTGCTGCAACAGTTGTAAGTGTGAAAAATAGTGAAACGTCACTTTTTTCAGTGCCATTGTAACTTTGAATGGTCACTCCACACAAGCAAAGTATCAGCAAAGAAGGGAAAAAAACTCCAGAGACGTTCCTGAGACAGGAAGTCTAGTCCTGCCAAGAATGTAATAAGGGTTAACGGAGAGGCAGTTTCTGTAAGCAACACCAGAATGTTTCCTTCCTGCCTTCCTTACAGGATTAGGCCAGTAATTTCTTCTAACAATCGGTTCTCCGAACTGCTTAGAATGTTAACAACCGGTTCTAGAGAATAGGTGCAAACCTGTAGAATCCCACCCCTGGAATCAGAATTTTTATTTCTAAGCAAGGCAGTTTAGTGAGTTTTCCACAATTATTAAGTGAATCACTGCAGAGCCTGGCTTCTGCCACTGACTTTGTTTGTGGGAAGCTGGCTGGAAGGTCACAAATGGTAATCATATGACCCCAGGATGCTGTAACCGTCATAAATACATGCCCTTTGCCGGTCACTGGAATTTTGATAGTATGGCCCTGAAGATACTGCAACTGTCGTAAGTGCAAGGACTTGATGTATGTCACTTTTTTCAGTTCTGCTGTAACTTTCAACAGTCACTCAACAAGTGGTTGCAAGTTGAGAGCTACCTGTATGTAAAAACTCAAATCAATCCAGATTTTACTTAGCGTTGTTTCTACTTAACTAACAGTATCATTTCAACATTTTGAAAAGAAATTGTTTTTATAAAGCCCTTAAGTATTTTTAATGTTAAAAAATAAAGTCCAACACATCTGGCTTTTGTAAAAGATGATAGAGGCTGCAGCTAGGATCAGCTTATTATTCAAAGAATTATGAAAAAAGTGGCAACTTTATTTGAACAAATGGGTTGAAAAGCATAAAGACGTGAGGCTCTGAAAATGAAGGCATTGCTTTTTTTTTTCTGCACAAAGGAATACTCCGTCTAGACTGTAGTATTATTATCTAAATTATTGCTGAATCAATTTCAATAAAATTTATTTTATTTTTAATTGTATTTCTGCATTAGATTTTTGTCCTAACTTTGGTTAGGTCAATACACAGAGAATGCCTATTAGATGTATCCATATGCTCAATACTGTAATAAATTGATATCCCTGTATAGTGCCCTCCAGCTGAACCATCACTTGCTATCTGGACTAAAGATATTATCAGATAGAGTATTTCAGAGTAATTGCATGGGATGATTGTATTCTCAAATCTCGATTCAGTTTGCCATCTCTGTGCGGTAAGTTCCTGTTGAAACAGAAATCAAGTGTTTTGTGATCATATTCTCTAATATTAATGTGCATGGCAAAGTCAGAGCCCTGCATGCCAGATATCAATGTGCACACCCAAAACCATGATCTTAACATTCCATCTAACTTGCAGATATTTACTGTGATTCATGTGTTTGCCGTCAGTAATAATAATAAAAAGCCCATGAATGAATGAACTCCTAGCTCTCTTACCCTGGCTCCTCCTAGTGGATGTTGCCTAACAGCCCCAGTTTAAATAGTGAATCCCTCCATCTGTTTCTTCTTCCCATTTATAAGTTTCAAGTTAGGCCTTCTATTCAATGAACAAAAGTATTCCTACTTGCCTGAGCTCCAAATACAAGTAATTTAAAAAGCAGCATAATGCAATCCTTTTTTGAGAAAGATAATTCCTTCCTTCCTTCCTTCCTTCCTTCCTTCCTTCCTTCCTTCCTTCCTTCCTTCCTTCCTTCCTTCCTTCCTTCCTCCCTCCCTCCCTCCCTCCCTCCCACTGTTCCTTGATTTCGGTGGGGGGACAACCTGGGGTTAGTTGACTAATAGGAATTGCATATTGTTTCAGAATAACTATGTCAAGGTATGGAAGAATATTAAAAAGATTTATTGAAGTGAGATATGTTTCAATTGTCATTGCTGGGTAGATTCTCAGTGATTAAGATAAAGTAAGTGATTAATCACTTAATCAGTGATTAAAATGAAATAAGAACAGGCTGCTCCCAGCCTATTCTTATTTCAGGCAGTACGGATGATGCGGGTGAACTTTCAATGTGGAAAATAATTATGATATATAGATAATCAGATCTTTAGTTGGTCATTGATCATTAAGCACAATCCTCTTTGCTTTTATGAAAGTAATACATATATTTTAAAGTTTTTTTTAAAACTAAAATACATATAACAATATGTTACTATTATTGGTTCATTGAACCAATAATAGTAACATATTGTTATTGTCGTATTGTTATTATATATTATATAATGTGTCCATGTTAGAAATGACAGGTATAGAATTTGTTCTCACATCCAAGCATCCAGATGGTTTCTTGGCCTTGAAGTAGAGAATCACAGGGGCTACTCAGATTCTCAGAAAGAGGAACTAAAAACAAACCTGGGCCTCTTTATGAGTAGACTGCATTTGCTAGGTTCCAGAATCTTTTTTCATTATTTGCATATACTGCTCAGTTATTTATTTCCCCTATTGTTAGTGACATCCAAAGCTGAGGCATATAGCTCAGTGAGGAATTCCATGGGATCATCAATTAAGCAATCAGTACAAGTGGTCTCTCAGATGATGAGGAAGCAGTTGGTTCAATCAGTCTTTTACACATCTATTTTATAGCTCCACTATGAGATCTAATTACAGCTTTATTAGTTGGGCTAGTATTAACTGTCAGTAATTGCGATGCATTCCATTTAGAATTTGTCATTTAAATTGGACTTCTGCTATTTAAGCCAGACACCCTCTTTTGGCTTATTGAATGGGTTCTTAATATGATGCTGCATCTTCATACATAAGTAGTCACTGTATTAATGTATCAAACTTATTGAATATAACTAAACTTTCTGTTTATTATGTATCTTATCAAAAAAAATCTCTAATAGGAACTTCAGAGAACTCCTCTTGCTCCTCTTTCCATTTTTATTCAAAAGCAAATTCTAGCATGCTTATATTGAAAGTGGAACCAATGAATATTTCCAGGGCTAGGATCGTCAGTTCCTGGCTCAGTGAAGACTTCTGTAAGGATGTCCCATTATAGATATTGATACTTCTTCACTATTCTTTTTGGCCTACCTTTGGTTTGATACGCTTCATTTATCTGGATATCAAGGTATCAAAGTATACACTATGTATTTGCTTCTTTAAGAGGAAGAGTAACTATCCAAAGTGTGATAGACAAGAACTTATTCCAGATGGCAAAAGCAGCAGGTGGGCCTCATGTGAGACACAGCCAAGTTCTAATCTAGAAATTGTTCCTAGTAGATGGAGGAGCATGAAGAACATGTTATTGATTGATTGATCGATTTGATTTGTCAGTCGCTTACAAAATAATAGGTACAAGTATAAACATGAGTAAGAATACAGAAAATAGGTACAATTAAATGGGGACAATAGGACAGGGATGGTAGGCATGATGGTGCACTTATGCATGCCCCTTACAGACCTCTTAGGAAAGGAGTGAGGTCAATAGTTGATAGTTTGAGGTTAAAGGAGTGGGGTTAACATTCAAAAAGCTAGACTGAATAACTTTTCAAGCAGAAGTTGAGTGTCATATACAACAAATGTAAGACCTGTTCTTTTAATGATTTGATTTCTAGATGGTTATAATTATTTTGAGGCTTTGAAAAACTAATAAAATTATTGGAAACTCTTTGTGCTCTTGATGAGAGCTCACTTATTTTGTGGCTTCAAGAGATAGATATTTGAAAGGCACTATCTAGATATTTAAAGTTCTTGACTTATTCATTAAGATTTGCAATTTATTTTCCAATTATTTGAAAGGTTAAAGTATTTTAGCAAAAATTAGAACCATTCTTTTAGCATAGCTAATTTTAGGTTTTCCCAAGCACAAAATGACACTATCGCTCCTAAAGATTTGTGGAAGCCAACCTGGCATACAGCTAAAATTAGAGACATCATATGCATAAAGTAAGATAGAAATAGAAAAATCTATCTGTGTGGTTGGTAAGAATTGTCTACAGTCATAGTACCCTGAGAAGGCTGATCTTGGAAGCTAAGCTGAATCAGGTCTTGAATGGGAAACCATTTGGGAATACCAGGTCCTATAAGCTTTGGAATTCAGCCAGTTTGATGTAGTGGTTTAGGCATCAGGTTAGAAACTGAGAGATTGAAATGTAGCCCCACCTTTATGAGACATAAGCCAGGTGACTTGGGCCAGTTATGCTCTTTTAACCCTAGGAAGAAGGCAATGGCAAACCACTTCTGGAAGCTTGCCAAGAAAACTTTAGGGATTTATCCTGGTAGTTAACAGGTGTCAACACTGACTCTAAAAAAAAAGTTAATACTGATTTGATGATACAATCAATCTTCATTCAATAGTGCTTTTATGGAAATTATACATGTTGGGCAGTAATCAATCTGTAATAGAGTATTTTCTTTTATTGACCAAAAGCTGAAAACCCAGCCAGTATCTAAATGCAACTTTGGAGGATTAACATGCATAGATTCATTTGATTAATAGTAGAAACTGGTCCGCTGAGTTTAGAAAGTGCCACATTTTTACAGAAACATGTGAAAAGAAAGCTGAATTTTAAGTGTATTTGGCAATCTTTTCACTGTTGCATTAGATCTCCAACTATAGTGATTCTTGACAATGAATGATACATTGGCTATCATATCTTAAGACTTCACGTTTTTCAGTGGTATAGAAGAAAAACATGGGTAGATAGTTTGCAAAGAGCTGATCAAATGGAACATAAGTATTGAGAAACACCTGATTATATAAGGCGAATGTTCCTGTACCTACTAGAGAGTGGCCAAAGAGAAGTTTTGCAAAAGTGGAAGATTTTCATTATAGTTCCTTTTCTCCTGGATCTCAGTTAAGTCCACGCAGAGATCAATGACAGGCTGAAATGACATATGCCATGTGAATAGTGTAAATGGACAAGATACAGGGACAGGAGGAACATTACCTTTAGAGGGACAGAGATTCATTTGAGGAACACATTGAGGGAAAGCAAGGTTGGAGGAGGAACAGAAATGAAGTTCCTCCCCAGATTAATAGCCCACAATTCTGGACCTGTAGCATAACTTAAAAGAAAGGTAGTTTCCACATGCCCTTCTTGTTATTCTCCCCCTGCCCCAGTATTGCAGCTGTATAATCCACCTCCTTCCTGATCTCCTATTGCCTCTTGCTAAAAGGCAGGGCCTATCTATTTCACCCTTGCTCCATTCCTGAGATCAGATTCAGCAAATGGCCCCTGTAATAGCATGGAAGCAGATAGGTCTAGTTTTTCTTTCTTTTTCTTTTTAAAAATATTGTTTTTAAGGACTTAAATTAGCATTCTTGTGTATCCTTTTTCGACCTAGATCTGAAACTCGGAGAGTGCACCTGAGTTCATTTTTCCTTTTGTTTCTCACTTTCCCACTGTAGCAGCATGCTGCATTTGACACAGATGCTGCTCCAAAGTCAGGGCAGGGTGTTTTATTATTATTATTTTTTAATGTAAACTCTTCTACCAGATGTTCTCCAATTCCCAGGTGTGTTTTGCCTGTGTCAGATCTCACACAATGCATATGGCAGATGCACAGCTACTCTTCATTTGGACTAGAAAAATGACAAATTGTTCCACACCAGTAGCTCTGGCAGGTTCCTCTGAGATGTAATGCAAAAGCTGCCAGGTACAACTAACCATACAGAGTTACTACTATATTTATCTTAAGGGAAAATCTAGACTTCCTCTCCAAATAATTTAGTGTTATAATGGGAAATATGATCTCACAAAGCCAAAAAGCTTCAGAAAAGAACATTATTGTTATTATGATTTAATTTCCTATATTGATATGTATCTCATGTATAAGGAAACTGTGTCTGCATTGGTACATTCTGGAAGGGTTGTGACATAACTGACAGAACCCACAATATCTCTGGAGGGCACTAGGTTGGAGAAGACTGGATAGTCAGTCTTGCACTCAGTACCAGTATGAGTACCTACTCCTACCTGAAATCTTTATTTTCCCAAATTGCACAACACATAATGCAAAAAATAAAATAAAAACTGATCAGTTAGGGAGACAGGACTGACATAATCTATGCCCTGTCTTTTCTTTGTGGTGTTCAAGATAATATACAAGGTTTCTCTCTCTCCTTTTACAACTAAATCCCCCAGTTTAATACAAAATAATCACAAGGAGGGAATTATAATGAAGATCATGACAACATCCCAAGAACACCCATAGCCTCCGACCTGAGTGAGAAAATGTCACTTGGAACTTCTCAGATCTAGCTGGACATTTATATCAATTTTTCCTCTATAACCTACAGGCCTTCCATTGTTGAGATTGTACAGTCTCAACAGTCATGTGTCTGGGCCATATGGATTGAATATGACTAGCTTTAAGTGATACAATATACAGACATTTGTATTTCTGCTAGCATAGATGCATTGTTCTTTCATACTCAAAATCTGTTTTCCCCAGTTGAGATTGGTCAACATGTGATATACGGTTTTTATGACTTAAAAACAATATATCATATGTTGACAAAACTCAAAACTTTTTATTCTTTTTTTTTCTGCAGGAATTTTTTTTTTTTTGAGAAAAACAGATTTTTAAATGTATAGATCTGAGAGAGCCCTTTTTCCCCAGCATTGGGCCACACTGTGGGAAATCACCACTGTGAAAGAGGCATCAATGAAGAGAATCAACCCCCAAATTCAGAAAGAAGACTGTGATTACTATAGATATGGGGGCTGCCAAAACTATAGGCAAGATATGATGTCCTTGACGCATTGCGTGCATTTACATAAAGGATGGAGTTGGTTATGATGTTTCATTTTGATAAAACCATCCGTTCTGCAGATGCTTCTGCTCATAAGGCCTTCATGAACATTTGGGTGTACTCCTTCTAGTTTCTTTCCTTCTAGAACTGTCGCTAATTCCTTCCATTGTTCTCCTCTGTAAACTTCCTTGTTCTGCTCCTCTGTAGACAGCAACACAGGCATTTCTTGCTTACTTTTCCTTAAATGGAAGATCAAGCCAGGATCTTCATATCATTGAGATAAACCAGAGGAAAGGCTAGGGGGTTGGGGGAAAAGGAGGAAGATAGATATCAGGAAGGATGAAATAAAAGAAATGGAGATAACCGAGTTGTGTGTCATTTAGAAAATGGATCTGAAACTTAATGGTTTAGCCTTAGCAGCAGCACTGGATCAAATTGTTTCTCTTCCTCCTCCCCGCCTTGCTTCTGGCATCATTTTACTATTTGTAATCTTGTTGCTCCTCTTGGAAGGAAACAAAGCCTGGTAACTCCATGACCAGTCCAAATTTCAGTCAGTTACAAATTCTGTGATTCTGGTAGCTCAATGTAAGAGACTGACAAACATATATTGTAATAGGTACCGGCCACAATAACTTATTTGTAGCACTCATTTATAGACATACCTATAGACATCGCTACATGGAGGATGGATCCAATAATATTTTATCCACAAATGCTAGGTTGGTGCTTTACATTTAGTTTATGTTCCAAGTTATATTATTCTGTTCATAATTTTTATTTATATTCTTGCACTTTCTCAGTAGTCATTTTGCAGAGGCTGTATTAGAGTGAGTAAGAGCAATATACAGAAATGTAATTGGATTAAGCTGTTCGGTATATACATACACACACCACACACGCACACGTACAGAGCGAATTTTCATGACAGCTTAGCTAACAAGATAATAAGCAACAAAGAGATCTGGTATTCAACAATATCCCACACCTTACCTGCAGGCCATGCACCTGGCCAGGCTTGGATTAGCAACAGAATAACAGACAACTGGCAACAAACCTTCTCTGATATTGCCACAATCTTCTAAGAGCACTCATTGAAATTCTAGCCTGAAAATGTAAGTGTTCAAAGTGATGGGCTTCAGCTGGCTGTCCCTAATGTGAAAGGTGAAGGAGACAAAGAGAAGTGATGATTTAAGTCATGTCATAGTTCTTGCTCTGGTTGAACAGTAGTCATCCTGAAGATGATATTCATCTTTGATGAGACAGCAGTGCCCAACATGATCATCAACGTTTTCCAGAAAACTGGGTCACAGATCTTTTAGGATAATGGCTAAAGGAATTATTATCAAGAAGGAGAAGAATCACAATCTTGAGAGAATACTATCCCTGTCCTTTTGTTTCTTTTTATTTTTCTTATATGTATCCACTTCATGTATTCATGAAGGTATAAGGTATAAGTTTAAACTTATACCTATTATCTTGTAAGTAATTGACAAATAAATAAATAAATAAATAAATAAATAAATAAAATACCTTTATTAGGCCAATGTAGAATATGAGAATTAGCAAGTTTTCAGTTTCAGAGAAGTTCCTATAAATAAATCCCAGGCCACTAATAGTGATCATGTCCTGTGTTAGCTGATAAAATGATGAGATTTCCATGAAACAAGCAATTTCAAAGCTAAATATTTAACAAAAATGAGATATCTCAAAAGGAGCTAAAATTCATTAATAGATTCTCATTAAATCAAGCTGATATACTCCTTGCCCCCAAAACTGCAACTATCATAAATATATTATGCTGACAGTTGCGTGCCCATCTGAACAATGTATTTTGGGATAATTATTTCACTGGGACAAAAACTATCATAAAGAAATCTTTTTAATAATAAAAGAAATAATAAAATATTCATGTTTTTTAGATAGTTGCATGCTTGGACTATCCTTTGATAATTATATGTCTCTCTCCCCAGATGGTTTATTATTTTGATCACAACAATCAAAACAGAAAATGTAACTGTGATATAGCTTGGTAATGCAAGGATTTAACTATCTCTCATATAGGAACATTAAAAACATTGATTAAATTAGTTAATCTGATTTAATTGTTGTTGTTAGTTGCGTAGTCATGTCCGACCCATCGTGACCCCATGGACAATGTTCCTCCAGGCCTTCCTGTCCTCTATCATCCCCTGGAGTCCATTTAAGCTCATACTGATTGGTTCAGTGACTCCATTCAGCCACTTCATTCTCTGTCATCCCCTTCTTCTCTTGCCCTCAATCTTTCCCAGCATTAGGCTCTTCTCCAGTGAGTCCTTTCTTCTGATTAGGTGACCAAAGTATTTGAGTTTCATCTTCAGGATCTGGCCTTCTAAAGAGCAGTCAGGGTTGATTTCGTCTAGGACTGACCAATTTGATCGCCCTGCAGTCCAAGGGACTTGCAGGAGTCTTCTCCAGCACCATAGTTCAAAGGCCTCAATTCTTTGGAGCTCAGTCTTTCTTATGGTCCAACTTTCACAGCCATACATTGCAACTGGGAAAACTATAGCCTTGACTATATGCACTTTTGTTGGCAGAGTGATGTCTCTGCTTTTTAGTATGCTGTCTAGATTTGCCATAGCTTTCCTTCCCAGGAGCAAGCATCTTTTAATTTCTTGGCTGCAGTCCCCATCTGCGGTGATTTTGGAGTCCAGGAAAATAAAATCTGTCACTACCTCCATTTCTTCCCCATCTATTTGCCAGTAATTGAGAGGGCTGGATGCCATGATTAGAACCATCAAATTGTTTCTATTTGACTTATTGATTTGATATGGTAAAGTGTGTGTGTGTGTGTCTGCAAGATCTGTTGAATTGCAGAAAATCAAAGACATTCAGTTTCATTTCAACATCTTAAATTGGCTACCAGGTGTAATTCAAGGTACCAATTTCTACCTATAAAGCTCTACATGGCATGGGTGTGGTTAACAAGGGATCATCTATCTCCCGTATTATCTTTAGGTTATCCTTTCACTAACAGAAAACTTTAGCTGCCAAAACTATAATTCTGAAAGGCACAAATGACTAGGCTTAAACTATCAGCTTTTGAATATATTAGTGGAAACCTAGCTTCCTTGACAAGTTCATAATGCTGGGAAAGGTGAAAGATAAGAAGAGGATGACTAGTAACAAGGTGATAAGTGCATCATTGAGAGTGATGGATCCATCCCTTCACTTTCTAAAGACATCCAGCTAGCTGGTAATGTTAGAAACAGAAGTATAGGTTAGATGAAATTTCGATCAGGTCCAGTTATGCTATTTTTCACAGATACAATTGCACAGCCATTGCCCAAATATATCTGTATCTTACTGTTGAATATTCACCTGTTGTATGTTTCATAGATGTACTGTGCTAAAACTCATCTATAATAGAGAAAATATCCTGGTTATACCTATTGCCAAAGATAGCTAAAATTCAAGTAGCTAATAGGGGGGTAACTGGTAATAAAATAGATTTCTATGACGTGCCTTGTTCTTAGCTTACCAATTGGTTTACCCAACAGTCTTGTAGTATTCCTTGAATATTGAAATAGAGACAACATTCACAGAGGATTACTAAAAATGAGAAAGCATATGTGTGTGTGCATGTGTGTGTATGTATGCATATTTGAATGGTTATTTATAGCTGCCTGCTTCTGAAAGTCAAGGCATTATTAGCCCCAACATCAAAGTTAGTTTGAATATCAAGTGTGGGACATTTTGCACACCAATACAGAACCTATCACTATAACTATAGAATTGAAATCCCCAAATGTCTTACTTACATGTATGCAGTAGGATGTAGAAAATTATTAATGACTGTTAAAGTTCTGGCTACAGCTAACAGCTTAAAAATTGGCAATTCAAACATGTGATTTCACTTCTTGTACAGAGACACCAAATATACCCATTTTGATAGGGCTTTATGATTTTAGTCACTAGTTATTTGTGGCCTCCTCTGCTGTCCAACTGGGGCTATTTTGCTTGTCTCTACATTTGATACCAAAGCTGAAGGGTAAGACCAAAATGCATGTTATATGAATGCAGGAGGCAACCACCTAACAGGAGAAAACCTGAGACTTAAACCAGAGGGCACTACAAATAAATTTTAAGGAAAAGAAAATCAAAGATCAACAAACTTGACAGACACTGTCAGACATTTGTTATAAGAGATATTGCTAACATGTTTACAATAAAAAAACTAGTTTACACTGGATCATTTCCAACCCTTATATGACAAGTCTCCACTCTGCTCTAAACAATTCTGTCAGTATGAAGATATTATACTTTATCATCTTAAATACAGAGCTAGAATTGCACTGTATGGTAACACAATAGTAATTGTTGACAGAACTAGTATTACCCTACATGCTAACACACTATTTAATGAGATACATATCAAATCCTATTTATTTATTTGAAACATTTATCTAACCTTCCATCTTACAAGCAGCTCTGGGTGGCTCCCAATCAAAAGTTAAAACAGCATTAAAGTCATTAAAACTATAAAACTAAGCACATTAGAAACATTGAAAAAACAACTAAAACAGAGTGCCAAGTCAAATCTTTGATGTATAATCACTGCATCTTTGATCCACAACAACCTTCAACTTGCAATCACCTATTTTTCTCCCAGCTCTTAGGGAAAAGCCAGGTTTTCAAAGCCTTACTAAAAGCTAAAAGGTTGGAAACCTGTTGAACTTGAGGGATGTTCCATAAGGAAGGGACTGCCACAGACAAGGCAAGCTTCCTAACTCCCGTGAGATGGCAATTGTGAGGGGAGAAGTGGCAGCACCTGGGGCCAGAGTCAAGAGAGGAATTAGCCTGGAGTTATTACATTCCTACAAGCAGTTCAAGTTCAGCCCCTCAATATCTGGGAAGATCCTAAAAAAGATAATCAGTATCTGTGAACACCTAGAAGCAAACAAAGTTATAACCAGACAGGTTTGTCAAAAACAGATCATGTCAAACATATCTTATTTCATTCTTTGGCAAAGTGACTAAATTAGTGGACCAGCTAAATGCTGTGGACATAGTATACTTGGATTTCATTAAGGCATTTCATGAAGCAGAGTACGACCTACTGCTTGATAAGTTAGAAAAATGTAGGATAAACAGCATTACCACCAAACTGACTGACAAACCATACTCAACAAGTTATAGAGCTACATCTACGTGGAGGGAAGTAAGCAGTGGGGTAGCCCAAGGTTCTGTTTTAAGCCCAGTACTCTTCAGTATCTTCATAAATGATTTAGATGAATGATTTAGAAAGGGGACTCATCAAATTTGCAGAGGATACCAAGCTAGTAGGAATAACCAATATCCAGGAGACAAGCTCAAGATCCAGATGAATCTTGACCAGAGGTGGTATTCATAGGTTCTGACCAGTTCTAGAGAACTGGTAGTGGAGAGAATCAGCAAATACCACCTCTGACTGGAGACTTTACAGCATCCTTCCCCTGCCACGCCCACCAAGCCACACCTACAGAACCAGTAGTAAAAAAATTTGAATCCCACTACTGATCATGACAGACTTGAACTCTGGGCCCTATCTAACAAAATAAAATTCAATGTGGAGAAAAGTAAGGTTTTATACTTAGGCAAGAAAAACCAAATGTACAGGTACAAATTAGGTGAAACTTGGCTCAGTAGCAGTAACTGTGAAAGGATCCACTAGCTTCCTAGTGGACAATCAGTTAAATATGAGCCAGCAGTGTGCTGCAGCCACTAAAAAAAAAAAAAGCCAATGCTTTAGACCTGCTTTTGCTTAAAATGAATCAGAATTTAATTTAAAAAATGCCTGTCCAAATCAACCATTGTATTGTCAGACTTCAGTGGCATAGATTTAGGCTGATTCAGGAATATAAGTCATACCCAGGGATGTGTAACCACAGACTGTTGACTTTTGACTTAACTAGTGGACTATGAGAACCCTCGTTAGCCCTTATTACTGAGTTATTTTCTCTGTTTTCCCAGTCTTTCTATAATATCCTTCCAGTTTAGCAGTTTACATGAGCAAGAATTTCTGCATTACTCTTATGAGCTGTTCAGTGTCATCTTGCTCCACAAGATGATTGGCATATAAATTTGATAAAGAAATAAAGAAATAAATACAGAACTGGCTTCTTCTATTATTGATACACTGTTCCCTGCAAACAAGCTCCTCAGCTGAACAATTATTTGTGTCTGTCAGAGCCAGTCCTTAATGCTTGAATTGGCATCATGTTGACGATTAAAAATTGGCTTCATTCTTCAGTGAAAATCATCCTGCATTATCACTCCTTATTATCTACATCAAAAGGACATCAAACTGTTTTTATGTTTGCAATCCTGGGGTGAGGTTAAGCTTAAACTATTCATTTTCACGTTTTTTTTTAAATAGGACTACACTACCACCCCCTTTATATTGCCAAAATTTGGCAATTTGCCATACATTTCTTGTAACTTATCCTGGGATGCTTGGGAGAAACTACAAAATAGGGACTGGGGACAAGCAAAAGATTAAGGATTTTATGACTTATGTTATCAATATCAAAGGAACAGAACAAATAAATTGCTTATTTTGTTCAGAACTAGTATCTCTGTAATTTAAATTTTCCTTAACAATGACAGAAATCTGCAAGGTAACAAGAGTACAAACAGGCCAAAAATGTGAATATGGGAAGAGAAAACGTATCTTGCAATTTGTAATATTTGCTGATTTGATATCAGAAGTTGGTTCTTTGTTCCCTGATTTTGTCAGAATTTGCTTAAGAGAAATAGAAGAGGCCACTGTTTAGTCATTTGGATTGAACATATTACAGTTTTGAATCCAGACTCTATTCAAAACTACTAGGTATACTTGGTGAGATCATTTAACCTACCTGTGCCTCAGATCACTACCTTCAAATTACAGTGGCATCCCATTTCAACCTCATGGATTAGTTGAAAACTAGAATTAAGGATTGCAGCACACCCAAGAGCTATGTTAATGGGGTGCACCCAAGGATCATGACCTGGGAGTTTATGAGCAGCACTTTGGTTATTTGTGTGATTAACTGCTTATATGACCTGTGGCAAAAGCACCTGAAGCATGAAACAGAGCCATGGATACAGTTAGCAAGATAGATATTTTACAGATATATGAGGAGTTTGCTTAGAAATCCTGAACCAAACTAAAGCAATCGTAATAATTCTGAGTTTACAGACATCCAGGAATTATGAGCATCCTGCACTTTTGGAAAATATATTACATGTGGGATAGCTTGTGTCTCAAGGGCAAGCATTCTGTTTCTTTCATGACCCATAACTCAAGAGCATGGCATGCAGCATTTGCCCTTTAGAGAACATCTTCATTCTTCACAGGTGAGAGAGATGATCACAGCAAGAGTACAGAAAATCCAGTTCGCTCAGCAGTGATTGGGGTGAGATTATTTTAACCTTTTTTTTTTTTATATGGTCTGTTATTGCACTCAGATGAAGAAAAACAGAAAAGAGAAGGGGAAAAGGATAAACAGGAGCAGGAGCATCTAATGGTACATCAGATGCATTTGGACTGTAATGTGATTATTGTGCTGCTATCATAAATTACATCATAAAAAAAACTAGGAAAGATGATGGATTCAATGCACATCTGCTTAGATGATAATCAAGAAGACATAAAATAGCATGTCTAGTCATAGTTTTTTTTTTTAAAAAAATCTGGGATGACAAAACATAATTCTGTCAGCAGCATCTCATCTTTATAGTCTCAGTCCATCATTATCAACAGATCTAAGCATTTTGTAAGTTTCAGCAATCTCCAATAACAAATCAAATTTACTCTGCATATTTACATCCTTATGGGATCCACAGGCTAGCTGCCAGAGGACCATCTGCTCAGTGACATTTGACCAGTTATTTTAGTACCTCATTATTTACATGATGGCCCACCAAAAGCTCAATATACTTTTAAATAAACGAACTAAAGCCATTATGTTATAATAGGAGAGTGTTTATCTGGCCTTTATAAATCCAGATTCCCTTTTGAAGTTCAGTCTCAGAGTAGCCAACTTCATGAGATTGTCCTGAGGACAATATCGGGCAAAACTCCAGGAATATTATTTTTTAATATTATACTACTAAATATTATTTTCATTATGAGATACTTGGAAGTACTCCAAGTAACAAATAAATTGGAGTGGCATTTAAGAAAAATGTCTTTCAAGGATCATTGAATATACCTATCTCACTCATGGGCTAGAGATGAAATGAAAGAAATGTCCTACCTGATCTGGTAAGAAGGACCTGCTCCAAGTAACAGTGAGTAGGGAGTGTTGACTGGTAGACCCCAGAAAGACAGCCATTTGTGTCATGGCACCTGCCCTGGGATTAGATTGGCCCTGTCTTTGTTAGACCTTTGAAGGGCTTTAAAAACTTGGCTTTCACATTTTTTCCCCACATTTTTTCACATGTGATGGACTTGCAATACTGCAAAAAAGTTTTGGAGACTGATACAGACATGGGTGGAACAAATGGTGGGAGTGTGCATTCCATTTAAGCTGGAATTTTTTCTCCTAGGAATAATACCACAAGGATATAAGAAAGATTTAATTTATCTAATAATACATGTGTTGACGGCAGCTAGAATAATATATGCGCAATACTGGAAGAAGGAAAGAACACCGCCAGAAATAGAGATAATAAGGAAAATTATGGTCTGTGCAGAATCAGATAGATTAATTCTTGAATTAAAAAATAAGGGGGAATCCGAGTACTATGAAACGTGCAATAAATTTTATCAGTGGTTGCATAGAAGAAGGCAAGGTAGAAACATAAGTAGCTATGATGATTGGAATAATTAGTAAACAATGTATCAAACAAGAAAACTGTAAATGAAATAAAATTTATATATTTACAATAATTGTAATGCTAGAACAGTCGCAATGTGTTGTATTCTTACAACTAAAATAATTAACACACACACACATATAAACTTGGCTTTCAACCCAAACCTGAGGCCTTTGGGTATCAATAAACCTGACTGTGTGGCTGATTGGTTATATTTTGCTTGGCTGCTATATGTTTTATTTTTATTCCCTATTTTTGTAATATATATTATGCATTTCATTCTAAACAGGCTAAAGGTGCATAAAAATGAAACAAGCAACTATATAAATTAAACAAACAAACAAATAAATAAATGTAATGAACTTATGACAGGGCATGATATGATAAGTGCCAAAGACGAAAAGCCCTATGTACCATGTGTATTGCATGAGAAAGAGATGGGAATGGATTCAGGCACTCAGGGCTGGCATCAATAGCAAACAGATAGTAAGATAGTAAGATTAGTAGCAAATACATGGATTAGCTGGGTCTTGATCTGATCTAGAACAACTCTTCTGAAACTCTCCCTTGCTTGCTTCCCTGTCCTTCTTAATGGCAAATTTTTATTTTCAGTCACAAGAGGAAGAACAAACAGACCAAGCTAGATCAAGCACAACCTTTTAAGGGGGGAAATTAGGAGGGGGAGGTATGGATTTACCTAACTTTAGAGAAGGTGGTTAGGAGTTTGAGCTTCTCTGTTTTTGGGAGACCTACAAACATCCTTGTAACTATTTCATAACTTCCTTGAATATCGTGGAATCAAGAACACAGCTGTCAAATTAAAAAAAAACCCTTCAGTGATTAAATAAATACATATTCTCTCAATTTTTCAGAAATTTCTCCTCTATTTCAAAACATTATGGGAGATAATTGATGGACATCAGGGGACTTTTTTGGGAAACTTTAGCCAATATAGGTTTGCAAAATGTACAAAGTAGTTTTTGGACATCGATAACCATCATTTGTACAACAGACTAGACAAAAGACCATTTATCTATTGTCTACTCTGTTCTATAAAACAGCCTGTTTAATTTATTCTATAGAACTCAGTATAAGCCATTGATAGTCAAGCCAAGTCCAATATACAGTATGCAGCTTTATTCTGATTGTTTTTTTTAAATTGCTATTACAGGAAAAGTTGGGGACATACGATTATGATGGGTTTATGAATCTGTTTAAATTAAGAAATCGAAATCAATGTTTCATCACCCAGTTTCATGGCTAAAGAGCAACCTTCCCTTATTTTTAAATTGTACACCTTGATTCTAGGCTTTGATTTGTAGTCACACTATAGTATGACAGAAGATGATGAACACAGGTGAGCATTGAGAGATGGAGAGGTTACCAAGCATGTTGAACAATTGCCATTTGCTCTTGATCTTCTCTTGTGCCCCAGGAGAGGAAAGAATCTGCTGATGGATTTTAAATATCAATGTAATTGTAACCAGAGCTTTCCTTTTGAGTTTGATGGGTGAACTGTTGGAAAAAAGGGGAAACTTTGTATATTATAACTGCAGTGAGATTATCACATGCATAATGATGGAAAGATTCAGTACTACCTACAATGGCAGAATGGTTGGTGAAGATGATGAAAGCTGCTGAGATGGCTAAATTGTCTTCTTTGATCAGAGGGAAAAAACAATATATTCATTGTTGGCTGGAAATCCTTATAGACATTTGGCACAAAACAAAAAAAAAGGTTTAGGGTTTTAATGATTAGATAGGATGGATTATTTAAAAAAGAGATTAAAAGTGTAAGCATGGAGTAAGAGGTAAATTTATGATTGTACTTATAATCGCTGCGGAAGTTACTTTGTACTTTTTTCCTATTTGTTCTTTTATCTTTAGCTTGCTCTTTGATTTGTTTCTTTCTCCCAATCAATATTAATTTGCATTAGACGTTTAATCTTTTTAAAAAATTAACATACTTTTTTTTTTTAAAGGAAAGTAGCTGTGGTTAGAAGGACCTGTAAGCAGTACCCTGGTTTCCACCAAAAAGAGGATTAAGAGCATTGTCATATCTAGAGGAAGGGAAAAATGGGCAAAGAATAATGAAGGGTTTGCTTGTTGGCCAGTATGACTATCCCATTATGGAACCAATAGTCGCCAAAAGCATTTTGGGCAGTCGTGGCAATTTGGGTCTTGATTTTTTTTTTTTTTACAGTTGTATCTAATTGCTACAACTGAAACTTTAGAAAAGGGACTTTCTTTTGCTCCAGGTAGAGAAATCAAGGGCAAACTGAATAGAAGCAAATGAGTGTACTCTGACACTAAGACATTTCTCCAGTTTTATATAATTTCAAATGGAAAGTGATAAATAACATTAACATGTTCTGACTGGCAAGAAGAAACTCCAAAAATTTGTTACAAGCCTAGTTATATTTCTGTTTCCTGTGTCCTCCTTTACTGCTCCTCAGGCTTTTAATTGGCAATCTGGGACAGACAGCAAGTCCTTTCCTTTGAGGTCAGCATTTTTAAAGCCTACATTGAAATTAAATGCGGATGCAGTCCCTCCCCCCCTTCTTATTTTCCACATCAGCTTCCAGAGTTGGCTTATTTCACCAATGAAGTAACAAGTTAACTGTCAGATTAGATTAGGTCAAATTAGTTCTCATCTCAAAAGCTGATGACGATTGCTCTTGACAATATCAGTGACCTCACATACTCTGGCAAGGGCACATGCTCCGAGTCTGCAGGGAAGTTTTCTTCTGTGACAATAAATCAGGCAGAAGATGAAGACAATGCAGTAAGTGGATGTATGCGCCTGCTTGCTTTCAATTAAAAAGAAAGAAAGAAAATACTCTGTTAGAAGAATGACATCTTATTGATTGAGATTCAGAGGTATTCAGCAGGTTCTGACCAGTTCTGGAGAACTGGTAGCAGAAAGTTTGAGTAGTTTGGAGAACTGGAAAATATCACCTCTGATTGACCCTGCCCCCATCTATTCTCTGCCTCCTGAATCCCAGCTGATTGGCTGGGTCTTCTTTTGTTGCCTTGCACAGGAGAAAGGAGCTGGAAAGCAGGTTAGTGGGGTGGGGAGGGAATGGGATTGTGCAGTAACCTTCCCCCAGGAATGGGGAAGGAATGGAGATTTTACAGTATCCTTCCCCCATCACGCCCACCAAGCCACACCAGGCCTACCAAGCCACACCCACAGAATCGGTAGTAAAAAAATTTGAATCCCACCACTGTTGAGATTGTTTATAATGGTGGATAAAAGTAATTGATTGATTGTAGTATTAGCTGGTGAAGGGGTGCTAGTAACAAATAATTAGGGGAGATATTTTAATAAATAATAGCATTTCCTTGATTGAGAATGAAAAACCTCGACAAGAGAAAGAGAAGTTGTTCCTCACCCTCCTCTCAGTGAGGTTAATTACAACTTTGGGGAGAATGGCTGTAGGTCAGAGAAAGGACATGGGAGGAGAGAAATGGGAATACCTTAGTCTTCCAGAATGGGAGCAGCTCCCAGATGTGAAAGCAACTCTAAGGGCTAGCAGGTTCCATAGCATTCAGTGAATTGAAAGTAAATCAGGAATGGCTCCTTTGGATTGTCAGACTTAAGGCCCATCTGTATTTAGAAAGCATATGGCCATATTTTCTATGCTGATCATTGGTTTAAAATGGTCAGCATAGAAAAAATGAAGAAAAAGATAACTGTCTCTAATAAAGATAAAGGTAATATTGTCTGTTGGGTATTAATGGTATAACAATGCATCTTAATTATTTATGGAATCAATCTGCATAATTTTACATGCTATCTACATATTTTTAATAGAAGAAAAAAGAAAGAAGGAAATCAAAAGGCAATATTAAATTATTGTATTAATAATATTAAATTATTAAATTATTTAAAATAATTAAACTATAAATTGATGGTTTAAGCTCATACCAGAAAACCTGAGTTCAAAACCAATTTTACTTTTATATAAAATCTTCATCAAATATATTTTTTCAAATACATTAATGTGCATTGTCTTCTAAGATACAAGAAGTATAAATGAAATTGTTTTAAGATCCCAAGGAAGCTTCTCTTAACAGTATTGTAAAATCAGGAAGACATAAACTATTTTGTACCTTACAAATTAATAACATTTCTCCAGATTAACCAGTCTATAATTAAAGAATAAGCACAGACCTAATCAAACTTCCTTTTAAAGCCAAATGGTTATTTAAAATAACTTAATTTTCCAGTGTTATTTCTTTTTGGTTTTTCACAATTTCTGCTAGCTCCACAAAAATGTCTATATTGTGAAAATTGATTTACTGGAACACAAACAAAATGTTTTATTTTCAAAAGCACCAGAGCTCACTTTGGTTTATGGAGTTATATGCATCATGAATCCATGGAGAATAAAAATGCTTCATTATTAAGTCAGACAAACGAGCCTGGCATGTGTTCAACTTATACAATTAATTAATCAATTTATTAATTTTTGTGCTTTTCCCATGCAGTCCCATCAAAGGATTCACTATCAGAAGAATCAGTCCATCTACCCATTCCATCCATCCATCCATCCATCCATCCATCCATCCATCCATCCATCATCTGTCTCAGAGGTGGTATTCAGCAGGTTCTGACCAGTTCTGGAGAACCAGTAGTGGAAATTTTAAGTAGTTCAGAGAACTGGCAAATACCACCTCTGACTGGCCCCACCCCCATCTCTTCTCTGCCTCCCAAATCTCAGCTGATTGGCTGGGTCTTCTTTTGTTGCCCTGCACAGGAGAATGGAGCTGGAAAGCAGATTAATGGGGTGGGGAGGGAATGGGGAAGGTTATCTTTCTATTTATCCCTCTATCTATCATCTGGCTACTTATTTTAGATCACCACTCTGGGCAGCTCACAATAATGACAAAAGCAAGAAAACTATAAAACCAAGAACCAAACCTCAACATAACTATCCACGAGTTCCCATCTCCCTTTGGGGAAGATCCAGCTGTTTACAGCATTCCAGGAGGCTAAAAAGGTGGTGTCTGGCAGATGCATAGATCCCTGATCAGGGAGTTTATTATAAAAAACAGTGTTGATCCACTGAAATTGATATCCATTGAAATTTTGGGACCTTGTTCCTCAATGTAACAAATCTGTTCAATTAGTTACAGTTTTCACACATGAGTGCAAAAAATATCTTAACAAGACTTAGAGTATGCTGTCATTTACTAGAAGTCTTATTAAAATGTGGGTAAGAGATGCAAATAACTAAACCATATCAAAATTCAGATGAGAAAGCAATGCTATTGCTAAGAAACAATCCTAATTTCACTGTGATAATAATTCTAATCAAATTGAACCAAAACAGATTGCTATATCAAGCCATTGTAAGGATTGAATATTGCTTGCTTGAAAGCTAAAATGAAAGCTTTCGCAGAATTGAACTTCATCAAGTTAGTATGTAAAAAAATTTCTAACTCATAAGCAAACAAAGGAAGGGGACATTGGAGCTGGTGGTCTACATACACATTCTGACCCTTTTGTACCGCTATTTGAATTTTATCATTTATTGTTATTCAACATTTACATTGCTAGGTTTGATTTTTTTAAAAAATTATAGTATATGTGTTTATTGTATTCTTCCTATTCTTCTTATACTACAAAGCACCATAATCTTAATAGGTTTATCAATTACTTCTTTAGCACTTAGATGAAAATATTGCCAATGGTGTCATTATATTCCCAATGTCTGTTATCTCAATATATGTTGCCATATGTTTTCACGCATTATCTTCATATGTGTGGAACTGTGGACTGAAATAGAACTCCCATGATTTGGGGGTTTTTGTTACCTGCTTCTTGGGAATTGGGTAGCCCAAACTCTCTGAATTGAAAAAGAAGCAGAAAGAAATCTTCCAGATATCAAGTCTCCTGCTATTTTGAAGAAAAAGTGGGTGGGGACTTCTACCATCTTCGAATGAGTTGCATTTGATCATGCATTTGAGATGTGGCTTTTTTTCATTGAAGATAGAGGATGGTGCTGGCATGTGGATACTGGAACTGTTGACAGGTAAGGGAGTACTGGCTTGGTGGATTATTATAAACTGGTTTGGTGGATTATTAGCATTTTTTCCTACAACCCTTTTGGGTTCAGTTGAGCTGGCTCCTCAACTGGCTGTTAAGAGGTTTCTGATTCACTTTCAGGATTAATTCTTTGATTTCTGCACTGTGTGTTTTATTGTACTTCGCACCAGCCTACAACTTAATCTGAATGACTAACTTTAGAGCAACCTCCAACTTTAAAGCTGAAAGATTAGATGACAGATCATGATCTTAAAGAATTAAGAGATGTTTTTGCTTCTGGGATTGTAGTGATGGCAGTAGTTACTAGAATAGACAAATAAGTAAACATTTAGGCAAGTCAATTTGCATGTTTTAGGAGATCACATAAATTCAAGACTTCATGCTAGGTTCTAGATCAGCAACAGCCGAACAAATTACTTTAGAAAAAAGAAAATACTTGTCATGACTGAATGGAAGGTTTTTTTTTTAAAGAAAAATGGGTTTTAAGTCTCTAGTGACAAAGTGCAATTCCAGATGATCAGCCACTTGATTCATGCTTAAAATACCACAAAGATTGATCAGTACTTGCCCTTTTTGCCAAATAGCTAGTGCAAGAGAATTGTCATTCATTCATTCATTCATTCAATGACCAGTAATGCATTGCCTTGACCCCCTCTCTCAGGTTTTTTACTGAAGAACTCTCACAAAAACAAAATACATTTCTAATATTTTCCCATGGCAGTTATATGGCAGCACTTCTGTAATTCAGCTTTTGTACCCAAGTATGCCAATCTGCCAATATGACAGGATTCAAGGAAGTAGGAATCAGGATGAGTCATCCTACACACCCAATGTAGAATGCAGCTTCAATTGTAAGTACCCAATGCCTTGTTATTGCTGAAGTTCCTTGTAAATCAGAGGGAGGGGTATATTGAAATCTCCCAAAACTGCCATCCTCCATCAACCTCATGATTTAATCACTTGGAGGCTCATCTCATGCTTCAAACTGGGACTGTACCTTTGCCTGGAATACCTCACCTGATAAATTTCTTCCCCATTCTGGGTTCTTGGTCTAAACTGGATGCTTTATTCATTTTTATTTATTTATTTGTCAACTGCTTACAAGATAATAGGTATAAGTAAAACATAGTTATGAATATATGGATATATATAAGAAAAATAAAATATAAAAGAAATAATAGGACAGGGACGGTAGGCACATTGGTGCGCTTATGCATGCTAAATCTCTTTAACTTGTAACAAGACACACAGAGTTGCTAACTTTATAGATATTGCAACATTTAGCTTGCTTTTAGTTTTTTAATGATATATTTTATTTTTAATCTGGTTGATAGAATTACAGAGAGGATAACCTAGCTGGTCATGTCAGAGTACAACATGGATGAACATTAAAAAAAAACACCTGTCCAATCTTTTCTCCTAATATCCATTACTAGGATTAATTTGAAAATGTAATGCTTACTTACTAGGAATTGTTGTTGTTTTGTAGCCTTGATGGCAGCATTCCTAAAGACATACTGTAATCCTGCGCATTTATGTGAGAGATGGGCAGGAATGCATTAGTGGACAGTATGCCTAAGTGATATATGCCTGAGGACCTCAATCTGTCCTTAGTTTACTCTGACATTCTGTTTAGTCTTTCAACAACTGGTATATTTCTTTGAGAGAAAAACATTGACATATTTGGAATAAGAAATTAACCACTTTTCAGCAATGCATATGAAAAAGGACTGTGACAATATTGTGAACTGCCTTCCTGATTTTTTACTTTCAATGCAAAACTCATTCTTAATGCAAATCTCAAAATCTCAGCATAGTACCCTGCTTGACCTTGTTGTACAGTCCTCAACAAATAACTTTTGTATATAATCTCCCGAAACATTTTCCTCTTCGATAGCAAAATACAGAGTGTATAAGATTTTTTTATTCCTTGCTTTAGATAAGAT
The DNA here is from genome assembly GCA_023653725.1 of Bungarus multicinctus. NCBI lineage: Eukaryota > Metazoa > Chordata > Lepidosauria > Squamata > Elapidae > Bungarus > Bungarus multicinctus. The sequence goes on from CM042836.1 coordinate 157,233,405, forward strand.
CTTCCACTCAACCTTGTGTTCTGATAAACAACCATATTACTGGTGCTTGACATGCCTATCTTTGCTGTTCTGTTTTTGTTCTCCTGAATTTTTAAGGAAAGGGGATTTTATAATGTCCTGTAAATAAGAAAAAAACACCTCTGTATTTTTAAACGTTTTATTGTCACTTGTTAGCATAACAAGCTATAGAAGCAAAAAATAAATAAAATAAATAATTTTTTTAAAAAAAAATTATAAATGTTCTAGCAAGAATCTTCAAAGCAGTCATTTTCATTCCTCTATTTTTATGGAAACTTTATATTAACTCTGGGAATGTGGCAGCCACTGTAACATTGGAAAATGTGGAATGCAATTGAGAAGTAGATATGCAGGACAACATGTGAAAACTGAGTTTGGAAGATCAATGTTCAACTCTGAACAAAAGAAAAAACTAATTATAAGCTTATAAACACAGAATTTGAAATAAACAGCAAGAAGCTAAATAAGATTTTGATCTAAAATATTATAAACTGATTAAGGGGCCATACAAACTTGAAATATTGATTTTTACTATAAGAGTGTGGGATTAATTATAAAATAGCTTCTTGGAAACAGACTTATTTTGGCTATCCTAATTATTCTAAGTTACTTTGTGGTTTTAAAAACTGGACACTAGAAGAGAGTAAATACTCTAAGCAAAATGAAAAAATTGCAAGCCTATTCTTGATATTAGTTAATAATGCAATTTATAAAATGACACAAAAAGTTTACAGTATTAGAAATATTAAAGGATATCTTTTAAGGATAGAGCTAGAAATTAGTAACTACAGTTCAATACTGTCAGCAATTATGTCATCTTCTCTAGATAGACTCTGCCCCCCCAAAAAATCCTTAATGAGGGAATAACAGATGTGGAATAAATTTTGTTTGACAAGATAGAAAAAATATTAAAAGTGGAACTACAAATATAGGCCAAGAGACTGATTTGGAAAGAACACTTCTGTAGATATAGAAAAGAAAGTGATTGCTATTTTAAAAATTAAAAAGGAAAAAAAAAATAAACCAAGACAATTACCTATACAAGGTTTTTTATTGGATTTACAAAAGAGGCTTGTAAAACATCCATGTGATGAGATAAAGAATTGAAGAGAAATCAAATCCTGTTTGATTCAATTGAAGATCAAGACTGTTAGAAGTAAAAGGAAGGAATATAAAGTTAGTTTATTTGATCAAGGTTAACATAAGACTCTGTAAAAATGGGTAATATTTATGGACTTTTTGCTTACATTAGGACTGAAAAGTTTATGTTTTATTAATTTGTTTATAAATAGGGGAAATGAGATGAGAGGAAGATATTTAGTAACTAAATTTGTTTATATTTGTTGTGGTAAAGTTTGAAATTCACTTCTTTATAGATTTCTTTTTATTTTCTATATTATATTATTATTTCTTTTCTTTTTTCTTTTTCCTGCATATTTTATTCTTTTTTCTATTCTCTTTCTTAATTTAGCATGTATTAGTTTTTGCAATTGTAATTAAAATTCTTAATACAATATATTCACCAAAACTTAACTTTTTGCTTTTTAAAAAGGACTTACAAGACGAGGTGAACTTGAAATATGGTTGTAATTACAGTGCTATTAGGTGTCTTGTACATTTTGAAATTTTCTTTATCTGAATTCAGTGTGCATAGTATTCATTAGGACTGTGCCAAACCTTTGAAAGAGGACCTTTGCAATGTACTTTATTGGAAACAAAGCATCTTTCTTTGCATCATAAAAGCAGCTGTGTCCTTTGCGAGATTCATTTGACTGTTTTAAAATCTGCCCAACCTGTTCCTGTATACATGTTTATGTGCTAGGCAACAATGCTGGAACTACCAGCCAAGCCAAATGACTGTGCATGCACACCCATGCTGAACTGGCCAAGAAAAGATTTCCCTGCAGCCATGCAAGATTTCTAAAAGAGGCGGCTGCTTTAATAATTCAAAGACAGCAACTTTATTGATACTAATATATAGTGTGAAGGATCTCTTGCTCTTTTGTGCAGCCCTATTAATCACTCTTCTAATGCTGTTTTTAAAATAATGTTGTGAAATGAGTTGTGCTGAAAATTGTAACCACTCATTCATTGAAGGAGGACTTGAATCCATTTCCCCACAGTTATATTCTGAACCTCTAACCACTCTACCCCATGCTTTCATGGTGCTATGGCATTCAATTTCCCACTCATTTATAAAACTCCAGATGTTCTCATCTGCATTTTGTACCAATTGCCTTTCCATAAAGACCTTCCATAAGGGCCATTGCTAGAAGTGAGTCCACCAGAACTACGGATTCCATCTGATTCCACATCTGCCTTGTTAACCCCAGTGACATTTTCACAACAATTGTCTGCCGGTCCGCTAGTCTGACCTCTGCAATAGTATCTCATTATTACTAATTAAAGAATTAATTATTCATGGTGACAAGAACTATTTAGCATGGCAAAGATGTGTCAGAGGATGAGCTATGCGTGGTTTATGAAGCTTCGCAAAAATAGATTCTTAAATAAATTAATAAAGGGGGCTCTGGGGTTTCATTAAAAGGTGGCTAGAGGGGTTGCATGCCAGTTTCCAAGGAGACCACAGGTGGTTTGCGCAGATTTTTTTTTCTTCCTCACTTAAAACTTATTTGGCCACATGATATTTTCCTCTGCTCCTCAACCCCATCATTACTGTTCTATCCTCAGGCCCTAAACTCAACATTTTAATGAAACCCCTGTTGTCCTCCTCTCGCTTTGAACCCCATGTGATCTCAGGCCTCCATATTGGACAGTTGGTAGTTGACGGGAAGCTTGTTTTTGATAGAGAGCTGCCCATGAATAAACAACAGTTGTGATAAAAGCTGTTCAATAAAGCAAGTCTAAGATAAATAAAGGGCACTGGGAAAAGGAGAAAGGGAGGGAGGGAGGGAGGGAAAAGGATATGCATAAATTCAGATGAATGCTCCATGGTGAAAAGCATGTTAATTATTCTCCATTTGGTCTTGAGGTATGTTTGGTGCCAGAGATTACTTTAAATGGGATATTCCCTCCCCTTTGATTTATAGATTTTATTGTCAGAAAAAAATACTTAGCATCCTTGCTCATTTTTTTTCCTGTCATTGCCCATGTTTCACAGTATTTGTTTCACAATAATAATGATGATGGTAATATTAATACCTTCTAGCACAATGAACTAAATAGTAATATAAATAATAATGTTAATGTTTTCAAGCATCTGCTCTGTTGCTCCTGGGCACCCTGTAAATTCAGACTTTGGTTAAGTATAGGGGCTAGATAGCAAAGTAAAGTAAAATAAAATAGAATAATAAAATAAAATAATAATAAAATAAAATAATAATAAAATATAAAATAAAATAATAATAAATAAATAAAATAAAACCAGAATCATGTCATTTTAAAAAAATAAAGTTATGCCCCCATGGACCCCAACATCTCCCTTGCAAACCAGTTCGTGTGATTCTTTTTCATAATAATAAAGCCAGCCCTTAATGTTGAACATCTCCTGAAAAGAAGTGGTCAGTTGCAACATAATTTTCAGAACCTGAGAGAAAGGGGCAATGTTCTCCATTTCCTCTAAAGAACCACTGACAATCTAGTTCAGCAGGAAAAGAATAATATACAACGTTCTTTTTCTTAAGTAGCTCTGTCTTGGGAATTTCCTAAGATAATGGAAGATCACCTGTAACTGTCATTGGTTGTTAAATATTTTTTTGTATTTTCTCTTCCCCACAAGTCATCTCAATTTTCAATATGAAACAAAGCAAAACCTATCCCTTTGGAAAGATTTCATATATCAGTCAGGCATTACACTGGCAGATATCTCTATGAAAGTCAGCAGTCTGGTCTCCCCCATAGCTGAAGCCAAAATGGCCATGCAGGGCAATGCCAAGCAAATGAAAGGGAAGCAGCATCTTAAAGCAGCCAAATATTGCTGACCAGACTTCAGTTCTTGACTGCTGTACCCATGAAAAAAGTTACATTGGCAGACAAATGAAGCACAATTTTAAAGCTGGAGAACTTAAGTATGGATTTAAGTTGCTTCAACCATGGGCTGATGATGAGATGAGGTCACTGTCATGAGAGTAGAAAAAGAAAATTACCAGGATAGTTTCATTTATGGTTAGGGGGACATAAGAATGAACCACTGAAAGTGATGCAATGAATGGGTCGAACAAACAGCCTTACTTTTCAGTTCTTTAACTGGTTCCATAGAGAAGCCTACCAGCCAAAAAGCCCTCATTCAGTTTGTTAGGTGTCTGAAGAATAATAATGACTTAGACTTTTTAGTGATTTTCATTTGCTGGTGTTGTACTTCTTCTGGTTTTAATTGATACTTGTTTCTAAACTTTTGTTGTTATTTTAGACCTGCTTGTTAAGGAATAGTGGGATATTCATTATTAAAATAGATTTATTTCCATCAATTTAAAAATTTAAAATAATATTTATCTAAAAATTGTTTTTAAAAATATATTTAACATATTTTCTTTCAATAGGATTAAATACAAAGGATTTTAGAAACCCTTGCCTGGGTTGTTTTGTTTTTTACCTCATCTTATCTTTGTGTCAAAAATGCAGGAACTAGAAAAGGGAAAATACTAATTTGAATTTTAAAAGATTAAAAATATTAATAAAAACATAAATTTATATAGTTGTAACCCAACCAAAACCAAAACCAAAAAACATGAAATGATTCAAAACCCACTGCTGGAAAGCAATTAAGCATCTTGATAGTAGAAACACATCCATGCACTGTTAATCTTCTGAGGAAAAATACTACTGTTTTTAAAGTCAAAGCAAAGTTGTATGTACTACAAGTAGCTTTACTCCAAGTCCTTCAACAACAGCAGTAGGGCTGTTTTCTACTAATCAGATAGCCTAAGGGAAGACTTAACCAGAACATATATATGCTCACTGGAGCTTTAAAAACCCAGTCCTTTAAGTATTTTGTACAGCTCCCTGTGATCAGCACATGGTGTAGTAGACTTGAACAAATGATATTGATTTTTTGTCTAATTTTGGACATCACTTCAAGGAGAAATACTCCCTTAATGAAAATGTAAATGTCGACACAGAAATGAAACTTAAGAAAGTGCCACTAACTACCAAGTACCATACAATTTTTTGAAGAGCCAAAAAAAATCACAAAATCATTGTATTCTAAACTAATATTGCTGCACAATCATTTTGCATTACTTTTGTTTTGGAAGAGAATGGAGGCTGGGCAGGGTAACTCACTTTAGGGAAAAATGTGGTGTAGTTCTAATCCTGCATCTCATTTAGTGGCCAGCACTAGGAATTGCAAGGATTTGATAAAAGGAAATTCTAAAAGGAGCTTCTCCAAAGAAGTATATGATGACTTGTGAATTATGGAAATTTTATTATTGTTATAATGGCACAATCCAACACATTGTTGGGAAGAATTTGAACAAAGGGATTATGGACCATCAAATGAATTTTCTTTTTTTTATTATTTAAATGTCACTTGTTCCTAGTGTTTCATACAGGTAGTCCTCAATTTACAACCATAATGGAGCCCAGAATTTCAGTCATAAGTCATGATCATCATAAGTCAAAGCAACCATGTGATTGACTCAACTTTATGACCATTTTTGCAGACGTTATTTAGCCAACGCCACAGTTGTAAAGTGAGCAAATGTGTTTCTATAGAAACTGACCAAAAAGATGGTCTGATTGCCAAATACCCAATATGTGGTCATGTGAAAAAAAACCCTCTCTCTTTCTATGTGTGTTTCTGTCAGAACTCTGCAGCCAGTAACTTTTGGGGAAGTCTGTCAATTGTCACTAAGCAACTGATCATTAGGCAAGGTCTAGCAGTGTATGACATCAGCAGCAGGAATACAGCTCTGAGTTCCCAACTAAACTGTATTATTCATTGATATATGTAACTAGATGCTTTCTGAAAGATGAATTAAATGGCCTTTCTAATTTCAAATGGGTCGTGCCATCTCCCTTTGTGACTTCAGTCTCCATTAGTTTTACGGTTGTGAAAATTTAATGTAGAAGTTAAACAAGGTCAAGGTCTGAAATCAAGCCAACCAGATTTTTGTAGTAAAATTTTGGGTTATTAATAAAATAACCAATTGTCCAATGTGTTTCAATCAAAATCTTCCTTGGGTTAAATTTGAGGTTTCCTCAAATTTAAGAAAAGAACTTGGTCATCAAAGTTTGACTATTTTGATTTCTTACCATGTGTGGTTGTTTTAATTAATTGATCAAGGAGTCCTTTGAAGCTTAAAGATGGGATAATCATACATATATAAACAATGAACAACATAAGCTAAATACTTTAAAAAGTATATGGAATTTTCATTACAAAATATTTTGAATACCTGAAATTCTAGTTGCTCACTACTACACTTTAAATATGACCAAGATTCATCTCCAAGGAAGCCAACAAATAGCAATTTAAGATTATTTGAACTGTATTCCTAAATTTATTATTTTTCTCATTTATAAACAAACCACTAGAAGCAATGATTCCCAACAGTCAATTTCCATCATCTATCCTGATTCAACTTTCTTTCAGAAGGTCTAAGTAGCTGCTGATCTAGCCTCTGGAAGGAAAATACTATCAAAACCTTCCTTCTTAAGCTCCACTGATTCCACCCAGAATGAATATACTGGATATATTGGTTCCAAATGGAGATGGCAGCCCTACAAGCACTTGAGAGCCAAGCCATTTAGGGCTTTAAAGATCATATCCAATCTTTTGCATTACAGCCAGAAGTCTAGTGGCTACGTCTGCAGTAGCCACAACAAAAGTCTAATTCATCTGAAATTTATCTATCAGCTCCATCCATCAGCATATGGGCCATTGGATTCTGAACCAACTTCAGATTCTGAAAAGATAGCCTCATATAGAATGCACTGCAATGATCTATATCAGGAGTGTCAAACTCACATCATCATGGCGGCATCAGGTGACTTATCAGGACTTTTCTCCCCTTTGCTAAACTGGGCATGGGCGTGGTCAGTGCATGATGCATCTGGCCCATTGGGCCGGGAGTTTGATATCCCTGATTGTTGTGGCTCACCAACGGCTAGTGGAGTTGGTGGCGGACTCAGACAGTGAGGAGGTTGGGGAGGAACATAGGCCAGTCCTGGAGTCTGGGGAAGGCTCTGATAAGTGCTCTGCATCACAGGGATAACTGTCAGATGGGACCGGGGCCATCTGACAGTTATCAGCTGCCTTCAGATCAGTGAGGCAGAAGAACAGCTGGAGCCTGTTCCCAATGTGTGCATGTGCAGAGTTGCCAGAAGAAGGGAACAGTTAAGGAACAAGGATGGACTCGGGAGTAAAGGCACAGATGGATGGTGAATGGTTCCTCCCATAGGGAATAAAGAGGAGCAAAAGGGCAGTGGCATTTGCAAGAAACAATTAGTTTGTTTAATTAGTGTGAAGATTTGTTCATGACTCTCAGAGACTCCTTGCCAAGTATTTTCTTATACAGCGTTGCATTTGGAAGCTATCGGCCTGGCAACTCTCCAAGCCTGATAAGGTCTGTGGTTGTAATTCAATCTTGAAAGATTGTTTGCCAGGACTTTGCTGGATGTGAATGATAGGAATTCACATTAGCCTAATAAAAAGGGGTTTTGTCACGACAAGAAGCCTGCTTTGTGATTTTGTGAAGGCTAGGTCAGAACACTGATCTACATGGTGATGATAATGAATCACTATCACCAGGGCTTCCTACTCCAAATGGTAGGGTTTCAAATACCAGCTGAATCTAGGTGAAGACACTTCAGGCTGCAGCTTTCACCTGCTCATAAGTCAGTAGGTGTGATTACAAATGGGTCCCAAATGATGGGAACATACCTATTAAGAATATCCAACAGACTAGACAGAGAACCTGATGATTTCTACAAATAGGAATTATATCTTGTTGGGTTGAAACAATCTTTTTCATCCAGTCAAGACTTTTACATCCTCCAGACAATCATGGTCTTAACAAAATATCCAGTTTAAACTGAAGTAGCAATGTTTAGCAAGGTATCATCAACATATGCCTAAGTTTAAACCAATGAATCTATGGGCCTTATGCTAAACAACAGGGGAGATCAACATCCACAAAAAGGCATCCAAGGAAATGACCTCTGCTACACTACAACATTGGATTTGCCTGTTAATAAAGGAGTGTGAAACACTATAAAACGATGGCTCCAATCACTAAAGTGTGCAGGCAATTCATAAATATGCTATAGACTAAAGAGATTTAAAAAAATGAAAAGAAGGAATTAATGAAAAGAAGGACTAGGGGTGAATATGATAGCAGTGTTCCAATATCTCAGCAGCTGCCACAAAGAAGGGGGAGTCAAGCTATTCTCCAAAGCACAAGAAGCAATGGGTGGAAACTAATCAAGGAGAGAAACAACCCAGAACTAAGGAGAAATTTCCTTACAGAACAATTAACCAGTGGGAACAATTTGCCTTCAGAAGTTGTGAATTCTCCAACACTGGAAGTTTTTAAGAAGAGATTGGACAACCATTTGTCTGAAGTGGTGTAGGGTTTCCTGCCTAAGCAGGGGTTGGACTAGAAGACCAGCAAGGTCCCTTACAACTCTCTTATTCTATTCTATTCTGTTCTGTTCTGTTCTGTTCTGTTCTGTTCTGTTCTATTCTGTTCTGTTCCGTTCTATTCTACAGATCAGAAAGGACTAAGAGATTGTTTAGGACCAGGCTTAAGGGTGATTACATCTGAGACCTTGAAAATCTTGCCAGGCACCACCCTAAGACATGGAAATTGAAGCCCCTGAGGGAACCACACTATTAGCCCAGTGACAAGAGCCAGCTGCTTAGGAAGGGATATCACCCAGAAAAGCACAGTGGATGGTATTTAGTCTAGCCAAGTCCATAGGCATTCACATCCTGTCACTCCAGAGCAAAGTCTTACAGTATCCTGTTTATTTCAGTATTGATGGAATAAGAAGCCAGCTTAATTTGACTCAGAAGAATAAATAGATTGCATTGCTAGTTTAATGATCATCTAGACTTGAGAGTACAATTAGCAGAAATAAAATTATCTCCCAACATTCTAATTAATTACTCACGCAAATGGATGCTTACTAATAAACATCATAAGATTGGGAATCATTTTAGGGAAGTATTATAGGCCCCTATAGGGATGCAATTCCCCCCAACCTTTTTATTTTCTAATTGAACTCAGGAAAAATTAAAGTCTTAATTAAGCACACATTTTATTTCAGTACTTAGTGTTCACAAACTATATCCTTTTAATGTAAAACTGACATTCTAGCACTTCTCACATGTCTGAAAAAGTAATGGGATACTCAGAAGCAGTTTCTTATAGCAGTGGACTGAAATAATCAATAAAGTAGGAACATTTATTTATTTTTTTTAAATGTTGACAATCTTGTCTCATTTAAGGATTCCCTCCACCCTAGTTATTAAAAAATAGGATGCAATTCCATAAGCCCTGAAATAGTGCCCTGGGGACAATGAAAATGTTCAGATTTTTTTTTTTAAAAAAATAAAACTCTAATAAGTTTGGACAGGAAGTTTCAACGTCAGTAAGGAAATTCTATCACAGACATGCCAAACACAAAGCCTGTGGGCCAGATTCCATCCAGGGGTCCTCCTCGTGGCCTGAGAGGGATAGGGAGGCTTTTCTGGTGAACAAGGCTGTGGCACTCACCCTGGTCTTGCCTTCCTCACTGGACACCTCTGATTCCCCCACTTGCCGCCCCCCCCCCCCCGAAAGTGGAGGATGAGGTTGCAGTATGTGGAAGCAATTTGGCCCATGGACCTTTTGTTTGACATGTTTGATTTAAGGAATCAGTATTATTAAGAATCTAGCCCTCAGTAATACCAGCTGCTACGTCTTGAAAAAGGAGCCTAGCTGCTGGTCTAAACTTCAGCTATCTCATTGCAAGGAATGAAAAGAAGTTAAACATTTTTCCAGCTGTGTTGATCTGTGGTACTCCAAGACTTAAGTCCCCTAATGGTAGGTGCTATAGCTCTAAATGTATTGATAGTGCCAGCATCAGGGAATACTGCCCACAGGAACCATTGTCTCTGTTCTCTGTCTCCATTTACCTCAAATCATTTTGATTTGTCTAGCCTGGAATGCAAGCTGTGATGGATACAATATTTGGCTGTATTACTGCAAAGGAGCAAGAAAGGAAATCCTGTTGCATGGAGAGCCACACTGTTGATCTGACTCTATCTTAGCTCTGAAACATTTATGTTTAATAGAAGTCTACCAAAGGATATTCAGATTGGTTGACCTCTGTTTCTTCTTTCCAGAATTTGGTATTTGTAATATGGAGTTTTAGGCATAGAGAATTTCAGTTTGCAATATATGTGGCAAAACCAAGCAGTTAGGGAAAAAAAGCTTTGTTATAATTGCTACTAAGCTAAAGTCTCACCTCCATATTCTGTTGTATTTGCAAAAATCTTCATGACTCAATAGGTTTAAGTTGGGTTTAAAATATTTGAAAACAAATATATAATTTAGCTATATTAGAAAAGTGTTTGAATCCTGAAACTAGAAGTTGTGTCTTCCTTCCAGAAATAAAGACTATTTTAGCATATTACTGTAATGGAAATACTGTAAACAATAAATCTGATTCCTTGTTGTTCTTGTGGTTATACAACTGGTAAGTATAAAGCTACTACGATATAACAAAATGGATTTTCTTAATTCATTTAAGCTATGTGATTTTTGTTCCTGTTGTTCCAAACTGTACTTTCTTAATTAATTTGTGTTTCGTTCCTTTCCCTCTTTTTATATTACAGTATTTATTTATTCCAACACCTTGTTTTCCAAAGTAAATGTGACATGGAAAGAAGAGCGAGCATAACTGTTTCAATTTCTGAAATATAATGATTATGGATAACAATGTTTGTTCAAATTCAGGGGTGGGATTCAATTTTTTTTAACAACCAGCTCTGTGGGTGTGGCTGGGTGGGCGTGGCCATGTGACTGAGTGGTGTGGCTTCTTCTTTTTTTGCAGCATTTCCCCCCCCCCCCCCCCATTTTTGGGCCTTCTGGGCCTCAGGGAAGCCTCCTGGGTGGGAGTGCTTTTGCTCCCAGAAGACTTCCCCTAGGACCCAGGAAGGAAAAAATGGAGCCGGGGGGGGGGTGCATAGCACCCCCCATGCTTCATTTTGGGGCCTTCTGGGCCTCAGGAAACCCTCCTGGAAGGTTTTTTTTTGCTCCCAGGAGGCTTCCCTGAGTCCCAGGAAGGCAAAAAAAATAGAAGGGGGCACAAACCCTGTCCATTTTTTTGCCTTCCTGGGCCTCAGAGAAGCCTTCTGAGTGAAGCAGTAAGACAGCGAGGGGAACCCTGGCACAGCTGATCATAGGAACAGCTGATCGTTGAGAGGGGGGGGAAAACTTAAGGAGTGACTGGGCGGGGAAGAACGCAGTCAGCGATGTTGGGCATGCGTGCGATGTTGCACATGCACAATAAAGAATGACTGGGTGGGGAGGGGAGGGGCGGGCAGAGAGGGGAGGGGCCAGCCAGGTGCACAATTTGCCAGTTCTCCAAACTGTTTAGAATCATTATAACTGGTTCTATAGAACCAGTCCAAACCAGTAGAAACCTACACCTGTGGGTTCAAATCGTCATTTTTTTGCAAATTGCCCCCATAACCACTTGCTTGGTTATAGAAGAATCCCTGAAGGCAGCATATACTGATGGTATACTGATAATTTATGAGGAATATTGGCCAAGTCTATAAAGCAATGTTGCGTAGTTAGACCTACTAATTCTTGGAGGAAGCTGGGTGCCTTTCTATATGCTGAGAAGTTGAGAAGTCCTTGGCAAAACTGAGTTTGGATTCTGCACCATTAATGGGAAAAGTAATCCACCTAGGAGACTGACAAGGATTTCAAGGAGTCAAGGTCTGACTTGTTCTCCTCAGCCTGACCAAGACAGAGGCATTTTGTCATTCCTACTTGCTATTGTAGAATTATGACTGCAAAGAACATGGTGTAGCCAAAAAGTAGTAGGATAAACTGAATTTTATTTACTTTTTTACTTGTTATTTGAAATATCAACACATTCATTACACTTACTCCCATTCCAGAATAGCCATATACTGTATTGTACTGTAACTATACTATGCTATGTTGTGCTGTGCTATACTACCCAACCCATCACTATATTACACTACCATAAGTATTTACCACATCCTTTCTTATGAGCAGCATTTAAGTTATTCTATTGTTGTCCTGTTACTAGAGTTATATCCTTACATGTACATTTGTCCCTTTCCCTTCCAACCATCCCAGATTCTTAATCAGTTTTCAGCACTTGGCATGGAAATAACAAACTTGGAAAACCATCTTTTCCTTCTTTCTATGATGTTGCCATGGCTTCATCTAAGTCCCACTGAACAATCCTAACACATGGCACTATTCCCCTTGAAAGGGCCTGTCATCTGATAGTGAGAGAAACAATGAACTCTATTGAATGAAATTAGTTGCCCTAAAGAGGAAAGTGTATTTTCCCCCTTTTATGGCTATTAAAGCAATAAGGACGATTGTTAAATCGTTATTCTTACACAACATTGGCACCAGACACACCTTTTTCTGCAAGCTTTCCATCCTTCTGAGTTCAGGCTTGAGGGCTGACTGTGTAAGAGACTTTGGATGTGAGAGTGCACATCTACTGGATTTGACATGGTGTGATCTGTTGCATGAGTCATTCTCCTAGCCTTAAAAAATCCTTTTTTATATAATCCTTCAACTCCCTTTGTAATTTGATCAGTCACAATTACAGCTTCTGTTTTTGTTTCCTACATTACTTTAGTAACTTGAGCTTTATAGTTCCTATGCTAATGAACAAACACTAGACATTATCTGGATTCTTAGAAATTGGTTTGGCTTCTGAATTAGTTGGGCATTGTTCATTTTTCATTGGCTGATGTAAGCCAGGATGGGACAAAATGGAATTATTGGTGCCTAAGTCAACTAATCTTCTGAAAATACTTTTATGTTTGTAGAGATTCCACAAGCAGTAATCTTAAAATTTGTTTTTTGATTTCATTTCTGAAACAATTTTGTAGCAACTTACTGTAGTCTTATCCTCTTATCTTTAAATGTTGCTTGCTTTTATTTTATTTTTAAAAAAACTTAACTGAAAATTTCTAGGATGCCTATAAATGTTATATTTGGAATCAAATTTAGTTAAACGCAGTCATGGCAATAGCAAAGACATGGGTAAATTTTCTCCAGGAAACCTAGTCCTTCAAGACTTCCAAAGGCATATGGATTGCTGCTATAATTGAGTACATGCACTTCTTCTTGTTCGTCCTTTTCTTTTCTGTCTTTCTCAGCTTTCTAGATTTTTCCACAAAGCTAAGACTTCACATAATATGTCCAAAATAGAATAATTTGAATTTGGTCATTTTTGCTTCAAGTGACAGATTTTGGTTATGATCCATTTGTTTGTTTTTGGCTATCCATGAGAAGTCTTCTCTAGCACTAAAGTTCAAAAGTTCTTCAGAGATCAACATTTGTTTCTACAGAATATCACAGGGAAAGCCATTGCTTATATGATCCTGATTTTTATAGATATAGACTCATCCTGGGATCTGAATACCTTTTTCACCATCTTTATAACTTCTAATGTTTAGTCTGCAGTGCATTTCTTGTTTGCTGGTTCTTTAGGGTTTAGGCAATATTATAGGATTCTCTCTCTCTCTCTCTCTCACACACACACACACACAGCCTATAAATCTGGGTTTTAATATAACCTTCTTTAAAGCTCTTCAGGTGTATTGAGAGACAATAAGAAGTTAACATGGGAATATGGAATTGTTATCTCAACCCATCTAAAAATTGAAGATGAGTGATTATAACATCGATTCTACTTTAGGCACATTTGTTTAATCCTTAAAAAAGGAAAAATATAAAAAAGCCCCTTTCTATTATTCAGATTTAATGCATATGCATTTGAAATGAATCTGAATGAATAGGAATTAAATCAATTTTGAACAAACTTACTACATATTAAAATTAAAATTTTCACATTTTAGTATCTATATTCATTCAGAATTGATTTGTTTAATTTTATTATTTACTGAAAAAAAACCTCAACCAATTCAGTAGGAATTAGAAAAGACATTCTAATTCTGAAAGACCAGAAAAATCCCATTGTACACTAGGAATATATTCATTGCTTTTCAAAGTCAATGTCTTCCATTTTCTCAGTTGTGTTTCTCTGCATCATCCCTTTAAAAGATTTTATCTTTTCCTCATTGTCCATAAACAGATGAAATATGAAACAGGATTGATCTCATTCTAAATATAATGGGTTCTATTCCTAAATGAAAAGTTTTTATCTATTATGTTGCTATAATAACTTTAGTACTGTCAAAACCTGATACCCAGAAGGTCTACTGAAATCACAAAAAATGCATTACATTTGGATATAGAATTCTAAAATTATAATCCACAGAATGATAGATATTACCCACTGACCTATACAAAATACATCATTTCCTCTGTCCCCCCTCCCCACCTACATTTCTTCTCTGATCTCTTTGAAATACAGCAAATATAATATCCTTTTTGGTTACTGCAGAACAATTTGAATTTTATTACAGGACATATAGTAGAAAAAGTTGACTTGGTCCTTCATTAAAACGATTGCCACTTAGAGGCCAACTCTGTGTCAAAATTCTCCATTATTTGACATTAAGCATAGTCTAAATCCTGCAAAGTTCACTCAATTTGCATTTCAATATAGTCAATATAAAATAGGACCTCCTATTTAATATAAAATAGGACTTCCTATTTAAAAAAATGCAGGGGGGAAATTGAAATCTGAAATAATAGAATTAATTGTGAATTGATTAAATGCAAATGAAGATTTTGTAAAAGTAAGAAAATATTTTTAAATTTAAAACTCAAACCACAATATTGAAGACCTTTTGATGCATGTTCCAAGAATTTGCATTAGAAATGAAACATCACGTTTTCATCCATCCAATCTGCAGCAGAGTTCCTTTATTTCCAATGCCATCTGGAGACCAAACCGAAAATGAAGAAAACATTGCCTTATGGACATTCTACTTATAAAGTTTCCCGCCTCACACTGTTTCATTGGCCATCTTTCCAATGATGTGTCCTGGGTTTTAACATGTATGTTTAGGCAGATGGTTTAATTTTATAATTGACAAACCATTTTCAGCTTCAGTATGTTTTGTGTACCACTACTGTACATGTGCTGACATCATTTTCCTCTTCTTTCAGCATTTCTTAAAGATTCTTCTACATTTTCACTAAATTGAACTAAAGGGAAAAAACTTAAAGGGAAAAAGAAAGTATGGTAGCACAGTATATTTTAAATATAAGCACAGCTTTTTATGAATATTATTATTTTTATTATGGTCACTGAATTGCAAACAAAAATATATAATAATATGTAAAATAATAATAAAAATATAATCAAAACAAAAGCAAATGGGCCCATTAGTGGACAATTAAAGTCTAACCTCACAAAGTGTGTAATAAAATTTGGCTACATTCAAGGTAACTGAATCATACTGATCTAATAACAATTGTGCATTAAAAAGTTAAGAATTTCCTGGGTATAGGTAAAGAATTATAAGATGAGGTCTTTTTAAGATCTTATAGTGTAGCAGGATATAAGCTGTAGTTTCAATAGCTCCTTGTTCACAGGGGCATAATCTCAGTTGATATCAGCTCTTTTTTTGTATTGGCCCTCTGAAACTCCTGAATGTTGAATGGAGAATGTTGAAACCTCTTTTCTTTAGCACTCTTTGGAACAGTTACATAATATAAATACCTTACTAGTTTGTAAAAAGGGGGTTGATTGCTCAGTTCCTGAGACAGGAAGTCTAGTCCTGCCAAGAATGTAATAAGGGTTAACAGAGAGGCAGTTTCTGTAAGCAACACCAGAATGTTTTCTTCCTGCCTTCCTTACAGGATTAGGCCAGTAATTTCTTCTAACAACCGGTTCTCTGAACTGCTTAGAATGTTAACAACCGGTTCTAGCGAATAGGTGCGAACTGGTAGAATCCCCCCCTGCTCCCCCTCAATCTATACACACATTTTTGCATGCATTTGACGTGGGGACACTGTTTTATATGTAGTTTTATCTTTGTAAGTAGTTTTCTCCATCTTTTTGTGCAGGGATTCCTAATTTATTGGCTAGCATCCCCTGAAAGATCATGAGCAATTTATGGCAGTGAGGAGGGGTTGGGTCACCTTTTTTTAAAAAAAATCCTGATCAGCATTCCATAGGCAAAATTTAAATACTGTGAAAACTCACTTTGGGCTTTTCTTTCTATTTTGTCAACACATGTCCCCAGTGTTGCAGACCCTTCCAATATATATTCTAGATTAAAAATGATTTAAAGTGACATACTGGTGCCACAGCTAGCCACAGTGATATTAAGAGACGGTTACACAGATTGACTCAATCTAGAGAGACATAGTAATAAAATTTGAGAAGATCTGCTTTACTATACCACCTTGATATATTTTGGGGGGCACATTTACTTTACTATGTGGATTTTCAAATGTTTGAAATTCTCTACAGTTCAGATTTCAGCATTCTGGTTCATCTATCAATTTGAGAAATATAAATTTTATAAACTCACAGAGAAACTCAAGGGCAAAAATTGCTTATCTTTAAATATAACTTGTTAATGCTTGTGGTTCCTGTGACTTAGCTAAACGATGTATGGATTTGTTGGTATATCTTTCCCAAACAGTTTTTTTATATTACTTTATCAAATCAGTTTATACAATGGTAAAACAATTATTTATCAAAAAGCATGCCAGAAATTGTCCATATTTTAAAACAGTTTGGGAATAAAAGGATTATTCATTGCAATACTTGTACGTGCCTATTTAGTAGTGATCTAGTAAAATATTAAAAGGGAAGCAAAACTGAAAGGAAGATTGAAGCAGTTAATGAGATTGAGATTTATCTGTAATGCCGAATTGGCCATTGGCCAAATCTCCTTGTACAGGTTGATGCACATCTTTTTAGCCCTCTAATTCTACTTCCATGGGCAGTAGGGCTACCTTTGTAGATATTTAGAAAGTTTGTTGATAGTGGCCAAATGTGTGGCATGTTATAAGATTAGCTGAAACTCTTACAAACGTTTTACACTGAATTTTATCTTGTACTGTGTCCGTATGAATCAAAGACGGGCAACCTATAGATCTAAAGCCACAAATGGAAATGCACATTGAATCTAAAAATCTGAACCACTCCATTCTAGCATGTGACTTGAACTGAGAAATAATGCTAAAAGAAGAAAATGAAAATTATTTACTATGGTTAATGAAATATTATTTATGTGAGAATACAAAGTAGCATTGTTATGAATTGTTGCTGAAAACAGTTATTTTGTTTTTGTTAAGACCACTCTTTCTAACATTGAAGTGATATTTTAATATAATTAAAATTATGACATGTTTATCATTTTTTCAGGAATCTCGTCTTCAGTTCCATTTATTTGCCTTTTAATTATACATATATTATCTTTCTTCTTCCTGAAATTTTTAAACTACAATGAATGAAAGTTGCAACAAAACACATACGTAAAGGGAGAAGTCTCAATCAGAATGCAACTTACAGTAACAATGCAACTTAACAACTATGAAGCATTATAACATTATAATGCAGCAGTGGAGCTTCTAAGTGCCCTGAAGACCTTTCCCCAGCTCTTAATTAACTTTTAATGTTAAATTTTAGCCATCTTTGCCTCTTTCTAAATTGTATGTACAGTGTGTAATTTTTTAATAGAGTCGTTCTATGAGGAAGATGGGTGGTTTTAAATTTGATAAACAAACAAACAAACAAACAAATACATTTCCTTGGAAGGACTCTGAAACACTTTGGCAATGGTAATGAGCTCAAATGTCTTATCCTTGAACCCAACTGTTTTTCAAAATCCAAGAGCACCAACTGCTGCAAGGAATCACCAAATGGGGTTATGTGTATGCACTGAATAGACCCAGGTATCACTGGGCTTAGTACAAAAGTTAGATTTAGTATTCCTCTCATTCATTTGTACAAAACACACACACACATATTCCAGAAGCCTCTTGATATACAGCTAATTTAATGTGACTGGATTAATTTAGCAAAACTGGATTATTTTAGTCTATGCATAGATGTTTAGTTTCTAGTTTCTCCCATGGCCTTAAAAGGACTAAAATGCTAACTCAGACTGATTGGAAAAAAACAGAAGTAAGAAATATTTTGATGCCAGCTCAGGACAGCTGTGCTGATCTGCCAGCGCCCGCTAGTCTGTGGCCTGAAAAGTCATTATGGAAATCAAGTCCAATAAATTATTTGCTTTGTGGCCTCTCTTCCTATACAGAGCAACTGTTCATTGTCCTGCCAATAAAAAAGAAGAGATTTAGAAAGACCAAAATAGCCAGTAATTAGTTTTCTATTTCCTGTTATAAAAACTGGACATGACTGAAGGGCTGAGTCATTTGTATAATGTTCAAAAGAGGGACTGTTGTTTCTCTTAAAGTTCTCTTTTTTAAAAAGCTGGGCATAATTTTAACATTCCCATTTCTCTGATTGCCATAAATGCAGACAAAGAGAAGGGAGGGAGGAAATGGGAGCCTGAAAGTCAATCAGCTTCCAGTTTCATCTGAAATGACAAGAACAGCCCAGGAAGAAGAAAAGGCTTAATATGGGGAGGAAGTTCTATGAACAAACCTTCCTTCCTTTTGGCAAGGAAACAAATAATCAATAAAAGCAACAAGAGATCATTGATCGTCGTATAGAAATCTACTTAGCGGGTCCAAGTTGTACCCAACAAGGAGAAACACATTACAGATGCTTGTCTCCAAACCTTTCTCCTTTCCAATGGTAGAAACCATCTGAAAATTAATGAGTCTTATTAATGTAAATTGCACTGCACTATTAGACATAAATACCCCAATACCAATGGGGCCCATTAACATTAGAAATGATCAACAAGTAAAACTGTTAAGATGGCAACATCAGCATTACTGGATAAAATGATTGCTCTGTGCACAAGATTCACGACTCCATTTAGTTCTTCAAATTAATATTGTTGCAAGACATCCCAATCCATGAAGTTACATACAACTGAAGATGTTTATAGAAAACATTCTTATGTCTATTGAAAAAAGTGGTATAGTGTATGGGTGTGTGCATTCATTCGTTCACTCACTCACTCACTCACTCACTCATTCATTCCAATACAGACTATATACATATTCCTAAGAGAACTAATTCCATGAAGCTGAGAAAAACCCAAGACTCACTGAGAGTTTAAGAGATAACTAGCTGCATTAGTAGAATTAGGAACTCTGCAAGATATATTGGAACTAGGATGTGATAGTATTTCAACACCAGATGTTCTGAATAAACTCAAAAGCTCATTGTAGTTCTGTCTTTCAACAGATTCAGAAGCTGCAGATACTGAAGGTTGAAGTGGCCTTTGACAAATTCATTGTGGTCCTGAACCAATCTGAACATAGCCCAGCACTACCATTGTTATGTCATTATTGTCTGCAAAAAGCAAAAACACCCATAGTCAACCTATCAAATACAATACAAAAAATGTTTTTATTCTTGGGCCACCCCCTGCTTTTTCAGAATGAACCATATTTAAGGAAGATTCTCAAATCATCTTTTTAGTCTGCTAAAATACATCAATCAATATCCAGTCAATAATTAATAAAAGTAATAAAAGTCAATAACTTTTAAAATTTTCAATCCCTTTTCCAGGTTTATTTTTAGTTAAAGGAAGTGAAAGGGGGGAAAACACCTTCAAAGGCCTCCAGCTGATGCTTCTTATTCTTGAATTTGGTTATGATCCAAATTTTTATTACAGTTCTACTACTATACTTGAGATATTTATTTATTTGTTTGTTCGATATGCCAGCCTTCTCACTATCTAAAGTGATTCTGGACAACTTATAATACAATAAAAATATAAATATAAAAATGTTAATATTAAGAAGAATTAAATAAAGCTAGGAATCAAATACGCGAGTGGTACAGAGATAGGATCTACTCTATTATTCCACCAACCACCTCCGGCATAAACCACCCCATGCCAATTGTCAGATATAGGCACGGGTGGGCTTTAAACATTTTAGCAAGGGGCTCTCTACCGGTTGCTGAATGGGCATGGCCATGGTGGACATGGCCTAGTCCAGGGGTAGGGAACCTTGGCTCTTTTATCACTTATGGACTTCAACTCCCAGAATTCCTGAGTGAGCCATAAAAGGTTCCCCATCCCTGGCCTACTGGTTTTTCAGTTGTGAGGGAAATCAATTTTTGATTTGAATGGGATTGTTCAATATACAAATGTCCTAATTTTTGACTTGAATGATCAATATTCTTTATATGTCCTACATTTGTATATTAAACAGTCCCATTCAAGTCAAAAATTGATTTCCCTCACAACTGAAAAACCACTAGGCCAGGGATGGGGAAACTTTTATGGCTCACTCAGGAATTCTGGGAGTTGAAGTCCATCAGTGATAAAAGAGCCAAGGTTCCCTACCGCTGTCCTAGACCCATCAGGTAAAATTCCTTGGCTGACAAGGTCTGCAGCATGCCCCTTCTGTCAGAGTGAGTGCTTCAAGGGGCTTTAAAGGTGATCTTTAAAGATGATTATCTTCAATTGGAATCAGAAGCAAACTGGCAACCAATATAGCCAGTATTTATCTTTAGATAAACTAAGTCAAACAGATTGGATATTTTGGAATATGTGATTGGACATAGCTCAATTTAACTTTCTAACAAAGCCTTGACTTACGGCCAAAAATATCTGTGTTCATGCTAAATGAATTTCACTGAGTTTGTTGAAGCTACTTATAAATGAGCAAGTTATGATTATATTGTCATCACTTGCCTTGAAAAAATAATTCTTAGCATTTTGCAATTAGTCCGAGCCAGGGTAATCCATTTGTACAGTCCAAAACCGCTGAAGTTATTTGATGGCTGCAAATTTATAAATCTAAACTTAAAATACGAAGGGATAAAAGATTCAGCTTTGTGACTTTAAGAGGGTCGAATCTTGCTGTGAAAATTGAAGGCAGAAGAGATGAAAATTAACGTCTGAATGTTCAAAATGCTGCAGGGTATATTTCAAACCATACTGATTATGATCATTTTATCATATAGGTGATAGCAGCACCTCAAATAGAAGGTCTATACAGAGAGTGGTAAAGGACAGCTGAGAAGATTATAGAAAGCTTACTTCCTGTTATTCAGGATACTGCTTATAAGCGCTAGGTGCTTGGAGCTCAAAACATTGTTAGAAACCCCATACATGCACTTCACAGTCTGTTTCTGTTGCTCCCCTCTGAGAGGAAGTTTTGAAGTATCTATAGCAGGATTACTAGATTCTGTAACAGCTTTCTTCCTTATATCATCCGTCTTGTAAAGTTGCAGGATTCTTTTTTCTCACTACGTACATGTATATATCAGTGGTGGGATTCAAATTTTTTCTACTACCGGTTCTGTGGGCGTGGCTTGGTGGGCATGGCAGGGGAAGGATACTGCAAAATCTCCAGTCAGGGGTGGTATTTGCTGGTTCTCCAAACAACTTAAAATTTCCGCTACCGGTTCTCCAGAACTGGTCAGAACCTGCTGAATACCACCTCTGGTATACATTCAAACTAGACTGTGATGTTTCTCTGTGTCATATATGTGTGTGTGTGTGTATATGCATAATAATTATCTTTTGAGAGCTGAATTAAAAAAAAAATCATTTTCAGGTATGTTTAGTGTACATTTAAAATGACAAAGTTCAATCCTTGAGATGGTGAACCTATGGCATGGGTGCCACAAGTGGCATGCAGAGCTATTTGTGCTGGCACGCGAGCCGCAGGCAAACTTACCTCACTGCATATGCGCGCACTCACAGCTGATTTTTCAGGACTTTTTCGGCCTCCCAGAGGTTTGGGAAAAGCCTCTGCAAGGCTTTTTCAGGCCCATTTCGTCACTTCCTGTAATTCCGGAAGTGATGAAAAGGGCATATTATTCGTACTGAAAAGCCTTGCAGAGGCTTTTTCTAAGCCTCTGGGAGGCCGAAAAAGTCCTGAAACTAGCAGAAAAATCAGCTGTGAGGCCAATGCAGGTAAGGGGGCGGTGGGGTGGGGTGGTGGTGGTATTGTGCACTCTGGGTGCTGGCACATGAGTGCACGCGCGCTAATGCGCACACAATTTTTGGCACAGGAGCCCAAAAAGATTAGCCACCACTGTTCTGTTCTGTTCTGTTTTGTTCTGTTCTGTTCTGTTCTGTTCTATTCTATTCTACTCTTTGTTTTCTTACTTCTTTATTTATTCACACCAGTTTTTGCTTACATATTAGCAGAAGGGAGGCAGGGAGGAAGCAAGAAAGGAAGCAAGCAAGCTCTGGGTGATTTTTCAAAACTACTTTCAATCAAGCCGCACAGCAGCCTATTTTCAGCCCCAATACATATAAAGGAAATCCTTAGTCCATGCTGTACAAGTTTCCCATTTGGATCTGTTTTTTCAACCTCCACCCACCCCCAGCAGTACTAGGATTAGAATGGGATGCATTTCCAGTGTCAGAAGGTAGAAAGACGCTGTGTTTCCTGACCAGTTTCCCACTGAACATTCACAAAGGAATACAAATGCTAATCACTTTAAAATGATGGGGGTTTTTTCCCCAGCAGTTTTGACTAATTTAAGAGTATATCTTGGATAATTTCTTGCCTACTGAGCCTGCTTCCTTTCCTTTCCCTAATAAAAGAAATTACTGTGCAACCCTATTTTGTAAATGAATACGCAGGAATATAGAGTTGCAATAGCTCTATTCTCTCACACAGAGGATCTGTGCCAGCACTTCCATCCTTACATATTGCTGAAGGCTCTTTGGGGCTGCTATTCATTTGCCCCTACAATATCCTGTTGTGAATCAGAGTGTATTAATTAAGAGAGTGTAACTATTTCCTTAAAAAAGGATAAAAAAGGATTCCATACTGATAGGATTTCTACAGTTTAAAGTTTATAAGGAAACATTGCCTTATCCATGGAAGCTCCCTTTAGGTAGCAGCAGTTGACACACTGACATGTGTACATGTACCATAGTCAAGATTTACCCATTCCTTAGAGATGGGGGTGAAAATAAAAGAGTGGCAATATTAGAAAGTACTGTATCATAAAAGGAAGGGCTACAGACAATTTTTTTCTGTCTTGGACCTAATAAGTGAAGATCTAGCTCTAGAAGGTTCTAATGCTGGGAAAGGCGGAAGGAAAGAGACCAGAAGCAAGGTAGATGGGCTCAGTTACAGTGGCAATAAGAATATTGTTGGAAGACCTGAATCAGGTTAGGGTCTATGGAGATTCTCAGTCATCCTGCTTTGGAGCGGCAATAACGAGGCACACACGGTTAGTGATTCAGGTCTTCTTGTTTTATTGCAGGAACACCGACTCGGCTCGGCGGCGCGGCAGCCCTTCTTTTAAAGGGCTCCCGCGCCTAAGTCAGCCAATGACGGGGCGAGGATCTCCCGCCGGAATGTAGACCAATGAACAGTAAGTATTTCAAATATATATAAAATAACCAATCCAGAACAATCCAAATCATGGTTGTCCCAAAAGTGCATTTTTAAAAGGCAACTGGATTTTTTTTCCCCTTGAAAATGTTTCATTTCTCATCCACAAAGCTTCTTTAACTCGACTGAATGGTGGAGGATGGAAGGAATCAGCTCTGACATCCTCCACCATTCAGTAGAGCTGAAGGAGCAAAATGTCTCCAAGGGAAAAAAAAAGTCTGTTCTGACCAAGGCTTCCTGAGACCACAATTAAGCACATGCTTAGTTAAATCAAATCTTGTTTTATTCCAACGCTGAGAATTATTTTCATTCCCAGCCCGTAATGAGTCCCAAACAGTCCCTCGAGATAAGCACCCACTTTTCTCTCCTTTGAATTGCTGCCAACAACTCAAGTGCCAAAGTAACTGTAAAAAAACAACCAAAGTACAAAGTCCACACAGAGCTTCAAGGTTTAATATGAACAGAGCGAACAACTTTGCTTCCTGCAAAGGTTTCTCTACCTTTGCACTTCCTTTATACCTTAGGGGAGGGGCAATCACCTCCAAGTCTTACTCACGAGTCACCCCTTTTGCTTAGCTGCTCTTGCCTTCTAGCAGCTCTGTGCACACACACACTGGGAACAGGCTCCCCTTGTTCCTCTGCCTTGCTGCTGCAAGACTCTGGAGGCTCTGGAGTCAGCACACAACTCCTAGGTGTTCTGGCCCCATCTCTGCATTGGATATAGAACTCTCATCTGAGTCCTCCCCAGACTCCTGGACTGGTTCCTGTTCTTCCCCACTGTCCGATTCCGCTGCCATATGTTGCTGGCAAACTACAATAAAGTCCAGTTGCCTTTTGAAAAAGCACTTTTGGAACAATCAGGTTAAGGGACAGCTCAGGAGAAAATCTGTTCAAATGGTCACTGAGAGTTGACCCCAGCTTGATAGCCCATCATCATTATCAAGGCCACTTTAACAGCACAGCTGAATCTGAGGTTTACTAATAACTAGATGCACATATTAGAGGAATGCAATATTTTTCTAGTATATAGTTTTATGAAGTGCTAGTGTGTTGGTGTGCAGAAGACAGAAACAGAGAGAGAGAGAGAGAAAGAATAGAGTCTGGTAGCAAGAAAAGGAAGGATATCAACAGGAGACCTGGACATTTGATTTGGATGGTTACACTTCAGCTAACAGTTGCTTTAAGGCACACTAAAATATTAAACATTTCTCTGCTGAAATTACAGTAAGGACAGAGGGGTCCTGGCCCCATTTTCAGGGAGCCTCCTTAGAATGTAATTAAGGTTGGTGAATGCGGTTTTTCTGTGGAAAAATTATTCCTGAAGCATTGAAATTTACTAGTATGCATAATTCTTCTTGATTCTTTGCAAACCGGAGACATTTTTAGTAATGTAACTATATGTAGTAAACACAATTTCAGATGCAACACTTATTCAGTATTGTTTCATGACACATCCAGCAATGAAATCTGGGATACTGCACTGCATTTCATTTCTTGTTAAAGTCAGATATAATTCTCTGAGAACTGTTCTTATCACGTGACCTCCCAAGGAGATGACAAGGAATACTACAAGTTAGCCATACATCTGCCTGCATCTGGAAGATATACAGATAATAACTTCTTCTTAGCTTTCTCTATAATTTCTAACTTGAATTGCAAAGATTTGAGTTTTTACTTTACATTTTATTTTATTTATTTAGCCTGACTCCCAAACAACTCTGATTAGTCCAAAGGTGTTTTTTTCAAGAGGCAACTGGACTTTCTGCTTTTTTAATTTTTGAAGATGTTTTGCTTCTCATCCAAGAAGCTTCTTCAGCTCTGACTGGATGGTGGGGAATGGAAGATGTCCACGTTGTGCATCACCTGCTCAATGATTTTCTTAATGTAAACTAGCCCTAAAGCTCTCTGTCTAAACAGGGTATATCTCTACAGCTGTCATTTAACCTTGCCATAGGAAATCCATGCAGCATCCATTTATACACCCCATTTCTTGTCCACTAGAGATTTGGATGTAAGTATTTGTCCATACTAATGCATTGAGCTACAGTCTTTCTCATCTCTGATCTTTACTTTACAACTAGGGGCAACATATAGCTGCATATGTATGTGTATACATAAATTATATTTTTAAAAGGGGGAGGTGACAGACTATGATAGACCAAAATCAAACTTTCCCAGTTCCCTACTAATAAAAAAGTAATGTTAACTCATTCATATTCTATCACTTTCTTTTTAATGCATAGATTTGGCAAACAGTGGGGAATATGTTTTCCAGCTCCATCCATTACTGTGCCAGCCCTACTAAATATCCACCTGCGGATTTTATAATTGACTAGGGAAACATTAAAGATCTGTTATATAGTGTCCTACAAAGACTGCTGATGTGATATGCATACTGAATTTGACTCTGTATTCTTCTTTTGCTTCTGCACGGATGCTCCCTAGGACAGAAGGGCAAATTAAGTCTCATTTTGTTTGAATTTGTTTGTCTTCTGAGTTGGGCAAGGGTGTGGAATAACCATGCCAGCCTGGTTGGGAAACAACTGTAATCCAGCATAAAAGAGAATGCCAAGCAACAAGGAAACTGCTAGGAAGCTAGAAGGAATATGAAGTAGTTCATGAAGTCAAAATAATGACTCTGAGAAGGACCCCTGATCTAATCTGGAGATAACAGATAATTAGAGTTGGAAGGGATCTTGTAGATCATCTAGTCCAACCCCCTGCCCAAACAGGAGATCCTACACCATTTCTGACACATGGGAGTCCAAACTCTTCTTGAAAGTCTCAAGAGATGGCGTTCCCACAACTTCCGAGGGAAAGCTGTTCCATTGGTTGATTGTTCTCACTGTCAGAAAGTTTCTCCTTATTTCCGGGTTAAATCTCTCCTTGTTCAGTTTCCATTATTCCTTGTCTGGCCTTCGAGTGCTTCAGAAAATAGCTTGACCCCTTCCTCTCTGTGGAACACTGCTATCATGTCTCCCCTGGTCTTTCTCTTCACTAGACTAGCCATGCCCAGTTCCTGAGATTCCATGTCCAGATCTGAGATTCAAAGAGGACAACAGAAGTTAATCCAATCTAAAATTTAATCAGGAAAAACATGTACATAGGTTACAGCAGAGAAATATCTAAGTGCCTACAGATTTTTGATTCTTTTCACAGTATGACTAAAAATAGCAGGAATGATGAGCTCTTTGAAGAGATTAATCCTGGCTTTGGTTGGATATGGCCAACATGTCTCATAGCCATGTAAGTTTTATGTATTTGCCCTGGATCTCTTTTTAAGACAGAGCTAGCAGTATAAAAGAAAAATACCACAGTCCCTAAATTGTCCAGCATACGAACTGACGTTATGCTGAATCATTATGGGAAATTTAAAACTCTGGTAAACTTCAGGCTTGACGTTGGTCCCAAGAAAGAAACTGGATTGTGAATGAAGCCCAATGCAAATTTAGCCAGGCTCTCCACAAACACCCAAATGGGCAAAAAGGTGGAGGAATTTGCCATGTAACTTAACTTCCACTTGGCAAACTCTAAGGCAGAAATGAAGCAGCAATATCACCTTCTGCTTGAAACAACCCCAGAGGAAAAGAAACCCACCAAATCACTAAGTACTTTGTTCAAGGGTCAAAAAATACTTGATTTCCACTAGTTCAGTTGCTACTTTTAAAGTGGATCCTTGTTTCAGTTTCAGGGGAATTATTTGACTGAGGTTTTGTTGAATTGAAACATCCCTTAGAAGTTGTGAACAACTGTAGTAAACAGGGACTGATCCACTTAGCTTTACACCCAACAACATGCAAGCAACCGGTGAAGATTAAGACCACCAAAATACTCACAATATAGATCATACAATGAAAAATGAGTATTCAGTTAAAACATTTGCTTCACTAGAATAACACTTTAAGTTCTTCAATGTTTTAAATTGCTAGCACAATACGTTAGCTGTAAGAAGATTTGGTGTGAAGAAAATATGTAATGGAAAAGAAGATTTCACATAATTCTGATTTTCTGCGTAATCTTGTCACTCTTTTCTAGACATAGAGAGAAGACAGAGGGTAAAAAAAATGATATATATCTAGATGCTCCTACCTATTTACCACCTATCTATCCATTGTTGTGGCTACAATGAGATGAAGATTTATTTCCAGGGCATTCCCTGTGAGTTTGCAAGCATGACAGGGATCAGGTTCAAGCCCTCACTTTAGGTAATCTTGTCAGATTCAAAGGAACTATCCAGGGGTGGGATTCAAATTTCTTAACAACCGATTCTGTGGGCATGGCCTAATTTGTGGGTGTGGCTTGGTGGTCATGTAACTGGCTGGGCATGGCTTGCTGACTGGGCATGGCTTGGTGGTAATGTAACTGGGTGAGTATGGCTTGTTTGTAAATATTGTAAATATTTATGTAAATATTGAATTTTTATATAAAAAAGAACAGCTTTTACCCGAGATCAGGCAAAGCAGGCAAGCAGATTGAGTTGCTCACACAATCACAGATTCATTCAGAGATCTATCTTTCTGCAATCAATTACCTGAGTCTGCACTGAAAAATAGAAGCTAGGAAGGTTCAGCTCTGCTTTTAGATTAGCTCGAAAGTAAGAAATCCAATGATTTCCTGCTTTCTAGCTAATCTAAATCTCTCAGCACAGCTTATAGTCAGTACACCAGATGGTCAGGGGGAAAAAAGGAAAAAATTACCAAAAATTAGGCTAATATAGACAAGTTGGATGGCGCGCATGCCAGGTAAGGAGTGAGTGGGCGGGGAGGGGAGGGGTGGGGCTAGCCAGTGATGCGATTTGCCGGTTCTCCGAACTGGGCAAAATCATAACAACCGGTTTTATAAAACCGGTCTGACAAAGTAGAATCCCACCCCTGGAATTATTCCTGGACTTCAAACAAAGCCCCTCCAATCCTTGCCTTGCTAAAAAGAAAAAAGTATTGCTTTCCATTAACTAAGGAAGAATGAAATTGACTAGAAACAAGATTCAGCCTCAAGCAATTGACTAAGGCAAACCTAATAAGGAGATTGCATTGAAGCAGTGAGATGATAGGCACCTCATGCCATCAGTGTTTCGGTGATTGCTAATAAGAAACTATAGTTATTTGCAGTACCGTTGCTGCAGCTAGAAATCAGTGCTTCTTAATAATAAAGCTGCTCTCATTACACAATCAAACATATCTAATATGTGATCCTAAAATCTTGAAAAGTTGGAGCCCTAGATTTTGCTTTCTCCCATTAAAATTATTATTAAAAATATTCAATTCTATTTTTTACTGTTCCTTCTTCTTTGTAAGCTGAAACCCAATGATATCTATCTCAGTGGTGGGATTCAAAAACTTTTACTACCGGTTCTGTGGGCATGGCTTGGTGGGTGTGGCCATGTGATTGAGTGGGTGTGGCTCTTTCTCCCACCCATTTTTGGGAGCTTCCTAGCCTCAGAGAAGCCTTTGGGGGGGGGATGTTTTTGCTCCCCTAAGGCTCCTCTGGGGCTCAGGAAGAAAAGGAACGGAGCATGGGAGGGGCATACAATCCAAGCTCTATTTTGGGAGCTTCCTAGCCTCAGAGAAGCCTCGGGGGGGGGGCGTTTTTGCTCCCCTAAGACTCCTCTGGGACTCTGGAAGGCAAAAAATGGAGGGGGGAGCTGAGCAAAGGGAATCCTGGCACAGCTGATCTTATCTACAGCTGATTGTCAGGAAGGAAAAAAAAGAAAGAAATACCTTAGGCAATGTCAGGCAGGCAGGCAGGGTGAGCGAGCATTGGGCAGGAGGGCGACCGGGTGGGGGCGTGGCCAGCCAGAACTTACTACCGGTTTGGCGACCCACACCAAATGCTTGCTACCAGTTCGCCCAATCCGGTGCAAACCAGCTGAATACCACCACTGATCTATCTGTCAATGATATTTTTTGTCACTCATATACTTCCTTTGATTTTCACCTGAAATCTACATCTAGTTAAGTTTTTGTTAACCTGCTATTAATTTCTTCTTTTCTCTTTCTCACTTTCAAATGAAGTTTTTATTTATAGCCAAGTTCAGAATATATTAAATAATGCCACATTGAAAAAAGCTGAAATTGCAGAATCCTAATTTAATTGGGATGACGTGTTGTTTCTTATTTAGTGACATTCCACTGTCATACAGAAAAAAAAATTCTCTTCAAATTATTTCTGTCCTCCCTGTGAACCCTATTAAATGAGAACCTCTTCTTACCTGCTGTTCATGGGGGGGGGGGGGGGGGGGATTAAAGTAATAGGCTTTGAACAATGTTTCAAAGAAAATTATTTATGATCAGTTAAAACCAATTTGATAATGCTTCTTTTAATTCTACATTTCTTAATGAAGGTAGGAAGTAATTAGACTCAAAGCATAGTCCTATATATGCGTTCGCTGAAATAAGTTCCAATTTTAATGGTCCTTACAGTTAAGTGGGGAAAAATCCCAGCTTATTCTTGCATTATTTAGCTCTGATTTTGCCTGTATCTATCCCAAAAGCTTTGCCCCAAATTTTCCTATTATTTAACATTCAGTATGAAACTTACTGGTAGTGGCAATCAGTGGGATATTGAAGAGTTGTTGCCATTCCATTATAACTCTAATATAACTTCAAAGGTTTTAGACAAGAATTATTTAAAAGTAGGGAAATAAAATGATTCATTGAATGCATAGATTAAGTTCATGTAGTACTATTTGATTTAAACCTAATTTAATTTCCCAATTCAAGCAGATTGACCAACGTACCCACTTAAGGCGGTACATTTTCAATAGCTTGGTAGAATTATTTGGATCTGTCTTTCCCATGGTTCAGTAACACATGTTATAGATAAAGGCCATAATTTATTGTGCAAACCACTCAAAGTTTTTGAGGAAAAGGGAAATAAAACAAAAACAAAAATAAAAGGTCAACATAAATGCCATCCAACAATTTCTACTTTGCACAGAGTGAAAAAAAAAAGCTAACAATATTCAGACAAACAATGACCAATGACTTGTAGTAGGAGAGTAGCAATCCTAGTTTTAAAGAACAATGGACATTTCTGAAGTGCTCATGTTCCTTTCTCGTTTCTTTCCGTTCTCCCTCCCCCCACTTTTCTTTAAAAAACCCAGTTCTAATTTCCTCTTCCTCCCTCTAGGGCCTTCTAGTTGAACCCATCATCTGATCTGCCACAGCCTGAACCTCAAACTCTTGCTCAAGGGGAGGAAAGTTTTTTTCCCCTTTCCCTCTCAAAATGCTAAAATTGGATCTGCTTTAGATTTATTATTTGTATTACAGTAACACCTAAAGGTCTAATACCATCCAAGATTGGGGAGGGGCACATTGTGCTGTGCGGCATACAAACATGTCATAGGAGAAAAGATGCAGAAGGAAACCATAAAACAATTTGCCCAAGATCAATCATGCAAGCAAGGTCAGGAGCTGAAATGGGGTCTGGTAGTCGGGGGAAGTACCACTTTTTGGCTGTATTCCTTAAGCCATCACATTGTGCTCCTCAGAGGACCATATAGCAGTATATATAGTGTATATAGCAGAAAGCAAGACAGCTTTGCTGCTTCTCTGTTCATGCACAATGCTTCCATGGATTAGCTTTTTTCATTAGTCACAAGCGATTACTAGGAACCAGGGGACAGACCAAAAGAGCTTTGGGCAGAGATAACTCAAGCTGAGCAACAATATGGGGGCTAGGAATAAATCTTTACTAAGATAGAGAGTATGTTTGGGAGAGGCTAGAATGAAGTAGAAAAGAGTTCATTGGCCTCTGCTAGTGGTGACTATTTCCAAGTTGCAAATGCTAACAGAAAAGGGCACTGGTGGGATAGGCCACTGTTCCACTGAACAAAAATCTGCCCATTTTCTTTAAGTCAACCATTCTTTTCTAAAATTGTTGCAGTTCCCTTCAGGACCCTGGAACCTATTTGAGGTTGTAAATATTTGCACAGCCATCCAGTTCCACCATGATGCTTAGCACCATGTTTTTCACAGTCACCTCTGTCCAGATGGTGGGGTCGTATCTACTGTTGTTACCTGAGATCCTTTTGTAGAGAAGGAAAGAAGACAGCTCCTGCCCAAACTGTGTATAAACAAATGGTGTATGTCTCAAAGAGCCATTTTGGTCCATCTCTTGGTGTTATCATAATTCTCTTCTTTCTAATATAAAGGACAATTAAACTGACACCAGCTAAAGTTAGCCTTGTACTGTCATTTCTGAGGACATTCCCGGCAACAGCTCAGCTTGCGGTCTTTTGGCTGGTGTCTTACACGTCACCATTTTCTTGTCAGTTTTCCATTTCACATGACAGATATCTCTTCTGTCAGCTTCCATTCAATCTGATAGGTCAGGCTTCCCCTTGCAAGCTGGGCCAGGTCTCCAACAGGATTTGTCATGCAGTGACCGTCATCCAGCTTGGCAGAACAGCAACTTTGCTACTGTGATTTTTCGAGGCTGCTTCTTCCTTACCCTTCCATGTGTAGGTGAAGGAACAAATTTTACAGATTGGATTTGAGTTTGTGGGAATATATATGAATATGGACATGCATAAAACTCATGCAGCCAGGCATCCTATCTGAAGATATTTCATTGACCATCAAGAGCAGAAATCTGTCACAGAGGCAGCCCAGACAACCAGACACTTTGGCTTTCTGAACTGATAAGTAGAAACAAGGTAGGAAATATAATTTAGTTTTACATATGAAGAATATTTTGTGTGACAGAGAAAAGTAGGCTACTGAACTGGCAAAGAAACGTGAAAAGTTTTGAAAACAACTATGGAAAGAATAAGAATTTTGATAAATAGTAATGGCTAGCAAACCAAAGATAGGTCTAGACAGCATTGGTCTATAAAAACCTAACGTTTTAGTAAAAAAAAGCAGTGATGGATGATGATTTTGAGATTGACTACACTGTCTTGATCTATGTCAGAAATGTTGGACTGAGTCCTGATGATTCCTGAATTGGAGCTGGTCACAATCAGAGAACTGTGCTTAGAACAGTAGGGATCTATTTGAGATGCAACCTCCAGATCTTTTAGGGAGCAGGGAAAATGTACTAGTCAGATTCATATTACTGCCAATCTGAAACACAGAATAAGAGTCAGGATCTTTAGCTTTTTTCTTAACTCTACATAAAGGCACGGTCTTTATCATTAGAACTATGCACACACATCTTAAATCAACTTTGTGGACTATATACTGGAGTCCCCAGCCTCTGGGCCATGGACCATGACCAGGCCTTGAGCCATTCAGAACTGGGCCATGGAAGTTGGCAGTAAGCATGCGCACATCCCCACTTGCATGACCAGTGGGTGAACATGTTTGTGCACATTCCACATGTGTGAGTGGTAGGTGCCTGTGCAGTTGCACAAATGGAGCTGTGCAAGTGTGCATGTGTGTGCGCTTGCCGGTTACTTGCACAGAATCATCCCCTGCCACCCAATGTTGATCTGCAAAGCCAGAAAGGTTGAAGAACCTGCATCTGCCTACACTCTGACATTTTTGATGACATATTGGCAGATTTTACCTTTTGCATTGCTGAAGCTAACATCATCATCATTATCATCATCCTCATCATCACCATGCCATGCAGTCTGCCTTTATGATGTCAGGCTAAATTGCATCCCTGACAGTTAAAACAATTGTTATTCCTCGCAAAAGAAGTGGTCTCCTTCCTTCTACTTCATTACAGTTATAATTACTATCCTATCAACCAAGGGCTTCTGTGATGATCCAATATTCATGGAATGGTTGGAGATTAATGTAAACATTAAAAAAATTGATGAAGAGAACTATGAGTGTGGCACACCATGCCTTTCTAAACTTTTTTTAAAGGGAAAGAAGTAGCCAATCACCGAAAGGTTGGGGGTCCACGGTGGCTCACGTGGTAAGACGCTAGGCTTATGCACCACTGAGGCCGGCAGCTCAGTGGTTCGATTTCTGTGAGAGAATAAACTTTGCAGGGAGAAGAAAGGAGCTTTCCACTACTGGCATTCAGGCATCCCGCAGGTAAAGATAACACAGCCCGCAAAAATTCCTTTCACAGAAGCAGCCAACCACCTTGGTGATCCCTGGCTAACACATGCCATATGTTAAATAAATAAACACACTGAAAGGTAAGGTGATTCAGTGTGTTCAGAAATCCTGACTTCATTTCAGAAACACAAACCCTTTCATGAAAATTTGACCCACAAGCAGCATCTAGCACAGGGGTGTCAAACTCATGTCGTCATGGCTGTGTCACGTGACATATTGGGACTTTCCCCCCCTCCTTTGCTAAACTGGCATGGGCGTGGCCAGTGCATGATGCACCTGGCCCACAGGTCAGGAGTTTGACAGCCATGATCTAGCACAACACTAACACTAAAGCAGAAAGAAAAAATGTGGAAGAAAAAGCTAGCTATTAAGCTAACCCTATCTATTTCTCTGCAATTTTCAGACATGGGAAATATTATGAAAACATAGGCCGATATATCTAGCAGAAGTAATTACTCCCGGATCAAAGTCCAGGTGGATACTTGTAAGTTTTGATAAAAAAAATAAAGACAATGTTGTAGAGACACGATGTTTTCTGTGGCCAATTGTTGAGTGAATGTGATATTTGAAAATGCCTCCAGAATCAGAATCATAAATTACTTTCAAACAGTTCCGTTTTTGTTGGATGCAGAGAAGCACAGGGTTTTTTTTTAATGCAAAATGTTTCTAATTCTGTAATGAACTGGGAGCAGTCAATACACAGGGAGTTGAACTAATAGTGCTGAAGCAATCTAAATTAAAATAAGTCTGTATACAAGACATACAACTATTAAAATTTCACATGTGGGATAGATTTAATGATATAGCACTTGGTTACTCACTGAAAACATTTCATAATAGGAAGGTTACAATTATTTATAGTAATATAAATATTTATTTTTAGGATTAGTGTTAGGGTGTGATCTAAATAGACATTTTATATTCTAGTTTCTACCTGAAAAGAAAAACTACTATCTTTACGCAAGGAACTAGATCAGAAGTTGGAGGAGAAAGTTACTGAAAAAGCTGCCAATTTGAGAGAACAGTCAACAAGACACATTCCTGGTTATTCCCTCCAATACACAAGTCTCTTTTCTATCCGTTATCCCTTCCACACCACTTTTCACTCCTCAGATCGCTTTGAGGAGTTTCTTTCTTTCAGAGCAGGCCAAGAATTCTCAAATGTTTTTCCAAAATCCTATAAGAATGTGGGGCCAGCTGGTGGCAAAGCTATAAACTTATGCTGAAGATGCCTTTCTACTAACGTGGCTGAAATGTAGGCCACATTGCTTATGATGGAATAAGGAAGGGAGGGAAATATTGTCATTTAGAATGATGGGAGTGAATTTCTGAGAGATTTTAGTATGCCCATGGCACAAAAGTTGTCAGGGCAAAGGGCAGTCTTTTCACTTGATAATATTAAATTATTAAATGTGTGTGCCACTCAACTCCCAGTGACTCTGAAGGGCTGATGCCTTGTTTTTTTTTTACCTTGAAAGAATTCTTCTAATCAGATACGTATGGATAATGTAAAAATATAGCATCTTATTGCCATTTCAGTTTGGCTCCATGGTGAAACTGAGGTAACTGAAGAGGGACGTCTACCCCAGCATTGTTTTGATTGGAAATGGGAAAACAAAAAAGAAAACAGGATGGTCACCCAGGTTGCCCAGGCAACAATCACTCTCTATCTTGGTACTTTTACTGTGTAAATGGGGGAGGGGAAAAGATACTTCATAGGTTCATTATTTTTTGTTAGACAGTTACCAAACTCAAGTTTCTCTTTACCCTTTCTTTCATTTCACCCTTTATTTATAAAAAGAGTCTGGCATAACATTGTGTCCTCTGTTTTATACTTTATAACTATTTTATATTCATAAACATTTTATATTTTATACTGTTTTATAACTATAACATGAATTTTGAAAAACCTTATGGTACATATGATTACATAGCTTCCACACCAAGCAAAAAACATGGATAAGAATACAGGATGGGTGGAAGGAAATGTATACCCTATGGAGTAATGTCAGCATATCGGGTCTGCTTTAACAAGGAAAGTTTTGGATTAAAAATGTTGCGTCGATATTGTTTTGATATTACATTGTGTGGAATCATTGATTCATTTAGATTCCGCCCCCCTTCTGTTTAATTGTACCCAATTCTCAGAGAATGACTGGAAAAGTGTTTGTAGGGTTTTTTTTTTTTTTTTTTGGCAAGGTTGATAAGTAGTTTGTCACTGCCTCCTTCCTGAGACTGAAAGTGACTGGCTTAAGATCACCTAGCTGATTTTGCCCCTAAGGCAGGACCAGAACTCACTGTCTCCCAGTTTCTACCTAATGCTTGCAAAATGCAAAATGTTGATTATTTGTAGCCATATTGCAATTTGATTCATTTCAGGCTACTGCCTATCAACAAGTTATGTATTTGCCATTGCCTCCTTCCTAGGGCTGAGAGAAAGTGATGGGTCTAGACTAGTCACCCATCTGGCTTTGTACCTAAGGCAGGACTAGAGATCATAGTTTCTTAATCTGTAGCCTAATGCACCAAACTGGCATATATACATATATGCCAGTTTGGTGCATTACTGTTTGGACATAAACTGTTTCAACTCCTACCCTCAAAACAATACTGTAGAGCACTGCACACCAGAACAACTAGACACAAGGACAGTTTTTTCCTGAAAGCCATCACTCTGCTAAACAAATAATTCCCTCAACACTGTCCAACTATTTACAAAGTCATTTGTAACTGCATTACTATTAATCTTCTCATCACTCCTTATTGCCCATTCCCTCCCACTTATGACTGTATGACTGTAATTTTGTTGCTTGTATCCTTACGATTTATATTGACTGTTTCCTAGAATGATTTGATTGCTTATTGTACCCTATGACTATCACTAAGTGTTCTACCTTATGATTCTTGACTCTTGACAAATGCATCTTTTCTTTTATGTATACTAAGAGCATTTGCACCAAGACAAATTCCCTGTGTGTCCAATCACACTTGGCCAATAAAGAATTCTATTCTATTCTAAAAAAAAAAGAAAAAAGAAAGGGAGGGGAGGAAAATGGTAGAGTAATGATGGTAAGGTAGCAATGGTAAATTAGATCACACTTCCAGTGACTTTAAAAGAGCTCATTCTTTTGGCTGCTACCCTTTCTATTATCCATTATATGGAGAAGTTTAATTGATCTATTGAACATTAGAATGATTACACATACTTAGCTTAATGATAAAACAAGCTCTAAAGTCCAATACATTTTGTGGAAGCAACCCTTGGGATTTTATTTCTTTTCCTTTTATCCTTCTTTGGAGGGTAATAAAATAGTGGGGAAAATGTTGATAGAATTGACTGACTTCGCCAATAATGAACATATCATATCCTTGATTGAGGCAAAAAAAAAGAGAGAGTAAGTCTTGCCAACACAGCTCTTTTATTATTTTCCCAGTGTTCTAAATTAAATGAAGGAAATAAATATCAGAAGTCTCGTTGCATCTTTTTACAATAGCAAATTTTATTAAAAGACACAATAAAATTTGCTAGGAGAAAAGGTGCTAACAGGCATTTTCTAATTTTTAGTTACCATGCACTAACATGGCTCTCCTCCTACAATATCTACAACGAAAAGCATAGGAACCTGTGTTTGGTAGGTAAGTAGGTGGGTAGGTAGACAGGTAGGTAGGTAAAGCTATAATGGGATTGTTGTTGGATTGCAGCATCCATTTGGATGAAATGAGATCCATATTGCTCATATGGTTGACGAGGTAAAGGTAAAGGTTCCCCTCGCACATATGTGCTAGTTGTTTCTGGCTCTAGGGGGTGGTGCTCATCTCTGTTACAAAGCCGAAGAGCCAGTGCTGTTCGAAGACATCTCCGTGGCCAGCATGACTAAATCCCGAAGGTGCACGGAACATTGTTACCTTCCCATCAAGTGTGGACCCTATTTTTCTACTTACATTTTTACATACAGAAGCTGGAACAAGTAACAGGAGCTCACTCCGTTATGTGGTGCCTTGGATTCAAACTGCTGAATGCTGACCTTTCTGATTGACAAGCTCAGCGTCTTAGCCACTGAACCACCACGTCTCTTCATATGGTTGATAACATTGTCTAATTCCGGAGGAAAAAAGAAGCAGCAACCAGGAGGAAAGTGATGGTGTTAAGGGCATGAAGGGTGGGCAGATGATGCCATTTCCATCTGGCCAAAATTCCTAATTTAACCTGACTTTTTAAACCATTGAATACTCATTAAAGCTTAAAGCCATATGTGTGTGTGTGTGTGTGTGTGTGTGTGAACGTGTATGTGTACATATACATGTACATGTATATATATGTATATATATTAATATATAATATATGTCATAAGCACTTTTCTCAGGAACTTCCTTATACCTTCTATGAGGCTTTTGGATAAATATATATTTGATTTGAATTATGTAAAAAGTAGCATTGGCTGACTTGAGCACACCTGAAATTGAGACTATCTGTGTCTACACACATGCATGAACACACACAAAAAGAGAGACTACAGCCCCCGTCCCAACCAGTGGAAGGTAAATTTTCATAAGCATCAACTACAACTCCAGTTCAAGCTGTCATGTAAAACATTTTCTTCAGTATATTAGTTGAGGGACATATCAAAGGTGGTATTCAGCAGGTTCTGACCAGTTCTAGAGAACTGGTAGCAGAAATTTTGAGTAGTTCAGAGAACTGGCATCTCTGAATGGCTCCACCCCCATCTATTCTCTGCCTCCTGAGTGCCAGCAGATTGTCTGGGTCTTCTTTTGTTGTCCTCACAGGAGAATGGTGGTGGAAAGTAGGTTAGTGGGATGGGGAGGCAATAGGATTTTGCAGTAACCTTCCCCTAGAGTGGGGTGGGAACGGGAATTTTGCAGTATCCTTCCCCTGCCATGCCACCAAGCCACACCCACCAAGCCACACCCACAGAACCGGTAGTAAAAAAAATTGAATCCCACCATTGGGACATATGAACAATTAAACAGCTACAGCCATTTTGTCACCTACCCTATCTGGGAGCCCCTAGCATTGGTTTTAGCTCAGCTAAAATACTTACCCTGCTCTCTAATTTTCTTCTTCAAATAATCCTCTCTTTGTTCTGCCCCAAATTCAGAAAAATGCAAATATGTGGAGGTACAACTTGTGTAGCACTTAGTTGCAACTCACATGGCTTTGAATAGTACCAAAAAAAACAGTGACTGCTTGCCGTAGCAGTATATATACTATTATACTGTATATACTTATTTGATGCTCAAATAAGTAATAGAATTTAACATTTGGCCATATTAACTACTGGGATTTTCTCCTTTTCTCAATGTAGAGAAAAGGTTTTCTCCATTTCTTAATATGCGTCTATCAGCAAAGTGGCAATGATAGTTGCCTACCCTAAATACTTTTTTTTTTTTTAATGTTTAGCCCTTGAATGCATGTGAAAATTGCATTTAAGTAAAAAGTGTAGGAATTCAGTCTGAGCATCCAGAGAGTTTTAGAACACATGCAATGTTTGCTTGCCTATCAATCTTTTCTTTTCAGGAAGTTTCTCAATGATAGCTCTTGATTTTATTTTATGTCAGGCTCCCTAAGATTCCTTTGCCTTGCTTGCTTAACTGGTGGGCTGTAGCTTCACATGAACTAGGGTGTTCATGTGAAATGAGACATGCGCTGCCTGCGCTGGTATGATGGCACCAGGAAAAGGCTTCCTGCCATTCTCACTTTTTCTCTCTTTTAAAAAAAAAAAAGCAGCACAGTGACACCCCAACATTATGTAGAATCGGTGCCTCAGGGCAAGGGTCTGATCCTACATGTGAGCAGGAACTGTGCCATACTAACAGATGGGCCACAGTGCAGAGCGCCAAGAAAAACCATGTATATTCATTAAAACAAGAATGGTGCTGAGGGCATGGTTGGCAGTTAAACCCACCAACATCTCTTGGTGGTTTGTTTTGAGCGAATGTTTCTTTCATTAGGGAGGTGCGAGAGCTCTAGACTGAATTCATTTAAACATCAAAATTAAAGCAAGCATCTCAGTAGTAGAGGGCCCAGGGAAAAGAAATGTGGGAGGCAGCCCAAGCATCAGGTTGCCAAACAGTGAGGAACTTTGCGCAGAATGTGATTCCACAAGGAATGTACATTCTTGGACAAATTTAGGTATCAGTCAAATGTGCATTTGCCAGAATCCTGCATTTCTCCCAATGGAAGGAACAGAATAATTTTTATATCATGCTGTTAGCATGTTTTCAGACCTCTAGGATGAATTCAGGAACAAGACACTGCTCCTCTCAACCAATTTGAGATAGAAGTTAGAGAATGAATGAACATCATTACAACCGCCCTGTATGAGAAGTCCTTATAGGCCACCTTCCATAACCATGAAAGAAGTTCTTAAGTTTCCATGCTCCCATTCTTGCAGCTTGATCTCACTCACTCATTTATGTTGCATTTCCGAGATGCCCTCAGTAAATCAAATGAATTTAGCAGACACAAGCCACAGCCACCTCTAAATCATGATTCATCGATGGAATGATTTTTGTACATTTTTGTAGATTTAGTACAATCTCTGTAATTCACATGTATGAAGTGTCTCTGTAACACATTTCAGCATCTTCTTTCCATGCATGCAGTTGCTTCATTGCTTATAATCCTATTCCATGATTTGCAGCAGAGTTGACCATTTCCAGTGCTAGGAACTGCAACACTAATGCGGGGAAGTTTTTCTCTTTTTCACATGACAAATCTTATAAACTCCCCCAAAAGTTTATGTGTAATAAAAGTGGTTTTAAAAGCAAGACTGATAATAATGCCTATTTAGGGTTCTTCCTCTGAAGAATTTCTTAAGTCATATTTTACATTTTCATGATACTGAAAATGCTTTTTTGACATGGAATGATTTGGAGAAGAGAGTAGTTCTACAGAGAGTAGTTATGACATCTATGAAAATGTCTCAGGCAGGGAAAGAAAAAATGGACACCTTAGAGTTTAGGGTTCTAAAACACACTGGAACCCACTTTTTAAAAGTCTTAATTAACATATTGCAGCTGGAGCATTGCTTAAATGTTGAACTACCTCACTGCTTTTAAAATTACACATTTCTCCCCAGGAATGTTATAGAGGAAAGAGTTGAGAAGGAAACCAACAATGTTTTCCAGAAGGATTGCATCTATTTTCCTCCCCATCCTAACCAGAGGTGGTATTCAGCAGGTTCTGACCAATTCTGGAGAACCGGTAGTGGAAATTTTGAGTAGTTCAGAGAACTGGCAAATCCCACGTCTAGCTGGAGATTTTACAGTATCCTTCCCTTGCCACGCCCAACAGGCCACACCCACAGAACCGGTAGTGAAAAAAAATTGAATCCCACCACTGATCCTAACCAAGTACTATAGACTGCACCCAGTGATGTGTTAACCATTAAGCAGACTAAGGGCACCAAGCCCAAAGGGGGCAGCACAAAGTTGAGAATATGATTTCGTTTGTACAGTGTGTATAAAGGAGGGGGGAAACCAAGATTTGTCAGTGCTTAGGGCACCAGTGAGCCTTAACCCGCCACTGACTGTACCCCAATATAGCTAATCATGGTTCAGCCTCATCCTGCTTGCAGTCCTTTGATCCTACACTAGGACATGTTTGTGCTTCTATCAGCATGCCCTATTTGTTTTTCAGCTGGGCCACAGCCCACTCCTCTTTATCTCCCAGATCTCCTATATTTCCCTCCATCCATCCATGGCTCCCCCATTATATCATCCTGTGTCAGCCTGTATCTTTCACAACAGGGACGTGGAAGGAGAGGAGGAAGAGTCGAGGAGAAATTCAGAATTTGGGCTGGCGCTTTCTAATTACAAATCACCACCTGTGGTAAAATTATGGCAAAACAGATGAACATTTCATTGGCGTGATCGCCTTAAAACAAGCAGCAGTTCCAACTGCCAGGGTGATGTATAGACCCAAGGCAGGGCGGAGGGGGGATTAATTAGGTCTGTCCATGCACATTGCCAGGGGAGCACTTCTGCAGAGGTGATTGAAAACCGAGGGAAGAGTGGCATTCGTCTTCATTGTTGGTTAAAGGCAAGAAAAATAAAGACGCAATTGAGTTGACAAAGCTTCAAGGTATGTGGCTGGGTCATTTTAGAAGGTGTCAAAATGATCAAACTATAATTAATTAGCCCCAATGCTATATTTAATTCTTCAACTTTAATGCAGGCTTCAGCTCTCTCTCCTCCCCAACCCTTTCCAGTTCAAAACAAAGCAGCAGCAAATTGGCTCCAGCAATTATATTTGTCTCAGGAAGCAGAGATGGGTTAGCAAAAGTTTTCCCCTCCTTTTTTAATATAATCAAATCCTTCTTGTTATCCTTGTTTTCACCACTGGTTTTTGTGACAGAATTGTAGGACTGTGCTATGCATTTATACTAGCTTTCCCAATAACAAGAAAATAAAAATATGGAAAATTAATATTCTACTTGCATCAGACACTGAGAAAAATAGAAATCAGAGCCTTTAATAATTCTTTCATGAACATGGGATATATTGATAAATTTAGTTACCCTAAAATACTAGACTCAGAAATAAAGGGATAATGCTAAAAAAATGAGCAGAAATTGTCTCATGGATAGGATGATAGTTGTGAGTGCTACCACAAAATGACTACCATGGGGATTTTCTCCCGCTCCCTCCATTATATTCAGAGTTGTCATGGTAGTGTGGCAAGTAACAAATATCAAAATATGAGAATACACACTAATGAGAGTGTTTCCTGATACTTCATTTAGTTACACGGGATGTTCTGTATGCCTATCAGTTTTATTTGACTTTGTTCTGCATATTTCCAAACCACTTCTATTCTCAAAGAACCACCATGAAGTTTATATGGGGGTCAATAGTTTTGAAAAATAAAAATTGTACTGGTATCATTGCTACAGCTTGGTATTAGCTAACTCTTTGTTTATTTTATTTTTTTACTAAACACATCTTCAAACAAAGTAAACATCACATACAATAGAGAGCACATCAGATGCATGTAGCAATACTCATGCTATTTATCCCTGCCTTATCTCATTCCAAGTATTCAGCATCCATAGAAGGGAGCTGCTACTCAGATAAGATCAGTTCAGAGTTCTGGGCCCATTGAGGAGTTTTCCAGATGGTGGTATC
Source organism: Bungarus multicinctus (assembly GCA_023653725.1). NCBI lineage: Eukaryota > Metazoa > Chordata > Lepidosauria > Squamata > Elapidae > Bungarus > Bungarus multicinctus. The sequence continues at coordinate 157,276,147 of CM042836.1, forward strand.
CCAAAGCATCAGACCAGCATGTATGATTATGATCATTTCCTGACACATTGTCCATATGGATGTGGACAATTAAAGCCTTGATGTGTTGGAATGAAGTGAGGAGGCCATTCCCCAGGATTTCAGAAGAGTAAGACACAACTTAACTCAGCCCAGATACCATGGGGTACTGGATACTGGATGAAGAGGGGGAAGACAGCCCTTCCATGATAGTTCAGAGTATATTGTAGGTGCATATAGTAAACTCCTCAGTCTGGCAAGATTTTGTCTATTGGTGTGAAACTATAAAAAAACTTATCCTGGAAGAATTGCCACCTATTATTCTTGGTTTTAGGCCTGACACTTGTTTCTTTCAATATTAGCACTAATAAATGTTGGAATATTTTATATAACAAATGTGTTGCTTAAACCCATCCCTCCTCCACTCCCAGGTTAATGAGCTATCCAATCATCCTTGAGCCAGCAGGAAACTCTACTAGTCCCTCTATCAATCTTCCTCTACCTATTGCTTCTCTCCTGACTCTGCTGAATGAGGCTATCATGATAATGTATGCATGGTGCATGAGGCTTCATTGATTCCTCCATTGTTGCTGCCCTCTCTCTTCAGCACATCAATGGTCACCTGAAAAACATCCACCAATCATGGTATTGCAGCAGAAATGAGGACCGGATTACCCAGGCTCTTATAACTCTAGATCAGACCTGTTAAACTGGTGGCCACCAGGCTGGATGCGTCATGAGCAGGCCACCCACCCTGGCTCTGCAGAGGGAAAAAAACATCATGATACATCACGTGATGTGATCAAGTTTGACAGCCATGCTCTAGATAAAGTTTAAAAAAAAAACAACCCAACAGAAGTCATGAACCATACTTACATTTAAGTTTCTTTTCCTCTTCCTTTCTATTCTTTACTTAAGTAAAGGTAAAGGTTTCCCTCGCACATGCATGCTAATTGTTTCGCACTCTAGGGGGCAGTGCTCATCCAGTGCTATCCGAAGACGTCTCCATGGTCATATGGCCGGCATGACTAAATGCCAAAGGCACATGGAACGCTGTTACCTTCCCACCAAAGTGGTCCCTATTTTTCTACTGGCATTTTTACATGCTTTTGAACTGCTAGGTTGGCAGAAGCTGGGACAAGTAACGGGAACTCACTCTGTTACATGGTACTAGGGATTCGAACCACCAAACTTTCTGATCAACAAGCTCAGTCCAGATTTCTCTGGGCTTTATTTGGAAAGTGTGGGTTGTGGGATGGGATGATTATTTTACTTTTTTTGCTATTTCAGTTTAATCCAATAAGAGTCCTAGAGTGAAAATATACACAGCACTGCTAGCACCGCTATCACACAGTTCTGGTCCTCATCAATACAGGACTGCTGAGTCCAACTCTTTAGGAGATCTACAGTTGAATAGCTGTGGAGGAGGCTGAGTAGGGAAAGAGGAGGAGGCGTAACAGCATCAGACTGAAACAAGCCAATGAATGGCTTTTTCATTCCATCTCAGGATAACTTAAGGTTATCTCACTCAGGGATCTGGGAAAAGAGGAAGATCATGTCATGGAGACTTGGCAGGAAAATATATTACTGGAGCTGGGTGGGCTGCGATTAAAAGACACAGCCTGCATGTGTTCTGAGATAACACACCGAATAGGTAGAGCTACCTCTGCCATTCATTGCAGTATGCATCCAGAATTAAATGTCACATTCCTTCACGTACAACACAGCTGAGCCACAGAGTGGATAGGAATACTCAATCGAACACTTCTTGCAGGCATTCCCCATTGAAGGAAGGCACGACACATTGTTTTGCAACCAACCCACAGGTCCCAATGAAACAACTCTGAAAGGGACACTAGACAATTATTGCAAACAGTGGAAATCTTTTCTCTGCCTGCAAACAGAATAACAGAGTTGGAGGGACCTGGGAGGTCTTCTAGTCCAGTTTCCATTCACAGATATAAAAAAAATAGTTTAAAACAAAGTCACAGAAGCAAAAATATTTATTAGGAATCACAAGCAGCACCTTCCTCAACATATACTCATATATATATTCATATACTCACTTACAAATATATCCATACATAAACACTATGGCATCATCTTATATGTCTAGTTCCTCAATGTATTAGTAAGGTTTTATTCTAAATTGTCTGTTTGCTATAGGATTATGCCAAATGTTTATTAATCTGGAAATAAGTAATGACTGAGAATGCAATCCAGTCTATATTCTCTGAAGAAAGTCCCACTCTGAAGCTGTAGATTTAAAGTGCCTCGTTCATATAAACAACCTTTATGCGTATATATCTTTATTTACATCTTTATATACTGGTTTTCTACCACAGGAGAAAAAAAAAACTAAAAGTGATGTGAATTTCCACTGACTGTTAAAAACAGCCTATGAAGAACTGAGGCATAGTGCTCTCACTATATAAAACTTCCCATACCTCAGGTATATTTTCATGCCATGAAGCATGTGTGAATATCAGAAAGCTATAAGGTAACCATTGTCAAATATCTTCTTTGGGTCAATGCAGGTATTGTTTTATGCATTTTAATAATTACAAAATGCATTTTATCACTATAATTTGGTGACTTTGGCAGAAAAATATTAATACTATAAAACTATGCATGTGTGTGTGTGTTTGCATGCAAGTGTATAGGAAGGGTAAAGGAAAAAGAAAAGGCTATATAAATTTTCCAAATAAATAAAAATGACTAGGAGACTGAAGGCTAAAACATTCAAAGAAAGGTTGCAGTAATTGAATATGTTTAACCTAGTGAAAAGAAGAACTAAAGGTGACATGATAGCAATGTTGCAATACTTGAGGAGCTGCCACAAAGAAGAGGGGGTCAACCTATTCTCCAAGGCGAGTGATCTTGGGAGCTTCTCGGAGCTCCCATATTACACCGCTCCTGTGCGAGCTGCACTGGCTTCCGGTGGCCTTCCGGGTGCAATTCAAGGTGCTAGTGACCATCTTTAAAGCGCTTCATGGCTTGGGACCCGGGTACTTGCGGGACCGCCTGCTGCCACCATCGGCCTCCCGCCGGCCGGTGCACTCCCACAGGGTTGGCCTCCTCGGGGTGCCGCAGGCTGGCCGATGTCGGTTGGCAGCCCCAAGGGTGCGGGCCTTCTCTGTGGGAGCACCCTCCCTTTGGAATGAGCTACCGGCGGAGATGCGAGCCATTACTGACCTATGGGCTTTCCAACAAGCACTTAAGACCCACCTTTTCCAACAGGCCGGTCTGGCGTAACGTTATGAGTAGGGTTTTTAATTTGATTTTAATTTTTTATGGGTTTTATTGTTCTTAGCCATCTATTTAATTAATTTTTAAACTCATTTTTAACTTTTCTGATTGTATGTTTTTATTGTGGCTGTTCGCCACCCCAAGTCCATTTTTGGGAGAGGGGGCGGTATACAAATCGACATAATAAATATATAAATAAATAAATAAAGGCACCTGTAGGCGAGACCAAAAACAACAGATGGAGACATATCAAGGAGAGAACTAACCTGGAAGACAAGAAGAAATTTCCTGATAGTGAGAACAATTAACCAGTGGAAATTTTTGCTTTCAGAAATTGTAGATGCTCCTTCACTGGAGGTTTTGAAGAAGAGATTGGACAGCCATTTGTCTAGAATGGTATAGGGACTCCAGCTTGTGCAAGTGTTAGTGTCATGGCCCCGTTGGAGCCTGAGTCCATAGAGGAAGATGAGCTGGAACTGGGGCTGTTGGAGATCAAGAGGGTGGCCTCGTTGGAAGTGTAAAGGAAAAAGGGAGTAGACAGAGATAGTTTGAAAGGGACAGGAAAACAAATATCCAATATCACAAAAGTTGTCAATCTTTCCTGTTTGTTCCAACAACTGACCAAAGAATGTAGCCCCTGCCAAAATAGAAACAAAGAAAACTTCCATTGTCTTTCATTTTCATTCTATTTACCAGTTATGATAATTTTTATGGACATAAAATGCTGAAATATTATTGTTAAAAATAATTTTTGTGCTATAATTATAAAATAATGAGAGTAATTCAGACTAAAACAATATTCAACACCCCCCCCCAATATTTTTAAATAATGTGAGAGTAATAACTAATGATAGCATTAATTTCATATCATTATTATTGGTTTTAAACTCAATCCTTTCAGAGGCTGCTCTATATCTCAACTCCTGCTTAATGCTCACTTTCCTTTGCCTCAGTGTACCCAGCTAGAGACTGGCTGCTCCACCATCCTTTCTTTACCACCCTCTTTCTATTTTCCTGGCAATTCCATCAATGTGGGAAGGGAAGGCATATTCTGCTTCTGATATGCGGTTGAGATATTGTAAATAAACCACTTGGATAGCTGCAAGAATGAGCCAATCAATTTCATAATTCTTCTAAAAAAAGTTGTGCTATGTGTGAATATGTGTATGCATGCGTGTGTGTGGCCCAAAAGCAAAATAAGATTTTCAGTATAAATCATAAGGACATGTTTTATGGCTTCTGTATATTTGCTTCCAGCAATAGTTTACAAACTAAATTAGTCAACAGATGCCAATATAATGGCAGTGGATTTGGGGGAGGGGGAGGAGGAAAGGTTGCTCTGGTAGCTAAAAACTACACTGAGTTTGCAGAAATATAGTGATACTGCTGGAAAAAACAGGGAGCAAACCAATGGTGGGATTCAATTTTTTTTACTACCGGGTCTGTGGCGTGGCTTGATGGGTGTGGCAGGGGAAGGATACTGTAAAATCTCCAGTCAGAGGTGGGATTTGCTGGTCCTCTGAACCAGGGGTTGCCAACCTTTTGAACCTCCGGGACAACCAAACTCATAATTTTAAATCCCAGGGACCACTACCTGCTTCTGTGGGTGGGTGTGGCTTAATTTGTGGGTGTAATTTGGTGGTCATGTGCCTGGCCGGGCATGGCTTGTATGTATTATCAATATATAAATATTAAATGTTTTTATAAAAAAAAGAGCAACTTTTACCCAAAATCAGGCAAAGCAGGCAGGCAGATTGAGTTGCTCACAGAATCACAGATTCATTCAGAAATCTATCTGCCATTGGCTAGCTCAGTCTGTCACATACATTTTGCTTGCAAGCAAACTCATAAAATTTGCTAGCAAATTTTAACAAAATTAACTCACAACACACCATGTATGTAATTTTTTTATTTAAAAAAAGCAACTTTTACCCAAAATCAGGCAAAGCAGGCAGATTGAGTTGCTCACAGAATCATTCAGTGATCTATCTATCTGCCATCAGCTAGCTCAGTTTCTCAAATTTGCTTGCCATGCGTCTGCACTGAATAATAGAAACTTCAGTCCTAAGGTTGGCTGTGCTTAAAGGCAGAGCTGAAGATCTAAAGATTAGTTAGAAAGCAAGAAATCTAACCATTTCCTGCTTCCTAGCTAATCTAAAACTCCCAGCACAGCAGAACAGATGATGGTCAGAAAAAGGAAAAATAGCAATTTAGCAGGCAAGTTTGCCAGGTAAGGAGTGAGTGGGCAGGGTGGGTTCCTGCGGGTCATGTGGGCTGTGCAGCCTTGTATTTCTGTGTAGCCTGGATTAATTGCTTTGGGGGGTGCTCTGGGGGTAAGATTTCTCTGCGGCCTACCAGTGGGCTACAGCGACTGCTGCTCTGAACTACTCAAAATTTCCACTACCGGTTCTCCAGGACTGGTCAGAACCTGCTGAATACCACCTCTGGAGCAGACTTTCCCAACCTAGTCTATTATCTATGTATCATCAGGTTTAATTTCATTCTGCTTTTAATATTTTCTAGCTTGTTTTTAATACCTTTCAGTATCAGTTTGTACCAAGTCTTTTAGAACCTTCATGGCTTTTGTTCTGAGAATCTGGAGGATTGTTGGTGCCCACCTGAGCCTGCCAATTTTTACATGTTCACAAAATAGCTTGACCTGATTTGGGGGCCTTTAAATAAATAGAAACTTGTTTTTATTCTCCCAGCTACTTAATGTTGGATTTTATGCTTATCCTTTTATTATAGCATTCTGCAGATTGTTTGCATTTGTTGCATTGCTATTTTAAATTTTTGCATTCTGCATGTTTTTTAAAAAAAGAATAGCAAACACTCAGACCAATATTAGTCTAAGCAAAAAAATATTTGCAGTAAGAACAAATAGGATAGTAGATTGTTGGTATCATATCAATATTGACAACTATATTTTTTAAAGAAATTATAAACAGTCTGTGTATCATAAAATATTAAAATTGGGAGAGAAAAAGGAATGGGTAATCTTGTAAATATGTATTAATATGAAGTGAAAAAAAAAACAACTGCAGAAAATTTGACCAATGAATCTCTTGCTTACAAGTCTATCAAAAGAATTTTAATGTAACAATGTCAACTTTTTCCAAGGTATCCTAGTTTGAAAGGGAAGAAATAAATAAATATAATCAAGAGTAAAAAAATTCTTACATTGTATATTCTTTCTCAATATAACTGAGTTTTCTATTAAAGTGTCATAATTGATTTAACAAATTTAAATAATATTATATTAAATGTGTATTAAATATTAATATTATGACTGTATTTGGCTATCTGCAGGATTGCCTTCTCCAGTCAGTATTGGATTTCCCTGCCAAAAATTCCATACTTTTGGGAATTTGAAGGGGCCAAGACAAGGAGGATCTTGTTTTGATTACACTGCCAACATTGGGGGAAGCAGCCCCTGTGAAAATCAAGCTAAACCTCTTTTTGCTAATTTTTCAGAAACCTTTCAAGATCAAGCTGTTCAGAGACCCTTTCTCTGTTCTGATCTTTGATCAATCCCTTCCTTGTTTTTCTTTCATTTTCATTTCTTGTTCTGTTGTTATTTTGTCTTTATTTTCTATACTGGGGTCTACTTTAAATTGCATTTTTTTTTCTCTACTTAAGCCACTGAAAGTCATTTTGATTGCGGTGGTGTGGAAATATATTTAATGAATTAATAAACAACATATTCATGGATGAGAATTCCCATGATCTGCAGTCTTGTAGTTACTATTATTTTCAGTTATGCTTCTGGAACGTTTCCATACAAACTACAGCAGAAAAAGCCTGTGACACTTATGTTGAGAAAAGAACAAACTTAATTCTGGGTTGGGCAACAATACATAAATCCTATAATGTATTTCTGCACTGCACACACGCAGCCGTGCCCTCCGTGGGAGATTGCAAGTTTCCCTGCAAAGGAACCATACTGAATTAACTGGCAATCAAGGGCCATTGCAGGGCGTCTGGGTTATTTATTGTGTTAAACTACAATAAAGAGAGAGAAGCAAAAAACGGAAGGGATTCTTACCATACAGCTGTTGCTTCTATGGTAAAATGGCTTAAAAGCTCACATTGCTGAATGCCACTGGACTAGGTCTATTTCCTGTGCAGTTGTCATTAATATAATCCAACATTTCAGATTTTATTAGAATATAATGCAGTGAACTTTTTTTTTTATTAGCTAATGGGTTGCCTTCTTGCACTCCTTTGTACTTTTCAATCTCTCAGAGCACAAGCTATAAAACTTCCCATCTGGAAGCTGTTAAAGATCAATAGAGACAGAATCAAAGAAAGAACATATCAAAACAAATGTGAGCAAAACAATAAGTCAGCTTCTGTTTTCAAGTCCCAGTACACTAAAGTACATTGCATGCACGACGTGACATAGAGTAACATTGGCATGTTAACACCAGAAATGGACAATTTAGTTTGAACAGAGGGTAAATATTGGTAAAATGGACTATCTCCTTAATTCTTAGGAAATCTTCCAGTATGTGGGATGTGCCCCTAATGGAGCTGTCACTGGAGGGGCAAAGAGGGGGTTAGAGACAGCTCTCCTAAGTGAGGGTTACATTTCAAGCTTTTGAATATATATTTGGAAGGGCAAGGCTAGAGATGGAAGATTTAGCCTTCCAATTTTCTCCCGCTTTTTCTTTCTGTGGTGATGTTTTGCTTCATCCCATCCCCATATGGTGAGATCCATATCTGAGGGAGGGGAAGAAAGAAGGTGAGCCAAACAGAATGTGCCTTCTGTCATCTTCATAGGTCCCCTAAGACAAACAGACTTGTGAGAAGGATTCAGTTGCAGTGCAATACCATTTTTATAGCCTATTGCTGCTATTAAGTTGTCTTGCAAACATTGCATCTTTGAAGTTAAGATACATATTATTAAATAAAGTAATTAAATAAAAATACAATTGTAATAAACACTAGAAAATTACCATTGAAAAGTTAGTGAGTTAGTATTTGCTGAAGTCATTGGGTCATCAGAATTCTTCTAGCAAATTGCGGGGGAGAGGGAAGGAAAGACAATTGAATTAAAGAAATTAAAGAGAGAACTGTTAGCATTGCTTTATAATGCCTTGGTAAGACCACACTTGGAATACTGTATTCAGTTTTGGTCTCCATATATAAAAAAAGATGTTGAGACTTTGGAAAGAGTGCAGGGATCTCTTCTCTGGGGATGGGGGATTATTATTTATTTATTTATTAATACTATATATACATAATTTTTATTTCTTGCACATTGTGTTTTTATTTTCTATAAGGCATCTAGAGTCGCCATGAGCAAGAAGGTGGCTATATAAATTTTCCAAATAAATAAAGATGATTAGGGGACTGAAGGCTAAAACATATGAAGAAAGGTTGCAGTAATTGAATATGTCTAACCTAGTGAAAAGAAGAACTAAGGGTGACATGATAGCAGTGTTCCAATATTTGAGGGGCTGCCACAAAGAAGATGGAGTCAACCTATTCTCCAAGGCACCTGAAGGCGAGACAAGAAACAATGGATGGAGACATATCCATCCAACCTGGAAATAAGAAGAAATTTCCTGACAATGAGAACAATTAATCAGTGGAACAGTTTGCTTTCAGAAATTGTAGGTGCTCCTTCACTGGAGGTTTTGAAGAAGAGATTGGACAGCCATTTGTCTAGAATGGTATAGGAACTCCAGCTTGTGCAAGGGTTAGTGTCATGGCCCCGTTGGAGCTTGAGTCCGCAGAGGAGGACCAGCTGGAGCTGGGGATGATGGAGGTTGAGAGCACGGCCTTGTTGGTTCTGGGGGAATGCAGGGAGGAGCCGGATGAAGCAACCCCAGGTCCCTTGGGCTTGGGATGGGTTGCCAGCAGAGAAGAATGGCGGCAGAACGACTGAGAGATGGGGGAAGAGGAGGCAGGCATGGAGATGAGGAGCAACGAAGCAATGAGCAAGGACCGCACCCTCCTGATCCCCGAGCACAGAGAGTGGAGAGGAGGTGGGAACAACGCAAGCTGACCCAACAACTTGGGAGTAGAACGCTACACCCTTCTTTACAAGGCACAGCTGGGGACTGAGACTTAAGGAAATACTGTGGGGAGGGGCACTTGTCAGGAACGGAGGCTAAATTCATGGAGTTTTTTGTGCTGTTGCCGATATCTGGTCTTCACTGGACTTCTTGCCTTCTAATTGCCTTGTTCCTTTGCTTTGCGGGACTCCTTGTCTAGTTTCTTTGTTTCATTGGACTCCTTAACTTGTTTCCTTGACCTGCTGGACTTCTTGTCTTGAAGCCATTGTGCTAACGGCGTTTTGTTGGACTACTCACAGCTAGACGCTGCTGGAGGTGTGTGTGTGTGAGCGCTTTGCTCCAGGACTTGCCATAAACGTAGGAGCATTTGGGGAAAAGTTGGAGCAATAAGGGGGAGTTTTGAACTATTAGCTGACTGTGTTGCCTCTGTGCCTTGCCCTGGGCCATCACAGTTAGACTAGAATATCTCCAAGGTGCTTCCAACTCTGTTATTCTGTTCTTTCATTCTAAAAAAAAGAAGATTTGGCCACTCTTTGGTAGGCCACAGGCAAAGGGATGTTAAAGGCTGCAAAAAGTTTGTATCACAAAAAAAGGGGACACATCCAAAGGTATCATCACACCCACTCACACCCACACACACTGTGCTAAGTCTATCTTAGGGCTTATGTTACAGTTTCTATATGTTTTCTAACTTAAAATAATAAGATACCCTTGTATCAGTTTTCAGCAATTGTGATCATTGGGTTATGGGGCTGCAAAAAGGAAGATCAGGAATTACGTGAAGCTCTGGGGGCCAAAATGACCACTTGTGGTAGTAAAGAACCAAATCAATAAATATCAAATAAATATTTTTATAATAGGCTTTCACCAACTTTTTCAGTAGGAAGAGAGATATATTGGTATAGCGATTCATTATCCGGGGGGGGGGGGGGGGGAAAGACAAGAAAAAGACAATAAAGCAATGTATCTAATTAAAAGTTTTGTGCATGACTTGATAAATATATTTATTTATTTATTTATTTATTTATTTATTATTCGAACTTCTATACCGCTCCCTCTCCCAAAAAGGGACTCGGGGCGGTGTACACCTGGTATTTAGAATGTAGAGTTAATATCCCTGAAAAAGTAATAAACATACAATTTACCGACATGACCCTCAAATTTAGATGATTGGGGAGATGAGAACACATCTTGGGGCATCATGGAAAGGATACTATATGAGGACATAAGCAAGGGTTTCTATCTGAAACGGTAAAGTGTCTGTAAATAAGAAATTCCATGAAATCTTCCTGCCAATAGAACTGATAAGAGAGCATCAAAGCCAGCTCTGGAAAAGGTCCATTCATATTTGCTTAGGGTTCAATTGTATAGATACTTGCTGGAGAAGGCTTGTGGTAGTGGTGGGATTCAAATGTTTTTACTACTGGTTCTGTGGGTATGGCTTGGTGGGCATGGCTTGGTTTGGTGGGTGTGGCTTGGTGGGCATGGCAGGGGAAGGATATTGCAAAATGTCCATTTCCACCCCACTCCAGGGGAAGGATACTGCAAAATCTCCATTTTCACCCCACTCCTGGGAGAAGGCTACTACAAAATCCCATTCCCTCCCCACCCCATTAACCTACTTTCCAGTTCTGTTCTCCTGTGCAGGGCAACAAAAGAAGACCCAGCCGATCAGCTGGGACTCCAGAGGCAGAGAATAGATGGGGGCGGGGCCAGTCAGAGGTGGTATTTGCCGGTTCTCCGAACTACTCAAAATTTCCACTACCTGTTCTCCAGAACTGGTCAGAAACTGCTGAATACCACCTCTGGCTTGTGGCTTTCTCAGATTTGGAGACAGGAGCACTGATAATATCATTTGGGTGATCAATGTCTCTAATTCTTTCTTTTACTATTGATTTGGACTTCTCAAGGGTTAATTGGTCTGGTGTTGAAAAGCAGTTTGAAGACATGAACCAAGTTTTGTTCTAAAAAAAATAGGAATTCCCAAAACAAGAATACAGTTAGCTTTTAAAAAAACACCTTAATTTGCTGCAAATTAATTCCTTCCTGAATTCAAATATAGAAATAAGGGCTTATTTCTCATTGATTCATTTAAGACATTTAAAACTTACCAACGCAGTACTTTACATAACATCAATGAAAACCAATAAGAAATCAATAAGGCAATAAATGCAGAAAAGACTGCAGGAGAAATAAAAGCCTCATGAAAACAAACCTTAACTTGAAAAAGCTGACACAATAAAGTCAGGTAAGAGACAAGGAAAGCCCCTCTGGGGAAAAAAAGAAAAAGAAACCCCCAAATTTAAAGATGCCACAACTAACAAGGCTCTTTTGTGCCTCCTTCCAACTGAAGAGTTTAAGCAGGACCATTGCTTCCAAGCAAGACTGGAATGCACTTTATTAGATTACAAATTGATTGGAACTTTAAAAGTTCAGGGGGTTAAATCACATGGTTGCAGCTACTTCTATCTTTATCAATTCCCCTGCCTAGGAGAGGGCTTTTCCCCATTCTCTAGAGGAATTGGGTACTTTTAAGCTGGAGATTTGAAAAATTGATACTATTCTTTTCTGCACGATAACTAACTACAGTGTGATGTAATACATCTGTAATACAGATTGTTGTTAGTATAAATAATAATATAATCCCTTATATATTATTGATACAGATTACAGTATAATATAGTACACAATATAGTATATTAAATTATACTATATATAATATAGTATATTATATCATAGCATTGTAAATAATGCAATATATATACTATAATATTCTATAATCTAGTACTCTAGCAATATACAGTTTCCACATTTTTATCACATTGATCATTTGAAATATTTCACCTTCCAAACGTATTCCAAAATCCTCTGCAAAGATAATTCAGGTTGCAAAGCATCTAGTTGAAAATAAATAAAACATGAATGATTTGTGGTGTACAGCTCAAAAATACAGCCTCGCAACAGGAGAAAATGCATTTCTATTAAGGGACTAGGATTGTGCCATGCTTGTTGGAATTTTTTGCTTGTGCACAGGCATTTAGCTCCGAGTCTATATCTGCCACTAAAATTGACAACTGCCTATGGCTTTGTACAATTGAAATGTAGATCTTAAATTTCACATCATTATCCAAATAAAATAGATCTGCCAAAGGGGACTGGTATTACACAGCTATAAAATGGCGATACTAGTTTTATGATTAACATACCGAGCAGAGAATAAGAAATTCTGACCTGTTTTCCAAAGGGAGACTAACTGGGTGGCTAATGGCTGAGACACTAATTGAACATGTTTCTTCTGCTGAGTGGGAAGATCCATGGCCATCCAAACATTTTTTTTTTTTAGCTGCTTTTTATAGCAAAAACTTTCAAGAGAACAACTGAACAAAAAAAAGTAGGGTCTAGGACATTTTTCTTTACTGAATAAGAAAATGGTTCTTCAGCATGTTAAAAGATTCATATGAGCATCACATGGGTGCATGACAAGGTTGGGAAGTACTGAAAAACAGGAAAAATGTGCTTCACTGAGCCAGCTCTAAGGTGTAAAATTTAAAAAGCAACACTTTGCTGGCTTGCACATAATGCCCCCCCCCCCCTGCAATCTACAACTACCTCTGTGCATTCTAGCATCTCCCCCACCCACTCAAGACTATTTGATGGGAAACAAGGACCCAGAATCAAATAGCCCTCCCAAAACAGACAGAAAAATAAGCCAGATTGTTGAAGATCTGACGTTCCTATGGTGAAAGAATTGATTATCCTGAAAAACCAGATTTCTTTTCACAGGAGTCCCAGAGTACAGTTAGAAAGTCCAGTCTCAAACTTGATATCCATTCTGGAAAGTCCTCGTTTGCTTAGCAGAAAACAATTATAGTGGTCCTAATTGAAGGGAAAGCTCTGCTGAGTACACTTTCAACCCTCCTTGGCAGGGAATCACTTTCTCTGACAGGAAAATTGCCCCATTATCTTTAATCTGCTGATAAGGAACACCTTTTGGAGCCCTGGGGAAGAGGAGCAAGGGGGAGATCAGCCCCTGTGTTTCTATCTGCTAGTTTAGAACCAGTTGAAGGAGAACAGCAGGCACATCTAACAGCCCTGGCTAAATCAGCCCAGTAGTCCTTTGGGTTATCAAGCAGACCAGAGCTGGGAGGCGAAGAAGAAATCTTCCGCAGGGGAAGTTCTTGCTGAAAGTGCTGGCACTGCATCTCTGGGATTATCCCCACAACACTAACGTATCATCTGGTTTTAAACTTCCACCCTCTGGCAACGTAGTCCCTAAAAATTCTATTCCCTCCCCTGCACCTTCTTATCCCTGACTTCTGTCTTCTTTCTAATCATGTCTGCCAGCAGACATTGGCTAAGGCCTGCCCTGCACTACCAAACACCAGGCTGGATTAGCTACAAGCCAATAGCTGGGGGTCAGGATTAAGAGGCCAGCGTGCACTTTAATATAAGCTGCCTATAATTAATGGCATTATTAATAGCTTGACTGAAAAATTCATTAAAAAATCCATTAAAAATAAATACCCTTTTACAAAAGGCATTGCCTTGGGTAAGAAAAACAGGGAGGGGGGGGAGATAAAGCAGAATTGATTGGTGGATTTCAGTTCAGGGAAAGACAGACCATAGTTCAAGCTGATTAAAATTGAACATTTTAGATTAAACACTCTTACCAAAATATTCTCTGTAGTTACTTAATATGAAAATATTATAAGATGTCAGATTTAGCGTTTTTTATAGAGAGGACTGGGCACACAATACACCGATTTGCATGAAGACATTCTAAACCAGAGGAGCTTTAGGAATTGGGTGGGACTCAGAAGTTAACTTCTGATCATAAACTCTCTCTCAAAGACACTTGGGGCCTTGAGGTGTTTCCTCTAGTTATTTACTGAATGATATGTCTTAGAGAAAAAAAAACCCACACTCACATCAGAGATTTCTTTTGGTTCTACACATTTGGTAGTCCTGGCTCAACTAGTTTTTGTATGGATTATCTGATAATACAAAGCACATAAAGCCATTTTAGTTTTTGTGCAAAATGTATTCATTTTAGATCCCATGCATGTACCTCTTGTGCCTAAAAAAGCTAGTCCTTTATAACAAGGTTGCAAAAAAAGGAGTCTCCAATGTGGAGAGGGAACTTGTGGTATCTTAGGTAGTACAGCTTTGTTCAGGTGAATACCTGGACAGTTACATGTTCCCCATTCCTGGCCTAAGAGAATAAAAAAAGTATGCTCCCCAGGGTTATTTTGAAAGGTTCTCAGAATACTTCTTGGAGGCCTAAATTATGAGTTCTGTCTCAAGGAGTTTGAGCTTTTGACTAGAACATAAAACTTTACTATGATAAAGCCCAGCAAGAAAAAAGGTTCCTATAACCAACATCAAATAGACATTGGTATTTCTCAAGGCTATGAAGTTGGTATATTCATTTGGGCCTATTAGGGCCTTCACGCTGTCCATTCCTTCCTTTCTGTCTTGTGCCATTTCAGTTTTCTTCTTTAAATAAGTGGGCTTCCTCTTTCTTTACTGTGCTTTCATTCAAAAAGAATACCACCTCTATTTCTCTATCAAGCTACTCTGCACCAAGCATCCAACCTGGCTGTACACAAATAAGGGTTTGAAAAATTCACTTTCAGCAGTGAAGTTGATACTGGAGTATCAATAATCTCTACATGTTTTGTGCAAATTCAAAAAATAAGTGCTGATTGTTAAAATTAAAACATGTACTCTAACAATAATACCACACGATCCTCATATGATACTATACTATACTTCAGGAGTATAAAGTAAAAACAGAATTCATTATAATGGATGTTTTAGGGCCAAACTACATGTTATTCTTAGTGAATTTTTTTCCTTTTGAATTACAAGTACATTTGAATATTCTTCCTTTGAATGCAGTGTAGAATGAAGAGATGTAACTTCATTTTCATTTGTATTCTAATTAATCATCACTCTCACTACATAATTCCTCACAGAACATATCCTTCTAATCCTTAATTCCATTATGAGCTGTAGCTTTGAGCAGTCCAACTGTACGATTGAACTGTAGGACTAACCAAACCAATTATGGCATATCTATTTACAATCCCATTTTCTTCTTTATATTTATAATTATAAGGCAGGGAAGGGAGCTTTCAAATTTTGGGCAAGTGGCTTCACAGCGACACCAATAGACTGGTCTTTATTTTCTCTGATTTGCAATATCAGCACATATTGTGCTATATTACTAGTCTACCACACATTCCACTGAGGCTGTGTCCATACATCAAACTAAACTAAAGAGCTTGGCATTAACACCCTGTTTTGGTCTAATCTGTCATGGTTTAATCAAGTTTTGTATCTCACTGTGCCACTTGAATACAAAAATGTTCACCCACTGGCATTTTGGAAACTGTCTGAAATTAAGATCTGAAGGACTTATTATTTACAATTTATGGGCGTTACATATGGTAAGCATTTTGGATACAGATCACACATAAGTTACAAAGTTAAAAACTAATCAGTATAGAGATAAAATGCTGGTAAAATCCTGATCAATAATTATACCTCTAAGCTTATCATGTTTGGTTAAATACAGCCTGAAGTATTTTTTTAGTCCAAACAAGTGAGAATTTGGTCAGCTTAAGAAGCCTAAATTCAATTCCTAGCCAAGCCATTCTTCATTCATATAGCCCAGGTCTTTGGAAAATGGTGATGCCTTCATCCTTGTAGCATGATATCAATCATCCTATTTATGTTTAATATTTTACTGGGGGAAAACATTGTTCTCAATTGAGTGAGTTTGAGATTAGTACCCATCCTAGAAATTTTAGAACCATAGATTCTAAATCCTATATATAAATTATAAGTACACTCTAACTTTAAATACTAACTATATAGGTATTCATGAGAAGTTATAATAATGTCAGAATGATGGCACAGAAACCATGATGTCATTCCATAAATGATGCAGTTATGTACAACTGCCTTGCTTAGCAATGGAAACTGGGTATTGTTAAATTGTTTTTATGGTTATAGCAATAGGAATAGCAGGCAGTTATGAATTTATGCAGAATGAACTAGACCTTCTATATGCAATGGACAGATTTTTCAAAATGTCTGGAAGGTAATTAAATATTGAAAGAAATGATACTTAGAAGTAGATTATTCACAGAATTCCAACCCTGCTGTGTATTTTTATTGTATGATGTTACCATATAAATACAATCAATTAAAATGTTAGCCAATTAAAATAATGTACTTTTGAATAATTTGCCCTTTAACCTAATTTACATATGCACCTATTTTACCAAACCCTCAAAATAGTTACCATTTTTGTAGCTAAATTAACAAACAGACATCAGAAATAAAATTTGTTACAATAAAGGCTATGCTTTCATTTCTTTATAATGACAACATACCATGTACCACACAAACATCACAATAGTCATCCACTTCTTGTGATAATCACAAACCAATTGAACCATATACCATTTAGCAAATTGAACCAATTGAACCACATAGCAATGGTTCTGTTTTGTTACTGCATTCTTTCTTTTGTTATTAATATTGTCTTCCTAATGCCTTTTAAGGTAGCTCTTACTGCTTAGCAGCAATAGAACTGAACTTTTAATGTAGGCAAAAATAAATTGCAGAATTCAGAGTGAATACTCACAGCAAATCCAGAGTGCCTGGGCCTCCCGCTTATTCCAACTGGGCAGGGATGGGATTAAAAAATCCCAACAATCGTTTCACTGCCAAGTTGCTGGGTGGGCATGGCCATGGTGGGCGTGGCCTACCAGAACTTCCGAGAGGGTTGTTTTTCACCTTCCCAAGGGTCTGGAGGCTTTCCTCCGGCCTCTGGGAGATCGAAAATGGCTTCCACTGGGCTCTGGAGGCCCTCCAGAAGCGGGAAACAAGCTTCTGGACTTCCAGAAGGCCCATTTCCACCACCACCCTTCCAGAGTCTCTGCGCAGACCCTGCACTTGCCTGTATCGAAAATGGGCCGGGTGGAGACTCCTGGGAGGGGAGGGCAGGGTGGGTAGGGCCAGCAAGTCAGTTCAAATACTGGTTTGGTGAACCAGATGCAAACTTAACATCCGGTTCCCCCGACCGAACCAGTAGAATCCCATCCTTGCAGCTAGGGCAGGGGGTGGGTTACTACTGGTTCTGTCCACCTCTGTAGAACAGGTAGCTCTGAAGAGCAGCAGACATAGAACCGGTTCTATGTCTGCTGATATTTTTGCCCACCTGCCCACCTGGGCTCTTCCTTGACCTTTATTTCCTGATTTTTTTTCAACTTCAGCTGCCGTGCGAGGCACAGCTGCAGTTAAAGAAGCAGGAAAAAAGGGCTTTTTGAAAGGCTGCTTCCCTGCATGCAGCATGCTGATGACGATTTACAGGCGCGCGCGGGCAGCATGCAGGGAAGCACATCATAAATCACCGAACCTCGTAAATGACTGAACTGGGAGTTAACCCTGTCGGATCCCACCCCTGAGTTAGGATTTATGCTAGGATTTATAAAGAAGACTAGTTTTCCTTAAATGAAAATTCAGCTGGGAACCATGAAAGCATCAAAATTCTCATGATTCACAAGTACCCATGAGAGCATTGTGTGACTTTGGGGAGGTCTCCACTAAAACTTCTCCTCAACTTCAAAAGTGTAATCACTAGTACCACATATTTATAACCCATGAACAGTTTGGAGATGCTTGAAGAGAAAATTGCTGCCACCTGTTTCAAGTCATCATCTCTGAAAAACCTATGACATCCCTGCTGTTTGGAAGTAGCCAGCTGAAGATTCCATCAGATTTTGTGTAATGGAGACTGATTTAAGCTGTATTCCTTCTAATTAAATCCTAAGTATTGTTTCTCATTTATTTTGTGATATGTTCAATCACTACAGTTCTGAAAAGATATTAACATAAAAAAGGCTTATCTAAGGCTTTTCCAAAGGTGGATTAGTCACTTGTTTGTTTGTTTGTTTTTTGAAAAAGAGTTAGTGATGATAGAGAAAAAAAATGGAAAATTGATGAAGTTCCAAAATTAATAAGAGAAGCAGAAGCTTTTGAGACATACCAGGAAGAGTTAAGTCTAAAGGTCAGTCTTGATGATGGCACTGGTGTATTTCTCCCTGTATTCATTTTGGGGGTCATTCAAAAATCCTACTCTTGAATTAGTAATTTCCGAGAAATAATTTTAATGGGAAGTAAAGCAAAAATTCAGTAATATTGAATGCTTAACAGATAATATATTTCAGCATCTGTTCAGCTTTAAAATGCCAGTTTCAGTTTTGAATGTCATATTTAAGGTTTGCAAAATAAAAATGGAAGAGGTAGTTGAATTTTTCAGTATGATTTCTATGTTTTTGGCCAGGAACTCCCCTCGCTGCTATGCATTCTAGTATTTGGTAAATGTAATCCAGTGATTGGTCTTTTATCTTTTCCTGGATCCCTATGAGTGCTGAAATTTAATCAAAGAATAAAGGGGCTCCTCCTCTGCTAATTAATCTTAATCTGGTTGAATTTATTTGCAAGGTAAGTTTTCCCCATCAGCATCACTACAGTTTATTTCTCTAAATAATGTGATTCCGTAGAGCTTAAATACAAAAAGGAACAGCTAGTCTACCATCCTGCTTCGCCAATGTCTTCCCTTTCAACTTCCCCAAGTAAAAGAATAAGAACCTTCAAGGGCTGAAGCTATTAATTGAGTGAATTGGTACATTTGTAAATTGCACATTAAAAGCATGGATTTTTAATTGGATTCTAATTGGAGCCATCCCCCATGAAAGGGTTCTATATGCTAAGGGCACCAGAAATTATCTTTGTATGCCTCTTGATTGAGACATTTCATTCAAGATTATATTTGTTAGTTTTTAGGAACATTAGGTGGCAATATAATTACTTCAGAAAATAGTAGCTGTGTATGGGAATCTGTTATTGTTAATTCCAGAGGGGTAGAGGCATCCATCTACAGTACTGCATTTCACTTTACATCCTGAGAGTAATGCTAAAAAAGGCATTCTCCCATGTACCCAGATGGAAAGGGGACACCTTCAGAAAGGCCTCTTCTAGAAATGTATAGGCTGGACAGTTTGTAGTTAGAGACCCAGCCTCTCAAAAAGGTCAGATCTCAGTCCCCGGAATGCATTCTCATTGGCCATGTAGTTCAGACTTATTGAGAATTGAAATTCAGCAATGCCTGTATGTCCACAGGTTACCTATCCTGTTTTGAAGAGCTGTGGACTTGTTACAGTTTAACCCAGCCTAATTAAATATTCCATTTTATGTAGCCCCGATAATACTCTGCCCATGCTAAGCAGCAATCATTTCAAAACAAAAGTTGATTGTCTTAACCACATAGATGCTCACTTCTTCTTAGAGAAAGGCATGTTTGGATTGGTTTAAACTAGAGACAAAACAGCCCCACATACACACACTTTTTTAAAGGAAGCACCAGGTGGTACCATCTGTTGGGCACGCCTCCCTCATTTTTAGACAAAAGAGGCTTTGTGGATTTACAAAGCACATAAACAACGTGTAAAATATGCCTCAAAAATAGATCTTTTTGAAGGCACAAATTCCAAAAGCAAGTAATTTTTCCATTTTACCAAAGCATGTATCAAGGCCTTCAGATTTTTTTCAAACAGTTCTACCATATTGACATGGAGGGGGAAAAAAACATTCCAAAGTAAGGGTGTAGTCCTGAGGCCTTATCTGGCAAACAAAATGATTAAAAGTGGTGTTGGGGCTAGTTTTTGCCACTTGATTTATTAAATAATACAGATATAATCCCAGAATCGTGAATTAGAGTCATGATTCTTTACTACCCCAACAGAAGAATGCTTCTGCTTCCCCACAAAAGAAAGATAATTGGGCAAGCAGAGGCAAAAATCTTCTTGCATGATATGTCATGTTTCATTAAGGATATGGTACAGCTTCATTAAAACAATGGAATATTCATTGACCATAACATTTTTAAAAGGTATCATATAATTTTATTTTAGACTGAATATCCCTTTGGGCTTTTCTTCCTTCCACTTGGTAGCTTTCAGAGCTCAACTATACATCAGTCAGCAAGTCACGTCATCCGAACAGCACATGTACTGTTCTGTATGCAAAAGATATCCGTAAGTATTAACTAAGTTTGCAAGAGGAATTAGGATCAGTAATAAATGCTTTTGCAAAGATGCTTTGGGGAATAAAAATGTGTCTTTAGGCAATTTTTTTCATAAAGTAGACATCATCTTGGATTTACAGTTCATGGTATTTTCTTCACCATCTCCAATGTCTTTGCTTTGAGGCTTTTGCTCAGTTTGATATGATTGACTGCCTGCAGTGAGAAGGCAGATCTGGAGGCTGCAGGGAAGTCAATGGACTTATGAACTTGAAACAAAGGAAGACAGGAAGGAACATCTGAAGTGTCAGTTGTGAGGTCAGAAATCCCAAGAGAAGAAAAATTCATCAAATAATATGCTGCTTGAGAACCTTCTCCTTAACTAAAGTGAGCAGAAATGGTTTACAGTCACAATAAATGATTTTAAATATGAAGTTTCTCTTATATCAAAAGGTCTTTAATATAGTATATTCTGACCAGATACAGCTGTGGTATTTATAATACACCTCTGCAGGCAAAGAAAGGGATTTACTTCATTAATCAATGGCACAATATGGAATACAAATTTATAATAGAATAGAATAGAATAACAGAGTTGGAAGGAACCTTGGAGGTCTTCTAGTCCAACCCCCTTCTCAGGCAGGAAACCCTATACCATTTCAGACAAATTGTTGTCCAATCTCTTCTTAAAAAGTTCCAGTGTTAGAGCATTCAAACTTCAGGAGGCAATTTATAGGATCTGTCCATATAAAGATGAAAGAACTTTGATTTGTGTTACACAAGGGTGGGATTATCATGGTTTTTATATGATAGTTAGTCACAACTCTTAATAGTGTCAGCAAGAAGTGTTAATGGTAAATGTGAGACTGTATCAACGACATTGGGTGAACTACACTTTATTCTCTTTTAAACCAGAACTAAAAAGCAGACCAAATCCAGTTACATTGGTACCTTGCTATTCATTGCCAATTGTTTCTGGGAGGCATGATGAGTATGAAAAAATTTTCCCCCATAAGGTAAGTCACAAGGCAGCTGATACTAACAAATTCTAGCTTGTGTGTTAAGTACCAAACAAATGATGAGTACCAGGGGAAAAACTTCACATCAAAATGTGTTGAATTCCAAATTCTATGAGTTTTAAAGCAGTTGAGTACCAAGCTACCACTATTATCTGCAAAGTATTTGATTGCAACTAGCTATACTAGTTTTGAAAATTGATGGATAAGCATGTTATACAGAAAAAGTTCTAATAGTGACAAAGTCAAGATTGAGATATAAATATAGAGAACATGAATAAAAAAACATAAAGGTTCCCAACTGCAGTTCTTTTTTCCTCTTTTTTTAGGCGTTTTGAGGAAAGCCAAGACAATTCTTGAATTTTTCTTCAAATAGCTGAGATACCAGCTCCAAAATCAAGGTGTCTGCTTGATATTTAGAAATTAGATAGCCAAAAGGTGTACCATCTCCTTCTCATACAAGGGAAAAATGAATATGCAGATTTGTTTATCATATCACAATAAAGTGATTTTAATTCCTTTAACTAACAGCAACATTTTTTTCAATGAATACATTTCAAAAAATAGGTATGGGGTGAGCATTCAAAATGTACTTTAAAATGGCAGACTGCAAGAAGAGACCAGTAGCACAATGTGTGTGTGTGTGTGTGTGCTGACTTTTAATAAACATAATCTTTTATGTTTGGAAAAAAATAAATGTTTTGTTTCAACTATATACAAAAATAGACTAATTAACACTAACATTTTATATAATTCAAAGAATTACATAAGATTCATATCATTAAAAATATGACTTTTTTTATCCAGATAAAAAAGATTTCCTTGAGGAAATTATATCATATCGTAAAATGAACTATACTGCCTAATATAAGCATTATGATACATTCGTACCCAGTCTTCAACTCAATTCAGTACTTCTCAGACAATTTACATAACAGTAATAAATAATTTTCCCAAACAGCCAATCTCAACTTACCATTCTAAGTACCATAAAAACTAAAAAGAGAAGGCATAAAATACTGGTATTATATTTATCACAATTAATTTATTAATAGCTGAAAATATGATGTCCTAGGAAGATGTAATCGCATGTAGTCACCCAATTACTACTTATCAGCCAATCAACCTTCTTCGAGCAGCCCTGAAGCAACACTGGAGAGATGGTCCCTAGGCACGGTAAATACAAATTTACTCACTCTCAGCCTGCAATGCTGATTAACAATAAAGCCCCTTATGGCAGACATTCACTACCACCTAATGCTGAGAAGCAGAAAGGCAGCACTGCTGTTAAAATAATAAACTCAAATCATTTGAAGAGGAAAATAATTACCAGAAGTTTGTTTAGCTCCTGATCAAGATTTTTTTTTTAAAAGTTGGTCCATTTATATTTTCAGAGTTGCTAAATGATTATCCAAAATAATCATTTCCCTAAGTGGGAAAGAAGATTTTATTATCAGTGTTTTCTTTATGTCACTATATGTTAAAAATATACACTATTAGCTAGTTTGTATTAGGAAGATTACTTTTTAACCATTGAGCTTCATGAGTTTCATCAGTTTATTTTTAATCTATTTATCTTATTTGCTGAGAAACATCAAAACATTTGTCATAGAAATCAGCAAACTATCGAAGAGTTTAGCGAATGTTCCAGAATAGACATTCATTTCTAAGGAGAGAACTGTTTGAAAGAGTCTTAGTGCTGTGTCCCGCAAATTAACAGTATTATTATTTAGCAAGGTTTAGAGAAAGAACAATTTTTCAAATTGTTTCATGAAGAAGTTGTGACAAACTTTGAAAAAGTTTGCTGGAAATCACTTCCAAGTCACTAAAGTACGTTTATTCTTTATCATCACCTCATTATTAATCTACTAAGGAGAAATATTACATTCAGTGGGGAACTAAAGATTGAAAGTTTCTGTCAGTTTCTCGGTGTTCTTATGAAGATAATTTCCAATGGCTATATATCATTAAAAATAAAAAATTGAAAATTAAAACTTTGTCCTTTACATATTTCAAATTCTTCTGACGCTTTAGAGAGAAATATTTCTATTTTTAAAGTAAATCATTTTTAAAATACATTCTTGTCCCCAAAATTGTCCTTTAGCAGCGCTAACTGGAGTCAATCATTCTTCCCTGCCTAGAGAGGTCAAAGCTGTACCTGTTTGCATGTACCTGCTGAACATAAAGAGAAGGGCCAAAGAAATGACAGACATATGCTTGTGGCAGACACAGTTCAAGCCCAGACTTTTAAAAACTGAGAGTACTGAAGAGAATGTTGTTGGTTTTTCCTTCCTTCAGTCTTTTTAAATCTTAAACTTATTTGAGGTTTGTAGTTTTATTTTAAACAGAATCTTACTGAAAGTACAATCCAAATATTTACCCACTTCTGCTTATCACCTAACTAATCAAAATCATCCACCTACTACACAAAGAGGTACATTTGGACAAAATGTGTGAAAGAAAAACCGTGTCAGTTTGTTGTTTTATGCATTGTTAGAATGCCATATATCCAACCTCCAGTGGGAATTTAAACCAAATAATTCAAAATAAACAACCTCTCTCAGCTGTTCCGCTGAATTCCCGACAGGAAGGGAAACAAAGGACTCAAATGAGTCTTTATTTGTCCATACAATGCTCCGGATTCAGGTAACGAGTAACCAAAGGAATTAAAGTCAGCTCTGGTGCACCTCGTAGCCCTAGCTGTATTTATACACCAGGTAATAACTTAATGAGTTTATCCACCATCCGGCGAGTGCTATTGCATCACATCCGATCACCATGTAACACCCTAGATACCATGCCTCTATCTGATAATATCCACCCCCATTTACCATATCCGTACAAGGATCATATTCCACCACCGTATTTATGCCTATCAAGTGAACCTTCACCCCTCCCGAAGTCACTAAGTTAACGGGCAGCATCCTTATCACTTTGTCTGCAGCCGCCCACAGTTTGTAACTGCTCAGCATGTGACGTCAGCAGGGCTCATTATCTCCATCAATAGGCGAACCCCAAGTCGGGTGGCTAGCAGTGCTTCCCTTTCGGAAGTATGTTCAGACATGGCACAACACGTGATGTCACGACTCCAGCATGCCGTGGGGACGTGACACAACCTATGTAGCTGTTCTTTTATGTTTGCATTTTCTGTGGCAGTAAATTCCATTAAAATCAAATGCACCCTCTCACCAATGCAACTTTACTCAATGTAAGGTTAAGGTGAGACTGAATTAGAGAAGACAGCTTTGCAATAAAACACATTATACTGCAAATCTGCTCTGGGTAGAAACCTGTTCACATCTGCTGCTTTTCATTGCAGACTTGAAACTCCAAAATATGCAGAATAGCTCTAGTACCAAAGTGTTCTTTTTAATTCTTAATTCAGATATTGTGGTTTTCCACATATATTAGTAGTTCTTTGCTCAGAACAGTGCTCAAAGTTAAAATGCTCAGGGTTTAATTATGTATTTGTCATTTGCATTTTCCTTTTTAAAAGAGTAGAAGTGCATAAAGTGCCACTTAATGGATTATATTTGATGCTTTAAATACATTTCTACATTTAAATAACCAAACATTTTGAACTTGAATTTTAAGGGTATTATTCAACCAAATTGAAGCGCGGCAAATTTAAGTCTCATTGATATCAGCAGAAGTATTGTGTATGAATTTAAGAGTCTGGCTTATGCATGCTTATCTTAGAAAAACTAATTCTGAGGGAAATAAATGTCAGAATGTAGCCCTCTTACCTATTATAATAGCTCCACAAAGTGCTTTAACTCTGGTTCTTTGTACCGTCTTTGATGTCACAATAAGAAGAGCTGCATTGTTCTTAATACCCATCTCAGGGCTCACATACAGACACCTACCCATCTGCCTGTCTCCGGTGTATCTTTCCACAATGGAACAAATGGCTTGGACGTTTGATCATTTTAAATCAGCTGCAGCTCACATGCCACTTGCTTTCTAATTCCTTTTTGTTCTCTTGTGAACTTCAGGGCCTCTAACTGCAGGGGGTTTTGGACACATGGTCCAACTCTCACCTACTGGTGGGGAAAATACACACTCGGTCGTCCTGTTTCTTTTTTCTCCAGGGCAAGAACAGCACAGGATTCTGAGGAAGTCTCTTTTTTGCTCCCACTTTCCCAATCTCAACTTTCCTTCTGCTTAAAATCCTGCTCCATATGAAAACATGTATACATTTTGGAACTAAATATACTACACTCTTCTGGTTCCTCTAATAATGGATCAAAATGACATCGTCTTGACCAGAGGTGGGTAGCCCAGGCCTGCCTCTCACACACATTGTACTTTGACAAATGGTCTGCCTCCTGGAACAAGGCTGCCTTTTAAAATAAAGAAATGCCCTGAAAGGCTCTGCTGGGACGGCACATGTTGTTCTCTGTCTTCTGGGCTGTGATTTCCATATTTGCTTCCCCAACAGGAGCAGAGTTACCCCTGCCATTGACCCCTCTAAATCGGAACCAGAGAGGTCACACGGTAGGGTAATTTCTTCAGATCTCCAAGTTCTTCTTTGAAAATATATCCTGAGAAAGGACAAGCCAAATTTCTTCTCCATATACCTAGTGTTTTGCTGCAGGGAGTAAAGTCTGCTTCCTTACCAAGAGAACACAAATTGGGAGATTCATTTCAAATAATTTTAGGCAGCTCTTCAGTGAAATTCTCAGAAAGGTGTTGAGTGAGGATGAAATATATAAAATCACAAGAATATAAGCCCAGGAATACTAAGCAACAGGGTAACATTTGAGGATAATATTTTGAAAAACCAAAGTTGCTTGAAATTAGATATGGATGGATGGACGGATGGACAGATTTGAATGAGGGCATCAGTGATGGCTCCTAACCTGACTGGGGAAGAAATACACATAACGGTAAGAAGACTGAACCAATCTTCTGTACAGATTTCACCCAGATCCCCCAACACCCCCCCAGCATACTTTTAGTTGGAAGTTGGATTGCTCCTTCAGACAGTCAGATTCTAAACTGACTGTTTATACAGTGCTCAGGTATGCTAGATTTAGAATATGTGTGTGTGTGTGTGTGTGTGTGTGTGTGTGTGTGTGTGTGTGTGTGTGTGTGTATGTATGTATATAAATATAAATCATATGGAAGCCTGCACTCACCAACAAAAAAATCTCTATACCACAGTCCAGGCAAGCACCTAGACACAAACAGACCCCCCCTAATACCTCCAGTCCAAACACGCCCCAGCCAGCTACCCAAATAAAACCTAGCTTCCTAATAAATAATTATCGGCCGGCCATTCACAAGAAACCAAGTTGCACTAAGAAACCCCAATGCACAAAAGACCATGTTGCCAACCAATCAAAAACACAGCAACCTGAAGACCAATAGAAACAGACCTAGACTCCCAGCCAGTCAGGATAAGGAAAAAACCATTCAAATATAACAGAAAGCCAGCAACAAATTCAAATAAAAAATGGCTGCCAAGCCTGACACACAAAATTAAAAAGAACCTAATACACAAGCCTGAGGATGGCAGATGAGATTCTGCCGAAATGTCGCTGTAATAAAAGCACAAATATTACGTGGGAAAATACCCGAAGAAACCTAAATACCATACATATAAATACCAGCGAAAACATAAGAAAACTTACTGGGATTCAAACCAGGGAAGTATTACATGTGAGGCAGTTGTAATTGCCTCACATGTAATACTTCCCTGGTTCGAATCCCAGTAAGGGTATGGCTAGCTGAAGAGAGCTAACTAGCTCGAAATAGATCTATCCTAGTCTCCCTTATTTATTATTTAAAATTATCAGCTCAAAAACCTTACACACATGTAAACAAAAAGACAATGAAACAAATAGCTTTCTGTCGGTATGGTCTCTGGTGATGAGCCGAAAGACAGAAAAGAAAGCAGTATGCTTTCTCCCTTAATTGGGGCTTAACAGGGTGTTGTAATGCAAATTCACATTAATTGACCGTAAAGGTTGCATTTTATCTCAGTTAGAGTTAATATATATTGATACATTAACCAAGGAAAAAAGTTTTTATAAACATTTAGAGAAAACTTTATTTCATTTAACAACCTATGTATGGTGCTTTATTTGAACCCACTATATGTGTAGTAGATGTATGTGAGTATACATGCGCAACCCTTTTTTAGATTTTGAGAAAAAGAAGAAACAATTTTGTAAAAAAATATTTCCATTGTTGGCATTCATTGTATGCAAAGTTAAGAAATAAAGATAAACCAGGTTGGAGTGAGAAACTGGTGACCCATAGGCTCCCCATGGCTTCCCATTCCCTAAATACTTTCATTAGACTTAAACAAAACCTTATGTTGGAAATAGTGGAGGCCCCACTGTTTCCCCCACAGCCTTATTATAATAGTGGGGGAGGAAGCTTAACCCTTCTCTACCCATGTACTGCAACTCCCCAAAATGACTTCTGGGCAACTATTAATTTGGAAACGTTCTTGCTGATTTGAATTGAAAACTTTTATAAAGCTTTACTGGAGCAGGTAGAAAGCAGGATACAAGGTTGAGAAGAAGAGAGAAGCTTAAGAGTGTTATGATCAGAAATCACCCTTACTTTGAGTATAAATGACTTGGAATTCTTATTTGAGTGTAACTTACTTTGAGTGTAAATGACTTGGAATGCTTATTTGCTTTGAGTGGAAAGGTACAGATTGGCATTAATCTCAGATCAGATTTCCTCTTTTTTTTTTTTCTTTTTAATTCTGAAATGCAAGAGTAATTTGCAGGTCTGCTTAAAGGACAATGTCATGGTTGGATTAACTTTACAAATGTAAGAGAGAAAAAAATCATTATTGCCTCATACAGAATTTGGTTAGATTTATTTAAATATTTATTACAAATACATTGAATGTTACTTGGATTTAATTCCTGCTAGCATTTATCATGTCATAAATACGCTAGGAACAGAAATACCAAATCCACTCAAAACAGAATTCATGGCCTAATTATTTTCCATCCCTAGTTATTAATTTTGTATTATGCTTGTCTGTTTTTGACTTTCCTAGATGAATCCTGTATTGAACTTTAATGTTTGCAGATTTTTCAGATTTCAAACATAAAACAAGATTAGTTTTAGTATAAGCAACTAATTTAGGAATTTAGATTTTAATCTAGGAAAAAATATGGTGCAATTTTGGTGTGATTCAAAATTTTATGGATATATTAATGGGAAAAAATATCCCATTTTAGATTATCTAATTTCATGTATTTGTGAAACTAACAAGTCAGTAATTGTCTTTAATCATAATTAAGCAACATGGAACATTTTAATCCATAGGACAAATAAAGTTTTCAGAGCCCTAACTCTGAAATAAAAAAAAGCATGTCTACCCTCTGATTTTAACAGTTCACATCAAACCACCTAGCACATTTAAAAAAAAAATACATCAGAAAAGTGTCATTTGATCATCTAATGACCTCTGGTGGATGAATGTAATTGAATCAGAATATACCATAGAATACTTTGAATCTGTCATTATTGGCTTCGGTTTCATTAGTTTCCACTAACTACACTTATTAAAAAATATAACATCTTCTACAAGACTCCTTGCCAAATACATCTATATCCTAACCCTAACCCAACAACAACAAAATAATAACAGTGGCCCTACAATCCTCACCCCTAAAAAACAAATATGGTGCCAGGAGCTAAACCAATACTTTTTGTACCCCTCAAACTCTGAGGCATTTTTCTACCTTTAAATCTTGCCCAGCCTTAAGACATCCACATAAACATTCTCTCACCCATCTGTAATAATTTCCAAGGAAGTTTATAACAACAATCAAGTCAATAATAATTATGAATCAAGCAAACAAAAAAGCACATGCAATGTTTACTACCTAGAGGTATTTTCCAAATAGTAGCTGCCTCCCACCATGAAACCAAGTATCCTTACATGTTGAAATTTTCCACTCCTTTCCCATCATTTTATTCTTTGTCCCTTTACTCCTTCTCTATTGTCTCCTTCTCTCTTCCCTCAAACTAGGTTGTCTCCAAAGGATGTGAGGGAACTCTTGTCAATCAGGGATAGCAACTGTGTGGAATCTTATCAATTTGATCACTGCATCAATTCTCCCAAACTATTTTTTATAATGCAAAGTTGGCAATGAATCCCCCAATAACATAAGAACTCCGAACAACTGCATGCTCTACTTATTTGAATGTAGTGTGTTATTTGAATGCTGCTGCAAAATGTCCAGGGAAAGACATTTGGTTGGTGGCAAGCATTTTCTTTTGAACAAGAGAAGCACCCAATTCTCCAGTTTTTTCCTTTACCTATTGTAGCTTCCCACACAGCCGGCTCAGTGGCAAGAAGATGCCTTATCTTGCACAAAGTCAATTTGGATACAACCCATTATTTACTACAAATCCAAACAAGCTATATTTTCATGTGCTGTTTGTATTCTAATTACCTTGCAATGTTACCCAAAAGGACAATTACTATTGGGAAGGTATTACATTTCCAGCTTTTTCAGATATTTAGGAGTACAACAGTTTCTCCTTAATGATGTTTTTATGCACTGATGAGAGATGGATAGGAAATGAAGCTTGAAATCCATTGAACTTCAAATATATAGGCTATAGTGAAATGCCTATGCTCTGAAATTTCCCCTTCTCAGAATGGTGCAGCAAGCTTCATGACACAAAAATATGCAAAAATGTGCTCAGTATGGGTAGATGCATAAATATTTGGAAAAAATCATTGTTGTATGCTTATAAATAGCGCAGGTAGGGAGAAAAGTACATAAACATCCACTGGACAGGAGAAAACAATTCATGAATATTAGTATCAGCTTGATGTGTCAATTAATAAGCAGCGGGGTCAAATTAATTTACAGTCAAGATAGGGAGAAATGTGGTGAACATGAAATTAATGGAATCTCTAGCACTAACCTAGTAACTACTGCATAATACTATCATCATTTTCATGTGATGTGTGAGTGGAACCATCTTTATTTGTAATGCTCCTTTACTTAGCTGGCTTGAGAGATCTTGTTTTCCAGATGAAGTTTAGTTCAGATCTCACCATGCCAAATGGATCAGCTTGCTCATGGAACCATCAGCCAAAGTATTATTGAGCAATATTTATTCTGATTTCAGAATCTGCAATAGTTATGCTATGGCTAATAGCAATTGTTATTTGATGCATGTGAATTACCCATGTTCGTGCTGGAAGACTGTTTTCATGAAGTCAATTAGTTCTGGATTCCAAGAGTTGTGGCGAAAGAGGATTGAGGTGAAGCTCAATTCATCCTGGCTGAAAGGATGATGCAACTCAATATCTGCAATATCTGACCTGTCAGTTTCCAAATATTCTATTTCATCTTGAAACCTCTAGACAAGAAAAGCAGTTCTGTTTTTCTTAGGACTGATCTTGATTACTGCCAGAAACAGAATAACAAATGAGAACATGATCACAAAGTGCTGGAAGGCTGTAGTGTTGCTGGATGTTTGGTTTGCCAAATCATGCTTTTATCTTCCTTCTTTTGCAATTCCAGTAATATTTTTCACAATGATGGAAGACATTGAACAGAACAGAACTTCTCAACTGCATCTCCCTCCCACTTTGCTTCCCTCCTTTTTTGAAGAAGCAGATCCAAATTGGTAAGTCCTCCCATCCAGATTCATTGGCAAAACCGAGTCTGCCTCCATATTCCAAATATTTCAAGAGGACACTCTTGGAATGCACCCTACCCTGTTGGAGGTGCATCAGACTTGACTCAGATAGCAGGTCTTCTCTGTCATGGTGAAATATGTTCCTTGCATTCTGCAAACCAGCAAAAACATTCTTAATCCACTGGGCTTTGATTCTAATCAGCTAATTGGGTGTGTCTCATCTTTATAAGTATGTTACTTTTTAATTTTTCTTATTTGCTATTTTTCTGAGGTTTTGTGAAATATTGTGATGGTCTACAAATATTGTAAACAAACAAATAAAAACCCAGAGAAAAAGAACCTCACCATGCATTCAAGTCCATTCTTTCTCAGTGGAAAATAAAACTATTTGACAATGGGTTGTTATTTTTATCGCCATTTTAATAGTAGTGTTGCTCACTTTTTGTTTGTTTGTTTGTTCTTCTACTTAGCATACAGTAACAAGATGTCTTGAATGTTTATCCTTCTAAAATTCTTCTACCAGTTATGAATTTTCTTTCATTTGATTCAAATCAATGATTTAGCATCCCAACATTGTGGAAGCATACGGAGGAATTTCTGTTAAAAATATAGGTAGTCCTCAACTTATGACCATTTGTTTCATGGGTTCAAAATTGTGACAGTGCTGAAAAAAATGACTTACAACCAGTCTTTGCACTTATTACTTATAATACTTAGTAGGGAGTGCCCTACTGTCTTGTGATCAAAATTTGGGTGCTTGGCAACCGGCAATTATTTATGATAATTCCTGAGTCCATGTGGTCATCATTTGCAACTTTCTCCGAGAGCTTCTGAGGAGCAAAGTCAATGGGGGAAGCTGAATTTGCTTAACATTCCTTTAATGACTGTGGCAAAGGGTCATAAAATCAAGCACAACTCACTTAATGACTCCATTATTTGCAACAGAAGTTCCAGTTTCGGTTGTGGTTGTAAGTCGAGGATACCTCTATATCATTATTGTGTTACTTTTACTCACCTTTGGTCTAAGTTGAATACTGCAGCTGCAGTTTTTCCTCACAGGAAGATGTTCCAGTTCCTAATTAGTTTGGTGGCACTCTTTATTGCCTGCTTTCCAGATCTACCATATGCTTTCAATGTGCAGTTATGTATCAGAGGATTACTATAGTAAATAGTATGGTAGAGGAAAGAACATCTCCCTGTGATGAAAAGTTGTAGTTCTTCTACTTGCAACTCTGTTCCAATGGATTCCATATATGGAATTTGCTATATGGAATTTTGCTATATTGAGCACCAAGTAGCTCTCTCTTTTCTGCTTAGTCACTGCCAGCTCACATTCCAATCTACTTCTTCAGTATCTGAGTGGAGAGGCCTTGGTGAGCCCCAGCCATGACATCACCCAGTCTAAGAACTCGTTCCATCTCACTCCATACATTTGTCTACAAAGATGTCATCTTGTACATAAACCATATTTGCAAATATGAACATATATGTTCATATTTGAACATCCTTACAGATGTTCACTTTATGAAGATAGACTGGACAAATATATTGATTCTGTTTTTGCTCTATTTCTGATATTCCTGACCTACAGCTTGTTTTTTTTTATCACCTTGTAAATTCTGGAAGGGGAGGAGAAATCCACAAAATATTCACTTACTTTTATGTTTAGTTTTCTATGCAAAATCCACTGAGAAGTGTCAATTTTAAGTGTGCAGTTTCATTCCATAGTTCAGGAAGTATCAGTTGGGTAAATTTGTCTAAATATTTGTCCAGCATAAATTCTGCAGTATGTTTAGAGAAGGCTGGTTGAGAGTACAAAATATTAAAGGGGTGTGTGTGTGTGTGTGTGTGTCTGTGTGTCTGTGCTGTCCCAGCCAGTCTATGGAATTGGATAGTTACTTAGGAATTGTGAACTGTCCCCTTAAGAGAATGCATCATGGTAAATGTAGTTAAAGGTATCCTGGGAAATGTAGTTCATGTCACATGGCCACATTTGTAATCCTGATTGATCACTAAATTGACCCTTGATGGGTTGGGGGAGTTTCCCTCACTTTTGCCTGAACTCATGACTCATGGCAGCTGCTTTCTATCGCTATGAGATGGGTTAAGAGAGAACCATTTTTATCTACAAGGCAGATATACAAAGGATTGGTCATTAAAGAAGAACTTCATCACAAATGTGAGTTATGAGGATACCTGATGAATCAATAAATGTACTTTGTTATGGATGTCTTATTGAGTTTATCTATCTGCATTTGCACAGCTACAAATCCATTACTGTGCAGGAGACAGAAAAGTGTATGTGTGTGGTGGGTTGGAGGCTTGACAATCCATCCTTGGGCATGAGAGAAGACATCAACCCTTCTTCTAGAGTTAATAATTTAAAATATCCTGTATAAATGACTTCTATTAAACATCATTGTTCTGCAAACAATATGCAACTATCTGTTTGAGAAAGGACTATGTGGCAATCTTCACAATCAATGCAGACATATCAATTCACCTTTTATTTAAGATTTTTTTTCTTGACAGCAACAAGAACTATTCAAATAAGATGTTCAATACACACACACACACACACACTATTAACAACAGGAGGTCCATGATCTTATATAAAACTATTCTAATGCTTGAAGGTTTCATGAGAGTTGAAATGAGATGCTTCCCCTTTCTTTGCTGTTGAAATGTGAATCAATGGAAATCATTAGGCCGCCCAAAGAACCAATGAGAACTGAGCTACTGTTGGCTAGTTGCTACAGGACTGGGTTATAGATTTTACATGGAAGTAATTATTTCATTTTCAGGAAAGTTTCCCCCCCAAAAAATAATTATTTCAGCATTTAAGAAGAGCTGACTATAATGAATCAGCAGAAGAGGAGCATGTTTTATGCCAATTTTTATTGAAATTATGTATTATTGGAATGGACAACATCCTCCATTTAGAGAGACCAATTCTCCCTGGTTATGTTTTCCAGTAGCCATATCATTAAGGAGCCATGGTGGTGTCATGGTTAGAATGCAGTATTGCAGTCTGATTCAGCTCACTGCCAAGAGTTCGATCCTCACCGGCTCAAGGCTGACTCAGCCTTCCACCCTTCTGAGGTTGGTAAAATGAGGACCCAGATTGCTGGGTACAATATGCTGACTCTGTAAGCTGCTTAGAGAGTGCTGTAAATCACTATGAAGTGGTATATAAGTCAAAGTGCTATTTCTATTATCAGATCTTAGCTGAATAAGAACACATTGTTGCATTTTCTATTTGGGCCCATGAAATTGTCTTAGAAATGAAGAAAGATTCAAGACCATGAGGCCTTTTTAACAAACGAATTCCAGATTTCTTTCTCATAAGGATATTTAAATATTTCTGAGACAATAGGGCTGTCAATTGGATGTTTTTAGCCTATCATTTAGAAATAGATACCCAGCTATCCAAAGATCATTTGTTAGATCAACAAAACCCACATGTTAAGTTTTCCAGTCAAATTTAGGCCTTTATATCCTAAAGGAAAAAAATATAGACCATTGTTCCTTCTTATTGCCAATGCTGGAAAAAATATACTATAAAAAGTGTACAAAAAAGTCAAGAGATATATTTTGTTTTTGTTTTGTTTCTACATAAAGAGTAAATTCCTAAATATAATTATCCCCAATTGGCTAGAATTTAGAAACTGGTTTGAAAAATGTTTTGTTACATATATACAACATGAGCATACATTTAGAGACCAGATGAGTACTCAGCTGTAAATTTTGATTAAGCTTTTAATACCAAATTGCAAACCTTATTAAATTATTTCCTCCTATAGGCAGGTCCCACATTATGAACAGCTAAGTATCTTATGAAACCTGGGTATACCTGTTGATTACTGCTTATATAAACAGCCTCTTAATTTCGCTAGCCACATTTTTTTCCTCAGGAAAACCGTTTTTGCATGTAACTCAGTTTGCAATTTATCACCAGCATTCCATCTTCTACCTAGTGGGAACAGTTGTGTAAAATGGGTAGTTATACAACAATCACAAAGGTATTTTCAAATGCCCATACTTCTTAACTCAATCTGGATGATACTATATATACAACTCTATCTTAAAAAGCAGGCTATGTAAGATAGTGGGTTCCTGCTCCCTTTGCTAAGGAAAAAAAAATTCAAATGAGTAAATCTTTCCCCCCACTTTTTTTTTTTTTAATAATTGGGCTTTGGCATAAGCTGTAATTCAAACTACTGACTCAGAAAATCAATCTGTTTTTCTGCAAACTAATATTTGTAATGTTTCTGTGCCTCAACTATGGAAAAATTCTTCACAAGGCTTAAGGCAGGTACAGAAAAAGCATTTCCTCTTTTAAATTTAGTCTGCTAAAATTCTGGAAAGAAGTTTTCTTTTAATTCTCCCATTAAATATAACTGGAGGCACTCAAGATATGTATATGGGTGTTGTGTTATAGATTACAGACTGTAGTTGAAATTTGAATATTCCATTTTCCCAAGCTAATTATTCATTCATGATAAAGGGTGATTTATTCTCTCCACATACAAAATCTATATGCATATGTGTAACATATACTTTTGCTCATAAGGGATGCATATTTCCTAGATCATGCTTCAGTTTCTGTGGTAGATCAGAGGACACCATGACACCATGCATGTGTTTGTTTTAGGAATATTTTCCTAGATTCCTGCAATCTCCAAGTACAATTCTGTGTAAGGTACTCTAGGTTCTACCTAGATAACCCACAAATATATGCAGCAAAACATCTAAGCCATTTTAGATGCCCGGGAGCCTGATCCAATACTGACATGAAAATCAATTAAGTCTGCTTTATTCTGCAGAGAATTGCAGTCCATACGGAACAAGGGAAATCTTTCATTGGACTTCCAGATGTTTTAAAAATTGTAGTTCAGTCACAGAAGTTCTGCATTAATTTTTGCCCCGTTTGTGAAACGCTTAGAGCATAAGAGCTATCATCAGATCTCATGTGTAGGTCCAATTTCTTCTGCAGGTATTACCTGCACTCACTAGAGTGGAGAAAGCTCTGCAGGAAAACTAGAGAAGGACATGGCCTGTTTGTATTCACCTTGAACATGGTTAGCCTTCACATGTTGCCTGAGTTTCTGGGGGGGGAATGTGGATACAAAATTGAGAATTGGAGTCATGAACATGCCCATAAAATGTTTTCAAATAGGTTGAGCGACAAAGTCTGGAATTTCTCAATCTTTTTTTTTTTTGCTTATGGCTTCATTTACCTCTGTAACCACTTTCATAGTTCTTCTAAATTGCCTTTTTCATTAAGATATTTACTGTAAATTGTAGTAGTTTTTCAATATTTGAATTTAGCATAAAGAATTAGATATGATAATTTTGAGAAATTAAACACAAAGCTGGCAATTAACTTTGGACAGGTCCCTCAGAAACCTACTTTGTCCCCCTGCCCTAGAAATATGGCATGGCCATTTGGGGATGAGCATATGACCCACATAAAGAACCACTGGCCTAGAACACAATGGCATTTGAAAATGTAATGTACTCTCTGCTTAATACAGGATCTACTGTAAAGGGTACAAATCAGAGATGGTATTCAGCAGATTCTGACCAGTTCTGGAGAACCGGTAGCGGAAATTTTGAATAGTTCGGAGAACTGGCAAATCCCACCTCTGACTGGAGATTTTACAGTATCCTTCCCCTGCCACGCCCACCAAGCCACGCCCACAGAACTGGTAGTAAAAAAAATTTGAATCCCACCACTGGTACAAATGCTTGTCATGAAGGATGCTTGTCATATATAATCCAACTGAGAAAGGACTGATGAGTGTTATAGATACACTTTAGTAACTAAAAAGTGGTATACCTAGTATTAATACTGCAGGAATCAGCATATTTTAGACCAACATGACCTGAACAATTGTATCTCTGCTTTGTTTATTTATTTATAAAATAGATAACTACCTTTCCTCTTTCCAAGCATGCAAGTTCAGTTCCAGTTCAGTTGTTTCCGCTAAAGCAAATATTTGCTTTGAAAACTAATGTGAAGCCTTTATTCTGAAGATGACAAAATTAACTGAAATGGCTCCTTTCTTCTTCACTTAAAGGGTTAAGTCAAGGCAATATTGAAAGGAACTGGGCCAGGGGAGAAAACATGGAAATAAAAGGTTAGTGTTTTCTGACTATTAAAGGGAGCCGGGCTTTTTTTTTTTTTTGCTGAAATCCAATTGGTCATGCATTCCAGCAGCGTTTCCTGGCAGAGAGGAACCAAGGAAAAGCACCTGCCCCCGCCTATTGTGAACAGAAGCTGGGCCATCCCCACTTTGACCTAGCCTTTGACAATTTGTTGAAGTCTGTCATTTATTACACCATTTGTTTATGAGCTCAAAAAATGATGAGAAGAAGAAGGGAAGAGGTTGTTTCCTTAACTCCTTATGGAATGCCTCCCCCTTATAATTGAAAATTGTTGTTGCAACCCTCTTAGCTAAGACTCCTGTCAGTCTGCTCATAGTCTCAAGGCATGTCTAGTAAAAACTTTTAAATATATCCCTCTCTGCCATCCCCAATATAGCTAGTTTTATACTGCTTCGTGCACTTCATGACAGAGCTATAGTGCAAAGAATTCTGGCAGGTAATTGAATGAGTCTAATAGAAGACAGCTGCAAAATATCTTTGGGAGATGCAGCAAATACAATTTCATCATTCAGTAGTCTGCTGCCAGAAATGGGAAGTAAAGCCTAATTCTTTGAACATTTATTCTTTAGATTTTGGCTACAGAGTTTCAAAAAGTTCCTTTCCAGTTACAAAGAATTGTTCTTTTTACCATGCTCCAGGCTCAATAGAAGTACATATTTACAACAGCAGATTCTATTTTTAAGGAAGATAGTTCCACATCACAAAAAGATTCTTAAGTATAATATTTCTTTCAAAATTGTATTGATATACATTGCAATTCAAAATAAAAAGTAAAATAAAATGAAGCTGGAAAAGACCATAATAATCAAGTTGAAGAATCTTCAAATTTCTTGCTACACTAACATAAGAAATGAAATATAAATTCCATTTTAAATATTCTTTGAAGGGTCCAATAATCACAAAATAATATTTTCTCATGAATAAATTTCATTTTTAAATTATAAAGATATCTCAGATTTTTAATGTCTGGATCCATTTAGTCTCCATAATTTTCTATTCTAATTCTTACTTTCATGATTTAGATATATAATTTATACTAACTTTCATATTATTTTAATATGTTTTTATATCATTGAATTATTGGTTTCTGTTCAAGCATTGCCTCTGTTGAGGAATCTACAATTGCAGATATCTTGGAGGCTGATGTGGCATTTGAGATATTGTGTTCAATTAATATGTAATTAATGATAATAATTGTATACAATATATACAATTAACCAATTATATGTATTGTACATAACTATTTTATACTGTATATATAATATGTAATTATTGCAAGTTGTACTCAACACATAATTGCTCAAAATCTTTAAAGCAACCCTTAGAAATCAACTGCTTTAAAGCACTGATGGCTTGTTTAGCCCAAGCATCCCAATAAAGAAACATCCTCCATGATATTATAAATTCCACAGAATCAATTTGTCATATGATTTGAGATAAAAACATAATTGCTTGCCTATTAAAAAAAAAAACCAGATGTGCCTGGCAACCTTCAAGACTAGAAACAAATATTTAGTAAACATGCCAGGTCTTCAGAGCTATATATAAACATGATCTCCAAAAAAGGTCAAAGAGGAGAATAATGGTAAGAAGTCTAATTTCAAAAATTTAGGCTTTAAAATTAAAACCCAATGATATAGTTGGAAAAATGGTAAATTAAAACTGCTATCAGGACAAGTTGGCCAAAGATATTTGAACGGTTTTGCCTGCCATATAAATGTTCTGATTGACTTATGGATTTGTGTAAAATATCTAATAGGTGTTAACTTTTGAATCCCTTAAGTTATAATAATACAATGTTCATTTTGATTACATTACTCTTGCACCAATGACTTTGTGCTGTCCCAGCCAGTCTATGGAATGGGTTAGTTACTTAGGATTTGTGAGCTGTCCCCTTAAGGGAATGCATCATAGGAAATGTAGGTAAGGGTATCCTGGGAAACGTAGTTCATATCACGTGGCCACATCTGTAATCCTGATTGGCCACTAGATTGACCCTCAAGGGGTTGAAGGAGGTTGCCCTCCATTCTTACCTGCACTCATTACTGATAACATCGTTTTCTTCTATTGATACAAGATGGGTTAGGAGATAACTATTTTCCACGTGCAAGGCAGATATACAAAGGATTGGTCATTGAAAGAGGAATTTCGTCACAAATGTGAGTTACGAGGATACCTGATGTACCAATAAATGAACTTTGTTATGGAAGCTTTGTTGAGTTATCTATCTGCATTTACAGAGCTATTAAGTCTACCTCTGTGGAAGGCAGTACAGTGGAAAATATATCCTGATTCATCTCAAAATTAAAGTTTAATGAATTTATGATATGCTAGTGATATTGAAGCCAGGAATGAATACGCAATGTTGACTTGAAACTGCATGCTTCATCATCTCTCTCTGTGAGCATCTTTGGAAGCTGTTTACATGGTGGGAGGGATCGGATTCCCCCACGAGCTACAGACAAAGAGAAGTTTCTATCCCCACCCACCACCCCCTCCTCTACTCATTTTGGCTTTGGCTATCTCAGAGACCCTATTTGCATAACAAGGAATGTAATTACCCAGTTCCCAAAAGATCATCAAACCTTCAGTTTGAACCTTGAAGGAATCTTGCTTGTATTTTTAAATGTAAACCAAAAGCTGTTTTGCCATACTCATCTTGCAGGAAAGAAGTCTCAAACAGACTCTTTCCAGCCAATTTAAAACTGATCAAGGTACATCCTAAAAGGCTAATCCCTCTTCCACAGGAAGTCACTCATTAAACTACCTCGTCGAACCCTTTAGCTCCAACAAAGCTGCAAAACCAGTTTGAGTTACAAGAAAGCCCCCCCCCCTTCAACGAGAGAAGAGACTCAATTTGTAAAACAAAGGGAGGAGTCAGAGTTACCCATCTGCCTGACTTCTCCCCCACTGCTACGGCTGATTCTACAGCTTTTAGCAACTGAAGGCGATCTGCCATCCCCTTTTTCTCTTTTTCCTTATAAGACAATGACTGCATCTAGCCAACCAGGAATTTCAACAGGAAGTCAGTAATAAAAATACCTCTTCAGACCCCTGTGTCTTATACTCTCTACATACTGTTTACATGGTGGGAGGGACTGGAGTTCCCCACATGCTACTAATAAAGAACTTTCTAACCCCCTTCTGTGCTCAACTTTCAAAGAAACCGTGTGGCTGCTAGGAAGAATTCCTTCCCCTTTTCTCTATGGAGTCTGTCTGGATTACACAGGGGAATATTATCTGGACTTTTTAATATTTCTGAATATTAGAGCAGCCCACAGTAGCACATTTTTGCATGATAACTCTTTTGAAATTATTGTGAACATTTATTCAATTTATTTCGAATGTTTCAAGATTACTTACAACCTACCAGCTCCACCTGGTGGTCAAGAAGAAATTTAAAGTAAAATCATTTATTCCTTTTCTTCAGCCCTAGCCCCATCTGGTAGTCAACAAAAGATTTTTTTTCTTATGTGATTTTCCCACAATTTCTCAAAAATCGATAAGAGCGATTATGAAACTATTGTGCACCTTTGGATCAATTTAATTCAAAGCCTAGCTGCAACCTAACATGGGTATAGCAACAGCATCTTCCAGACTCTCTGCTGCCACCCTGCGAAGCAAGCGACCCTTTTAGTAATATTTTGCAACGCAACCTCTACTGCCCCCTTCTGTCGCAAGCTCACACCGCACCCTAGAAGCAGCCATTCTGTGTGCTGTGTTGGCATTACCCAGATTCTGCAGTACCGCTTACGTACTCAAGTATTGACCGCAGCAACAATTCTATTTCTGCTCCTTGCTTGTAGCGTACCCTATTACAGAAAGGAAGTGCACAAACAACCACTACAATTTCTAGAATTTTTCCTTTGCCAATTTACAGCATGGCAACCTCCTCACCCATGATAGATGTACCAGATGACACAAATCCTCCACCCACCCTTGATGTAGACATGGAGCCTGATTCCCAACAACCGCTTTTAGATGTCCAACCCTATGGAGAAACCGCGATACCTCCAAGGACCTACAACCTTAGACAGAGTAAGAAGCTTACCGAACCTATGAAAGAATCCTTGAAGAACAATTGGCAGCAGCAATATCGTTGCTACACAGAAACATGGGCAAAGCTCGAGAAGATCCATGATGTCCCAAAACATGGGCTGCCCCCCGAGAAGTTCCGTACATTACTAGATGATCTAGATACCCTTTTCGCACGATGGAGACTCAGCAAAGACAACCTCAAGTCCATCCAGTCAAGATTGGGTGACCCCAAACTCCTAACACACATCCAACACTTCGAGGAAATTCACACAGAATGCGAAGACAAAGTCCAGGAAAGCAAGACAGCCCTCCAAGCAGCGCTCCACGATGTGCTACGGCGGGGAGCTGCATCACGGGAGCAGGCCACATCTGACTTAGCTCCTCAATCACATGTGTCTTCCTCCGTCCATTCTATACGGGCTCGATCGCAGGCAGGTTCTAGTGTCTCGCGCCAAGTCTCTGCTGCTGGCTCACACCATCCTTCCAGGACATCCTCCCATCGTAGCGGAGCATCTCAGGCCTCCAAAGCAGCAAGTTACGCTAAACGAGCTGCAGAAGCTGAGGTAGAAGCTGCGGTAGCAGACGCAGAGTTACGCGCCACAGAGGAGGTAACACGGCAGAAGACAGCAATGGCGACTCAACAGGCGGCAATGGCGACTCAAATGGCCAAAGCCCAAGCCAAATTGGAGTTAGCCGAACGGCAAAGAAAAGCCACAACAAAAGCAGCACGTGCTGCAGCATGGCGGAAGCTGGCCAACAACACTTCCCTTCAATCCGACCTCGAAGAGTTGGGAGAAGAAAGCCCAGATACACGGGTCCAGGCCTACGTGAATGAGCAGCATTCACTTTGCAATGAATACATACAACCGCCTCAGTTGCCTAGCAGTGTCCCACAACCAGGGAAGCACAGGGAAGAATCACAACCACAGACTCTGTATGTGAGTTACGCTAATGACGTACGCCCTAAAGTACGAGGTTCGCTTCCCTCCAACAGCAAACCTCCCCCAACGGATGCTGTACGTAATAAGGTCCGCGATTCTCTGCCCGACACTACCAACCCTACTCCAATATCGCATGGCCTAACAGGTGAACAAAGTAGACCACCAGTGCTCACACCAACTTCTCGACGAGTCGACATGCCATCAACCACAAGTGCCATACTCAACCCACAGGCAACAGCATTCCTGCCCCAACCTCATCACCAGTACGGCTCCCAGGCACTACAAGGTAACCGAGCCCAGCCTACACAGCAGCGTGACGCTCAACCATCATCCCCAGTATGGGAGGACGACATTCTCCGTAAGTACTGGGAAGAAGACTACATCCCATCATCACCTTCCAGACCAAACCCACCCTACGAGAATCCAGGAGGAGAACCCTCTACATCAACACCTCCCCCCATCTCAGCAAATGCTGAAGATTACTGGAGAAACATGGCTGTACAGAGTGGAAAGCTCAATTTGCATGCCCATGGAGTTCGCAGATTCTCTGACAAGCCGGGCGGAGAATATATAGTTTGGAAGAAACTTTTCCTACGCCCCATTCAGGCGGCACGCCTCAACCCCGATGAAATAATCGGACACCTGATAGCATGGCTAGGGCCACAGTCTTCTGACATACCAAGAGCTCTTATGATATCCCACTATGATGACCCAGCCGCTGTGCTACGATTATCATGGCAAAGGCTTGACGAACTGTATGGTGCTCCCGAGGACGTAGAAGCCACACTCTTGGATAACCTCAACAGTTTTCCTAAGATTCCTATCGACAAGCCTCACCGGATCATAGACCTCGCTAACATACTCGTCCAGCTGAGAACGGCAAAACGGGATCCCAACTTACCGACACTCGCCTATCTCGATCATGTTGACACACAGAACAAAATTGTTCGAAAACTTCCTCATGTGCTAATTGAAAAGTGGATCCAGTTGACTGACACCTTCCTGGCCAAAGGCCGCCACCGTTTTGTACCCTTCACACTTCTGGAAGAATTTGTCTCCCACCAAGCAACAGTGTGCAACACATACCGTGCTCGTGGCCTCAGAGCCGTTAGTCCTCCGAATACCAGAAGATACAACAGCAACCAAATATCGTCCTCAGGCCCCATACTTAATACCAGAGACAAACCATCCAGGGTGGCCCGGGACACCGAGATCAACACCTCATCCTATACACCACAATCTACACCTCCCATTACAAGGAGACATCAGTTTTGTCCTATGCACAACACTCATCACTCGCTGAACAGCTGCATCGGATTTGCAGCGAAATCACTGACACAACGAAAAGAATTGCTAAAACAGTACCAATACTGCTCCAACTGTTGCGAATCCAACCATCTGCCCAAATACTGCACAACTAAAGTACAATGTCTCGTCTGCGAAAGTGACCAGCACCCGACCGCGCTGCATCCAGATGATGAGCAGCCACGGCAGACACCTCGTAACCCTCCCTTGGACAAGGAGCCGCAACATGACGCAGAAATAGTCAGGGCTCCTCGGCAGACCGACAAACCTCAACCTAAACCAAGGATGAGCGTCAACTGCACAGCACTGCACACCGATACACCAGCCCCTCGTTCGTGTCTTCCCATCTGCTTAGCCAAAGTGTACCCTGACGGATGCCCTGAAGCTGCCGTGAAAATGTATGTGCGGATAGACACTCAAAGCACCTGTACCCTGGCCAGACCCGCATTCTTCGACCTCATCGAGGTACAACAGGCCACACTTCCCTTCACGGTATCAACATGCCATGGACCGAGAAGCATGGCGGGGAGGAGAGCTACTGGACTTTGC
Organism: Bungarus multicinctus; assembly: GCA_023653725.1. Lineage (NCBI taxonomy): Eukaryota > Metazoa > Chordata > Lepidosauria > Squamata > Elapidae > Bungarus > Bungarus multicinctus. The sequence goes on from CM042836.1 coordinate 157,320,173, forward strand.
ATAGAATCCTTAGATGGAAGTACCCAGTTCCCGTTACCGCCCATATTTGAATGCGATGGGATTCCGAACGACCGCAGTCAGATCGCAACACCTGAAGTCATAAGTAGCATTCCTCACCTACAGCACCTTGCTCCTCACTTTCCCGCTCTAGATCCAGAGGCTGATATCCTACTCTTGCTGGGAAATAATGTCCCACATGCCTTTCTCTTCTCTGAGTCGGTAGGCGGTCCTGTAGATGGCCCAGTGGCCATCAAATCTCCTCTAGGATGGGGGATCGTAGGAATTGTCAGTGATGCCCAGTTGCAGGCTCCAAACCTGGCAAATACCTTAGCATCCATTCCACCCGCTTTCCGACGCCCGTTGGCGCCACCAAAAACAAGAATGAAGTTCCCACCTCAAAGGCCGCTGCCGATTAGCACACATTCATTAGGACACCCTAAACGGCCGCCAACAACCACTAGATGTCCACTAAGACACTCTACACAGGCATATGCCTCTTCAACACCCGTTCTAACAGCCCCCCGACGTTCCCGATGTCCTTTGACACCGTGGAAGCAAGAGTACCATTCCAACTCTAGAAGGCCACCAGAAGAGGCATCCAGACTTTCACCTTTGCCATCAAGAGTTCCTGAACATCCTAAACGGCCACCAGCGGTGACCAGCAGACTTTCGCCTTTGCCACCAAGTGAACCTATCAACCCTACAAGGCCGCCAGATGTGACCTCCAGACTTTCACCTTTGCCTAAGAGAGTACCTGTACTCCAAAAAAACTGGCAGAGGCGACCAGCAGATTTGCACCAAAGGGCCGAACTTGAAGATTGAACCTCAAGCTTTGCATGTTTTGCTTTGTTTGATGCTTATTAATGTTTACATTTTTTCTTAGTTATATAGCTAACTGTTTATCTTAGTTATATAGTTACATGCTATTCAGTTACTATCATTGTTTACTGCTTATCTTAGTTTATAGGCAATTTTTTTTTTCTTTTCTTTTCTTTTTTTTCTCTTCCTTTTTTATAGTGGAATTTATAATTCCAGGCGGGGAGTGTGCTGTCCCAGCCAGTCTATGGAATGGGTTAGTTACTTAGGATTTGTGAGCTGTCCCCTTAAGGGAATGCATCATAGGAAATGTAGGTAAGGGTATCCTGGGAAACGTAGTTCATATCACGTGGCCACATCTGTAATCCTGATTGGCCACTAGATTGACCCTCAAGGGGTTGAAGGAGGTTGCCCTCCATTCTTACCTGCACTCATTACTGATAACATCGTTTTCTTCTATTGATACAAGATGGGTTAGGAGATAACTATTTTCCACGTGCAAGGCAGATATACAAAGGATTGGTCATTGAAAGAGGAATTTCGTCACAAATGTGAGTTACGAGGATACCTGATGTACCAATAAATGAACTTTGTTATGGAAGCTTTGTTGAGTTATCTATCTGCATTTACAGAGCTATTAAGTCTACCTCTGTGGAAGGCAGTACAGACTTTATGGTTGTTTTGACATGTCAGTGTATCTGAGAAATATATAAATCTAAGCATTTTACAGAGCCTCTACAAACTGTAAATCCTAATATCTGTAGATGCAGTAACAGATCCCAAAGGCAGCAAATTATACTTGTTCAGGTTAGAGGTATAACCAGAGTATAAACATACTGTATTGCTATATGAATTCAGCAAACTTTCATAATCACATTGTATTATTATGAGGGATAAGCATAATATCATCAGCACATAAGATCAATTTATATTCAGTGTCGAGTACCACCATACCTAAACAAGTGACAAATAACATTTGTTTTATTTAGCTTTGAGATAAGCTGTGAGTCCATTAATATTTGTATTATATTAGTATCTCATGAATTTATTAGTTAATTCTTTTCATCAAAGTTCAGTATCTGTGAAACTAAAAATTTGTGTTTGGTTTGGTACAAAAGTTTCACTAAAATGGTATACCCATTTTCCACATTTTTATAAACAGGTTCTGAGAAGATTCCTTGATCTACAAATCATTCTTTCTGGAGTTGACTCTGCTTTCGTAATTCATACTATTTAATGTTACCAGTAAATCCACTGGAAAATTCTAAAAACAAATATTTCAGGGTATGAACACATTCCAGTTCACATACAATTCAGGAAACAGAAATTGAGTGATACTCAAACCAAATGAATGTCTGTACTATCCCCAATATACCTCCCAAATCTCTCCAGCTTTGGGCGAAAACCCAGGAATCTCCTTGCTTTTGAAAAGTTGTAGGCAAGCTAGTGGAGAGCTTTGATACAGCTTTGAAGCAGACAGCTTGTGAATGCTATCATACAATGGTCAAGTGATGAAGGCACAGCTGCTCTGAGGACAAAACTGAGCTGAGTGCTAAACGGTCCATGCCGCAATCAATGGCATGCCGCATTAAACAGTCCATGTTGGCAATCAAATATTCATTAGATTGTTGCCTCTTATGACTGCAGGTAGTCCTCAACGTATCAAGGTAGTCCTTAGCCATAATATCTTTATACCACTTTTTCATAATAATCGCTAAGGAGATATAGGACTGTATAAAGAAAAACAGCAGGATAGAGATGAATAAACCTGGTGTGACAAACACTGATGAAAGGTCAATATCTTTTGACTCATGCATATCACAAAATTGCATTTTTTGCATGCCGAGTGGTGTTATTTTGTAACCTCATGTGTCACAATGTTATCTATTATGTATTTATTTATTACTACTTCCATGATCCTAGGGGAAAAAAGGATTTACTTACACATACACAAACCATTATTGTAATTTGCTTCTTATTCAAAATTAAACCCACAATTAACCCACAAATCAACACATAAATCACAGTGATTAGTAAGAGAAAGGATATTCCCAGTTTCATTATCAAATTATTATTAATAATAAATAATTATAATATTATGACTACAATTATAATAATAATATAATTAATATTTCTGCTTATCCTCACCTGATTCAGCTGACCAATGAAATGCATTATATGCTGCTTTTTCTGATTAGTGGTGCTTTTTAAAAACTAGGTGATTGACATGGGGTTGTTAGCAGTAATTTGACATATTTATTCTGTAACTGTTACTTGCAGATCCAACATTTGTCCTTATTCCTGCATGTACTTCAGAAATAAAACTGTCATTAGCCCTTCAACATATCACATATAACACTCTCATCTTGTTTTTATTTATGTTTAGTTGTTTTTAAGTGTTTTAAGATTGTTTAATTATTGGTGTTATTGTATGGGACCCCAAGTCATTTTGCGTGAGACAGGCAGTCATATACATTTCATAAGTAAATAAACTACCATTACATTTCAGCTTTCAATGCTTTGAAAAGCTTACAAATCAAATACAATAAGCTGGCTAACAAAGTAGCAGTTTCAAGCCATTCTTCCTGATCAGAATGTCTATGTCCACCATGCTGAAGGCTTTGATTGAATCATAGCTCTGTTTTTCTTTCTAAAATATACACCGATCAATGGTCCCTTTCTCAGAAATCATAGTGACCAGCTCCTGCAACAAGAATCCTGCATATGCATTGCAATCATCACATTACTATCTACTTTCCATTCATATCACTACCTTGAGTTCTTAAATGAAGGGTGGGATATAAAACTAATATAGAAATAAATGAATGGAAAACAGGATGAAGGAGGACTTAAATGTTAAATATTCATTGTTCAATCCCTTTTTAGAACCAACTATTTGAATCTAAAGTATTTAAGGATCTTTCCACTGACGAGATCCAGTTGCTTTGAGTATGTGTGTGGTTTGCCACTACCCACTCCTGGATATCTAATTTGATGAATGAAAGGTGTTCTTTGTAACCAAATCCTCTTTTCTTTGGTGGGAGAAGGAAGAGAACAGGCAAAGCACTGTATCAGAAAGCAAGAGCAGCAAAACTACATTTAGGACTGTTAGTTATAAACAGATGTTAATTTATGAGACAGAACAATGAGAATAATGGCAACGGTAATTGTCTGTATGGTTCTTTTTATTATCATTTTAAGCAATCAAATGTCAGTGTTCATTGGTTGCAGGGTTGGCCCTTAGTACATATAACAAGGCTTTTTGTATAGACCAATCGTACATCTTTGTGTTATGAATGGGAAAAAGTATTTAGAGGGACTGTGAGAAAAAGTATCTGAATCAGAACTGAAGTAGCTCTGCTTTTAATATTAGTATTCCTTTGATGTCCTCTGAATAAGCTGAACCATTTGCTAGATTAAGATCTTTAAAACCTAAACAGGTAATATAGGTGCAAATGAAACTAAATACAAAGAAAAAGAATACATCTGCTAACAGAATTAGATGCTAATTCTAACAGTGAAGTAACCACATTTGCATTATATACAAGTACTCATTGACTTACAACCCAAAATTGAGCCCAAAATTTCTGTTGCTAAGTGAGACATTTGTTAAGTGAATTTTGCCCCATTTTATGACCTTCCTTTCCACAGTTGTTAAGTAAATCACTGCAATTCTTAAGTTAGTGACACAGTTGTTAAGTGCTCAGAAAATCCTATACCATTTCAGACAAATGGTTGTCCAATCTCTTCTTAAAAGCCTCCAGTGTTGGAGCATTCACAACTTCTGAAGGCAAGTTGTTCCACTGATTAATTGTTCTATCTGTCATGTTGCTTCTCTCCTTGATTAGATGCCATCAATTGCTTCTTGTCCTGCCTTCAGGTGCTTTGGAGAATAGCTTGATTCCCTCTTCTTTGTAGCAATCCCTGAGATATTGGAACACTGCTATCATGTCTTCCCTAGTTTTTCTTTTCATAAAACTAGACATACCCAATTCCAGCAATCATTCTTTATATGTTTTAGCTTCCAGTCCCTTAGTCATCTTTGTTGCTCTTATCTGTACTCTTTCTAGAATCTCAACATCTTTTTTATATTGTGGCGACCAAAACTAGATGCAATATTTCAAGTGTGGACTTACCAAGGCATTATAAAGCGGTACTAACATTTCATGTAATCTTGATTCTATCCCTCTCTTAATGCAGTCTAGAACTGAGTTGGCTTTTTTGGCAGTTGCAACATGCTGGCTCATATTTAAGTGATTGTCCACTAGGACTCCAGGATTCCTCTCACAATTACTGCTATTGAGCCAGGTACTAGAGAGTACCTGTAGAATGTAGAATGAATGAAAAAGAGTACAGTAGAATGAATTGCAGAGGGACAGAAAAAAAAAATAGAATAGCAGCAGAAACAAAGTGTATGCCTATTTCCTTGTCTCTTTCCAACTGTCCACAATTAAAGGAGGTTATTCTCCCTTTCCAAAGTTCCTGCTAATCAAACACACTGATTTGATTTTTTCTTTTCTTTTCTGGCTGTACATTTGGTTTTTCTTGCCTAAATGTAGAACTTTATCTTTTTCATCATTTAAATGTATTTTGTTAGATAGCGCCCAATGTTCAAGTCTGTCAAGATCTTTCTCTATCTTAAGCCTATCTTCTGGAGTGTTAGCTATTCCTGCCAGCTTGGTACTGTCTGCAAATTTGATGATTTTCCTATCTACATCCTCATCCAAATAATTGATTATGCTGCTGAAGAGTACTGGGTCTAAAACAGGTACTCCACTATATGCTTCCCTCCATGGAGATGAAATTCCATTGAGGACTACACATTGAGTGTGGTTGGTCAGCCGGTTAAAAATGCATCTGGTCAGAGGTGGTATTCAGCAGGTTCTGACCAATTCTGGGGAACTGGTAGTGGAAATTTTGAATAGTTCAGAGAACTGGCAAATACCACCTCTGACTGAAGATTTTACAGTATCTTTCCCCTGCCACACCCACTAAGCTATGGCCACAGAACCAGTAGTAAAAAAATTTTGAATCCCACCATTACATCTGGTGGTAATGCTGTCTAACCCACATTTTTCTATCTTATCAAGTAATAGGTTGTGACCTCTCCACTCTGAGGGGAAAGTAAAAATAAGGTGAGGAGCTACTTTCCACTTTGCTATAAAGAATTACAATTTTTCTTTCCTTTCTGGACAAAGACCACCACAACAAAAATATATAAAGTTTTATTTTATTTATTGAATTTGTAAGGCTGCCCATCTACCTAGTGAAACTTTGGGGTGGGGAAAACAATAGTTTTTTAAAAAAATTAAAGAATTGTTACACACACAGACATAAATCCAGGTTGAGGCTTTGAAATATATATAAATGATGCCATCATAAAAGCAAAAGATGCAAAATATTTCTCCACCCAATTAAAGCTAGTTATTATTTTGAAGTTATACATTAACTACTTATTGTGAGTTGAATCATGTGGTATACGTATGATATGTCAAAACTGAATATCCCTATATCTTCAACCGTATGTAATAAGTGGGCTGAATAAGAAGTCCTTAAATTATGATTAGTTGGTTAGTAACTATTCAAACATATGATAGACCTCCCCAGGAGTACTTGGTTTCCAAATTCCAATGGCTGCTGGCCCCAGCAGTCACATGACCACAAGTCAGGTGCTCAGCAATTAGGTTGCATTTACATCTGTTTGCATTCACATTATGTTGTATGATGTTTTTACCCAGCATTTACTTCTGTTTTTTTGCAGAATCAGCCCATAGTAAACAATCGGTTTGCTTAATGACTGCAGCATTTGTTTAACACCTGTGTCAGTTGTTTTACAACTGTGGTATTCACTTAATGAGCCTTTTAAGATTGTTGTGTCTTAGGACCATGATGGGCAGGCTCCATTACAATCATAAGTCAAGGACTACCTGTAATTGAAACAGGGAAATATTTTTCAGCATCAGTGAAAATTGTGGATAAATTCAAATGTTAAACTTCCTCCCCAGTTAAATTAGAAATGATTAAGCCATATTGGAAAATGGTGTAAAGCAAATCTAATCTTTCTGACTTTACTTGAGAACATACCATCAATTGATTTTAAGTTTTCTCCAAGGGTGGCTACTTCAATTAGAGTTATGTGTTGCCAGGCAACTCTTGAGACCTCGCAAATAGATTTTGAGAAATGTGTAATAAATTGCAAGTGTTTTATTAGTAGATTTGTGTAAAAATCCTATACATTTTGTACACCTGTACTCGCTTACAAATACTTGGTTGTCTTCTGAGTTAACAAAAGTATTTAATTAGAAATTCTGCTGACATAATCATACAGATTTATAAAGTCAAGGTCAGTTTTTGGTAGCTAAACAACATGTCCATACAGTCTTCTTAACAAATGCATAGGACTAGATTACCACTGCCTTCTTTCATGCATATTGCTTGACTTTCTAATTCAATCATTTGCTGCAGAACTCTATCATTCTCCCATCCAAACACTAACCCATCCCCACTCTACTTAATTCCAAAATTCAGACAGGGTTAGCCATTTGCTGAGACAAAAGTCCAGAAGCAATGCAGAAATGTATCTTACATGTAAAGTGAAACTTTTCTGAATAAATTGAAACAACAATTATATGGGTCAAGATGAAGTGAAAATGAAATTGAGTTCCAAGGGAGTGAAATACAGTTTCAAGATTGAAGGCTGGAGAGAGGCATGCCATGTTTAATGGTATTTCTTCATGTTTTAAAGAAAAAAACCCCATAATATTTCTTTACAAGCAGAAAGTTGGTGGGGGAAAAAAAAGTCTGTTAGGAAGATTTTATGTAGGACAAGCACCAAGAATAATGTCCTCCCCAATCTTAAATGGTACAATCTGTTAAGCTATTTTAGGATTCTGACATAACAAGTAGGGCTACTAACATTGACTAGATGAAAATATTTACTTTCTAAGATATCATTTTATGGTGTTCAATATATTATGCAGATCTCACCCATTTTTTTCAAAGTTATGTTAGGCAATCTTAAAAAGTCATCATGTTAATGTTAAATATGATTGTACATGTAAACAGTGATGCTTCAAAATTTACACTTAGGATGAAGGAGCAGTACAAAGGATTAGGGTAGATCTTCTTTTGTATATCTTCCTTGTCAAATTATGTCTGGCATATTTTTCCCTCCATTTTGGAACTTTGGATCAAGAAATATAGACAGGAGGTTGTTCTTTTCTAAGTAACTAATTTACCTTCATTTCTCCAGGAATGTACTGTATTTCTACTTTCCCCATAACATTCTGCTTGGATTTAGAGACCAAAATTATCTTCTGCCACATTTTGTCCATAATGATAGATTAATAGTTCATTAATTTTAGATGTTAGACTTGAACTGGATTACTGGGTGACTTAAACAGCTTTGTACTCTCTCAGCCCAACTAAAGGGAGAAAATTAAAAGATATATATATATTGTCTTTGCAACTTATAGAAAAAGCAGAGCATATATGCAATGAATAAGCAAATGCATATCCAAGGAACTTGCTTATTATGTACCTGGTTCAGATCCCTTTCCTATTCTTTTTATAAATCCGTAAACTTTTCAGTTCTTTAAATATAGGGTTTCCGCCCCCACCCCCTTCTCATGTTTATTATATCACTAATGTAATATGATTTTTCACTAAACTACTCATTTCCTTTCTGGATAGATAACACACAGTTAAATAGATGACTGACTGATTATGTACTTTTTAGTGAATTCAATTAATGTTCTTTCTTTTCTCTAAAATATAGCTCTAAAATTAGTAATGTAGCCCAGATACAGTAATCCTTTCTTTCAATGCTAAATGATAAAGTTTCAAAAATGGGCTTACCTTCATTTCAAAACTTTATAGGAACTACTTGAAATTTTTTGCCTGAACATCCCAGTTTAAAACAATATATGTTCACAACGTATTAACATTAATATGCTTTAATACATATTAATAGCAAACATTATTAGTGCAGGGGACTAAGAAAAACAAAACAAAAAGCAAATATATTGTATGTATTATGCATAAGCTATTATTTTTTTGTAACATAGTGCAGATACTTCTATTGACTACCTTAAGTGTAATGGAATGTTCTGTAGCAAAACAGTATAAATCATAAAAAATACAATATAAAGAACATTTTGTAAGCTTAATTAAAAACAAAATCATGTGCATGTGGAGAATATCCCCTCCCCTATACTTAAGGGGAGATCTTGACTTGAACATCTTTGAGAGACAATTCATACAGGCAGGACAAAAAAATATATCAAGATATCAAAACAGAGCTATTTTAAAAGTTGAAGTGTCTCCCTCTCAAATCCAAGTTCTATTTTGCCTGAAGAAAAGGAAAAATAAAAATAACAACGATCAAAAAGCTAGAGCATGAAAGTCTTCCAGGAGTCTTCCTGAGATGCTCAAAGGGCTGTGCAGCAGTTATCCGCCAAGAAACCAAATTAGCATTAATTGTATTGTGGCTTGCTGTTGTGCAATCAATGTGACTTCACCAAAGGAAACTGGTGTTGATGTCACTAGGTGGCATAGTTCTGACACATTTACAGATCATTACCTAATGCTAATAACATTTCGCAGCGAGCCCAGCTAGGGAAGGAGGGAGTCCTTTTAACGTTACTCAGCTGCCTAGGATCTCTGAGTGAGAGCTGCATCTCAGTTCCCAAAGGGTATGGACTGAAGCAGGGTTTTATCATTAGGCCTTGAAATTAAACAACAACAAACAGTCTGCACCTTGTAGAATGATGCTTAAATGCGCCATGACAACCCTAGGGAGGATGCCAGGACCTTGATCGTGGAAATAATGATCCATCCAACCAACTAATAAATGCTTTTTTATCTATAAACTACTATTCTTAATTTAGACTGGTGTACCCTATCTGGGTTGCAAACCTCTGGAAGACCACCAGAGGGCAGTAAAAAGTTGCAGAAACATCACTTACTTGCATTCTGGTGCAGTGGTGTCATGACAGGATTTGAAGTCAACTACAGCCTTTGTGCAGCCATAAATCCTTTGATGTTCAGGAACAGAATACCCCAATCTCTTAACAAGCAGGCCTATAAAGTCGAATCTGTTATAACAGTCATGGATTTAAGCACAGTTTATACTATAAATGTCTCCATGAATTTTAGGAATGTCATATGTCATTTGTGGAACTGTTCTATTAGAAATCCATAATCTCACTCCCTGTAGATATTTGGGATTATCATACTCACAATTCCTTTCCATGATCCATGTTGGTGGGAATTAAAGGGCAAAACCTTTGGATGGGACAAGATTGCCTTCCCCTGATTAGAAACCCATATTCCTCAATTCCTAGTAACTTGACTGAGCTTCTTGCATATATGCTCTTGAAATGTTGGCTATTTTAGTTAATGTGACTCTTATAATATTCACATTTCTTTTTTCAATCTTTTGCAAGTATTTTTTTTTAATCTCTAACTGGTTTAATAGCACAGATGCACAGTGCTCAGGTTGACACAAGATCCAATTTACTTCTTTCAAACAATTTCTAAAGCATGCTCGGGTATAGAAAATGCTTTTTCTGTTCTCATGCGATCGCTTTTTAATTTACGGGTCCTTGGTGTTCTCTCAGCTTAGTCGGGTTTTGTTTTTTTTGCAGAAGTTTCATTACCCAAAAACTAGATAACATCATCACTGAGTGTGCACTGATGTTGTTACCAAATTTGGCTTATGAAAATCAGTGAGCACCAAGGATCCCTCATTTCAGTCCTAAACTACAAATATTCTCCTTTATCAGTTTTTTTTAACTGTATGAGCTGAATTGAGCAATTGTTGCCTGTCTTTTTTGAAAAAATTAAAAGCAATTGGGAATGAAAGAATGATAAATGGGCTATCTTACTAATGTATTAGATGGGGAGGATTTTTTTCCAGTGGGAGGGGAAAATTCCCACCCCCTATTTTGAGTTCAATACCTGCCATTGATGAGGACGCAACAAAAACTCAGGTCAGCTCACTGACACAAGCCAAACATACAAGCAGCTGAAGACCCTAGCACTCTCTTATCACATTCTGCTAGTCCTCCACTCTGAAGGTACAGATTAACAGGAAAGGATCTTGTAGATCATCTAGTCTAACCCCCCCAACCCGAGTGGGAGACCCTACACCATTTCAGACAAATGGCAGTCCAATTTCTTCTTGAAAGTCTCCAGTAATGAAGTTCCCACAACTTCCAAAGGCAAACTGTTCCATTGGTTGGTTGTTCTTACTGTCAGAAAATTTCTCCTTATTTCCAGGTTGAATCTCTCCTTGTTTAGTTTCCATCCATTATTCCTTGTCTGGCCTTGGAAGATGCCTTGGAAAATAGTTTGACCCCCTCCTCTCTGTGGCAGCCCCTCAAATATTGGAAGACTGCTATCATGTCTCCCCTGGTCCTTCTCTTCAGTTCCTGCAACTGTTCATTGTATGTTTTAGCCTCCAGTCCCCTAATTATCCTGGTTGCTCTTCTCAGCACTTTTTCTAGAGTCTCAACATCTTTTCTTATAGTGTGGTGACCAAAACTGGATGCAGTGTTCTCTGATTTACTTCTCCTTAGTAAAAATTAATGAGGGAGATACTTGGAAGAGGAGTTAGCTAAAAACAGTCATCTTAGCCAGGACTTATTACAGTCAACTCCTCTTGCCTCTGGGGTAAATGGGGTTTTCTTTGCTGTCTTCCTTGATTGTTTCATTTATATGGCAGGTTAGGCAGCCACAGAGTTTGGTTATTGTCTTTCCTCAGTGCTGGGTATTCCCCACCCCCAGCTCAAGCCCCCTCAGGGCAGTTCATCCCCACCCACAGCTGGTCTGACAGGAGGAACTCTTCTCCCTTTTTCTCCCTCCCTCTTGGGTTCAATACTCAGAGCTGAGTGGCAAAAAGATTAACAGCTACACTATTAAACGGGAAGCACTGTCTCAATTTCTAAATTGCTCCAGCCTTTAATAAGAGAGAGAGAGAGAGCGAAGGATGGCGATGAAGAGGGGAAAAAACACTCCTAAACTCAGAGCATCTTCTGGAAGCTCATGTTCTATTTCATCAAATGTTAAATTAGTTTCTCTTCTTCTTCCCTCCCCCGCCCTTGCTTTCTTTTTCTCGTTCTTTCATAAGTACATTTTCTTGTTTAATGCCAATCTTTCTGTGCTCAGAAAGGATCCTTTAATCAAATTGCAATGGGAATCCATTTAAGAGGGAAAGAGAAGTGGGTTAAGCTTTATACATCAGGAAATCTCAACCCTACGGCTGTTTTGGGGAGAATTAGCTCAGAAACATTTTTTTTTAATCATCAGTTATTTCTGAGTATTTTCCATTAATCTTTTCACAAAACCTGTTGAGAAGAGATGGAAGAAGCCAAGGAAGGAGATTTATAACATGAAGACAGAACAGCAGGCTTTTCCGGGTACATATTGTACAGCATATCAGCCCAAGCATTTATGCACACTATGGTTGCATGTTAAAAATACAGCAAACATAAGATATGTGCAGATTTTTCTGTAGGCCTTGGTTGTCTCCAAAACTTGATTCATCCCATTTCTGTTTGCCGTACTTTTCCTTGCATTTCTGGAGACATTTGTATAATACAGACCCTAAGTTCATGTCTGAAGATATAGTTACGATTGCTGCAAATGACCAAACAAAAATTAAAAAAATAGATTATCTTCAGATATTCAATTTTGAATAGAGGTTTTCAGGACAACTCAAATAAATATGAAATCACAAAGGCAGTTCTGCTAGAACTAAATTTGAATCTGTTCATCTCTCCATCTTGATGTAGCAGAGAATGCTGTTTTTTCTCCTCTTCAATTGAAATACCTGCCCTTTGTTTCAACTGGGGCAAGTATTAAAATTCCAATTAGTTTTTATTTCTTTGGCTACAATTAGTTCAAAAACCTATTATTTGTGAAGAAAATAATCTGGGTGTAGTAGCCTTATTGGAAAATTAGGATAATTTAAGGAAGATAATTAGTCCTAATGTTTCATTAATGATGCCCCCTATTTTTAATACTAAAATTTAAATTCAGTAATAATTAGGGAACTTGCATACATTATCATTTAGATCTCAGAGAGCTTGAAAGGTTTAATGAGAAAAGTATGTATCTGTGCAAAATTGAAATAAAAATTTGTTATTTTTTAATCATTGGAAGCTATTTTCGAATGTATGGATTAAAGATATAACAGTAAGAAGATATCAAATGAAATGGACAAAATGATGGTGAATATAGTGCTAATTATGTTTAGTATAATACATCACTAAAATACTATAGATTGGGGTGACATAAAATATAATAATTACATATTTAATGAATGGAATTTGCTTGTTTAATGCATGGGATTCACTAAGATTTTTATTTCATTTTTAGGTTTATGTTTACTTCATGTATTTGTTTGCTAGATTTATATCCTACCCATTCAAGGAGCTTTAGGAGGTCTTTAGGAGGGAGAGAGGGAGGGAGGGAGAGAGGGAGAGAAGGAAAGGGAGAGGGAGAGAGAAAGAGAGAGAGATCCAAAGTCAACGAAGTTTCCAGAATGAACTAGAACCTGGATCTACCTGAGACCAGGCCTTGCCAGCATTTTAATCACAAACATAATTAGTTATGATATACTATATATGAAATGGGAAGCCCTAACATTTATAATGAATTAAATAAATAATACATTTTAAAAACCCATTGAAATTGTACTGTATATTTTAATGGATATTAAATTACTCTGGTCACTCAAGTGGTTCAAGATTTCCCATAAGCTAAATAACAGCAGCACTAATGTACCTGATTAATGTGCATATATAGAAGATCTCAGAATGATAATCTGCTTTATGGAAAAGGAGTTTCAAGTTAAATCTCAGATTTCTACATAAGTCTGGAAAGATTTTGCTATGAAACTTGGAAAGACAAAACTAGTAATCAAGTCAACAGTTTTGAACTAAACGCACTTCTATTTCTCCTGTGTTTGTTTATTCTTTTTTCTCCTATCCCCAAACATGGCAGGAATATGCCTTTGGATCAGTAATGCTAGGAACAGCTCCTTTGAAAGCATTTTCTTGGTTATTTTTAGGAGAGCAATTGTATCTCATGCAGTAGGAGAGGAATTGTACCTCCTGTTAAATGAGGAAATTTCCAAGGTTCAGTTCTCGTCTAAAACTCTGAAGAGCTGCTGCCAGAGTAGAACTGGCCAAGAAAGATAAGTAGTCCAAGAGCCAAGACTTGATTGAGTAAAATCATGGATGGGATAAAAATGGGATAAGGACAGTCTTTTTAAAATTAGATCCCATATCAAAATGAGGGGACATTTTAGAGCTCTTATATCTAGAATTATAGGCTCTACAAAAATCCAAATGACTACTATCGATAGTTGGCAGCAAAGTGATATCATCTAGTGATCATCTGGAGTTTTGCATCTGTTATCCTAATATTTCCCACTTGTACTTCAAAATCTTCTGCCTAGAAATTCATCCCGTCTTTCATTATTTCAGTAAGCAAAGTCAGTGGAGGTGGTATAAGTCAGAGGTGGTATTCAGCAGGTTCTGGTCAGTTCTGGTAGTGGAAATTTTGAGTAGCTCAGAGAACTGGCAAATACCACCTCTGACTGGAGATTTCAGAGTATCCTTCCCCTGCCACGCCCACAGAACTGGTAGTAAAAAAAATTGAATCCCACCACTGGTATAAGTGAAGTCTAGAGGAATTATGAAGTTATCGCAGCCTTCTTCTGACTTGTCACTTCTATCCTGGCAGTTTGCATGGACAGCTGGGATTTTTAGAATTGGGAACAGTCATCTGAGCTGTCTATGGAGTTTCTCAGTCTTCTAGTCATGGTTATCTCAAAGGTGCTTTTTCAAGAGGCAACTGGACTTTCTAGTTTTTCTTTGAAGACGTTTTGCTTCTCATCCAAGAAACATCTTCCCAAAAAAACCCCCAGAAAGTCCAGTTGCCTCTTGAAAAAGCACCATTGGGTGCTTTTTCTAAGCTATTACTGCTCCAGGAAGTGCTTTTCCAACTTCACTGTGTTTAAACTTTTATTTTATTTTTATTTATTTATTTATTTATTTGTCAATTGCTTACAAGATAATAGGTATAAGTAAAAGATAGTTATGAATACATGGATACATATAAGAAAAATAAAATATAAAATATAAAAGAAACAATAGGACAGGGACGGTAGGCACGTTGGTGCGCTTATGCATGCCCCCTACAGACCTCTTAGGAAAGGGGTGAGGTCAATAGTAGACAGTCTAAGGTTAATGTTTTTGGGGTTTGGGGAAGAAACCACAGAGTCAGGTAGAGTATTCCAGACATTGACCATTCTGTTGCTGAAGTCGTATTTCCTGCAATCAAGTTTGGTGCGATTAACCTCAAGTTTGTATCTATTGTTTGCTCTTGTGTTGTTATGGTTGAGGCTGAAGTATTCATTGACAGATAAGTCATTGCAATGTATGATTTTATATACTATACTTAGATCAGACTGAAGGCGGCGTAGTTCTAGGTTTTCAAGGTCTAGAATTTCGAGACTGGTGGCATAAGGTATTCTGCAATGAGTAGAGGAGTGAAGAACTCTTCTTGTAAAATATTTCTGGACTTTCTCAACTGTGTTAATATCAGATACATAATGTGGGTTCCAGACTGATGAACTGTATTCGAGTATTGGTCTAGCAAATGTTTTGTATGCTTTAGTTATTAGTGTAATATTACCAGAGAAAAAGCTACGTAAGATTAGGTTAACAACTCTTAGCACCTTTTTGGCTATATAGTTACAGTGGACTCTAGCACTTAGGTCATTTGAGATGAGTACTCCAAGATCCTTTACAGAGTTTGGGTCATCAATAAACTTGAAGCGAAGTAAAAGTTATATAACCTTGCCAACATAAAAGGATCACCCAACAGTGTTTCATGTGAAGAATAAGTAATCTTTAGTTAGTAATTATCATTTGCTAGTAGAAAGCTAACATAATAATCATGACAATATCAGAATTGTTAGAAGTTTGTAATATCTAGGGCAGGACCTTACTGCAACTTAATCTCAATTTAAAGGGTCCACAGTACCTCTTCATTTCAGGTGTTTTAATACAAATAACCTGTCCTTCCCTTAAGATAGTTTGAACTGGATTAAGCTACATGTATCTTTTGGGGGGTAGAATGGGAAGGCTTACAATTAATTAATTAATCAGATCAGATAGTTCAAA
The DNA here is from genome assembly GCA_023653725.1 of Bungarus multicinctus. Classification (NCBI taxonomy): domain Eukaryota; kingdom Metazoa; phylum Chordata; class Lepidosauria; order Squamata; family Elapidae; genus Bungarus; species Bungarus multicinctus. The sequence goes on from CM042836.1 coordinate 157,336,186, forward strand.
AATAAAACAAAATAAAAACTACATTTAAAATTCACCGACATAGGTGAATGCATATGTACCCGGGGAACCACTTTGTTCCATATTGATTTTTTCCCCCCAAATAGAGAACCCATGTCTTAGAGGTAGATGAAGGAGAGCATTCAGTCTGATCTCTTTTGAATGACAAAGAGATTGAAAGGGGCAGACATCAGCAAGAACCAATCAAGGAGCTTTTTCTCCCCTGTCCCTGGGTTGGAGCCAGCCTCTCTCTCACCGCTGAGCTTTTGTCCTCTTTGCCAGAAGCCTGCCTGCCTGCGGGCAATATCCAGCTTTCTAATAAAGCAACCCCTTTGTCAATGACAGCAATGATTATCTCCTGCAGCTGCCCAGAGTGTTGCATTTTGTAACACAATTTGGCCTCCTTTGGCCCCTGCTTAGTCCTATTTAAAGTCCTGCAGGGGTTCCCTGTTTGATCTCTAATTGATATAATTGACTGGGAATAATCAGTGTGGCTTTATAGATTTTTATTGATAGTTAATTTTCCTTCTTCCATTGTTTCATCGAGAAGACTATAACCTAATTTACTGCCACCCCAATGGGGATCCATCATTGCCCTTTTTGGCAAAGGCTGTTGGCAGCTTGTCACCAAAGAATCAGAAAGAGCTGTTAAACCTCCAGTGCCTACCATTACTTAGCAGCAATTTAGAGACCTAATGGGCATTACAAATTACAATCAATAACTACATATAAAATACAGTTGTTCAGCAACATAGTGTCATGTTATTAAACAAACCGATAGGGTGTTTATTTGGTTTCATATGTTATTTCCCATTTACTCACATGGAGTGATTCTGAATACTGGATAAGGCTGACTGATTAGTAAAAGAAAGAGTCTCTTGCCTAGACTGAACTGTAAGAAAAATTCCTAATAGACCTTGAAAAGAGGAGAATGGCCAACCATGCTTTATTTTCTCCATAAGCAACCTGAGGGCAGCAAGTACTCTAAGAGAAAGCAACAGCCCTTCTGTCACGAGATGTTTGATCTGCTCTAGTGTTTGATATGGGATCTAGTCTTTGCTTCAAACACACGATAAAATTAGTCAGCAAAGGAGAAGCTTCTGGATTTATAATAAGAATAAAGCAAAATAAATGTAGTGGCGTGTAATACATCACTCAAGTGTTCTCCTTAACTCTTCTCCAATCCCAGCATATTTCAGGCTAATACTGTGACAAAGTCGTAGACCTTTCAGTCAAGGGCAGTATGGTATATAGGGAGGAGGAAGAGGAATTGCCAAATACTAAAAAGTTCTAGTGGAAAAGAATATTTGTAGCTTAGGATAGAATTGTGAGGTCTTTGATGTTCTCTGAGTTTGGTTGTTTCCTCGCAGACCTTTAATTACCAAACTAGGTAACATTATCATCAACATACCTTTCAATTAGCAAAAAAGGCACTAACTAATATACATTTGGAAATTTTTATCACTTAGAGATAAAGTTTTCTCATTCATTCAATAAATATTCAGTTCACTCTATAAATGAAATAGATACACCACCTCAGTCCTGACAGACTATACATGGTTTACACATTCTCCTGACTTAAGTTTCCAACAACCCTCTTTTAGCAACAACATAGACAGTTAAAAATCTACTCAATGAGATTTTCAAAGAGCGGAAGAGTTGCTCTATGCCTGGCCTGTGCAAAGTAGCAGGTTCAATCTTCAGATATCATTAGCTGGCAACAAATTTATATTCATATTTTCCTTCTCATAGGTTAGGGCTTTTTTTTTATTATCAGGGAAGTGTGAGCATTAGCAGATGGATCTATTGTTATTTAACAAATGATGGTAGTTACAGATGGCTGCAGAAAGCCAGATTGGAATGGACTTCAGTCCATTCTAATAAGTCTTGCAGTTCTGATGGCTGCCTCTTGCTAATGGAAGAGCAGAAGCGATCAGATACAGAGGATAAAGAGAAAACAGAACCGGAATCACCAGTTTTGCTAGGAATAAGTCGAGGGAGATTACAAAACAGATGTATAATTCTCCACAGTCCCTAAAGTCTCTTGCGAAAAGGTGGAAATGAACTAATTTATTAGTGAAATCACATCAGGGGCAGTAATTTCATGTTAGTGAATTTACATGTAATAACATTAGATTTCCATCCCTGCATATCATCACAGCTCAGCTCTCCCAGATGATGAATGAGCTGCCTAAAGAAAGATGATGGTTTGATTGTTTTCACAGCAAACAGAGCAGCATTTTAATTTCTTGCTTCTGTGTTTATTGCTTATTTGGCCCCTTGCTTAGCTTGTAAAAGCTCAGGTAAGTGGAAATGAATAAATGTAATTACTGTGGGTGACAGTGGTAATCTGCGTGGGTTTTTCCTACTGGCTTTGCTAGCATTAATCTAATCAAAGGAGAAGATATGTCATTGCACTGAAGCACTGACAGAAAGCAGAAGCCCTCAGCTCCTCATTGGCTGAAACAGGAAATTTGACACTGAGAAACAGTGGAATAACATGGTATGAGCCTAGGCACATCTAATATATTGTGCTAGAACCTTTGATCTCCATACTGCAATGGCTTTTCTCACTCTGTAAGTAGTCATACATGCAGAATAAACTTATATTAGTCAAAGCTCTGAGCCAAATATTGTCATAACTTGTGTCTGATCATTGGTCCATTATTGAGCATGACTGACAGCAGAATTTGAGCATCTAAGGAAGGATAGTGCACAGTTCTACTTAGGGACACTAGGAATTAAGTAGAATACTTACAATACAAGACACATGGGCTGATTCTGGTCTTTGGTTCTCTTCGTGCAAATGAGCTACTTATTTCCAGGGGAAAGAGGATTTTTCTTGGGATAACCTCCATATAGAAAAGGTGATTATGAATAGAAAAAGCTTCCTTGATGGAGAGTCTCCAGAGCAGTTGAAGACCCATGGAAGAAAATGCCAAGGAAAGGACTATTCTTCATTTCTCTAAGCATGAATAGAATGTCAGTCTATGTAATATCAGAAAGAGTGTAATAGCATCTTTTTAGACTAAAACATTAAAGGCATAGGTTTTTGTGAACTATAGCCTATTTCATCAAATACATACAGTAGCTAAAAAAAAAGGTAAAGAGTCTCTATGGATTTTACTAATTGTTTATTAACTATAGGGGGCAGTACTCATCTCCATTTCAAGGCCACTGAGCCAGCGCTGTCTGAAGACATTTCTATGGTTGTGTGGCTATCATGACATCACAGAGTGCTGTTACCTTCCCACCAAAGTGGTACCTATTTGTCTACTTGCTTTCAAACTGCTAAGTTGGCAGGATCTGGTACAAGGTACAGGAGCTCACCCTATTGCGTGGTGCTCAAGTCTTGAACCTGGACTGTGGCTTTCCAGCCAATATGCCCAGCATCTTAACCGCTGAGCCATTGTGCTGCCTGGCTAAACTGAGGTGGAATTTAAATTGCCAGAAGTGAAGCTGAAGCTTCTTGTGTTAGTTTAAAAAGATGCCATTGCATTCCTTCAGATTTCTAACTACCACAGATTAACAGTTCTCCTCCTGCAATAGGAGAGGACTCTAAACTGACTTGAGTCAGATTTTTTTTTCCAGAACAGTATTCACAGCTACAGATCTACTGATATTTAACCTGTTAATGTTTATTCATTATTTAACCTCTAACCAAGTGGGTTTTTTTTTATAAAGGAACAGATAGGAATTTATCACATCCCATGTTCACTACAGGATTTCCTGATTGTGTTTTTCTCTGTATTTGTTGAATAGACAAATAGTTGAAAAGTAGGGGAGGGCCCAACATCTTTAGAAGTTTTTATTAGCAATGATTGTCAGAACATGATTGCATTATAGGCAAACTGCTTAGAGATATCATGTGCAGTAGATAATTTTCCAGAGCATTTGATATAGAATATGTGTTTTCCAATAACACTTAATCAGTATTAATCAAGAATTTGTAAAACATAAGGAAGGAAGGAAGGAAGGAAGGAAGGAAGGAAGGAAGGAAGGAAGGAAGGAAGGAAGGAAAATAGAATTTTGATAGGAGAAAATGGACTTCTAGTCAATGAACTTACTTTTTTCTTTTCTTTTCCCAGTAAAATGAAAATATAATGCTCCATTATCTGAAGTAGTACATCTCATTACCATATTCTTACAAATAATAATTTTAATTTGTTGCAGTGATAGGGTTTAGTAGAAGAGGTAATAGTGTATGGGACCAAATTATCAAGTTGAAGGAAATAAATTGAGGGTAAAACTGAAACTAAGTAAATATGCCATGCCAAATAGGGATAGAAGAGTTAGTTGCTGTTAATATTCTCAAACAATGGTTAACGGAAGGCAAGAGACAGAATGAGAAAAGTGAAATGAGTGACTAACCCTCCACACCTTTGCATCATCATGTATGTGAATGTGCAGCAGTTGGGAAGGAGATGCCAAAAGGGCATACAGATTTCATACTTCCATTGCTTTTATTTAGTATATTGTAATTCTTCATGGCATTAATAAGGTGAAATGAATTAGAAATTGCCACAACAGATCTTTGGAAGTTCTCTATTAAATTTGTGAACAAAGACATTGAGTGGATGATTACAAATTGGTTGGAGACATTTTCCAAGTTCTCAGAAGTAACACTCCCTTTTAGTAAAGACAGGAGCACTGCTATTGACAAGACGCACCAGAAGTCGTTCCACATAACATATTTTGTGGGGATTAAACTGAAATGTGGGAAACCAGCAAGTCTACAGACTTCATAAATGAGATTATATAATTAAAATCAAGACAATCAGACCTATCCATTGGCCATCAAATAACCAATTAAATTGGTGAACATTACAGTTAATTTCTAAGAATTTGCTCAGAACTGATTTTTCTTTTGAGGACTTCCCAATGAGTTTTCTTTCTATAAACATGTTGAAAGAATGGAAGGAAACTTCTGCTTATTTCTTATGTACCTATTTGAAAATGCATGTTACATGTGAAGATTATATTAATATAAATAGATGTGATAGAAGATTTGGGGCAACAAAAAAACACAGGCAAGATGCACATGGCTCATAAAATGCTGCTGGGAGACAAAGGCTTGAAGTGTTTGAGTTATATTTAATATTAGTATTTTCTGTTGTACAATTTCTGCTTAATCATCACCATTATTTTCCATAAAGTGGCTTACAATAAATTATGAAATTAAAAAGAACCTAGCAATGAAATAAACAGCAGTGAAAAGGGGGGGGGGGGGGAATCATAGTGTTGTAAAATTCATATCAGATTGTTCCAGTTTGGAAATGCATCTATAGCCTATAATCGGAAAAGCTCTCTGGAGTATGCTACACTTCAATCTGACTATGAACATTCTCTTGGTGTTCGATGGCCTGAAGGGAACTGCTCAGTATTGAAGAAAACCTTAACATTCATATCATTATTGGAAGCAGCTGGTGAAATATGTCTCTGATGAAAAAGAGAAAGCTGAAAGAGTTAATTTGAGAAGTAAGGAAAGAGGTTAGTAGATGTTTCCAAATGCTCAGTAAAGGGAAGAAGATGTTTGTAACCCATCAAGTGACGAGCATTGAGAAGTTGATGCAAAAAAAACCCCACCAAAAACCTTGCATAGTACCATCCTTGTCCAAATTCAAAATTAAACATATGTTTTCCATTTTACACTTTGCAATGTATACGTTCACATACAAGTGCATGTGTTTGTCATAGGCTTTTCTGAAGTTTTTTTAAAAGGTTTTCAGTTCATTGCTATGTTCTCAAGACCACACTATATATCAGAATGATGTATTGTGTTTCTTTAACCAATGTGAAATGGCTTAGGTTTATCCTGATTATAAGCTTTGTGCCATGGAAACAGGACATTTGTCTTTACCCCAAAGTCCCTAGACCAGGTATTTCATACCTTTTTGCATGAGGCCAGCTGTCCTCTCAAAGATTTGCATAGTCTATTCTTCTGTCCATTATAGCTCTCTGTCTGCCTATGTCAATCAAAATAACAAGGAATAAATTAAAAATAAGGGGAGAGGAATCTCCTGATGCTACAAAGTAAGAGTATATAAAAGTAGATACATTTCATGCCTAAAATAAGCACATCAATTAATATTTCAGTGATTTCTACAATCCATTTAAAAAAAAAATCATTACAGAAGATAAAGAAAGTGCTCGTTTTTATGGATTGTCCTGTTGGTGGCAGCAGTGAAGTGAAAGTGTAGCATTGATAGAATTCACATCAGGTAAGGATTTTAAGACAGCATTTGCTATTACCAGAGATTCTCTTAATCCTTGGTGAAAAGCCTGAGGCTGACTTGAGTTTCAACACTTATCTGGACTCAGAAAAAAGCCAGCCATATGCTGGTGAAACATTGTGAACCAGCAAATGTGGAATCAGAGAAAGTAAGTCTCCTCTGCATTAGCCATGTATTTATACATATGTAAGGAAAATAAAAACTGTTATATTTAGTTTTTGATGCCGTCACTTCTCAGGCAAATCCAAACAGCCCAACAGCATTACTCAAGCTGAGTTACTTCCAATTAACATAGAATTACAGGAGTAGAAGTTTTGCAGCAATCATTCGACTGAACACAATCTGAAAATCTCCCCTTTAGGCAGATAACTCGAATACCAGCATCACCCTGAGATATAGCTACTGCTTCCATTAAAGTGGTTTGATCAACTTGGTTCTCATCATTTTCCTTAAATAAAAACTAAGAACGGGAGCCATTTTGTTGATGCAGTGAAGAATTACATGAGAAACTGGCAACCTGCATTTCTGTTGATTCAGTAAAGCTAAAGAGGACATCAATCAGTGAGCTTGCAATCCAGCGAGGACCTCAAGTTCAAATCAGCTGAATGAACATGGCCTACATTGACCATGATTTTTAGGGTCTGTCTGGTTAACAAAATGTTGGCCCCCATCTCAAAAGAACAATGCCCGATTTCAAAAACATTAAAAACTGATTTAATTCAACATATACATTTGCCTTTCCTGTGTTGAACTGACAGTAACCAAAGAGAATAAGTCAGCCTTCTAGAAACTCAGTTCTTCTCAAAGTATTCAGTTGAAACATATACAAAGATAAAGAAATGGGACTTATTGCAGCAGACTCACCAATCACTATCTTGGGATGGGTTAAGGCAAGCTAAGAGGATGTGCCGAAGCCACTTCTATCATTCTTTGAAAGTCCTTTGGCTCTTTCCCCCTAGTTCAAACTTCATTAGCATAAGGAATGAAAACAAAGTAGGAAAGAAATGTAGGAGCCAGAGGACAGACAAAGGATAAAATTTGGTCTCTAAAGCGGCAACTACTAAGTGGTACTCCAGCTCAACTTTTTAAAATGCACTTCAGGAGTAATATGCAAATATCTTATTTTTAATATTGATAATAAATTGTACTTTAGTCTTGAGGAAGCAGCTTAGTAATCCCAAATGTGGATGTACAAATCTATTAAATCTTAGAAGTTGCTAATATTGAAGACAAGTACGTTTTGCATTTCATCAGGAGAGGAAACAGTTTACTGTATTAACATAAAATGTCCTAGTAGAGTTTTATATTCTTTGCCTCTTGATATTAGATAAGAATTGATCTTAGCTGTAATGGAACCCTTTTTTTCAATAAAAATGAATTAAGTTTGAAATTAGAGATAGGAGAAAGAGCTTTCTTTTTTCAGCCCATTATTATCTCATTGTAATCCTGGGGATTGCTCTGAAGAATGCATGCAGGTGCTTCATTCGTCAGGTCGGCCCAGAACTTGACATGAAACACACATACACACAGGAATTTTTGCCTCTTTTCAGAAAAATTCTCTTTCACAAGTAGTGATTTCAAGTGAACTTTAGTCAGTAATCCATATTCAATATATATGTACCTTTGTGCACTATGTAGATAGATTCCTTTTTTGCATGTTAGAGGCAATATCAAATATTTATATATCCGGCCAATATAAATACTATCTTGTAACTCTATTTTGTGATGCTTTCTCCAGTTGTTTAGTACCATACCATAGTAGGAATTTCAGTTTACTGCCATCTCAAAAGTTAATATAATAAAAAAACTAAAAAATATAAACTCCTCCTTCTGATAATGCTACGCCTCAGGGCTGTCAAACTCACCATCGGTGGGCCAGATGCATCATGCACTGGTCATGCCCACACCTGGACAACAAGTTGTGATACATCACGTAACAATGTTATGACAACACGAGTTTGACACCCCTACTATGCCTGGACTGTAAGGCCTCACTAACTAGAAATCATTAGATAACATTACAACATTTCATGGAGATGGGATGAATAATTTCATTACTTTCAGTAGTATACAGTATATATAAAAGATGAAATAAAAGATTCTGGCATCCATCTTGTAAACTGTTCCACTTTCTTTTATAACTCTGGGATGTTGTTGTTGTTGTTGTTGTTGTTGTTGTTGTTGTTGTTGTTCTTCTTCTTCTTCTTCTTCTTCTTCTTCTTCTTCTTCTTCTTCTTCTTCTTCTTCTTCTTCTTCTTCTTCTTCTTCTTCCTGCAGAAGGCTGCCTTTTTCACATTAAGAGCAACTCACCTTATCCTTCAAATAGTGATGTTTCTACAAAATTCTGCCATCTACATGACACATGACCAATATGCAGATTTTTCAATACTGACCATTATCATTGTTTCTCATTGTGTTAAATTGTCTGCTTTTGTCCATCCTGTTCCTCAATCAAGTAGATGGTAATGTTCATTACTATGGAACTGAAGAACTGTAATCTTTCACGTGTTCAATGGCTTAACTATTTAACAGTTCAGAAATAACCCGTTTTTGTAGATACTTTTCTAAATACGTTGTCATTTCAGATGCGTTGCAGGACATAAATCTCAGGAGTAATGCAGCTGTGCAAATGAATCATTCAGAAATATTCACAGAATCATTGCAAAAAAGCAAGGCTCAAAAGGCATCCCAAAGAATCTCCTTGAAAACACACATCACAAGCTGTGTAAACTCACATGACAAAGACAAATAGGGCTGGGTGTTGTTCTTTTTTTTTTAAACAGCTTTTTTAAAAAAAACAAGGTCAATCAGGGATTCAACTGGTATATCTTTACAGCTGAGGAACTTGCTGAAAAGAGAAAATGGAAAAATCCATTTTTGTGTGTGTCCAAGTGTGTTTAAGGATACAATATTAAAAAATAGCACTGAACATTCATGTCAGTAATCAGATCTGTGTATACTCTGACCTCTTAAAGAGCAGCAACATATGTAAGAAGAAGAAGGGCACAGGTCCGTCCTCTTAGCTTAGTCTTTCTTTATTCATTGTTCGTCTTTGGGAGTGTCTCCTAGTCCAAAGCCCATAATATAAACCACCTGCTAGCCTTCCCATTTACTTTCATTTTATAATTATTTTATTTTATTATTATTTATTTCTTGAGTTCATAATGCTCTGCAGACCAGTTGCCTGTAATGATCATGACTAGCTCCTTTTTACATCAGTTGTTAGGACTATTGTTGCCACTGTGTATTGATGTTCTTAATACGTTATTAAGAATACGTTCTCAGCATTAAAATCCCAAAACCTTCCATTTTTATAGCCCAAAACATCAAAACAAATCATTTCCTGAAAAAGAAAGAGGCATTAGAACATTACAGTACTTCGATTTAAAAACCTTCTGTTTTTAATAAAAAATGTGGATCTTGCTGCTAATTGTAATAAAAAAATTTTCATTTTCTTTAAGAAGAGCATGAATATTAGAGCTATCAGATAGGGCTGCAGAAATTCAGGGGGTCTTAATGCTTAATGCTTTCCTACTATGTAATAGCTATTCTGATATTTGCAGTTCAGATCTGGTTGTCCTATTGTTGTGGTTCACCGGCATCTGGTGCAGATGGCAGTGGAATCAGACAGAAGAAAGGGAACCAGTCAGGGAGTCTGGAAAGGACTTGGACGAGGGTCCTGCGTCCGATGCAGGGATGGGGCCAGGACCATCTGGGAGTGGGGTGCTGCCTTTGGAGCCTTCAGAGTCTGGCAGCAGCAAAGCAGAGGACCCAGGGGAGCCTGTTCCCAGTGCGCGTGTGCGCAGAACTACTAGAAGGCAAGAGCGGCTGAAACAGAAGGGGCAACTCGGGAGTAAGGCTGGGAGGTGACTGCCCCTCCCATAAGAGATAAAAGTCAGACCTCAATGATGAAAGCTCTTCAGGAAGCAAAATAGTTCGATAGATTCCGAGCCCTCCTTGAGGCTCTGTGTACTATGGTTGGTTTTTTCTGGTACTTCTATTTGGTTTCTGTTATAATTATTTATTTATTTATTTATTTATTTATTTATTTATTTATTTATTTAATTTATATACCACCCCCTCTCCCATTAGGACTCGGGGTGGTGCACAGCCAGATTAACAACCATACAGAGAGATTTTAAATTAAAAATAAATTAAATAAGAGGCTGATAAATAAAATAATAAAAACAAGGGAATATTGAAAATACCAAATTTAAAACCCCACAATACTGCTAGGCCAGACCGGCTCATTGGAAGAGATGGTCCGCAGGTCAGGAATAGTACATATCTCTGGGGGCAACTCGTTCCAAAGGGAGGGTGCTCCCACAGAGAAGGCCCTTACCCTCAGGGTCGCCAGCCGACATCATCCAGCTGATGGCACCCCAAGGAAGCCCACCCTGTGAGAGTGCACAGGCCGATGGGAGGCTGATAGTGGCAGAAGGCCGTCTCGTAGGTACCCGGGTCCCAAGCCATGGAGCACTTTATAGATAATATTATTATTATTATTATTATTATTATTATTATTATTATTATTATTTATATACCGCTCCTCTCCCGAAGGACTCGGAGCGGTGCACAGCCATACAATTAAAACAATAAATATGTGAAAAATTAAAACTAAATTAAATTAAGGCCCTGGCTGTAATCAATTAAAATCCCTCCCTAAAACCCTAAAATTTAATATAAAATTAAAACACCCAAATCTAAAATCAGCCAAGCTGGCCTGGTCAAAGAGCCAGGTTTTCAAGGCACGCCTAAAGGTCCCCAGGTCCGTGGCTATACGTAACATTCCAGAGGGCAGACGCCCCCACAGAGAAGGCCCTATTCCTCGGGGTCACCAGCTGGCACATAGATGCCGACGGGACCACAGGGGACCCTTCCTGTGGGAGCGCACCGGACGGTGAGAGGAAAATGGCAGAATGCGGTCTTGTAAATATCCTGGTCCGATGCCATGGAGCGCTTTAAAAGTTAACACTAAAATCTTAAAGTGCACCCGAGAGGCCACTGGCAACCAATGCAGCTCGCGCAGGAGGGGCGTCACATGAGAGAACCTTGACGCCCCCATAACCACCCACGCGGCCGCATTCTGTACCAGTTGAAGCCTCCGGATGCTCCCATTCGGGAGCCCCATGTAGAGGGCATTACAGTAGTCCAGTCGGGAGGTGACCAGGGCATGAGTGACCGTATGTAAGGCATCCCGATCCAGAAAGGGCTGCATCTGGTGGATCAGGCGAACCTGAGGAAACGCCCCCCTGGAGACAGCCGTAATGTGGTCTTCCAAAGACAGCCGTACATCCAGGAGGACACCCAGATTGCGAGCCCTCTCTGAAGGGGACAAAATCTCACCCCCAATAGCCAGCGATGGAACTACCTGGCTATATCGGGACGTCGGAAACCACAGCCACTCAGTCTTGGAAGGGTTGAGTCAGAGCCTGTTCCCACCCATCCAGTTCCGCACGGCCTCCAGACAACGGGACATGACCTCCATGGCATCGTTGGGGTGGCTTGGGGTGGAGCTGTACAGCTGAGTATCATCAGCATACAGATGACACCTCACCCCAAAGCCACGGATGATCTCCCTCAGCAGCTTCACATAAATGTTGAACAGGAGAGGGGAGAGGACCGATCCCTGAGGCACCCCACAATCGAGGGGCCTAGAGGTGGATCTCTCCCCCCCCGCCAACACAAATTGCAGACGGTCAGAGAGGAAGGAGGCGAACCACCGCAACATGGTGCCCCCAACCCCCAACCCCCCCCAACCACCGCAATAGGATACTATGGTCGATAGTATCAAAAGCCGCTGATAGGTCTAATAGGACCAGGACAGAGGAATAACCCCTGTAACGGGCCCTCCAAAGATGACCACCAACACCTTAAATCGCACCTGGAAGGCTACCAGAAGCCAATGCAGCTCACGCAGGAGCAGTGTAACATGGGAGCTACAAGAAGCCCCCAAAATCACCCGCGTGATCGTGATCGCACTCTGCACCAACTATTAATTGGATACTTCTGTTTTTGGCAACATTCCACAGCACTGAAAGGTGTGTGTTTATCTTGGGGAACATTATTAAATATGCTTATCATGTAAATATAAGATCCAACCCCATGTCTAAAGCATTAAAATTTTAAAAGGGGTATATATGACAATTCCATTCCAAATGGAGGTATTCTACACCCAGAATAAATTTGTATATTTGATTTAGTTCATATTTTAGGGGATGTGATGGCTCAGCGGTTAAAGATGCTGAACTTGTCAGCTGAAAAGCTGATAGTCCAGGTTTGACAACTGAGCTCCACATAATGGGTGAGCTCCCATTACTTGCCCGACTTCTGCCCACCTAGCTGTTCAAAATCATACAAATGCAAGTAGACTAATAGGCAACACTTCAGTGGAAAGGTAACAGTGCTCTGTATGCTTTTGATATATAGCCATATTGGCCATATGACCATGGAAATTGTCTTTAGATAATGCTGGCTCCCTTGGCCAAAAAACAGAGATGACCACCATGCCCCAAAGTTGGAACAACTGACAGGGAAACCTTTAATTTTTACTTATTTTAGAAATGTCAAATAATCTCACTTTTCTCAAAATAAATACATAGGATTCTTTTCCTCTGTGTTAGATGTTTAGGCAGAATGAATCCAGCTGGTCAAGGATTTGACAAACTTTCACACATTAGGAAATAAAATAGGCTGGAGAAGCTCCAGAGGCATAGAAATATGTTCACTCAATGTTTTAAAAAGAGTTCATCACAAAATAAATGGAAGCTTGAGAATAACACATGCAGATCCACAAAATAAAATTGCTGAGTTAAGTTTTTATTCTTCCTTTCTCCAGCAGTTTAGATGGAATGGAATCAAAATCAAGAATGCTCATGAAAAAACCTGGGAAGGAGGAGAGTTTCATAGGGAGAGAAATATTTTCAAAAATAGACTCAGACACAATAGTATGCAAATTGAAGGATGAAGTTCAGCTAAAATTCCCACATCCTCCAGTCAAAGTAATGGGAGATGTTGTAAAGAATAAAAAAAATAACACAGTTCTGTGGCAGAAATATATTGAAGGGAATCAAGGTCTCTTTTATAACTTTATCACAATAGTCTTTAGCAGTTCATTTGCTTATTTTTTTAAGAACTCTAGCTCCAGGAAAAGTTGCTCAACTGACAGCAGTTATATATTTATCCAAAGAGTGTGCTAGGCCAAGAAGTAAAGCTGCAGGCATCCCTCATGCCTGAATCACCTCTTGTCCTACAAGGTCCACCTTTTTAGGAATGGAGGCCAATCTTATTCCAGTCTTCATGTACTTTATTGGCATCTGTTTGGGAATGTCAAGGTGGTCTGGACAGCTTATCTGGACACAAGAAAGCAAATGTCACTATTCTTATCAGTCAGGACGATAATTTAACTCTCTGATGGTCTTGAATCCTTCCTTCCTTCCTTCCTTCCTTCCTTCCTTCCTTCCTTCCTTCCTTCCTTCCTTCCTTCCTTCCTTCCTTCCTTCCTTCCTTCCTTCCTTCCTTCCTCCTTCCTTTAATGAAGGGAAAAATATAATCTCTTTCAGAATAGACATGATATACAGAAAAAGAAAATAATTAATGTTATAGAACTGTATTGGCGAACCTATGCCACGCGTGCCAGAAGTAGCATGCAGAGCCATCTCTCAGGGCATGCCAGCTGTCACTCATTTCTCTTCCGGGTTCTGGCACGTGCATGTGCATGGTCAGCTGGTCTTCATGCATGCTGGAGTGCCAGAAACTGGAAAATCAGCTCCCTGGCGCATATGCGCATGCCAGGCAGCTGGTCTTCGCAAGCACACCTGCATTAGGTTAGCCACCACTGCTATAGAAGGATTGCCAGTTTACATCTAGAATGTTGCAGTGTAGTTTCAAAGAATAAATAAATGTTCAAGCTCACAAATGTGTTTGATTTATGTGCCAATAGCAACATGTTATTATATAGATTTGAAATATATTTTCCATTAGGTAATTCATAATTTGGTAAATATTATATAAAGCTTGTGCAAGGTAGCTTTGCTTCATTTCAATAGGATATTTAACACAGTGGAAACAATAGGAGCATCAGAGTGCTTCCTGTTCGCTCTTAAAAACTCCTCCAGCATTTTTAGTAGCCATTAGAGGCTTTTGTTTGTGTGCAATAAGCTTCAAGTGCATACTTGAACCCCCAAAGGAGGCCTCATGTAGCAAAGCATGTGTGTGTTAGTGCATATGGACATATACAGGACAGGAGCTAGCATAGTGTACTGACTAAGGTGATGGACTAGGAGTGGGTGGACCAGATTCTTGTACTCCCTTAGGCACAGAAGGTATATGACTTTGGTATATGATAGGGTTTTTTTTAAAAAAAAAAAACCTATCATCAGCACTGCATTATCAATCTGCACTGAATTGGTATGGTAAAATTTAGTCCAAAACCTTTATCCTGCAGTGAATTGATTCAATGATATATATATGCAGACCCAAATCAAAGAGTAACTCTAGTAATCAAAATATGAAACAAAGTAAAAGTATTAATTGTAAAATACAAGTGTTGGATATATTTCAACTGTTCTTTGAGGCAAAATTTCCCTGACAGCCAGGCCAACAAATATCTATTTTCCAGAAATGATCATTCTCTCCCAACCAGGGTGTAAAGCCAAGCACAAAATGGATACACTTCGATTTCTGATTGGGAAATATATCCTGGTAATTGGGCCATCAGTTTCTCTATCCAGCATATTCTTTATCCTTTGCTCACAAGTACCTTGAACATAGAATTCTAGTAAGGTAATGTTGCCTGATGAGAGGCCACCAAATTTGTGTTTCTGTGATAATTCATTCTCCTACTTGAGAAGGCAGTATTCATCAGAGCATGGACTAATACAATAATAGACGCAATCTACATAGTCTTCTGTAAAGCTTTTGATTCAGTGGTACATGACAAACTACTCCTAAAACTAAAATCTTATGGTATCTCTGGACAACTGCATATCTGGATAGAAGCATTCCTGACAAAAAGACAACAAATGGTCAAAATTGGGAGCGTCCTATCAAATCCTGTACCTGTCAACAGTGGTGTCGCCCAAGGCAGTGTTCTAGGACCAACCCTCTTCATACTCTACATAAATGATCTCTGTGATCATATTAAGAGCAACTGTGTTCTCTTCGCTGATGATGTAAAGCTATTCAATACCACAGACAATACTGCTACCATTCAAAAATATCTTGACCACGTATCAGAATGGTCAAACAAATGGCAACTTCAAATCTCAACAAATAAATGCTCTGTCTTACATATTGGCAAAAAAAATCAGAAAATAAAATACAAGCTGAATAGTCAAGACCTTGTTGATGATCCAAGCTCTGTAAAGGATCTTGGAATGCTCATCTCTAAGTGCTAGAGCCCACTGTAACTACATAGCCAAAAAGGCATTAAGAGTTGTTAACCTAATCCCATGTAATTTTTCTCTGGTAATATCATACTACTAACTAGAGCATACAAAATGTTTGCTAAACCAATACTCAAATATAGCTCATCAGTCTGGAACCCACATTACATATCTGATATTATCACAGTTGAGAAAGTCCAGAAATATTTCACAAGAAGAGTTCTCCACTCCTCTACTTGTTGTAGAATACCTTATGCCACCAGACTTGAAATTCTAGACCTAGAAAACCTTGAATTGCGCTGTCTTCGGTCTGATCTAAGCATGGTATGTAAAATCATACATTGCAATGACTTACCTGTCAATGAATACTTCAGCTTCAACCATAACAACACAAGAGCACGCAATAGATACAAACTCAAGGTTAACTTCACCAAATATGATTGCAGGAAATACGACTTCAGCAACAGAGTGGTCAATGTCTGGAATACTCTACCTGACTCTGTGGTTTCTTCCCCAAACCCCCAAAACTTTAACCTTAGACTGTCTTTCCTAACCCCTTTCCTAAGAGGTCTGTAGGGGGCGTGCATAAGCGCACCAACATGCCTACTGTCCCTGTCCTATTGTTGTTTTTATTCTTCTTATATGTACCCATTTCATGTATTCATAACTATGTATATACTTATACCTATTATCTTGTAAGCAATTGACGAATCAAATAAATTCAAATTCAATTCAAATTCAAGGTTCAAAAACCCATCAGAAGATGATGTGTGAGACATTTAACTGTATTTTCTGCCTTTACTTTTATCGAAATAATTTACTTTTCTTTGTATTTTAAATGATACAATTTGTTGCTTTTCCTGGGTGTAAATCTGTTTTTCATTGTTACAGGACTTAACCCTTATTTATTTCAGGTTTCATTATTTTAGTGTAACCCTGGCTTACTTTAACCCCTAGATGTAATTTGCAATTATTACTAATCCTATTATAAATGGAGTGACCCATTCCATTTTCGGCAAAGACAAGGTTCAAGCAAATGATAATTCTGATGAGATTTTTTGAACCTTATTGGGTTAGTTCTGATGAATACTACTAAAAGTAAGGCCTTCCTTGAGTCAAACTCAGCTGGTTAGCCCATGAACATAGCCATGTTTTCTTTTTGCCAAAAATTTTTGGAGGAGTTTGCCATTGCTTAATACAAGAAGTTACAGCTCAATCACTAGTCATATAAATGATTTTTAAAACTCTGGTTAAAAATAAAATATTTGTTTATGTTAATAAGAAGGAATTCAACATACTGAGATGTTCTTGTTATTGCTTTATAAATCATGTCCATCGTTCCTGATATTTATAGGGAGTATTAGCTGTTTAAAGCCTGTGCTCAGTTTGTTTTGTCTGGTTTTGAAGATATTTTATTTGTTTAATAAGCTAATTAATTTACTGAAACTTGGAAACATTTGGAATTTTTACAGTAATTTTGAACCATGAAGAATGTAGTCTTGCACTGACATCACTGCAAAATCAAGTAGAAGTGCTTCTGGTAATAAAACACATTCCTGTGACCTATGGAAACAATTATAGGATATGGAAGCAGCCAGTATCCCATTGCACCAAAGCCATCTATTCTTTGAAGGAAAAAGACAGAAAAAATGTCATTTCAATGAACTTTTCATATTTTTGATACATCTGTGATAAACAAAACTAAGCTATGGTTCATTTAATCTTACAGAAACAGAAGAAGATACCAACTTAGAAAATAGCCGAATGCTTTCACTATTATTATAGGATATCACAACTCTTCTGGTGGATTCATGAAAAAGAAGCAACATGTAATGTTCTCTATAAACTATTCATAGTTTGCCTTTATTTGTAGGACATGGTTTGTTTTGATAATTGATATAGCTACAGATATTGACAATGAAATATGCTATCATTGAAAGGCTTGTGTATAACTTCTAAACATTTATAGGCATTTTTAGTACATGACTACAAAAAAAGTATTCTTTTTTTAAAATGTATTTTTCCTCTTTGGGGATTTTTTTTTTGCATTCAATTAATGTACATATATTCATAAAGTTCATATTCATAATGTACACATATGTTTCATAAAGCCAGTTAATAAATTATGTACACATGCACTTCTTGTACTTATTTATTATTTTGATTTATGTAGCTTCCTATACTATAATCCTGATTCTGGGTGGAAAAACCCAATATTAAAAACCAACAAAACAAAAAAATTAAATAATTACTAAACTATAATAACACAATAATAACACAATGTCTTTTCAACACAATCAAACTCAAACCATAGTCATGTAAAAAAAAAACACAACGGTGCTATCAAAGTATAGCAATGTAGTAGCAAAATTAAATATTACAAAAAATATTAGGGTAATGTAAACATAGCATATGCACTGGTGTACATGTGATTTTTCAGTCAAATTAAGCCAAACAGAGGAGATGCAATACATTTCTAAACAGAACAAAATCAGTTTCTTCAAAGTGATCTGTGAGTTGTTACTTTTTACTATACGTTCACATCAATAATTGATATCACATATATTGCACAAGTCTCTCCAAAATACTATTCTTTGTGTTAGGAAATCTCTACTGTAAAACAGATCTTGCCTAAAATTTCACTTATAGTTTATCATCTGATACCAAAGGGCATAGCTCAAAGCCTAAGTGGTCTTGTTTTGAAATTATTTAATTGTTTTCTTCATTCAGTTATTATAGCTTTCTTTATAGAACAACAGTTCTCTCAAGTACTTGACAAGCAACATAAACAATTGCAAATAAAAGTACAATGAATATTATTTAAAAGAACAAAGCAATGTTTTCTCTCATTATTTGAGTATATAATTACAGTGATAATCACAAAATAATCCCATTATGCAAACAAATTAAGTATTAATTACCAGGGTAAATCATTTGATCTCTATAAACTGAAAAGGTAATTCTCTCAGGACATGCAAAAATCTTATTATCTGCTCAAAAGACATAAAACAAAACATACACCAAAGTGTCACTAATTTCTGTGATAAATTAGACACTGATGTGATTCACAAGGATTCAGATATTTTGAGTTGCTTCCTCATGTGAATATTGTACAACTCCAAGAAGCATGTGGATATCTACATAGCCTTTGCAAAAACTAATAAAAACCAAGAAGGCTTTAGGGAATATTCAGCAGGAATCCAATATATGCCATTAGTTGTTAACTTTGGAGTGTGGAACTATGGGCCTTATTTTCAGAAAAAAAGAAAACCTCAAAATCAGGGAGATGTATACTAACTGTTATGGATTTATTGAATGAAGATTATGAGCAGAGTTTTTCTCTCTTATTCAGTCAGCAGTGAATAGTAATAGCATTAGGATTGTGAAACAAGGTGGTTAAAAAAAAGTAGAAAAGAAGGAACAAGTACAATTTTTCAGAAGAATCCATTTTGTTTCTCCTTTCATTAAAATGTGTAAGCTATCTTTGTATGCATTCAAATTTTAAAATTGTGCACTTGTATTACTTTCAAGAATTATAAATGCACTAATGAATGAAACAAGACTGCAAGACTGTATTCATAGAAAACAAGCAGAATGTAGTATGGCTATCAGAGAATTTTCCGGAATTCAAATGTTATTTCCAAGATTGCATCAGATTTTCCCTTTCCTTTCAAAATATAAACACAATTTCCTACAAAAACTAACTCTGGTGAGGAAAATTAATAAAAATAAAGTATTCAGCAATTATTGAATATATCTAAAGAAGTATTTCCTGAACATGAATATATTGCAAATGTTATCTAATTATATAAGATTGACATAAAAGGTATACGGTAATTCATCTGAATTTGAAGAGGACAAAATGTACACAGCAATCTACCACATGCATATTCCAATATGAATATTCCAGTATGAATTAACATCCACAGTGTAAAAAAAAAATGGCACTACAGGCATAGTCCAAGCCAATGTTTTTTCTAAGAGATTTCAACAGCCAGTATCTAGAGTTTCATAAATCTACTGCAGAGCTCAAATGTTAGCATAGAAAGCAATCTAGTATATAAATTGTAGGACTTAGCATTTCTGATATATGACCTAAACTTAAAAGTAAAAAAAAAAAAAGGTTTTGAAAGCATTGCTATTTGTGGTTATTTCTTTTTTAAATGAGAAGTTTATGTGTGAAGTAATGGAAGCAAGGACTATTTGCTTGGATAGAAAGCTATGGAGACGTATAATGAATGAATAATATGAAGTAGATTCTGCAGCCCGTATGGGCCACCACTTGTCTAGCCAAGAGAGCCCCAATATGCATCTGTCATTTAGGGACTGAACGAACTGCCACGACACAGGGGGAAATTCAATAGGGACTCAGATCAATTGGCTCTATTACTTGTCTCTGTTAGAGTCCACCTAGAGAGCTATGGCCACCTCTATTCATCGCACAGAGCCATGGCAAATACCATCACTGGGGTGGGGGCTAGAGGGAGAAGTAAAAGAATGGCTAGCAGCCCTCCATAAGAGGAGAGCCCCCCAACTGCAAGACATTGACGATTTCCTTCCAACACTGTAGAAGTGGTAGGCAAGTGCGCATGTGCAAGTGAAATTGCATTTGTAAAAGTGGTACATGTGAAACCATGCCCTCTTCCTCCCCAACTGCCACTGGTGTTGCCACCAGTCGACTGAGCCAGAAAGGTTGGGGAATGCTGAATTAGACACTTTATATTTCCTTTCTTTTTTATCTCATGTCTGTAATTTTTCAGCTTTTCCTACACTTTTCCTATGTGGTATATAATGCTGTTTACCTTGAATAGGATTAACATGATTATGTCTATACAAACAAAATATTATCTGAATTTTGAACATCTTATTACACTGCTCACTATTTTTTTTAAAAAAAGATATTTTTTCTCCATTTATATATGTGCATGAGACATCATTGAAATGGGAAAAAGACATTTTATTTATTTATTTCATTTAAGGATTATTTTTATCTGGCCATTCCAGTTCCAAAACCATGTTCACATGTATATATACTGTGTATCTTGTATATAAGGAGAGAAAATTAGAATAATTTAGTAAATTCCAGTAACCATATACTTTAGATATTTCTTAGCTTAGCAAAATCTTTAGCTACTGTAGTAGGTAAAAATTAATCAAAGGTTGGTCAAGCATTTTCTCTTTTCACTCCCTTTATCAATGTGATCCCACATGACCTTTTCTTGTGGATGGTGATGGTGCACTAACCATTTCTATTCAGGAGAAAGAAAACAGTTACTTCTTTATTTCAAAATAATTAACTTATTCAAAAACTGTTACATATTTCTGCAATAATTCAACTGACCAATAACAAGAATATATGTGGCAAAACTGTTGGCACTTCATAATCATATCAAGAGAATCTGATTAATGTATCTTGAAAATCTTTCAGTCAGTTTCATACATGACTGATGGCTATTAGAGTTTTACTGTTTTAATTTTAAAGCACTCTGGTTTCTTACTGAAAATTGGAAATAATTTTTTGTAAAGGGTAAGGAGAAATGAAAGTTAGATTCATATTTATTTTTTTAAAATATTGCATATAATTGATCTATTATTAATTCAGAAATAAATATGGGAACATGATATGTATCACTGGTACAAATAACATTAAAAACATTTTAAAAAGTAAGCAAGCAAACAAGCAAATAAAAAAATATAACATTAGCTATAGTTGTAGAAAACCAGCTAAAGTTCTGGAGCCCAGTATGAAGACTTTGAATAGCTATTGTCCCATGTCTGGGTAATTTTGACCTCTCCCAGTTATGCAAACCTTATCTTCCTTCTCAATACACTCAATACACATTTGAGCATCAATGTCTGATTACTGATAATATTATGAAAACTTGGACTCTTCTAGTTCTGGTGTTTCCGTCCTGCAGATAATGGAACTGTCATTCAAATGGCAAAATTATAGCTCCTGTGTAGGAGATGTGACACACAGACATCCTTAATTAATGTTCTTCTTTATTGGATCTGTCAGGAGCAACATTTATTTTAGTATTTTATAAATTGGAGGCGATAGGATTGCTGTAAGAATTGCTGTTTTTAGTGTTCATGAGCAAACCTCGAACCTCCTCCTTGGATTAAGAGAGAAATCCATTTCAGCACCGAGCAGCATCTTTGTTTACTGTTGTTATTACTCTTATTTTACCCTCAGGAAGAAAACAATATGGCACAGTAAATTATTTGGCGGAGGATCCTACGCCAGTCTTGTTGGAGGGGGTGGGGGGGTGGGCTGCAGAGAGTACCTCTTTTCATTTTCCTCACTCGGAATATCTTCATCATTAAGTCTGCATTTTTCCCCATTGCAACATGAAAATATAGCACCCCCTTTCTCTCCCCCCCCATTTCCTACATTGCAGATTTTTGCATTGTCTAGCCCCATTTCAGTCAATTTTCCATATCCTGCCTGCCTCAAATCCGCTGAGGGAACACACTGATGCTGTGTTTATGCTAATTTTATGCTCTCTGAGTTGTGTCTGTTATTCAAAGCAGTTGAAGCAGTTATTGCCAGTAATCTTATTCCTACTGCAGCCCCAGGGCAGACTAGGCCTCAAAATCGAGCCTGCAGACAAAGACGGAGCCATCAGTGCCTGCTGGTAAATAGCAGCTCTTTCCCACCCAATCTGATATCAGTTACTTTGCAAACACAGTAATAAAATGAAACAAATCAGATTTTCAAGGAAATAAACGAGGCTTCAATGGCAGTGACAATAGTCAGGACAACAGGATTTTAATAAGTGATACTATACATTGAGAACAGAGAAGCCTGTCAGATCTCTCCTCTCCTCACCTCACTGCCCACCCAAAATTGACAGGGAGACATATGAATAAATGGGCCACAGAAAATGCAGATAAAATTGAAAGGGTGGCTGGATGCTCAATGAGCTTCTTAGAAGACTTTTTCTTACCTGGCAAGTTAAGGAAGTTCTCCTTTGTATTTGGGGGCCAAAGCAGGACTTCTCCATTTCTGGTTACCATCCACCCCTTTGAGGGCAGCGAGAAATTGTCTGTACCCATCTAAACTCCATAATTTAGGATTCTCTGTCACGGCAGGAACCTTTTGCATTTTGATCCCTGATACAAATATCTTCCAAAATATTTAGGCTACACAAAAGGACAGGTTGTAGGAAGATTACCACAATAGTCGATGAAGTAAAAAATTATTAGGAATCTGATAAAATATTTTCCAAATCACACATTTTATCAAAAGGCATTAGTTTTCATGAGCCGTATCTTACTTTATCATATACAATGTTATAGTTTCTATAATCTGAAAAAGTGAGCTTCAGCTCCTGAAAGCTGATACTTTTTAATAAAATAGCTGGGAAAAGGTCTGACAAGACTCCCCCAGACAATGTGAAGATGAGTGTAGGTGGCAAGAACAACCTTGGACTCCCTTCGTCTTGCCATGTAATTGTTAATTGTGTGAAGAATAATGCCAGCTTTACGTTCCTGCAAATGTTTTTTACCTGTATTTATCAATGGCTAGGAATAAACTCTGGTAGCTAATGGGCTGCATATAAACCCTCAGAACCATTTGAATGGCCTTCTGTAACTTCCCACATTTTCATCACAAAAATTCAGAGGCAAAATGATTTGCAGTTGTATTAATGAAGCAAAAGTTGAACGTGAAGCCTTTGCTGTATTCAGTCTAACCCACTTTCTTTTCTTTTTTCTTTAACCCACACCTCCAAACATCAAAGAAATAGTTGAAAAATTTAGTTGCAGCTTCTCTGGTAACTTCATTGTCCCTTGTGATACCCCAAAGCCCAACATATTAAGGGGGAAATGTGATATAGAAATCCAGCTTCCTCATGATATGGAGTTTTAATTGCAATGATGGAGAGATGTAGGCCAATTTTAATTTCTTATTACCGTCCTTCATGCATGATAAAGCTTAACAAAAATATCAATGTTGGATTGGGATGGGTTGGGTTGAGAGAAAACTTTATTCATAAGTAACAAGGTAACATAAGGACATTCATTTTGTAAGTCTATTTTAATACTATTTATTCTTTTAACGATTTCTTTCTATCTGTTTTGTATGGAGTTCTGCCTTATCTATCAATATGTCTTATATAAGTAATTTCTGGATTTTGGGTCTTATTATTATCCCTGCTTGAAACAATGGGCTACATCTAACAGACTTGCACTTTGACAATATGGCTTCCCTTTTACTTTTTTCTCTAGTGTCCCCCAATCTTTCTCTTACTTTCCAAAATGTGGGACAAGTAATATGGGTAAAAGTGAGGTAGGAACCCAAAACAAAACCAAGAAAATTCCCCAATAGAAAGGAAAATATTTTATTATGATAGTGCATTGTGGTTTCTGAACTGTTTTCCTGTACTCTCAATCTTTTCTACTCTGTCTTTATAAAACCTAAGCAAACTGTATTAATTTACAAATGCTGTGAGAAGATAAATTTTCTGCTGTTTTAAGTATCCTAAAGAGTAACACAAAGCTTCAGAGCAGTGTTTTCCTTCATTAAAGTTTTGTGGTGCTTTACTTTGCCACATTTCTGAAACCATCCAGTTCCCATAGCCAGAAGACATTTCTGAAGGCTTCCAGGTTTTGAGGTGATATAAACTGAATGGGCATTATTAGCAAGCCCAATCTACCTCACAAATTGATGACACTAGGGATAAAATTAAATAATACCATGGATACCTCCTGGAGCAACTTGAAAGTTGCTCCGTAATAGTACATCCTGCCCCTGATAACCTATTCATTGAATTTGTTAATATATACTCATATCCATTTGAATTTGCCCAGAATTTGCTGCAGGTTGCAGTTGACATCTTCTATTTAATGGTGATCAAAAACACATCAGATGATAATATGGTTCAATGCAGTGGTGGGATTCAAATTTTTTTACTACCGGTTCTGTGGCATGGCTTCCTGGCAGGGGAAGGATACTGTAAAATCTCCAGTCAGAGGTGGTATTTGCTGGTTCTCCAGACCACTCAAAATTTCCACTACCGGTTCTCCAGAACTGATCAGAACCTGCTGAATACCACCTCTGGTTCAATGAAGAGAGAGGCATTTGATTACATGAGTAGGGACTTCTAGATGCTGATCTATGGATTATCCTGCCCCAGTGTGTATATCTAATAGATTCTAATAGATATTTGACCGAACTACTGTTTCCCATTAAGTAGAATTTATAAATCAGTCAACATAACAAGTCTTGTTCAATGACTTATAAATATGTTCCTGAAGGTTTGGGTAGTTTGTATCCTCCATCTTAGGTCTCTGCTTCTTATTTGCATCCCCAAGATCATTGTAATTCCTTTTCTTCTTAATAGGGCCTCCTTTAATATATTTAACAAATACCCTAAACAAAGATGGGCCCAATTTCATGAGCAATCCATTACAAACTTTCCAAGCAGCTTTGGTTACCTTGGGATTTTATTCAGCATAATTGATCTTTTTTTCAGATAAGCAGCACAAATATGTTAATTCAAGTCTGCAAGAAATTTGTTTTCATGAAACCTAAAGGAAATCTTTTTCCTTCTTCTCCTTCCTTTTCAAAGGCAATGCAGCCTCATTTGTAAAAATTGCCTGGGAGATATCCAGAATCTACAGGCAATTGAGCATTTGGATAAATGGAAGCTCTGTTTACAAAAGTCTATGTTTAAAGTAATCCATATTATTTATTTATTTAAAATAGATGGGCATTCCACCTAAGCATTGAGATGCCCGAGGTGATAGATATCAACAAAGATTGGACTATAAATTTAAAAGTATAAATACATGAAGGAAACATAAGCATTTATCTGTTTGGAAAACTGGGGTTCCCAGGAATGATTTTAAGTTATTATAAATTTAATTTAGATAGATGTTATCTTTTTAGTGAATTGAAATATTTTCTTGTTTTTTTTCTTTCTTTTTTTCTTTGCATAAATATTACTATTGAAGAAGAAGGTAGAAAGAAAAGCTATGGTTATCAAAGCACACAACTCCCCAAAAAATCTTTAGGTGGTAATTGGTTATTAATACTCACATATACAGTACAGGCACACTTTTTCCTCACTTCATTTTTATATGCATATTTACCACCCAGCATGAAACTCACTGTTTAGATAATTATCTCATTTTCTCTCATTGTATCATTTTTTAAATGCTATACATAGTAGGTATGCATATGAATAGGACATAAATATATAGAATACATAATATCATGAATTTTCAATGTTGTGCTCAAGCTTTTCTTCTCATATGTAGACTTGGGAAGAATTTAGTGCTAAATAAATGCTGCCTCAAACCAGGCAAGATAAAACATAAATCATTGCATTAAAAACCTCTAACAAGTCTATCTGCTTTTTGAAATGACTAGGAGATGAAAGAGAGGACTCTCATTTAAGAAGGCCCAGCGGAACAGTTCTGCATTTATATAGCTGTTATCAAAAGCAATTCATTTGGAGATCAAATAGACTGACAGATAGGACAAGCTGGGGATCACAGCTGCCTTCAGGCAGCCAAAAGGAAGGATAGTTTCCTAGTACCATCACTAATATTGGGCCTAGCTGATGCGTGTGTCTATTATGGTGCTCAGGCAATGCCAACAGAATGTTAATGTAGACCCTCCGTTGAGGCTGCCTTTCCAGCCCAGGGAATGGAGAGAACAGATTCTTCTGTCTGGAGTTTGAAATGACATCTTCCTTTGAGCCAAGACTGATGATATTTATTTTTGAGAAAAGGTGACAAGGCCATCAGCTGGAAAGGGTGAAAGGCAAAACTAACCACCTCCCTTATATCCTGTATCCAAAGATGTGGTGTACTTGCACCCTACACAGACTTGCTTGGCAAGTGCTGGGTAGTCCCTTTTACTTAAACAAAGATCAGAATATCTTGAGCGGATGGCTAAATGCAATCTGCTGTTGCTCTCCAGAGACTGCTAGAGATAAGATCATTAGTGTATTTGGATTTTCAGACCAAGGAGACAGTACTTAACATTTCATTCCTTCAAAGCCTTAAGCTGAAAGAAGACTGATGTCTTCCAGCACAAACTTTCATGTGCCATTACCCCACACCGCACTTCAGTGGTGGGATTCAAATTTTTTTTTACTACCATTCTATGGGTGTGGCAGGGAAGGATACTATAAAATTTCCAGCCAGAGGTGATATTTGTCAGTTCTCTGAGCTACTCAATATTTCCACTACTGGTTCTCCAGAACTGGTCAGAACCTGCTGAATACCACCTCTGCCCCACTCCCAGTTTAGGTTGAATTGTGCTCTATCATTTATTTGACTGGCATTGCCATTATGTTTCCCAACCATCTTGTTCTGGAATCACTACACAAATGTTTGCTCTTAAGGAGAAACTCTATATGATTGTGAATTAATAGAATCAATGATTTTTGTGTCATAATTACTATGAACTTGAGTGGAAGCTGAATGAGAACTATATGTCAAGTCAGATACATGTATGTTTATATATCTTTTAAATATTTTTTTATATACATATATACCAATATTATATATTGGTGCCACATATGGGCATCAATCACTTCCACCACCAGCACTGATGCTGTTACCCAGTTTGGATAACGAAACATCTGCAAGATAACAGGCAAGCTCAGAGACCAACAAGGACCCCTCGTTTATATATCTATATTGTTAGGGTTTTCGTCCTCCCAGAGGATTGAGAAAAAACTCCGGAGCACAGGGAGGGTGAAAAATGCCCTCCCCCCGCTGTGGTGCAGGAGGCCGAGTAGGCCACACACACCATGGCCACACCTACCCAGCAACCGGGCAGAGAACCGGTTGCTAAAATTGTTGAAGCCCACCCTTGATTATATTCACATCTTGTTCTGGATAAATATTTCAATTCATCTCCCAGTTTGTGAAGGCCAAAAGTTAATTTTAATGAGCCCATAGTGACAACTTCTTTCAAACAGACATTCCTGAATGTGACATATCGTTCAATGATCTGGATTGCCACCTCGTTTGTCTTCTACCACAATAATTAATTTTCATTGTTGTTATTGCTTTACCTTGGAAGCAATGTATTTCTCTTCTTCCCCTGGCTAGAATCACTGTCTGTCTTTTTTTTGTTAAAGCTTGCCTATCATAACTGCTGTTCTTTTCCCCTCCCCTTTGAAGTTGGCTTGCAAATCTGTAAAACAACTGTAACAATTAGTGACACAGTGGAGACTGAAATCTGGATCAGTTATATACAGTATCAGTAAAGGGACATTCTCAATTTCTGAGCCACTCATAATGATCTTAGAGGGTGTTCAATAATTTTGAAGGTGTTAGTTAAGGATAATCAGTATTACTGGCCAGTTAGTATGTCTTGGCAGGAATAGAACCCAACCTGCTTCAATCCTAAAGAGATGAAGGTCTTAGATTTTATATAAAGACTACTTCTATGTCATTTGAATTCACTGCAAAAAAAATTAATACACAGTCTGTATGCAAACAGGATTGAATGAAATACTAATTATGGTCACTGTTCAAAGCCTCCTAGCAAATCTAATGTGGAACAAAGAAACTAAGTCATTGGATTTGAATATATTTCCCAGCAAATAGGGGCGGGGGGGAATCACCTGTTTTACAAAGTTTTCATTCCTATCTCTGCTCCTATTTTGCGAACAAAAAAGTAAACCTGGAGTAGTTTCACTAAATAATCATGCAAATGGGGGTGGGGGTGGGAATAGATGTTTCAGCCAAGAGATCAGTGGGGAGGAAAAATCTGAAACTGCTGTAAGAAACATTGGGGGGCGGGGTTGATAAAAGAATGGAATGGGCATATTAGAGTTAATGCCATATATGATATATGAAGCATGTTTGCACATGACTTCTTTTCAACTAGTAACTAACAGCAACACAAACATGTCTCTGTTACTTCTTTTTCTTATCCTCATGATGCTGCCTTTAAGCAAGCTTAATTCATCCTTAGGTGTACTGGTGGTAGTATTTCATATAGTGAAAGTTTACATAAAATACAGTTTTATTGGGAATACAAACTTATAGTGTTCACTAACCATTAAGTCAGCAATCAGATTTGCCTGGCAGCTGTTAGCTACTTTAGGCCCCCATTGATCTCTGGGAACTGTATTGTGCTTTGGGCAGTGGGAATATCTAGTTCTGTCAAATCAGGACTCCCCATTGTATGTAAGTACCCTGTTTCCCTGAAAATACAACCTACCCTGAAGGTAACTCCTAGCTTGATTTTTACACATGTGCCCAATATAAGCCCTACCCCCAAAATAAGACCTAATTAAGATCCCACCCACTCCAGAGTGCACAGGTAAAAATTAAGCTAGGGTGGAA
Source organism: Bungarus multicinctus (assembly GCA_023653725.1). Taxonomy (NCBI): domain Eukaryota; kingdom Metazoa; phylum Chordata; class Lepidosauria; order Squamata; family Elapidae; genus Bungarus; species Bungarus multicinctus. Next base: position 157,365,122 of record CM042836.1, read on the forward strand.
TGAGGGTGTGGAGCTGCCCCACTACTTACCTTTGGACAGTTGTAGCCAGGCCTTGCACAGCCTGACACCTGCCTTACCGGCCCATTTCTTCTGTAGCTGGCAAAATAATAAAATAATAATAATACAATACTTTATTGGCCAAGTGTGATTGGACACACAAGGAATTTGTCTTGGTGTAAATACTCTCAGTATACATAAAGAAGGAACATTCGTTGAGAATCAAGAATCATAATGTACAACACTTAATGATAGTCATAGGGAATCAACATCAAATCATACTAGGAAACAGGATACAAGCAACCAAGTTACAGTCACAAGTGGGAGGGGATGGGTGATGAGGAGTGATGAGAAGATTAACAGTAATAGTAGTGTACACTTTGTAAATAAAACTGGCAAGGCTTTCCTGGGGCTGGCAAGGGAGGTTAGTCAGTGGCTGACATCCCCCCAAAATAAGACCTGGTGCCTTTTTTGCTGGCAAAACAAATATTGGGTTGGACTCTGAATGGGCACCTCTGGGTGGGGGGTCGGGGTGGAAATTGAGGCAGTCATTTGGGAGGAGCTCGATCCTGTGACCCCCGAAGATGTGGACAGGTTGTTACGGGGACTAATGCTACCACTTGTTTATTGGACCCGTGTCCCTCCTGGCTGGTGTTGGCCACCCGGGAGGTGACACGAGGTTGGTTTCAGGGTATTATTAACGCTTCCTTGAGTGAGGGATATCTGCCCGCTGCCTTGAAAGAGGCGGTGGTGAGACCCCTCCTCAAGAAACCGTCCCTGGACCCAACTTTGTTATTTAATTATCGTCCCATCTCCAACCTCTGTTTTGTGGCGAAGGTTGTTGAGAGTGTGGTGACACAACAGTTTCCCCAGCACCTGGATGAAGCTATCTATTTGGATCCACGCCAATCGGGCTTCAGGCCCGGGCACAGCACAGAGACGGCATTGGTCGCATTGGTGGATGATCTCTGGAGGGCCCGTGACAGAGGTTATTCCTCTGTCCTGGTCCTCTTAGATCTTTCGACGGCTTTCGATACTGTCGACCACAGTATCTTATTGAGGCGGCTGGAGGGGTTGGGGGTGGGAGGCACTGTTATGCGGTGGTTCTCCTCCTTCCTCTCTGACCACTCGCAATTTGTGTTGGCAGGGGGGCAGAGGTCAGCCCCGAGGCCCCTGGTTTGCGGGGTGCCTCAGGGGTCCGTGCTCTCACCCCTTCTGTTCAACATTTATATGAAGCTGCTGGGTGAGATCATCCATCACTTTGGGGTGGAGTTCCATCAGTACGCTGATGATACTCAGCTGTACATCTCTACCCTGGGCCACCCCGATGAAGCCATCGAAGTGATGACCCGGTGCCTGGAGGCCGTGCGGTGTTGGATGGGGCGGAACAGGCTTCAGCTCAACCCATCTAAGACTGAGTGGCTGTGCTTCCCGGCACCCCGGTATAGCCAGCTGGTTCCATCACTGGCTGTGGGGGGGGAAACTCTTGCCCCCACAGAGAGGGCTCGCAATCTGGGTGTCCTCCTGGATGTGCGGCTGTCATTGGAAGACCACATGGCGGCCGTCGCCAGGGGGGCTTTTGGTCAGGTCCGTAGGATCTACCAGTTGCGGCCCTTTCTGGATCGGGATGCGCTTCGCACGGTCACCTCCGCCCTGGTGACCTCCCGCCTAGACTATGCCAATGCTCTCTACATGGGGCTGCCTTTGAAGAGCATCTGGAGGCTCCAGCTAGTGCAGAATGCAGCCGCGAGGATGGTACTGGGGGCTCCTTGGGGGTCCCATGTTACGCCACTTCTGCACGAGCTGCATTGGCTCCCGGTGGCCAAAGTCTTGGCTATTATCTTTAAAGCACTTCATGGCTCGGGACCGGGATATCTGCGAGACCGCCTCCTGCCATTATCGGCCTCCCGCTGACCGATACGCTCCCATAGAGTCGGCCTCCTCGGGGTGCCGCCGGCTGGACGGCTGGTGACACCGAGGATGCCTTCTCATTGGGAGCACCCCCTCTCTGGAATGAATTATCCCTGGAGATGAGGGCCGTCCCTGATCTCATGACCTTCCGTCGTGTGCTAAAAACTTATTTATTTCGGCAAGCCCGACTGGCCTAGGGGTTTTAAATTTTAATCTGGTTTCTAATTTTTCTTAATTCCTTTGTTTTAAATTTTCATAGAGCCAAATATATCTAATTTTTTAAATTTTTAATATTGTGATATTGTATATATATTTCATATGTGTATTTTTATTCTGGCTATTCACCGCCCCAAGTCCCTTTGGGAGAGGGGGCGGTATATAAATTTAATAAATAAATAAATAAGACAGGGTCTTACTTTTGGGAAAATGTGTGTGTGTGTGTGTGTGTGTGTGTGTATGCATTTATTTATTTATTTATTTATTTATTTGTTTTTACAAAATTTATTAGCTGTCCATCTTACCATAGGATAACTCTGGCAGCTTACAGTCATAAAAATATAATTAAAATCAAACAACAGTAGGGGGAAGTGGGCTCTGTCAATGAACCACCTTCTCCATGATGCTCCCCCACTGGACCCCGAAGCCAACTGACAGAGCCTCATCTCTAGGCCCTTAGGAAACGTCACATTGGGCGGCAAGATGTTCAAGAGGAGAGGAGTAACAGCAGATAACACCTTCCTCCTGGACCCTGCCAGCCGGAATAATTGGGCTGACAGGACCTGCAGCATGCCTCCACTGCTGACACCAGTGGGACAGGCCAATCCCAGTGGGTTGATTCAGGTCAGTCAACGGTGAGGAAGCTGCATTGTGACATGAGAGACTAAGGAAATTTCTCTCTCTGGTTCTTCATGGGGAATCCTCCCTATAACAATAAGCTGTTGCTTGAACTGTTTTTATAAATGAGTTTGGTATTCTTCTTGACTATTGCACAATCCACATCCAAAAGTAGCCATACAGTTATATGCCACAAGGTGAGTTACATAAAGTACAACTAAAGTTGTTCTACCAGTAAATATCTAAGCCACACAATTGTGGTTCATTTACATGGATTTTGCAATAACATAACTGCTTCATTTATTTATTAAACAAATTTATATGACTGACTCCAGGCAGTTTATACCGTTAAAATTCATGCCTTGAGAATCTGAGAGAATTTGAAACCATCATTTGATCTTTAGGTAGCTCCATTTCCCCCCATCATTAGCTATTCAACAAGTTGTCTGAAATGGTAAAAGCCATGTACAATACATTCCCTTTTGGCAGTGCTTTCTAACACTTGGATAGTCCAGTTTCTTACACCTTAGAGATCTAATCCTTCCCCATTTTTACCCTTGTTCACATCAAAGCCAAATTCTGTATCCTGCTTTTTTCTACCCATTTCGCAGAGCCACCTATTACCTTATTCATTTTAACAAAAGCCATCCATAGCTGTTTGCTATGAGATGGACAGCAAATGAATTCAATAAACAAACAAACAAACAAGATAGCAACTGTTTTTTTTTTTTCCTCAGACAAGGATATTCGTCATAATACAATTTGGTCTAAATATGCCAATATATTTGTCATTGTGAAAATCACTGCCCCATTCCTCTGTTTCACAGTAAACATAGGGAGAAAATGTTTGCAGTGAAAATTATTGGAGTATTTTAAAGGTGCCATTTTAGGCAGTGTAGAATCAATAATTACTAGTAAGCTATGTCATTCAGGCATGAAAGTTGGAAAAATAGCACAAAATACAATCACAGCTTTTCTTGTTGCTAAAAATATTCATTTTTCCCCCTGCAGGATTAACACGGGGATTATATTTTAATTTTTCAGTTACTAAACAGAAAAATAATTTACTAGAAAAGAATGGTATTAAAGAGAAATGATTCTTCATTTGCCCTTAGGCGAAGACAGGATTTGATTTGATATGTTACTTTGGAATCTGGATTGGTACCCAGAGATGAGAGAAATGTTTAATATAATTTACATTTCATTTTCTCACTTGACACCAGTCTCCTGTCACTCATCAAATAAAAGAGGTTTAGCAAATAACTTTTGTCAGCATGAGAGAAGAGAGCATATTTCTAGCAATTTCCCCCCATCTTGTATTATTAATATGCTGGACACACATACAATATCATATTTGGTAGAAACTGATAATGGTACATTGATGGGAAAATATTAGTAGCCAATCTGAAGGGTATCAGCAACGACAACTAGACTGATTTTCATCCCTTGCCTGTTTTCGACCATTATAACTATTAAGATCAAGTCTGAAACCCCAAGCAGATTCTCACAACTGAGGAATTATTTTACAGTTATAGACTTTTCAAAGGAGCAGCACACTCACAAATCTCACACTTTTTCTGTTGAAACAAACATAGTTTTCCTGCCCATATGTTTGCAAGGCACATTTATCCATCAATTACACATTCAGTTCATATGAAATAAGGTTCCTGAACCATACATTTATGCTTATTTGTTCTTTAGATTTGTAGTCTAGGTAACTAGAATTCAAAGTAGCTTGCACAGAAATCTCTCTTTATTTTATTCCCCCAACAATCTTGAGTCCAAGTGTGACTGGCCCATAATCATCTGTAAATTTCTGTGGAAAATCTTTTTTTTTCTATGCCTAGTCTAATAACTTAATTGTTGCACCATATTTTCATCGTACAAATATGTACACCTTATTTGGGATAGAACAGAAATGTCAAACTTAAGACCCGGGGACTGAATCAGGCCCATGGGATGCTTAGATCTGGCCCATGAGGCTGCTCTGGATGGCTCTGTCAGCGAAATGAAGCTTGGGAGGGCCACGGGTGGCCTTCCTGGGGTCTGTTTTTGCTTGCAGAAAGCCACTGCAGCCAAAAACGGAACATGCAAAGGCCACAAACGGGCTCCAAATATCTGTTTTCACTGGCAGAGGGTTGCAGGAGGCTGTCGCAGCCAAAAATGGAGCTTGGGAACCTGTTTTTGCTGGCAGTGCTGAGGCCACCACAGGCGCCCCACCATGAATGACGTTGAACTGGCCACACCTACCCTGGCCACACCCACCCTGGCCACACTCACCTCTGCCCCTTGAGGTCAAACAGAACCCTGATGTGGCCCTCAATGAAATCGAGATTGACACCCCTGGGATAGAGGGATTGGTCCTTATTCCTGTATGGTCCCTACAGATTTAAATGGATTTGATATTTCACCAATGAGAGTATTTCATAGATAGTTAATCATAGAAATATATCTGTAAGTATTTTAAGTAGTTGTATGACAGAATATTATATGCGGGCCTACCCTTGGAAGTTTGAAGAGATTAATAATTCAGCTGCTAGAATTCCAACCAAATTTATTAAGCTGTAACTATATTCCAAGGACTTGTCTTAATTCTCATTTTATTTCCAAGCTAACTGAGTTCCTAAATAGTGACATCCAACTATACGAAAGAAGATCTCCTTCTATATTAACCTGCTTAACCAGCCAGGGCTTCAGAAAAAGTCTTTCCCATAAAATGTAACTGGAAGAAGAGAAGAAGGGCAACTTTAACTTATCCAACAACTTATCTTACCCTGTGGGAGTAAATATTATTTTTGCTGCCAAATTACAGATAGTCCTCAACTTACAATCACAATTGAGTCCCAAATTTCTGTTGTTAACTGAGTCATTTGTTAAGTGAATTTTACCCCATTTTATGACCTTTCTTGACTAAGTTGTTGTGTGAATCATTGAAGTTGATAAGTTAGTAACCCGGATGTTAAGTTAATATGGCTTCCCCATTGACTCTGCTTGTCAGAAGGTCCCAAAAGATGACCACGTGACCCTGGGACACTGCAACGGTCATAAATATGAGTCAATTACCATGTATCTGAATTTTGTAACTGTAACTACAGCCTGTAACTGTAGGGTGATATAAAACTATCAACACTTAACTATGAAATAATTGGAATGAAAGAATTAATTTAAACCCTAAACTATTAATAGAAGCAAAATTAAAAGACTTGTTACCATGGTTTTGGCCATCAACATTTACCTGTATAAAAAAGGGGTGCAGAAAATATAGGCGAGAAACCAAATGGATGCTGTACCTCCTTCCTCCTTGTCTTTTGCCTAAACCTATCAGCCCCAACCTGATCCACTCTACCTTCAGAGAATGCCCCCTTCAATCTCATCTGAGCCAAAGAATTGAAGCCTTCCTTACCCATCACAGTCCAACCAGCCAGCTTCCTTAAATATTGTCAACCAATCAGATCCCTAGGATTTCCCACCCTGTAGCTCTCAATTTCGGTAAAAAAAAATTGTTTCCCATTGATCATCATCATCTTCAAATGTCTTCAAAGAAAAACAAGAAAGTCCAGTTGTCTCTTGAAAACAGAGTGGAAGAAGCTTCTTGGATGAGAAGCAAAACATCTTCAAAGAAAAACAAGACAGTCCAGTTACTTCTTGAAAAAAGACAACTTTGACCTGGATGACTGAGAATTTCCATAGACATTTCCCATTGATCCCATTCTTGAAAAGTTGGGATCCAGTTATTATTGATTAAACAGTTTGCTATTTTTCCTCAGTGTTGAGTTTCCCATATAATATATATATATATATATATATATATATATATATATATATATATATATATATATATATATATATATATATATATATATATATATATATATATATATATATATATATATATATATACACACACACATACATATACATATACATACACATACACACACACACACACACACATATATATATTGACACAATCATTTATGTGACACATTCAACATATGTGACATAAACTCAGAGAGAACTTGGGAATGATTCCATGGATGAAAATCCTAAAGGGGAAAACAACTCAAGAATCTTGGGAAATTCTAAAAAGTATGATCATAGAAGCCCAGACCAGCACAATACCACTGAGAAAGAAAAACAAGAAATCCAAGAAGAAACCAGCATGGCTGCACAAAGATCTCTCTGGCAAATTGAAAGAAAAAAAGGACAAGTACAAAAAATGGAAAGAAGGACATACAACTAAGGCAGAGTATCAGCAGATAGTCAGAATCTGCTAAGACGAAGTCAGGATAGCAAAGGCTCAGAACGCACAGACTTGCAACAAAAGTCAAAGATAATAAAAAAAGTTTCTTCCAACATATATATAACAAGAAAAAAATTGAGGAAACAGTCAGTCCACTAAAGAGAGAAGATGGCAAGGAAGTAACAAGCAACAGAGAGAAAGCAGAACTGCTTAACTCATTCTTTGCATCTGTCTTCATACAAAAAGAAACTATAGCTCAACCCACCAAAAACATAACTGTAAAAGACAGACTAGAAATAAAAGTTAAACAAGCAAAAAAAAGTAGTAAGAGAACATCTGTCTGATCTTGATGAAAACGAATCACCGGGGCCTGATGGATTACATCCCAGAGTTTTAAAGGAGCTGACAGAGGTCATTTCAGAACGACTGCGCCATATCTTTCAAAAATCCTGGAGCACCGGGGAACTACCAGAGGACTGGAAAAGAGCTGATGTGGTTCCCATCTTCAAAAAAGGAAAAAAAAAAAAACAGACCCAGGAAACTATAGACCAATCAGCCTAACATCAATACTTGGGAAGATACTGGAAAAGATAATTAAAAAAACAGATTTGCCAACATTAGAAACAAGTAAAGTAATAACAGCAGTCAGTATGGGTTTGTTAAGAACAGATCATGCCAAACCAATCTTATTTCATTCTTCAACACAGTGACTAAATTAGTAGACCAGCAAAATACTGTGGACATAATATACAGTATTTAGATTTCAACAAGGCATTCGACAAAGTAGACCACAACCTACTTCTTCGTAAGCTAGAAAAAAGTGGAATAGATAGCACCACCACTAGATGGACTCACAACTGGCTGACAAACTGCACTCAATGAGTAGTCCTTAATGGGTCTAAGTCTACATGGAGGGAAGTAAGCAGTGGGGTGCCACAAGGTTCTGTCTTAGGCCCAGTACTCTTCAATATCTTCATTAACAATTTAGATGAGGGAATAGAAGGGAACTTACCAAATTTGCAGATGATACTAAGATGGCAGGAATAGCTAACACTCAAGCAGTTAGGCTCAAGATGCAGATGGATCTTGACAGATTAGAACACTGGGCCGTATCTGACAAAATGAAATTCAATATAGAGACAAGTAAAGTCCTACACTTAGGCAAGAAAAAACAAAAGTACACATAAAGACTGGGTGAAACCAGGCTCAATAGCTGTAACTGTGAGAGGGATCTTGGAGTCTTAGTGGACAACCAGCTAAATATGAGCCAGCAGTGTGCAGCAGCAGCCAAAGAAGCTAATGCAATCCTAAATTGAATTAACAGAGGGATATAATCAAGATCAAGGGAGGTACTAATATAGGTACTTACTACAAAGCCTTAGTAAGACCACACCTAGAGTATTGCATCCAGTTTTGTTCACCACATTATACAAAAGATGTTGAGACTCTAGAAAAAGTACAGAGAAGACCAACCAGGATGATTAGGGGACTGGAAGCTAAAACATACAATGAACAGTTGCAAGAACTGGGCTTGGCTAGTCTAGTAAAGAGAAGGACAGGGGAGACATGATAGCGGTCTTCCAATATTTGAGGGGCTGCCACAGGGAGGAAGGGGTCAAGCTATTTTCTAAAGTGCCTGTAGGCCAGACAAGGAATAATGGATGGAAACTGAACAAGGAGAGATTTAACTTGGAAATAAAGAGAAACTTTCTGACAGTGAGAACAATCAACCAATGGAACAGCTTGCCCTCAAAAGTTGTGGGAACGCCATCACTTGAGACTTTCAAGAAGAGATTGGACTGCCATTTGTCATAAATGGTGTAGGATCTCCCGCTTGGGCAGAGGGTTGGACTAGATGACCTATAAGGACCCTTCCAACTCTGATTATCTGTTATTTTCTCAAAGTTCCATTTTATTAGAGTTGTCATACTGGCACATCTGGGAAAACCCGAATCTGAGAGTTCCAGGTTTTCTCTCAACAATTGAAAATCAAAAACCCATCCCCTGCACCCCTAAGTCTATCACATGGCCCAAGCACCATCCACCACAACTTGAGACAATCCTCTAACCACTTCTCAACCAGGTGCAGGATGACATGACCTTGACTGAAAAGAATAATGCTTGGATGTATTTAGACAATAATGCTTGTCTAAATACATCCACTCTATGAAATTCCCCCTCCCAATTTCCCAGGCACAGGAATGTGGTAGTGTGGAAGCTTCTGGTGCTAATATGGCTTCCAAGACTGACATTTACACCTATTCATGATGAAAATGAGAAATATCACTACAACTGATTCTGCTTATTTTGTGAGTTCTGGTGCTGCTTCGACAGCAGTTTTGGGAGATGCTGATTCCAAAGGCCAGTATAAATTCTAAATCAACTTTTATTCATAAGACTTTGGCACAGTTGTTGAAAATGGTGCTGGAAAGAAATGTCTGTATCACTGCCTTAGTCATGGGATATGTTAGCATTTTAAATTATTTTATTTAGTTAAACAATTGTATAATTTAAACAATTATAATGATTTAATATTATTTTCTGAAACAAGGCTCACAACTAAATAAGCAAGTAACCAGGCAAGCAAAAAGAGTGATTGATTTACCATTCTACATCTGCTATAGTAATAGCACTTAGATTTATATATTGCTTCACAGTGCTTTACAGCCCACTTTAAGTGCTTTACAGAGTCAGTATATTATCCCCAACAATTTGGGTCCTCATTTTACTGTCCTTGGAAAGATGGAAGGCTGAGTCAACTTGAGCCTGTCAGGATCGAACTGCTGGCAGTCAGCAGAGTTAATCCATAATACTGCATTCTAACCATTGTGCCACCATGGCTGTATACATAACAATATGGCTAAAATCAGTAAGTAAGAGAAATGACAGTGATCGTGAGATAACAAACTGTACTGAAACGGTCTCCAGTGACATGTGCTAGAAACAGTTCCTAGAAGCATTGCTTGCCCATTGGTCTTTGTTCATTTCACTCTAAAAATTAAACAAGTTGTCTCCATTTTATATATCTCAAAATATGCAGTTACATTAAGAATGAGAAATCCAAAAGCAGCCAAACAGTCAGGAACATTTGGATATTATGATACTGTAATTTCCTGTTTTCCCCTTACATCTTCTTCAGATCTTGTCACAGGGATCTCTTTGTGTCTTTTATGTTTTTGGTCTATGAATTGCTCTCCTTTCATTTCTTTACACTGAACATAGTCAGTAATATGCTGCTTGGTCTTCTTCCATTCATTAAGCTCCTTGATGTGAAGTTCCTGAAGCTCCAGAGACTCCCTGGTTGATTTCCTTTTATTGAGCCAGTAGTCTTGTTCGATTTCATTTGATGTTCCTGCAAATGTGGTGCTCAATGTTTTTTGATGCAACTTCTTTAATGGTTCTTCTGCAACTTCTACACACAGTTTTATATCTGTTGGAAAACATGTAGTCTGTCAGTGGTAAATTAATACATTCTCAGCTTGCTTAAAAGTTGCTCAACAGTTACTGACATGATGGAAAAACTGTATATTGAGTCTAGATGCCAAAAAGGACAGGGACTAACCAAACTATGTTTGCTGTCTTCCTTTTTCATACATTGTCCCAGTATTTATTTGTTTGTTTGTTTTTCACAACATTTATTTATTGTGTTTTACATTTAATCATCTGGAAATGGTGATTATATTCCAGAAATAAAACAAGGACAGAAGAAAGAAAAAAAGAGGGGACATATTTTCTCATTATGGTGGCCTACATATAGTGATCCTTTAAAACCATGAATAGAATCCAGCTAATTTCCTTTACCAACGAAAGGCTTTCTTCAGTAGAACAAGGGGGACTAATCAGTGAATTCTTGTATGGTTGGCTTTAGAAAGTATCCTTCTGTAAGAGAATCTGGAAAATGAGCAGAGTCAAAGGAGCGGAAATGGATGAAAATCATATCTTTCCCCAGCCTGCTGATTAAAATCTTTTATCAACAAAGGGAAATATTTGGATTTGGTCCTATGTCATTATGCAGTTGGATGAAAGTAGCTAAATCAAAGCAAATCTAATCTCTTAGATGATTTATGTTATATTAAGTTCTAAACTGGTTTACTCTGTTTTATATCCCTAAACACTAGTTAAAATGCCAAAAAATATATTGGATCAAATATATTCCACGGAAAATAAAATTAGCTGGCAGAAATGAAGGAGAAATAATTACCTTTGACGGTCTCTCCATTTTCAAAAGCAACAATGTTTTAAAAGGTAGGGGATGTTTAAGAAATTAGATACTTCATGTTATGCATTTTATATTAGCTTAATATATTGTTATTCCTATTTAAAATCTGAATATATCAGGGATTTTTTACTGATCTTCCAGCAATTTCTTTTAAAAAAATAATCTAAAGGCCTGGATTTTCTTTTGCAGAAAGAGAGAGTGAAAAAAAATCTTCCCATTAATTATTTACATGTTAGCTCCAATCATTGAGGTACCTGTCATCCTTACCAGCTGAAATAAAAGTCCACTATGTAAAGGTTCCAAAGGACTATGACAGTCTCCTACTGTGATTTTATAGACAGAACTAAGTCAGCACACATTATATGTCAGAGCCAACATCAGAAAGAATCAGATCCTTTGATCTCAGACCTCCACAGGAAGCTTAGATCTCAGACAAATTAGATAAAAAATGAATTTATAGCAGATACGTATCCTAAGGCATACAGCTGAATGCTATATTTTGAAAGAGTATAGCAAATATCAAAACATACAAACTGTAGCATTTCCTTTTTGCTCCTTCTGCTCTTCTGTAATAAATATTAATTAAAATCAGAAAATGAAACCTAAAACTAACTTCTTTCTGCTTCTTTCATATGCTCAACATGTTTGAGTCCAGAAAAGCACTTTCAATTCTTTTTTGCATTCTATCTTAGTCTTACCTTCAGTAGAATAACATATGATTCTTCTCCCCAGTTTATACACACATACTTGTGCCTTCTCAAGCAACATTTTTAGAGAGAGAAAATTGAGGCTAAGCTCTTATTCATAAGCTTTAACCTAGCCCTTCTTTGCCTTCAACCCTAGAACATGAATGGAAACCAAATTCTGTGATAGAACTTGTAGCCAGGTTTCATTCTTCGAGATACACTGTATCAATGGCAGGGGTTCAAATTTGAAAGATCCCCACCACCAAAATGAACAAAGTTTGAAATGGGTTTAATATCATGGAGACATAAGCAATAATGAAGAATTGTTGGACATGTTTGAAAAAACAACCTAGTTGACTGAAGTGTGCAAATTGCTAGTTGCAATTTCCAGATAAAAATTGATTTCTATGAATATGGAGTAAATAATTGACAAAGTTTTAAAGAAATCCTAACTTTACTTAAATTCCATTATCTATCAGACAACCTGAATAACTGAAGGGACACAAGGAAATATCTGACCTGATCCAAAGGTGCCATTTCACTTGCAGAAACAAATGCAATAACTTTTCTTTCTAGAGAAAGTCTTTATTCCACTATGTAATATAGTATGAGAAAAGTGAAAAAATTCTAAACATATTTTCTGCTTTTTAATAAGACAGCGATCTCCTCAACTTCTTGCATATGAGGAAGAATATATCAAATAATTCATCTGCCATCGCAATATTACCAGTTGGAGTCTAGGACAACTCGCCATGGCCAATTCACCATGGGACATTTCAATATTGTATTAATTGTCTCATTCAGTTACTTTTATTATTGTAGACCACATTTTCACAAAATTATTATAACTCTTGTATTTCTGGATTGACTTTATTATTATTATTGGCCATGATTCCATCAACATTAATTTAACTTTTGTATTTGTTGAATTGTCCTGCAATGAGTTATCTACTGACAAGTTTGCCATGGCGAGTTATCCTTCAGCATGTTGGCCATGACGAGTTATCAGATTAACAGAGTTGTAGGCCTTCTAGTCAAATCCCCTACCCAAGCAGGAGATCCTACATCATTTCTGACAAGTGGCAGTCCAGTCTCTTCTTGAAAGCTTCTAGTGATGAAGCTCCCACAACTTCTGAAGGCAAACTGTTCCACTGTTGATTGTTATCACTGTCAGAAAATGTCTCTTTATTTCTAGGTTGAATCTCTCCCTGATCTATTTCCATCCATTATTCCTTTTCTGGCCTTCTGGTGTTTTGGAAAATAGGTTGACCCCCTCCTCTCTGGGACAATTGTCTCAAATGATAATTCATTTTTCATAAAATTTTCTATGTGGCTTTATATAATTTTTCTCAGTTCCTCTAAGGATGAATTATGACATAATGTAATGCTTGCATATATCAAAACAACCAGAAGTTGTGTTCCTAGGTAGCATTTTAAACAAAAGCCATGGTCTTTCATAGATTGATAGATGTGTTAAACTCACAAAAGATTGATCAAAACAATTTATAGCAGTGTTCATAATATAGATGATATAAAATCTAGCTGATCAGTATTTAATATCAATTATTTCAAGTAATACTTTTGCAATAGTGGATTTTTTAATAACTATATCATTAAAATAACTTGAGACTTGCAAGTCAAAACAACTCCTGCTTGGTTTGAACATTCAAATTCCAATAAAGGTTGTTTTCTCTTTCATAATAGTTATCAACCTTAGATATCCTTTATCGGTACTGTATGCAATACAAAAATGATTGATTCATTTTGCTCAATATTACAAGTAGTCCTTGACTTACAACAGTTTGTTTAGTGATTGTTCAAAGTTATAATGGCACCGAAAGAAGTGACTTAGACCAGTTTTCACATTTATGACCATTACAGCATCCCCATGGTCATGTGATCAAAATTCAGGTGCTTGGCAACTGGTTCATATTTATGACCGTTGCAGTGTCCTGGGGTCAAGTTTTTTGTGACCTTCTAAGAAGCAAAGTCAATGGAGAAACCAGATTCACTGAACAGTTTGGCTAATTTAACAATTACAGTGATTCTCTTAACAACTATAGCAAGAAAGGTTGTAAAATGAGGCAAACCCACTAAACAAATGTTTCACTTAGCAACAGAAAATTTGGCCTCAATTGTGGTTGTAATTTGAGGACAACTTGTCCGATTCCAAAATCTGATATTTCTTTTCTGTATCTTGAGAATCTTTGAAATAAAATGTTGGAGGATTAAATCTATATTTGGTTTGGGACAAAAGAGACTAATAGAAAACAAAAATTGTTCTTCAGGAATTACGCCATCTCCCCAAAAAATCTAACTCTAAAATTTTTTTCTAAAGCAATAGTTTACAATAGAGGCATGTGCATTTGTATATCTCACTTTCTCTTTGTGTGTATATTGTATGTACTTGGTGAGGGGGAAATGTACCAGAAAAGTCCAGCTCAGAGAATTAAATCTCTGCCAGGCACAGGTCTAAATTATCATAACTAAAATGTTTCAGATAAAATATGCTTTGTAACAGGATGCAGCCTTTTTGGTATTCAATAAACTCACCTGCTCTCATAGAAGTAGAATGTTCATATTCTTTCCCAATACAGTGCTGATGGAAACCACAATTTTCCTGCATTTGGGGGCATTTTTTATTCTTCAGAGATTGTCTGAGCTTATTTCCTACATCAAAATATTTAAAAAGTTTAATGAGAATAAACATTCATTAATTCAAATAAATTTAGTATAAGTTTATGTCTATCCAGAACCATTTTTGTATACTGTTGATTTTTTACATTTCTCCAGAGCAATGGATTGACAAATAAAAGTATTATAGTTATAAACATTATAATTTAAAAAATTAAACATAAATGCTTGAATTCTGACATTTCAACTTTTTAAAAGATTCTTTTAATTAGAATCGAACTGCAAAATTTCCAAACAATGCATTTGACTGTATCTTGAAACACATTACTACATATCTGGTTGGGAAAAATGCAACTTGAATGGTTTTTAGTCAGCTCACTAGTACTAATAGTATATACTAATACTAATAGGAGCCTCTATGGCACAGTGGTTAAAGTGAAGTACTGCAAACTACTTCTGCAGTCAGCTGCCTACAATTTGGCAGTTCAAATCTCACCAGGCTCAAGGCTGACTCAGCCTTCCATCCTTCCGAGGTGGGTAAAATGAGGATCCAGATTGTTGAGGGCAATATGCTGCTTAGAGAGGGCTATAAAGCATATAAAGCGGTATATAAGTCTAAGTGCTATTGTATTATATTAGTAGAGGCTTTGACCAACCATGAAACTTGGGAGGAGACCATGGAAAAGTCCCTATCTTATTCTATACACCATTGGAGTGTTAGAAAAGTAAAAGAAATTCAGGGCAACGTGTAATAATCAGTACCAATTACATCATATTTTAAGCAGAATACATTTGACACAGTTGGAAAGAGTGAAGAATTCAGGTTTATTGTTTCTCATTTTTCCATCCTGGTTTGTTTCTTTCTATACCTGCATTAGATAGTAATTTTTTTTAAAGTCAGCAATATTGTTATTCCAGGACCTTTTTCATACTCATTGCTTCTAATACACATTTTTTTATATAAACTTTTTGTAGTTGGAATTTTTTTTCTTCATAGCCATTCTTGTACGTTAACTTTGCCAACATACATTTTACATATCTATTACTTCTAATATAAGCATTTACATATTTTTTTTTTTAAAAAAAATCAAATAGCTGCTCACCAAATTTTTGAAAAATCTAATTCTGGTTTATGTGCTGGTTCAAGAAGAATGAAACAGTCAATTTTGCATAAAAATGTGCAGTAGCTATTTTTTCCCCCCTTCCATAATTTTCTCCTGATCCCATTTGCCTAATGGCCCTAACTCATCGGGAACATAGTGCCAATGGTGATAGGAGAAGTGGCCCAAGAGATGCTCTGTCAAGAACTAGCACAGCAGGGGTGAAATTCAAAATGTTTCCCTACTGGCTCTTTGGGCGTGGCTTGGTGGGCATGGCTTGGTGGGACTTAGTCTCTAAAAGGAAAAAGGCATGCGTGTTGTGGTCAACTGATTCAAATCATCCCTACCACCTCTCCCGAGGTGATGCGAATTGGTGATGCGAATTTCACCACTGTAGCACAGAAGGCTCAAGGCAAAGTAAATGTGGATCAGCAGAAAGCATTTCCGCATCCCTGTTGTAACTGGGGGACTGCAATATTCTTTCACCAACTATATTGCTAATTGCAAAATCCGCCTTTCCTATAAATCACAGCAGATAATTATCATGCCAATTTGTGACTTACTGCTTCTCTTGCTTTTCTTGAGCCAGCAAATAACAACAAATCCCAAAACAAGCATGGAGGCTACTGAACACAGGAGAGCAGTAAAGATAATGGCAGATTTTTCTGATACAGCAACAGGAGAAACAGTAAAAGAACTTGATTCAACAGATAAGGCAGCACCTGAAAAAAATAAAACATATAGCTTAAAGTAATTAAAACAAAGAACACATGCTTTAAACCTAAACAAATATCACAAAAAAGGAAATTGTGTCTCAGACTGTTTCACACAGTAAAACAAGGAAGCCATTAGGAACATGAATAATAAATATCAACATGCTAATACTTGATTATCTTTCTCAACAGCTTCCTTTACACTTATGTAAAAGTCCTAGGGAAAAGTCCTACCCAGTCTCAGTCCCAACCATACTCTCAGTCTCCCTTTAAGTGAAAATGTCAGCAGATGAAGCTGAATGCACCTGCAAAGACATACTGTTTCATAAAAATGCAATTCAGAAACAGACAGTCTGTCCATCTTATTTTTACTGGTGCAAAGAATTAATTTAATACCTTGAAAGTATTGTCCCCTTGGCCTATTTCTTGAATCTATTGCTTTTATAGGGCAATTTTGGAGAGCTCCAAATATTATTTGGTCTTTGATCAGGCATGTGTCCCTATAATACTTTGATAGGAATATAGGTGAATCCCCAAGCTGTAGGCTAGACTAGGAAATTTAAAAAAAACCTAGAAGAAAGAAGTAGTAAACATTTTCCGTTTCCAAGGAATCTTCATTGAGGTGTCTATGAGATTACTGGGATTGGAGTTTTGACTCAAAAGATATTTAAATATGCAATGTGTTGGAATATTAGTAGCTCTGGTTGGTAGTTAAGCTGTTGGTTTGAGCTTCAAGCTTGGCAATTTAACTGCAAATGTTTTGTGACCATTTGAGGAGACATTGTCAGTGTGTTTTGAATTGCATTTTGAAATGTAGAGAAATGCACAAGTACATCTATACAGTTCAGATATGGCTGATCTTTCCTTATTGTATTGTTCCAAGTGTAACATTTTATGGTTTTTTAGCTAACTGACTTTTGATGAGGCCAATTCTTGCTTCCTGTTTCAACTTTCAGTTACAAATGGCATATTCTATCTTTCTGGTAGGCATCAAAATTCTCCATAGTTTTTCTTTGTTTGATAGGAGCAAGGGTGAAAAGTTGGTTTCTTTTTGATATGATTATTTTCTGAGAAACAAGGTGGCTTGCCAATGGCTAGGATAAAAATGGGTTACTCTTTACCTTCCCTTTTGCAAGATACTCATCAGTAGGAAAAGTAAAAGATCTCCTGTGACAGGTATGCTAAGAATTTCATATGTGAAATGAATTACGTCTCTTGAGAAATGTTTTGACAACATGTTGAACCAATATAAATTGCTCTGTCATTCATTAATCAATACTACACACTGAAACCTTCCATATTTCTGCCATTCATTCATTCATTTATTCATTCATCTATTCAATTCAATTATCCAGTTTGTATATTCATCTATCTCAAATTCATGGCTCTGGGCAACTAACAACAGTAAAAAAAATCATTAAAACACATTTACTATAAAAATGAGACACACATTCAGACTCACACATAGCTGAGGTACAAAAAAGAAAAAAATAGAACCCTCAATAAGAAATTAACATAACCATTACACAAGCTTTTCATCACATTTTTCTCACCAAATTTAAAATTCCGTATCCAATTTCTAAAATAGAATCAGTTCATTATGAATTTTCATATTCAATGTATTTCTCAATGAATTTCTCAATGTATTTGTCCCTACAGACCATTACTGAAAAAAGTTATTCTGCAATTATCTTAAACAGTTTATTGATGTATACGTGTCTGTGTGTGTGTGTGTTTTCGTTGATTTTCACGGGTACAGGTATGCAGGTCTTGGTGTGTTTGGGTCTTTTTGCATGTAAGATTGAGACTATCTGGGCAACGTTTCGACAAGATCTCACTCACCATCTTCAGGCTGGTGCTTTCGGCTTTGTGCTTGTGCGAGCAAAGCGTGATCTGATCTGCTGTCTCCCTATATATACTGGTGGGGAGGTTTGCTGTGTTGTCATTTCTTGATTGGTTGATGGAGTTGATGTTTGCAGATTGGCTGGCTTTTTCTTAAGAACATGTGTGGCTGAGGTATTGGTTGTGTATCTATCAGCTTCCTGTGTTGTAACGACTTGGGTAATGGGCTGTGTGATGACCTTCTGAGTTCTTGTGCTGGGTCTTGTGCTGTAATCTCCTGGGTCATAATGACCTGGGTAATGGGCTGTGTGATGACCTTCTGAGTTCTAATCTTGTGACACAGCCCGTTACCCAAGTCATTATGACCCAGGAGATTACAGCACAAGACCCAGGATGTCAAAACAATAGAACTCAGAAAGTCATCACACAGCCCATTTTTTCTTGAAAAAACATTACTAATGATATTGTTATTTTGCATGTATATATGCTGTGTGTGTATGTGTGTGTATATATATATATATATATATATATATACATACATACATACATACATACATACATACATACATACATACATGCACATACATATATCTGAAGGTTTTGGAGTGTTCGGGTCTTTTCCTGTGTAAGATTGAAAGCACCAGCCTGAAGATGGTGAGTGGGACCTTGTCAAAACATTGCCAAGATACTCTCAATCTTACACAGGAAAAGACCTGAATACGCCAAGACCTGCATACCTGTACCCATGAAAATCTATGAAAACAAATACATATATCTCTAGATACTGCTAGTAAGTTTGGCAACATATAACACAACACAAGCACAATTTAATGAAATAAATAAAATACATATATACAATAAAGTTTTTGATATCCTTGAGAAAGCATATGAGAAGGTTATAGGAAGGCTTTGATCTTATCCATTGCCTGCTTAATTTCAGAAAATGTTTATTATATGATATTCATTAGACTTTTTATTAGATAGGCACAGGGGTGGGATGCTATAGATTTGGTCCAGTTCAGTGTCTGCTGCTCTGTTTGGCCCAGATGCCTGCCCAGGCTCTTGGCTGCCCTTTATTTCCTGCTTTTTCAACCTTAGTTGCTTTGCGCGGTACAACTGAGGTTGAAAAAACAGGAAAAAAGCAGGAAAAAAGAAGATTTTCAAATGCTGCGCACTCACGCGCAGCACTTGTCAGCTGTCCAGGCAGCATAGTTGAGGTTTTTAGGAAATGGTCTACACGCGCACGCAAAACGCACTCTCACCAGAGGTGGGATTCTACCTGTCAGAGAAATAGCAAATTGCGCCACTGGCTGGCCCCACCCCGCCCCACCCCGCCCACTCACTCCTTACCTGGCATGCGTGCCATTAAACTTGCCTGCTAAGTTGCTATTTTTCCTTTTTTTCCCCTGACCATCAGCTGTTCTGCTGTGCTGGGAGATTTAGATAAACTAGAAAGCAGGAAATCGTTGGATTTCTTGCTTTCTAGCTAATCTAAAAGCAGAAGCCTGAAGGCTTCTATTATTCAGTGCAAACTCAGGTAGCAGATGGCAGAAACACATCTGTGATTCTGTGAGCAACTCAATTCAATATTTATATACATAGTGTGTTGTGAGTTAATTTTGTGAGTTTGCTTGCTAGCAAATTTTATGTGACAAACTCAGGTAGCCGATTGCAGATAGATAGATCTCTGAATGAATCTGTGATTCTGTGAGCAACTCAATCTGCCTGCCTGCTTTGCCTGATTTGGGTAAAAGTTGCTCTTTTTTATAAAAAATTCAATATTTACATAAATGTTTATAATATTTACATACAAGCCATGCCCAGCCAGTCACATGACTACCAAGCCACACCCACAAATTAGGCCACACCCACCAACCAGTTGTTAAGAAATTTGAATCCCACTCCTGGATAGGCATCTTACCTGGAGGAGAAGTAACTTTGAAAATGAGGTGGCAGTCAAAGCAAGAGCTGGACACCATCAAATTCTGAAAGTTAGCTTGTCCATCTTGGACCTTCACTCTTGTTTTACCTGAAAATAATTTACATCCATACTTGGATTATGAACTCTTGTATAATAGTGAAAATTATTTTAAACATTGGAAGAGAAAGGTAAGTAAAATACAATATCTGTTTAGTAAATAAATCAAGCATAAAATATGGGTGGTGGAGTTTGAATAATTTAGTATTATTTTAGAAAACTCATGAACATCTACCTTTTTCTTCCATGCAATAGGATTTTACAGTGAAATCTCAATTTAGCAACTTCTGTTTAATGGATTTTGAATGCAACAGATCAAATTTGCACAAATGATGGAAACTGATACAAATAATGTAGAAAGCCAATTATATAAATTTAGATTTAACAGACATTTGGATTTAATAAACACTCTTGCCCCAATTTATTTATTTAAAAATTGGGAGTGCGATGGCTCATGTGGTTAGAACACTGGGTTGACAATCAGCAAGCCTGCATTCAAGACCAATGCTGCTGTATGAACTTCTGTCATTCACTCCAGCTCCTGCCCAGCTAGCTGTTAGAAAGCATGCAAAAGCGAATAGATGAATAGGTACCACTTCAGTGGATTCATTAACAGGGACATGAAAGGAGCCTCAAATTGGGCATCCCCTGGGCATGTCACCAGCTGATCTTTTTATCATGGAAGTGCTTTGGTACTTCTGACACTGAAGTATAGTATTTATTTAAAACATTTATGTAGCCACTAAAAAGACAAGTGGCACTGTGGTTCATGGGCAGCAGGTGCGGATGGCTGAGGTCTCGGAGAGCAAGGACTCAGATGAGGGGCCTGCATGTGATGAAGGGATGGGGCCAGGACCATCAGGGAGTGGAATGCTGCCTTTGGAGATTGTGGAGGCTGGCAGCAGTGATGAAGAGATCCCTGAGGAGCCTGTGCCCAGTACGTGGGCGTGCAGGACTGCTCAAAGGAAAGAGCAGTTGCAGCAGCATGGGTGACTCGGGAGTAAGGCTTCAAGGTAATGGCCCCTCCCTTAAGAGATAAAAGCCAGCTGAGAAACCGGAATTCTTTGCAGGAAGCAAAGAAGTTTTTGCACCCAAGTCTTGTGGACGGTCGGAATATCTTGATCGGTGTTTGGAGACTTTTTGTGTTTGAAATATTTCTTAGTAACTTTATCTAGTGTTCTTGGTAGCCTTGCACAACCTTGGCAAGGCTTGTTCTTATCAGAGACAGTTAATTTGAAACAGCCTTTTAACCGTGAAGAAACGAAATTCATAAAGAATCATTAAAAGGTTTTGCTGTTACCTCTGTTTTGTGTTTGTTTCCTTGGAACAAGGTTTTGGTCAGAACAAGTGGCTATATAAATGTTTTAAATAAATACTATACTTCTATACTTCTACTATCTCTGGATGCTCCCAATTAGAAATTAAAAGACATATAAAAACATTTCAAAATGTTAAAATAATAACCTGGTGTCAATCGGTTCTAATGTACAATCATCTAATTTTCTCCTAATATTTGCCCATTCTTTATAAATTACAGAAAGCTAAAAGGGTGGAGGCTGCCAAATTTGAGGAAGTAGAGTGTTACATAAGGCAGGGGCTCCAATGGAAAAGACAACTTCATAGCTCTCAACAGATGACAACATTTAGAGACAGGGATTAGAATCATGCCCATCCTATCTGACCTGGTACTGTACGACTGCTAGATGTCCTTAAGGATATGCAGTCCTGCAGATAGCCTGGCCCTATGCCCTATGTCATTAAAGGTGATGACCAGTTCCTTGAATTGCACCTGGAAAGAAACTGAAAGCCAGTGCATTTCACACAACAGAGGTTTACATGGGTAAAGGTAGGGGACCCAATTACTATGCAGCAATCTTCAAGGACAAGCTCATGCACAGCACAATGCATTAATATAGAAGGGCTTGTTAAATTAAGACTTTGCAGTACATAGAGGAAGATTAAAGATATAGGTGTTTTAGAAAGCTAAAAGCTACACTGTTGTTATAAGACTGAAGTAAGAGATTAAATTTTTAGATATAACATGACAATTTTTTTCTTTTCTTTTTTCTTTTTGGTATCATTGCTCTGGGGTAAACTCAGTTTTCTTTTTTTAAAAAATAGCAATGTTTTTTAAGAGGAAAAAAAAGAAATAAATTCTATGAACATATGGTTTTCTGTTGAGCAGCTTATTTGGGATTTCCACATCTTAAATTATCATATAGTTATTTGGATATTGTAACATCTTGACCACTCATAGCATCCTCAATTCATAGAAGTGCCAGTTTTCCAAAGGATCCTAACATCAGCATTTCTGCCATTTCTGAGACTGACACAAACCCTGAGTAATATATACTGTATTTTCAAAAGGAGGTGATCTCAGCTTTCTGGTACATATGCTTCAAAACCCAGAATATTATGGATATATATGGTATTCATCTCAAAGATCTCCTGGCAAGCTGGTATTTAATGCTGTAGAGAGCTAATTTGGAGCTAAACTACTTTGCAAAAAGCAGTTTGGCGGCTGTCAAGATGAAGCAGGCTGAGTATGTGTGGCAGATCATTTTCTTGAAATGCTAGTTACAACAATCTATAATTGTTATAGGTTTGGGCATTTGTCAAAGGAATAAATGCAACAAATGATTACATAGCGAACATCTGCACAGCACTCTTCTTTTATTCCTGGAGTTTATTATCCATTAATTTGATGTATGTTTCTTTTAAAGAATGCTTTGCCCCCCCCCCCCACCCGCCCCAATCCTGTTTAGTGACTGTCCTTTATTTGAGCCTACTTCTTCCATTAGTTTTCTTCTTTCTATTCCTTTTTTCATGAACTAATATATTTCCACTTGAAACAAAGAAGAAAAAGTGGTTTCTTAATTTGGAGGGGGGGTGGGGAGAAATAAGAACAAATATTGTATAATAAATAATGATGCTGAGTTATTCAACAGATTGCATGGAAGTATCTTATTGTCTGGATGGTTGTCAAGGCTATGACAAATTGTTAGTATCTCAATTCAGCACCTGTAAAAGGCAAAATGCTCCAGGTGTTTACCATTCTTTCCTAGTAGACAAACATCCACCCAGTAAAACAAGCAGTGCAGTTGATGTCATCAGCCAGCATGTAAATCACAATTACCTCATTGGCTTCCTTGGCACAAGGCCAGCTTAATCCAGCTGAGCAACTGCCAAGGTTAATGTCAGTCACAGCAATCAGGCCATTACATTCATTGCTTAAAAGACCACAAGGGGGGCACTGGGGATCATTAAATGGATAATTGAAAGACATTTGCATACTGAATTCCTTTTCTCTTTTCTCTGTTCTCAGTCAGCCACATATCTACCTATCTGGCCTACACAGCCCCTGGAAAAGTATATTTAGCACAATCAGGGTCCATATCTGCAAAGTCCATTTGCGACTTCAAATTGGTGCATAATGGGAAGCAGTTCTGTTGCTGCTGACGATGCTTATTTACTTCTTGTTTTTCATTAGCTCAGCAAGCACAGGAAGGGTGGGCATGTCACTACGGGTTGTACTTAATACCTAGTAGCCACCATTTTGAAAGAGGCAAAAGTACTTCAAACCATTCAGCCTGTTTTTTTCTCTTAAGGGTTTAATTAAGTCTGAGTGGGAAGGAGAGGCAGACTTTAACACTAAGCCTTTCTGCCCTCTTTATACTGAAATCATTGAGATCACTGTTCTACTCCATATTTGCTTTTGCAATATAACTTTGGCATAAAAAGAATATTCACTTCCTAGGTCCCTATCTTGTCAAGCCGTACAAAGGAAGAATCCTGCCAAATCATTTTTTGCTGGAAATCCCAAGACATAAGAAGCTAAAGAACATTTCACTTAGAGTCTACTGCAGGAGAACATTTGTAATATTGATGTGTGCTTTGGATCAGCATCAGTCATGGAATTCAGACAAAATTTCTAAACATTTTTATTGATCTTGAATGAAGTATGCCTATTTGGTACTTTTTACAGAGATCTCTAGCTGGCTAAAAGTAGTGTCTTGAATCTCTCTAAGTTGTGTGGAATTATTACTGAGGCAACACCCAAACTGATAAAAAAAAAAAACAATAGCTTTAGATCAAGAACAGTAGAATTGCAGACTATTATGAGTCTATGCTAGTTTTAAGTACCTCGTTTATATGACACCAAAGTTTGAGCAGTGATTCTTGTTCTTGGGTTTACAAGGCAGATACCGAACTTACTAGCATTCCATTTCTGAGAACATTTCAGATTGTCACTTATTATCTTTAAAATTTTATGTGACATGACATCTGGTTACTTGTTATTTTCCCTCACATGAATCTGCTCATCTTTTAATATAAGACCTCTTGTAAGAAATGTTGCTTTTACAGTAAAAGAATATTTATAAAGACTTTCTTAAGTGTGACTCCCCTAAAGCTTTCAGATCTGGACTCCATAAATCCTAGTGACTACAAGATGAAAGCAAAGAATCATGAAAACCCAAATTCTGCTGCCATTCAAATCTGGGTATTTGAAGCTCAGTGATGATAGTCATCAGCATCCCAACAGGGAATTCCTTATTTAGGTTATGTTGATAAAAGGAGCCATTTCTAGTTGAATAAGTGTATATATCTGAACTGCATGATTGTAGTTGCTAGATAATTTTGTATTTGGTGGATTTCCTGCTATTTTAAGTTTCTCCGTATTTCTATTCTTTTATTTCATATCAGTGATATATATCCAAACCTTTCAACATAATTTCTGGGTGGTTTTGGAGGTAAGCTGTCACAAACCATGGTTTGGAAGGGAAACCTAAAGGCACAATTCTCCGTCCCTGGAAGGAAGGAAGGAAGGAAGAAAGAAAGAAAGAAAGAAAGAAAGAAAGAAAGAAAGAAAGAAAGAAAGAAAGAAAGAAAGAAAGAAAGAAAGAAAGAAAGAAAGAAAGAAAGAAAGAAAGAAAGAAAGAAAGAAAGAAAGAAAGAAAGAAAGAAAGAAAGAAAGTTATTTGTCATTTTATCTTTTATATTTTTACTAGGTATCATATTACAGGGCTAATCAACTGAACATGGAAAAAAACTATAGAACAATCCTTCATATGTTAAGTGCAATATTCTCTTAAAACTGTTTGAAAGTAGTGTTAAAATATTGTATTAAGAAAGGACAGACAAATAAAAACAAATACAATAAATTGCTCTGGAAATAACTCCATAAATACTGAAGAAGGCTTACTGGAAAAACAAATCAGAACTGTTTCAGTTTCACTTTCTTCTCTGTTTCACAGCTTTAGAGTAAGAAATGTGATTTTAATGAAGTGCATCAATTCATGTTATTCAACATAGCTAGTCAACTAATATTGGAGCCATCAAACTTTCTTTTTCCTTTTACACAAGAAACATTTCTGTAGCTAATCTGATAGCACCCTGGGCTGAGTTGCACATTCTGTTTCATTCTGCTATGGCTTCAGGCAGCAAAAATATGAAATAGCCATCACTGCCCTGTGGTTATTCTTGTAAATTGAAGGCACATATTTGCCAGTCATTGTTCACATTGGCCTCTTTTAATATAAGTACCATATATTAGTGATATTGTTTAAAATGTACAGTCTGTAAATGAGGAGTAGAGAGAATTGTCTAAACCAGGGGTCGCCAACCTTTTGGACCTTAGGGACTACCAAGCTCATAATTTTAAATCCCAGGGACCACTAACCGGCCATGGCCTAATTTGTGGGTGTGGCTTGGGGGTCATGTGACTGGCTGGGCATGGCTTGTATGTAAATATTATAAATATTTATATAAATATTGAATTTTTTATTTTAAAAAGATCAACTTTTACCCAAAATCAGGCAAAGCAGGCAGGCAGATTGAGTTGCTCACAGAATCATTCACTGATCTATCTATCTGCCATCGGCTAACTGAGTTTGTCCATTAAATTTGCTTGCCGTGAGCCTGCACTGAATAATAGAACCTTCAGTCCTAAGGGAGGTTTGGCTGTGATTAAAAGCAGAGCCGAAGATCTAAAGACTAGCTAGAAAGCAAGAAATCCAACCATTTCCTGCTTCCTAGCTAATCTAAATCTCCTGGCACAGCAGAACACCTGATGGTCAGAAAAAGGAAAAATAGCAATTTAGCAGGCAAGTTTGCCAGGTAAGGAGTGAGTGGGTGGGGAGGGTTCCTGTGGGCCATATGGGCGGCACAGCCTTGTGTTTCTGCACAGCTTGGATTAATTACTTTGGGGAGGGTGCGCTCTGGGGGTGAGATTTCTCTGCAGCCCACCAAAATTTCCTCGTGGCCTACTGGTTGGAGAGCTCTGGTCTAAACTAGCAGTTGCAGAAGAGAGGAGACCCGCATAATCTCAGATTAAATAATCCAGCCTCACTTCCCATGTCTTCCAAGGTTTCTGCCTTCTTTGAAGGATAAGTCTGCTAATTTTAAGCTTCATGTAATATCTTGCAGAAAATTTGCTATCAGTTACAAAGAGAATAAAAGGAAATTACATTGAAGTTTGTACGTATTCTGTTTCTCTCTCCCTCTCTCCCTTTCCCTCTCTTTCTCTCCTCTCCTTTTCTCTCTCTCTCTCTCTGTGTATGCGTGTGTGTGCGCACACACACACATACGTGGTATGAATAAAACATTGGTAATCCTTAATAAAGATGAAGTTGTAGAAACAGTGAAAACGGTAGGTAACATTAATGGGAACCTACAACGAATTTCGGCAGCTATTGGAAAGAATTGTAGAAATGCAAGATTCCTGAGCTACAATTAGTATTATTTCTAAAACGTAAAAAAGGAAGGAATTGTGTGGAACATGTTGACCAATTTATCTGGAATTTCCTTTATTTCCCCTCTGATTACAACATTATGTTAATTCCAATTTAACATAATTATAACAATATCCAAGAAGGTCAAGATTTTAAAAAATAAATAAATCTAGGAGCCCTAGATCCTACATCAGTTTCTAATCTAAAGTATGAAGTGTATGTCTTTGAATTTCATACCTGTTTGTCCAGAAAAATAATTTGTGGTTGCCTCAGCAGTGGCCTTTCCACCACTCCATTGGAGGGTTGAATCCAGACAGAGATGCTGTATGGACGGACATAGAGGCAACTCCATGAAGTAGGGCTAGTTCCATTTCTTCATCAAGGAAAAATACATTAAAAGGAAAAGAAAACCATAGTTAATTCTGGTTATTTCAGGGATAATTACAATGTAAGATGGACGGCCAATAAATCTTACAAAGAAATAAATAAAAATTGAAATTGTTGCCAAACACCCAGAGAAAGAATGTGTGAATAATATCCATCTAATTAGCATGCTTCCAAGCTAAAAGAATGTCAAATATGAAATCCAATTAATTTGCAAGGTACATAGAAGTAGTATAGAACTCTGAAGAAACTTTTCCTCTTCCATTACACAGCTCAGGGTATACTTCTAAAATATTCTTCTCATAATGTGCATCACATGCAATAGTTCAGTTGACTGTATTTATTTAACAATACTTTGATTCTTTATTTTTTAGCTGTGCTATGCTTATAGGCACCCCATTTAGTTTATATTCTGGGAGTCAATCTGAAGCACCTTGGGGATATCTTTTGCATTTGAATTAAAAATATGCTTCATTTAGGGCCCACATGGCCTCACATCCTTTCCGATTCTTTTTGTCATTATCCTTTTTATATATGCTTCTAATCCACTGCTACAGAGTGGTAACTTGGGGTTTGATATTGCCTCAAAATGAAAGTGAAAAGTATAAAAGCTATTTATTCAGTTCTCTTGGTGTTTGCTTTAAAAGGTCTACAAACAATGGATTTATTGAGAGCCAATTCACTTTAGTTTAACTCAATTTCTTTAACATAATTCCTTTGCATTCTGAAGCTTTTACCACATTCTTTGTCTGCAAGGATTTTGCCCTTGCAAATTACAGTAGGGAGGCAAAATAAAATGGAACTCATTTTTAAATGGCTAGTTTAAACATCTATTACTTTCTGATATAACTATTTAGGAATAATATAGCAGAATAGAAAAGTGGCTTAAACATCTATTACTTTCTGATATAACTATTTAGGAATAATATAGCAGAATAGAAAAGTGGGTTGCAGAATATTAGGAGAGAATTATATATATATGACTTCTTGGAACTACTGTTGAAATTTATCATATATAAACAGAAAAACTGTTTTAGTGAGGCATGTAATGTAACAGATTCCCCCCCCCCCCCCCAGTTGCAGTAGTCATATTAAAAAAGAATTTTCTGTTCAAGAAAATAGTTTCAATATGAATCAGTTGTATCAGCCCTCAATAAGAATATCAATACATCATTTTATTTCTCCTGTCTCCATCTAAAAAAGCATTTGAAAGCCAAGGACTATAAGTAACTGACTATAAATCATTAGGGAATACACAGGGTAGTTATTATCCTTGTTATTAGAGAGTAGGCATTTAGCACCTAGAGCTACTATCTGAAGGAAAGAACTTGGAAATCCCATTGCCTTTGCAAAGACAGAAAAGTAGTATTACAGATTTTAATACCAAATCGTTTATCTATCCAAATATAATTTCTACTATTATGAATTCATTATAGAGAATGAAAATAGAAAGAAGTTACAGAAATGGGGAAACAGAGAGAGAGAGAGAGATCCACTACTATTGCGGAGAGAGAGAAATGATAGATGAAAAATAAATGTGGTGTATTAAATTTAAAAACATATGATTGAGTAGTAAATTTTAAAATGCATATGGATGGATAACTTTCTGTAAGGATTTCAAGGACAAATTCATGGCGCAAGAATGAGACATTCCTTCCAATTCCAAACCCTTTAGACTTCCTCTAGCTTTACCAAGCAGGATGAATTCCTTGCATCCAATCTAATCGTTTCATGTATTAATAAATTGCTGCTCTTTTTGCTGTATCTACTAATTTTTATAAATTGAACAGAAAGTACCAATTTTTCTTCCATCTTCTTGTGAAAATGATAGTGCCCCCTGGTGGCAGAATGCATCTTGCACTTGCAAATTTGCTTTAAACTCAATATAAGAATTGCAATGACCTTGTTTCTTTTGTTTCTCTGTCTGTTTAAAAACTGTTTAATCTCATATTAATATGTAATCCTTTCATGTATATTGGGAATTCATACTGAAATTAGTATGATGGAATCTGAATGGAAGGAGATGGAATTCTGGAAACTGGATTTACCATCTTTCTCAAGCCAATTGCTTTAAGTTTCCAAGATATTTTTTTTTTGAGATCAGGCAAATGAGATCAAGGACTAAATTCAGTAGTAATGGACTGGAAGGCAATCTCTTCCCTATTTGTAAAGGCCTAAAATTTTTAATAGCATTAATACAAGGTTTAGATGAAGCATTTGATTTTTAATGTTTCCTTTTAATTTGGATTTTAAATGAATATATAAATACATACATACATACATATATATAAATGAACACACACACACACACACACACACACACACACACACACATATATATATATATACATATACAATACCTTAAGTATTCTATCAAGAATGAAAGACACTGCTTTCACTTGTACATAGGCATTCATATTAAATTACAATCCATATTATGTATAGATTCTGAGCAGAGATAAATAATACAGATCAAATAATACTTATTTGATGCAGATCTTTTGGATTCGGGCAATTGATTCATATCATATTTGAAGGCTAAGTTTTAAAAAGCCAAGAAACCAATGTAAACAAAATAAGTTATTAGATGCATTCACTGAGCAAGAAAATTCCTATAGGATGTTCTATATTCCTGGTCAGTTTGTCCAGTTGTTGGTTAGACTCCTTTCTTTAGTTCTATTAGACTTTCTTAGTAGGCAAAAGTGCCATCAGTCCATCTTGTATTGGCTAAAACCATTTTTTCTGGGGGGGGGGGTGTTCCCCTTCATCTTCTTCTTGGTGCTAGACATATCTTCTCATTCTGAAGAACTAAGGTTTGGGTGATAATGGAAAGAACAATACTTGTGTTTACAAATGAGCTTCAGAACAAATGAGTTTGTTCCCACGGTAGAATTCCACCTCCCTCTGTCTCTCACCCCAGAGTGGTCTGTCCCTTCCAGCCATTCTGCGGTTGCTAATGGTAACCAGATGGCCCCTTTTCTGCTCCCTCAAAGCATTAAGTTTAACTCAAATTGTATGTTGTACAGATTAACAAAACTGTGGTTTACTCTGACAGTTTTACAGGCCTAAATATCTAATTTGGACTCTTAAAAAGTGGATCCAGGCAGGTCTCTACTTTGCCCGTTAAATTTAGCACCTCAGGAACAATAACTTATTAAACATAAACAGGAATATGCCATGGGAGAGAATGTGCCAATTGGTGCAGCAGCATATCCCAGGGTAATACAGCTTTTAAACACCGCACAAACTCCCTAACAGTTTCCTAACCTAAAACTAGACCGTAGGTGGTAGAATTTTTTACGATATGTTATAATAGTGCAATAAATCTGTTAGCTTAAAATCGAATCTCCGTGGCCTTTTAGAGAAATCATCATTAAATGCAAGGCCTTCTTAATGATGCCATCTTGGTGAAATTGTTTAATCTGCAAAGAGGGTGAAAGGTCACCAAATGAATTTTTTATAATACATCAACTTGACACGCAATAGGGAAAACTGTAATAGATAAAAGCAAAGGAAAAGGGCACTGTCTTCTTCTGATAGGTCAATAGCAGCCAAGAGAGTCACTCATCCTTCCACTTTTCCTTCACTGCTCTGCTCCTTTCCCATTTAATATGGACACCCAATTAATACCTCAGTACCATAGACAACCTCATTTTAGGTGAATTATAGCCATTTCTTTCCCCCTTCCCTGAAATGAAAGTGATCACAATACATCATAGCATTGTGCGAATTAACGTTAATTGATTCCAGTTACCAAGCATCGATGGGCCACTTATATAACCTGGGCCTTATTGGGAGCTGGAAGGGATGGAAGGAAGATTAGATTGCAAGGTCCGTTGCTTTGACGACGGCAGTCAGCTGACGCCTTGTTAGGTGGTTGTACGCTTCTATTGCAAGCCCCAGTGGGGTCGTCAGTAAACTGGAGTGATGTCCAAACATCATTACATGCTGCTTCGATATTAAAGCAAAGGGATTAGCACCTTATTGCAAGCAACCTGGATTTGTCATTGTGCTGTCCTTATCCAATTTCTAGCTGATAATGTGGCTATGGCCTGCAGACACAAGGTCCTCCAGCAAAGATATAAAAAAATTCCAACTGCCCAACAGCTAAAGTATTTAACCCATCACCTGCTGTGCTTTCAGCCAATTAGCTATTGCTTTCTTTAAAGAGCTGTGCTAGGCAGTGGGCCGTGGCAAATGACATGTGGGCCCTGACACCCTCACTGTGCCTTAATTTCAGGTTGCTTCACTAATTTCTCTAAATTAGCACATAGAGATGCAGTTCCTCTTTTCATAGGTCAAATGTATGTTGCTGTTAACTCATGTTGACTTCTGATATAGATTTTTAGTTTACTGAATCAAAGAGGATTGAAAAGTTCTCATGTCAGAATGTATTCCTATTCCAGCTGTAATTTTATTTTATTTTTTCTCCCGAGGTGCGCCTTTTTATAGTTTGCCCCCATTCTGGACTATTGTAAAATTAGTTCGGTACATGAAATTATAATGACAAAATAAGTGTGCAAAAATTGTTAAATGAATTTATTATCTCAATTGCCTCGATGCATCTAAAAGGAATCTTCCACAAGATTTAGAACTATGCCCATGTCTCATAAATGCAACAGTAATAACAACACAGGGATAGGATTTTGAATGTGGTAGTTTGGGTTTACCCTTAATTTAGAACTTCATATGAGTAGATCACAAGGAGATGGTTGCAATAGGACTTAGTTAATTAAAGAAGAAGCATACACTGCTTTTTTTCTGCATTGCTTCTTTCCTGAATTTTGATCACAAGTCTGCAAAGCTACAAGAGGAGATCAGAAAAAAATATTTTGGAGTCTGAGTTCCTATTAAGTTTAATAGATTAATAGCTGACACTGATCCTTTTATAGCTATGAAATGGGGAAATATCTATTAATAAGAAGATGCAAGCTGACATAGCTTTGTTACAGATGTGTATATCAGCATTTCTGATTCCAAAATTTAGAAGAGATATAAACCACAAATTAACATGGTCGTTTTTTAAATGAATAAAGCATAAAGAAATCCAGCAAAATTGTATAAAAACAAATACATGAATTTTAAAGAAGAATTAATTTGCATTAGCAAACTCTCCCCATAAAATCTGGCACCATTTAGGGAAAGAATGTTTGGCCCAAGGGAATTAAAGAGAGTTCACAGTTAATCTGGTCCAAATAAAAAACACCTGTGGCTCAGAATATGTTGAGTAATACTGAATCCAGAAAGAAGGCCTTTTAAATTAACAATACTGCTGGTGCCAAATATATCCAAATCATATTCTTGTTAGGGAATAATACTGCAAAGAAAAGTGCTGCATCTGCCCAAATCTTTGGACATCTTTGGAGGTCTTCCTTGTGGATCTCTAAACTAAGTGAAGTTGCACAAAAGCTACAAGGAATAGAGCTTTCTTGGCTGTGCCATTACCAGGGAAGCATGCCCACAATTGTATCAGTAAGAAAAGAAAACATTGCTGTTCTCACATGCATTGCTATAGTTTTCAAATTGGTTTAATTTTAAGTCCTTTCAAATTCAAATGTTGTATATGTTTTTTTTTAATCTTTGAATCAGGGGCAGCATTTTCAGAAATGGTTGTCATTGCCTCTTCCTTGGGCTGAGCAGGAATGATTCACTCAAGGTGACCTGGCTTTCATCTACCACCAGATCAAACTGACTTTCTAATATGTTGATATGATCCATGGAGTCAACCCTGATACCTGGTAACTGGAAGAACAGCATCACGTGATTTTGTGACTGAAGAAATGACACTTTCCTAAAAATGAGTGAAAGTAACTGGCCCAAAGTGACTTTTATGACTAAAGCAGGACTAGAAATCATGATTTCCCAACTTCTACTCCAGTGCCTTTCATCATTACATCAAACTGGTCCTCTTCTATTATTTATTAATTGCATTTTATTATCCCACAATGTTACATAAGATTTTACATTAAATATAAACTAACATTACATTAACATTTAATGTTTTTAGACATTCTGTAATCCAACCAGAAAAGTATGGTTATTGAATAGATTAAAAGCATTGTAAATAAAGGAGTATCAGGTAGTGCATAAAAATAATCCAGTGATTCCTAATTTAGTTCAAAAAAGATTAAGCAGTTTGTCTATAACATATCCAGTTATACAATTAATTGCTCCAAGTATTTTAATGGTGATATTTGTAGGACTTTTAAGAAAAAGACTTTTGCTCAAGACTCTGAGGCAAAGAATGTAACAAGCTGCAACCACCATCTCCATTTCTCAGTTGAACTCCATCATGGCTGCCATAGAGATGTCGCAACCATCCAAGAAGCCATTGTTATAATGTACATTACTTTCTTCCTTTTGAACTACTTCTCTTTTATCAATAAATGTATCATTGCATAAGGGGTGTTTTGTCTAAACTCTTTTGTCATAATTAAATTGCTCTGAAATAATGTTTGTGATGCTAGACAGCAATCTCCAACAGTGCAGAACCTTTAACCTACTATACGTATTGCTGAAGTGTGAAATTCTGAGCAAATATCAGAATGGGCAGATTGCTGTTTTGTACTTCATCATACTACTGTGTCAAAAACTTTGTCCCAGGACCTGTCTTTAGTAGTATCATTAGTAAACAGTTGGCCAACAAAAATGGTTGACCACATGGGTCTGAATGTGTTACTGAATCCCTATAGAATGGATGATCATATCCAGTCTACTACAAAGAGGTGGGCAAGGAATATGTTGAATGACAAATAAAATAAATTTTAAAATGTAAAATAATAAAGGTGGGATATAGTGAGAAAGATACATAATAGATAGATTAGATAGATGATAGATAGATAGATGATTGATAGATAGGTAGGTAGGTAGATAGATAGACAGATAGACAGACAGACAACCTGACATGAATGAAATAAAACAGGTGGCAACTCAGAAAAGCCTGTTTAGTAAAATCTGTTGAATTCCCCACCCCATTACAACAGACCTATGCCTGAGTAACCAATAAAAATATTTACATTTACTTTTGATTTTGTTTTAATCTGCTTTTATTAAAAATTACTGCCCTTTTTCATTCAGTATTTGGGGTAATACATTGTAATATTATTCCATTGTGTCAGCTGCTAATTTGAAGTGAAAATATATGCAATGGAATGTAGTCTGGATTCCCAAGAAGAAGAGGTTCCATTCCAAAGGGTAAAGAGGAAGCAAAGAATGGAGAGTTTGGTAGGGAGAAAGAGGGTTAAGATAGCTCCTCCCTAGGGATTTCCAGAATATATCTATACTTATGTAAATAATTGGCAAGCTTCTGTCTATAAGTGAGGAACAATACAGCAAACTATTCAGAAGTAATTCTACATTCTTTCTAGGTTCTGGGGGAGGGGAACAATATAGAATCTTAAAATGAATATATAACAAAAAACTAAACCTAAACTAACAAACTTTGTAACATAAGAACATAATATAAATTGTCTTATGTATTCTTACATTCACAAATAAATTCCCTTCTGAAGCTATCTGAGAGCTGCTGCACAGTATTATTATGAATGGTAACTGAGAAATAATCCCCTATTCTCTTCAGCAGCCCTTCATCTAAGAAAGGATAACAATCCTCTGCTTGTTTTTAATAGTATTATAATATTATTTAACACATTAAAAATATAAGTATTTAACAATCAGCACACTTACCTAGAATTTTCTGTTGTTGAAACTGAAGTTGAGGAAACCATCATCACCAGAGAATCAACTGGCAATCTGAGAATATGCTGAAGTCTCCCAATTTGTTGGGCATCAATAAGTATACTGGCCAAACTGTTGAATCTGACACTTGAATACGAAGAATCAAGTTTATATTTTAAGACGTGTAATGGATCACTGATTTCAAGGATGAGCACTCTCAAGCCATGCATTACATGGGATGGATGCAAAAACCCCTGTTGGCTGGTGCTATGATGAGTGAAAATGCATGACCTCTCTGGAGGGCACTGATATTTCCTCTTCATACTATTGTCTGCAATCATCCTTAATGTGTTTTCATTTCCTGAAGTACTGGAGACCGCTCTAATTTCATCCTGCCCAATTTGTAAAAAACTTGCCAACTGTTGAATGATCATTGCCTGAGCTTTCTCTCCAGTATTCTCGGATATGGTGAAAGCAATATGAAGAGCACTATGTGTATATATTTCTATAGGTTCATCCCAGTGAACAGCAACATACAGAAGATTCTCCTGAAAATTGAAGTAATTAGTTCCTGTTGTGGCATTTTCCCAAAAAAGGCTGGAAAAAAATAAGACTGGTTGGATAACGTTCTCTTTCACAAAAACATGAAAGCTCCTTGGTTCATCATAGGAGATAGCTAAAAGCATTCTGACAATACCATGATCACCATTAAAGTAGAGTCTTAATGACCAAGGAACTGGTCCAGCAAAGCAAATCTTTGAAAGGCTGTTTGATGGCAGTATAGAGTAAAATATCGCAGGAAGTTCTTTGGAGCAGAAAGATCCCTCTGATGTGGCTTCACTGAAAGTGTCCACAAAGGTACTAGCTATCAATAAAGGTGGAGAGAGGTTCCTGTGATCTAAATTAGTGTCCATATTTTCCAAAATCACCATTGCATGATCAGTTTCCTTACAGAAGTAAACATTGGATGAAAGCTTGAGAATGCATTTTCCTTCTTCCCTGTAAATGCCTGTTAAATAATAGTTTTTAAAAAAGGATTATCAGCACAGATTAAATAACTCTTATAAATTTAGTCACCAGTCTTCCAGAACCAAACATTTTTCTCAACACAGTGTTTGAAAAGCACTTGTGCATAATTTTAGTTTCCATCAAATGTGTTAGAAATGCTAGAAAAACAACAGATATTCATTTATCAATTTTTAATGAAAAAAATAGCATAAAGGCATTTTTGTTTTTAAAAAGTTGTCATTTATTTTAAATTGTGATATATGCAGTCAGTTAGATTATTAATGTGATCAGACTAGAAGAAATGTATATAATTTTGCCAAATATATCCTATTCATTAGGAGAACTTCAAATCTGAGACATTTTGATGTGAATTTATTCCATCTATTTCTGCATCAGTATTTTTAAAACAAACAATGATACCAAAAGTGTATTTTTTTCTCCACAGCACTTGCATGTTATCCTAAAATATACCTTGTATTTTAATATACATATTTTCATATGCAAAAAAGAAACTGTATTCACAGAATGCTATAGTTTTGTTGAAGCTAAGACTCCCAAAATTCAAAGACATGCAAAAGCTGAAGCATAGCTATGTTCTGATCAACATAAACTAAAAAATGCAAATCACATTTGCACATTTATGCAGCTTACGCAAAACCTCCAGCATTTTTAGCTGATATTCATGCAGAAAGTGGGGTTTGAATGTTATATTTAATGATGAAAATAAATGAGTAAAGATTCTGAATGGAGCAGAAACTAAAATATGGTTTGATGAAGAGACTGTATTTGGAGCACAGGCTGAAACTGATTTTCCTTATCCCAGGGGAAAAAAAGAAGACATTCTTAAGGATAGTTCTAAAATATTTAAAAGTTACCATTAAAAAGAGCTAGTGTGCTTCAGTTTCAACAGTAAATTGTGGCTTAGAGCATAGAACATACTACATTTCCCAGAAGAACCCTTGCTAAATATTGTTATTGTGAAAGAAAGTAACCCAGACCCTCTCTAGATTCTTCATTCTTCCATTTCAATACATAACTTTAAATACAGAAAATATTTCATAAGACATAGTTTTTAAGATGTTTTGCTTCAAACCATGCTAACTAAGAGTATGTTCATATGCTGAATATATCTGCTAGTTGATCAGATGAAGACATCAACCTGTTACCTTTCAAGTTAGCCTCTACTTGAAAGGTAGATTCGATATTCTATCTTGCAAAAAATAGCATGGCCATTCTTGAAATAAAATTGGAATTTGGTTGGGCTTGTAGAATCACTGCTCCAAATATGCCAAAACAGCATGGTACTGTCCTTTCAATAATGCTACATATGGCCAAATACAACCAGTGCTGGCAACTTCATTTTACTCTATTCTGGGTGACTGAAAACATTATATGAAAACCAAAACTGAACATGATAAACACCATGTGTACATTTGGAGAAAAGTAATTGACATCTGCAGATTGTGATTTGGAATGTAAGTTAAGGAAATGATAAAGATACATTAGCAAAGCAAATGAAAGGAACAGAAATTATTTATTAAAGAAATTTATATGGTCACCCACCCCATCCACAGGTGATTCCAGGTGGCTTACAACATCAAGAATCGCTGAATATACACAAGAAAGTGAAGCTGTCAACTTAATTACAAGTGAAAGGGCTAAACTGTGTCATGAAATATGAATTGGTACCAGCTAAGTTGCTATGTTGAACATATAGAAATCTATAGATTGCTGTGTAGAACATATAGAAATCTATAAATTGGTGATGATTACATGTTTCATTCTTTTGAATGATGAAAGTAGAAGAATCAAATATGAGTTAAGAGAAAAACAGTGGAAACTAGGCAACCTGTGTCCTGTTGGATCATTGTTTCAGAGATCTTTCCTTACCTAAACAGAGAAACAGAGTAATCATAGGCAAAAAAACGGTGGAGCAGGAATGACTCCTGCCACCTTCCCCGTTGATTTTCTTTGAAAAAAGTTGGCAGGGAGCATTGGAAATTACAATCACATGATATGGGTAACCATGGCAGCATGGACGTATGGCAGCAATGGAGCAGCCACAACTTCAAACCCAGGGAAGTCATGAGTTCTGGAGATTGGATGCTTTCTGTAAGTTACCTTAGAGTATGTTGGTTCAAGAAATGTTGCCTATGATGCGTTGTTTTGCCCAGTTGAAGGTTACAAACAATCGGACATTAGTAATACATAGATTCTGAATTACACAATTGCTTGTTTGTTTGTTTACAAACTAGTGTATTGAACAGAAATGACTTGCTATGATTTAATATGAAAAAATAAAAATAGTGCAAAAGCTTTAAAACCAATAAAAACATAAGGTATGCAATCTGGGAAAATTATTCTACTGGGTGGCATGAATAAATAGATAGAAATGAGATAAAAGAATGCTGAAAAAGTGAAACACTATTTGGAGAGCCAGGAATGATTGGTATAATCTGCTTAGAAAATGATTGTTTCAAAAACACAGTTGACACATTCTGAATGCACACAAAGAAGAGGTATGAATATAAATATAAAAATGTGACAGATCTGATCACTTATGATTAAAGATTATGATTAAATTAGCAATGATATAGGAGTGAATGTGAAGCAGATAATTTACTAGTATTGTCAAGAGTGGATCTTAGAAAAAATAAATATTTAAGAAAAAAAGAAGTAAAAAAAACTACGATGAATCAAAAAGAAAAATATATACCTTGTATGAAAATGTATTAAATTATAAAAGTGACCTCACAACAGAATGACTAGAAAATGGATGCATGGAAAGAGGACGTAGAAGCTGCTTGAAACAGAACTATATTACTTAGTGCCAGTGAAACATTCCTAATGGGAAGTAAGGAAGTGGCACTTGATGGAATGATGAAGTGAAAGAGGCTATGGATGAGAAAAGGGAATTATTATTGCAAAAAAATGAGGATGAGAAAAACATACTTTAAAAAGCTGAAAAGAAAGTCATAAGTGCTGTGAGAATATTAGAAAAAATATAAACTGGAGAAAAGTTAACATGAATGTGATTTGCTTAGCCATGCCACTTGTTTAACATATGTGGTAAGATTAGATTTGATGATTGAAAGAAGGCTGTTATTGTTCCTCTACATAAAAAGAGAAGAATCCACAGTAAGTAAAAAAGTATGTGATGATGTTTCACAGAATTCTGATTGAAATGGAACCAGAAATGCCAATTAGCAATATTTGGGAAGTACAGTATGGCTTTATGCCAGGCAAAGGATGCAAAGATGCAATTTTTTTGCTCTTCAGAAAGTCACTCAGATATATACAAACATCAGAAAGAAAACTGATTATATATTGGCTGAGTCAGAGAAAATGTACTGAATGGATCTCAAGTATGGAAAGTTTTTAAATTAGATTTAAAGATCAGAACGTCCATCACTCGCTTTGGCAATTGATTTCTGCTGAAATTATTTAGTTAGTTTTATACCATTCCTTGCAATTCACTGGTCATTCATCTGGTTGTGGAAGAGACCATTTGAGTCTCCATTATGGCCCTAGGTCAATGAGGCAACAAGGTTCCCAGGACTGATTCCCTTCTTCAGGTTTCCTTATTTATACCCAGGTAGCAAAGCAACACCTAACGGGTCTGAATGCTACTGGCCAAAATACTTCAGTTGCTATTGCTGTGCTGTTGCCAGTTTCACAGGTCATGTTTATATCCAATTCTGCAGCTTTGCAATTTCATATTCTACCATATCCTGAATTGGGGGCAGAGGCATTTTTATGTAAAGAAGTGTTTTTCCTGTCATTTTGAATCCATTTGATCTGAACCCTATGCAATATATATTGCCACAAACACTTCTGCACAGGCATGGGTGCTCCATTCAGGTGTACATAGTACAAAACTAAATAAAATTAAAAAATAGCTCTCAAGAAAGAGAAAATACAGCTGGAAGAACTTACAAATTATAAAAAGCTGGACCTGTGAAAATCAATTAGCATGTATTACATTTTTTTCCCCAGCACCCTAAGATTACGATGGCACTTTTAGTTTGAGAGGTTCTTGTCAGGAAGGAACTTAAAAAAACTGGAAGTCTTCTTGAACTATACAAGTTAATTGTTGTTACTGGATCCCCGCAAACAGCTGAGCCAACTACTCACATCCATGTTTCACAACCACCCATGTGACCTGTCTCTTGCACGTTCCACTTCTGAGCCAGCCTTTCTGTGAAATGGCTGGGATCTCCATTGCTCCTTTTGTAAGCAGGTTGCTAGAATCCGGATATGTTCCTTTCTCTTGCATTGCCCCCAGTCCCTCCTCCTTCTAAACAGCCTTATCTGCCAGTCACAATATTTGCGGCCAGCAATTTTGATCACTTTTCAAATGAAACCCATGCTGGCCTTGGTAATCATAATGTCATTTACAATTTGCCACAAAACACGTTTATTCAGTTAGTAGCACATCGGAGAAAAGAGAACTCCATATGAACTCATCGCTGAAGGCCTAATCTGATTATTTCCTCATGAAAATCCAAGCAGGGGTGCTCGTAAGTGGGGCTGGGAAGGGAATCGGAAAGGGAGGCCTGTGTGCAGCTGACTCTCATCATCAACACAAATAGATAAGTGACACAGGGTGTCAGGGGCAGCATCTAATTTGCCTGCGGCTCTCCTTGGAGAAAAAGGCCAGAGTGGACAGGCCTTAATAAATACTGATTCACCACTGAGGTTTGAGGTGACACAAGCTATTTACATTGAGGATGAAGAACCACACTGATAAATTCCAGAAGCTTCTTTCTAAATGATCAAAATTAAATCAAACTGGTTATGTTTCTGTGTGAGAAGAAGAAGAAGAAGAAGAAGAAGAAGAAGAAGAAGAAGAAGAAGAAGAAGAAGAAGAAGAAGAAGAAGAGTAGTAGTAGTAGTAGGAGGAGGAGCAGGAGCAGGAACAGCAGGAGGAGGAAGTGGAGGAGGAGGAGGTTTGGTAAAACTGGCATTCACATACCCGCTGATGTACACATGTGCCATGAAAAGTAAGGAAAACCAAAATGAAGGTGAACACCCAGGATCAAAGATATGGGAAATATTTTTAAACTTAAGTGAATGCATAAGATCAGAAAAGTGAATATTTTAAATCTAACTGTTATTCTATGTCTATGAAGATGTGACAGAAGATTTAATATGTATATGGTTTATTGATTTATTTTAAAAAATAGCATCTATTTTTGTTTATTCGTTCACAAAACCCTGAACTTCGTGGCAGGATATTTGCACATACTGGGTGACACAGAAATCTGCCTGCATCTAAGAAGAGACAAGCAACAATATATCTGCTAACTTCATTTCTTTCTTTTTTATTATTTTTCTGTCTAAGATAGTGCACTCTCCGCTTTGCTTTTTTTTTAAAAAAAAAACACATCCTCACATCAAATTTGTTATTTTATTTAATTTACTTTAAAAAAACACTCAAGTTGCTTGCAGGGTTTCTGACAAATATTAACTTTGTATCAATATTTGTCCTTCCTGTCGTGAAATGAGGATTTTCTACCTCATTTCACATTTGAAAAGAAAAATATGCCATGGGAGTCCTCTACTTAGGAAAAAAGCACCCCACACAACTCATGTCCTTTATTTAGAAAATTGCGAAGAAAGCAAATGTTTTAAAAATGTTCCTTAAAAATAGATGTGATACTTAAAGGCATGGAGACCTTCGCTGTCTTCCAACCACTTCTGTCACCTATTTAAAGTTCTATCTTTAACACTGAATGAAATATATTAACATTAATGAATTCTCCTTCAGGTTGGCACAAATTTCCTGCAACTAATTTCTTCAGTACTGTAGTTTTTGATAGATTTCAAAATACATACTTGTAAAGAACAACACAACTGTTTTTGATTAAAACAAAAAGATATCATCAAGTTTCTCTAAAATGCATTTTATCAACATAAAATAAATGTCATATAGTGTTATTTCCACATAGCCAGATTTGCCAGTCATATATTTCTAATGCAAATATAAATGCAGGTACACAGTAAAAATAAAAGTAGTGACATAATTAATGGGGCACTAGGTACACATTGTAGTTTGGTTGCCCTGGGCAAGCCATCAGATATATTTCACCATTAGAAAAAAAGACAAATAATTCAGTAAACCATATACAGAATTATATGTTTATTTTTCTGTTATCCACAAACATCACAAAAAGACTTTGCTGTGGATCTGTATCTTGGAAAAAAGTAGCTATGGAGTCTGATTTTAACTAAATACCATGCAAACAAGTATTAAACAGCACTTCTTTCAGTAAATATAAATTGGTTTAAGCAGGCAAATTTCCCAAACAAATATATTTTATCTATAGTTTCCACAATAATAAATGTTTCTGTAACCAGAACACACTTTTTGTATGCAATTTTTAAGATAAGAAATATTTTAAAATGAATGATAGCGGAATCCAGAAATTATGTGCCAATTCAAGTCACAAGATACTTTGTTTTCAATGCACACAATTGTTCATGCAAATAAATACGGGCACATTTCTCCTATAGTCTTCATTTGCGTTTGAAATCTAATTCAAACCTCAGTTTCTCTGTATCACAATTTAATCTCTGTGAAATTGCAATGATTCCATACAGGCTGAATCTGTCAATCATTATTCCCAGAAATGTAATGAAAAAGATAAAATTAATCATTTATCTGTGTTTAGAGTTTGTTTCAATAGGCTGTCCATTATATGAATGCTAGGTGAATCTGGGATTCAGCAACAAGTTTGTGCAAGTGAATGGAAATGTGATTTTATTTTCTATTGTTAAGTTCTACACAGATAAAAACCAGCTCTGCCTTCTCAATGTGGAAAAAAGTGGCTTAGAAACTTTACATGAATGCAGAATGACCAATACTTTTCAGTGGTTTTTGAAAATAAGTACAACCCAAACTGATAATGGGAATAATTAAACTTTGAATATGATATTTAAGATATGAAAACACTGTAGCTGATGTACAAATATGGAAGACTTCAATAATGACTAAATGTTTTGTACAAAAAGCTAACCCTCTCTCAAATGAGAGAGATAACAAAATAGAATGATTTATCAAGCAATAAATTTCATATGAGAAATTCATTTTCAACAGTATTTTCCAGAAACTATGCCAGAATCTGACCAAGTTGCAGAAATCTTCCTAATATATAAAGACCATGCCCAGATAGGAAGAAAGCAATTGCAACTCATTTTCACATTATTAGTAAGATAACTACACAGATATATCCATAAAGTCACCACGAATGACATCATTTTTCTTCAGGCCTGAACAAAAGTATTTCTGAATTTTTTGTACATGAAGTAATACTGGAAGCTTATTCCATATCTCATTCTTGATCATTTCTTAAAATCTATCCGTCCATTTTATCCTAAAGTACTCTAGCTATAGAAGGATCTTCTTTGGATCTTACCTTCGGCTGATGGTTTGCAATGCCAGGTCCATTGTTAATAAAGCCCCCTTATCGCTCATTTGATCACTGATGGGGGGGCGGACCTGGTGGGTGTTACTGAGACCTGGCTGGGCCATGAAGGGGGTGTTCCCCTGGTAGAGATGTGCCCAGCTGGGTTTCAGGTTTTCCATCAGCCGAGGGCCCGGGGGGGGGGGGGGGTTGCAGTAATTATTAAGGAAGAACTATGCCCTAGGGAATCCACTGTTCCTCAGACGACTGGATGTGAATCCCTTTTTGTGAAATGTGGTTCCGGGGTTCAGATGGGCCTATTGATCACATACTTGGCTCCCTGCTATGTGACTTTGGCCCTGCCTGAGCTGCTCGAGATTATAGCCGGCTTGGCAGTTGAGACCCCCAGCTTATGGTCATGGGGGATTTCAATCTGCCTTCAGCTGGCGGTACCTCGGGGGTAGCCCAGGAGTTCTTGGCTTGCATGACAACCTTGGACCTGACCCAGTTAATTAGGGACCCCACTCACATTGGGGGACATATCTTGGACTTGGTTTTTGTCTCTGGACAGTGGCAGGATGATCTAGGTGTAGGGGACGTAGTTGTTGAGCCCCTGTCATGGTCTGATCATTCGCTCCTTAGGCTCGACTTCCATACTGCACCCCCTCGTCGCAGGGAGGCGGAGCCAATACGATGGTTCCGCCCCAGGCGCCTGATGGACCCGGATAGGTTCCTGACAGAGCTTGGGCCATTTCCCGACGCTCGGACGCACAACCCAGTTGAGGACCTGGTTGCCACCTGGGATAGGGTGGCGGCTGGTGCCCTTGATCGGGTCGTGCCCTTGCGGCCTCTGACCCGATGCCGATCCCAATTGGCTCCCTGGTTTTCAGAGGAGCTGAGGGAGACGAAGCGCCGAAAAAGATGCCTAGAGAGTGGTTGGAGGACCACCCGCTCCTGATCTGACCGATTGCGGTCCTATATTAGGACCTATTTAGTGGAGATAGAGGCGGCGAAGCGTTCTCACTTCTCTGCCCTTATTGCATCCGCGGGGAATCGCCCAGCCGCCCTTTTTAGGGTGACCACTCCCTCCTAGAGCTGGGAGCGTGGGATGAACCTCTACAAGGGCGGGCTGAGGATTTTTTGAATTTTCTCCAGGATAAAATCACTCAGATCTGGGATGGGTTGGACTCTGACTGGGCAACTCCGGACGGGGGGGGGGGTGGAGTTTGGTGAGGTTATTTGGGGGGAGTTTGATCCTGTGACCCTCGAGGATGTGGACAGGATGCTGGGTGGGCTTAATGCCACCACATGTTTATTGGATCCGTGTC
Source organism: Bungarus multicinctus (assembly GCA_023653725.1). Classification (NCBI taxonomy): domain Eukaryota; kingdom Metazoa; phylum Chordata; class Lepidosauria; order Squamata; family Elapidae; genus Bungarus; species Bungarus multicinctus. Next base: position 157,409,813 of record CM042836.1, read on the forward strand.
CCTCCTGGCTGGTTTTGGCCGCCCGGGAGGTGTCACGTGGTTGTTTCCAGGGTATTATAAACGCTTCCTTGAGTGAGGGGTTCTTACCTCCTGCCTTGAAAGAGGCGGTGGTGAGACCCCTCCTCAAAAAACCATCCCTGGATCCGACCTTATTGTCTAATTATCGTCCGGTCTCCAACCTTCGCTTTATGGCGAAGGCTGTTGAAAGTGTGGTGGCATGACAGCTCCCCCAGCACCTGGAGGAATCATCCCGTTTGGAACCACGCCAATCAGGCTTCAGACCTGGGCACAGCACGGAAACAGCATTGGTCGCGTTAGTTGTTGATCTCTGGAGGGCCCGTGACAGGGGGTTTTCCTCTGTCCTGGTCCTATTAGATCTCTCAGTGGCTTTTGATACTGTCGACCACAGTATCTTATTGCGGTGGCTGGGGGGATTGGGAGTGGGAGGCACTGTGTTACGGTGGTTCTCCTCCTTCCTCTCCGACCGCTCGCAATTTGTGTTGGCAGGGGGGCAGAGATTGACCTTGAGGCCCCTGATCTGTGGGGTGCCTCAGGGGTCAGAGCTCTCGCCCCTCCTGTTCAACATTTATGTGAAGCCGCTGGGTGAGATCATCCGTGGCTTTGGGGTAGAATTCCATCAGTACACTGATGATACTCAGTTGTACTTTTCTACCCCGGGCCACCCTGACGAAGCTGTGGAAGTGATGACCCGGTGCCTGGAGGCTGTGTGGAGTTGGATGGGGTGGAACAGGCTTCAGCTCAACCTGGCCAAAACTGAGTGGCTGTGCTTTCCAGCGCCCCGATACAGCCAGCTTATTCCTTCGCTGGCCGTGGGGGGGAGAATTCTGGCCCCCACGGAGAGGGCATGCAATTTGGGTGTCCTCCTGGATGTACGGCTGTCATTAGAAGATCATATAGCAGCCGTCGCCAGGGGGGCTTTTTGTCAGGTCCGTAGGATCTACCAGTTGTGGCCCTTTCTGGATCAGGATGTACTTCGCACGGTCACATCCGCCCTTGTCATCTCCCATGTTGATTATGCCAATGCTCTGTACATGGGGCTCCCCTTGAAGAGCACCCGGAGGCTCCAGCTGGTGCAAAATGCAGCTGCACGGGTGGTCTTGGGGGCTTCTCGGAGCTCCCATATTATACCACTTTTGCGCAAGCTGCATTGGTTCCCGGTGGCCTTCCAGGTGCGATTCAAGGTGTTAGTGACCACCTTTAAAGCACTCCTTGGTTGGGACCTGGGTATTTACGGGACCGCCTGCTGCCACCGTCAGTCTCTCGCCAACCAGTGCGCTCTCATAGAGCGGACCTCCTCGGGGTGCCGCCGGCTGGACGGCTGGTGACCCTGAGGGTTCGGGCCTTCTCTTTGGGAGCTCCCTCCCTCTGGAACAAATTGTCCCTGGAGATGAGGACCATCCCCGACCTATTGACCTTCCAGCACGCACTAAAAACCCACCTATTCCATCTAGCCAGTCTGGCCTAGAGTTATGTGTAATGGTTTTTAATTCGGTTTTTAAAAGGTTTTTAACTTTCTTAATTCCCTATTTTTTAACTCTTAATGCCAATTTATCTAATCCTTTTAATGTATTTTAAATTATTGTATTTATATTTATATGTTTTTATTTGGCTGTTCACCGCCCCGAGTCCTTAGGGAGAGGGGGCGGTATACAAATTTGAAAAATAAATAAATAAATCTATAGCATTGTTTATTAGATTTTCCATCCTCCCCCCTTCTTTCTTCTCTTCTGGCTCAGGAGTATTTAACATTTTAATGTTATAGATCATGTGCATTTGCAAGCATTTGTATGACTATGTTTGCCTGTGATTGACGTATATTTTATGAGACTATTTACCCACACTGTCTGTAATATAATATACAAGCATCTGTACCCTTTGTAATAGGTTACATCTAATTTTTGAATTCCCATCAAATCTTAAGGACTGCTTAGGATCCATAAAACTTCAGTTTCTGCAACTGTCATTGGCCTATATCTTTTATACCTGCATATTTTATCAAACTCGGTCACAACAAAAATAATAATAATAGGTGTTTCTTGATTCTACCATTATGTGAAGAATATATTTAGTAATTCAAAAAACAACCCAAGAGGATGTTCCATTTTGAATCTGACATTTGTAAATTGACATTTATTCAAGGTTTAAAATTCTCATTCTTATTACTCTTTTCTGAGACAGTTTCAGTTTCTTTAAATCCTTCTTGAAGTGAGGTATCCAGGACTCTTGAGATGGGGGTCTGACCAAAGGGGAATAAAGGGATATCATTATTTCCAAAGCTATTTATGGTCCTACATTTCTGAGATGTTTAAGAGCCTGAACCAAAGGTACTTTTTCAAGAGGGAACTGGACCTGGATGACTGACATTAAGAGACTGAGCATTTTTTTTTGGCAGCCAACACCTCTTTGGAACAACTTCCTAATGGAGATCTGATTAGCTCTCTCCATAGTTCTAGTTTTTAGAAAAATGTCAACAACCAAATGATTTCAGAGAGCTTTTTAAAAAGTTTATATCTGATACCATTTTAATATTTTTCTTTCCCTCTTATTTTGATCTGTTATACTTATCATTATTGTTATATTTTATTCATTTGTTTCTCATGGTTGTAGGCTTGTATTTTTATGTTGTTTTTGCAAGATGACATAAAATTGTTCGATTGCTTTGGGATTAAGTACTTAAGTACTGGGTGAATGGATGATAACAAGAAAACCAAATCTGTGTACAGACACTTGAGTCAGAATAATGAATAGTCAGAAAAACAAGTTCTCCTAAGAATTGTGAGCTAGAGCAAGAATCCATCTGCAGTTATCTACAGTTCCATCCAACTTCTGGCAAGTGCTAATTCAGCACTAGAAGCTCCATAAGCCCAGGTAGAAGAATAAGAAGAAAGTTCCCCAAACACAACTGGGATGGTTTAACATATTGTCAATTAAGTAGGAGTCCCCTTATTGCAGAAGACATCACTTGGAGTCGGAAATAATGTAATTGCACCAAATGTCTTTATACTAATGTAATTACACTAAATGTCTATTCAAGTTGTAAAGCCCCATCCATGCCTAGAGAACAGTCAAGGCAGCTAATTATAAAACATACAATTTTTTTCTAATTAACATCTGAAAAATAACTAGCTATATAAAGCCATGTAGTTCTTAATATCTATTGGTTGGCTACCCTTGTTTTGAAACTGAAGTGTAATATTTTCATCATTTCTTTTGAAAGATAGGTATTTGCCTTGATAAAAGGAAAAACCAATGGAAAGGGGACACCCTGCAGCAGAATCAGTTTTAATTTTATTGATTGGAAAGCCAAGAGGGTTAGATTTAAGTTCTCCACTGACTCTAGGATCATAGCCAATCTCACATTCCTGTAACTGCTGGTGCTCTGTGGAGCAGCAGTAGTATTCAAACACCAAGAAGCCTAGAAACTTAAATGTTTACGAGGCAAATAATAGAGAGGACCTGTTGGGTGGGGAGGTCATTGTACCTGAAAATGTTAAATGAAAGCAATGTAAGTCAATCAGTGGGGGAGAAAAGACAATGTATGGCAATTAGCATGAATAGGTGATGTCGGAGGGGAGACTGGCCAAGCCAGGGGGAGAAGTGAAGTGGAGAATTTATCTGGAATCTTTAGTTGGCACAAGAAAGCAGGGTCCAACTTTATCTAGTCTGGCCCAGGTGCAGATTTGCCAGTCTGGGAAGATTCCTGTGAAATAGGCATGAGCAGTAAAGTAGCTGATTGAATTCTTCATGCATGGATCTAGTTATTCGTACTTGACAGGTGGAGATACAATAGTTCAAAAATCATTTTTTGTCTTATGGTAGGAGTGCATTTTGATAAATCTGCAGCCTGATTAAAACATCTTCCAATGCAATTAGTCCTTCATTGTTTCCTCATAAGCAACTTTCTTCTGTATCTTGAGCTGAAAATACCCAAAGTCTTCATCTTTTCTGTGTCACAGAGTTTTAATGTTCTAATGTTCACAGAGTTTTAATGTTTAATGTTTAATGTTCCTCTCCAGTTATTTCTGCTTTAATTTAACCTAAAGCTTACCAGTTTATTTCGATATACCCAGAGACACGCAAAGCTGCCTCCAGCCCTTTCTCCAGTTCTGATTGGTTGCTTCCCACAACAGAATGCAAAACTGCATTCTTTTCAAATGCACTACGAAGCCCTGGCTCCTTCGCATGATAACACATCACTTCTGTTTTGAGGATGAAGCTTTGATTTCATTGGATGCCAGATCTAAAAACAAATGAGGGTTGTGCTCCAAGCTGCTCCAAGTCTTCTAAGCCGTAGCTATAATGGGATTTGAATGGGAAGTCCTGGACACAATAAATCTGTGCCATATGTGACTATTTCCTGTGTCAGTTCTTTTCTCATAACCAGTGGTCTTTTCCCCCAACTTCCTCCCCCCCCCCCATCTCTTCCTTTCTTTCCCTTTCATGACCCCACACCAGGACTCTGAAATCTTGCATGGCTGCTTATCCGCCTGGGGCCCTTCCACAGCAGTTGCATAAATAAATGAATTTGACAGCAAACATCATAACAGTTAGCAAGAGTGTGTGCACTCACCACCACTGCAGCTTTGCTAGAGAAATGGAAGAGGAAGGAGCCTGTTTGTTACTACAAAACAAAAGTATGCTCTTTGACAAGCAATGAAAGAATTAGTCAAATAAACTTGCAAGGAATTGTTACCAGGTTTTGCTTTAAAGCAAGAAGATTTTGAGACTCTCATCTCCAAATGTACTTTTTCTCTATCTCTTTCTAAGAGGCAAACTGTGGAAAGAGGAATAAATTCTCAATTGAAGGTTGCCAGAATACACATTTCCCCAGGTTGAAAACATTAAGTCAAACTCAGTCCTTCCTAAACAGGTCCAAAATAAAATGGGATTCATCACACATACATCCACTCCTGCCAACTGCAACTGAAACTTTTCTCAAACAAGCACCGTTGAAAAGTGAGGATGATGTAGTCACTAAAACTGGTGCTCAAGGCAAAAGAATCTTGTCTGTCCTAGCATTCCAAACTGAGTTGGGAGAAAAATGATGCAGGAATGTTCATGAGAGTGATCTTTACTTAAAGAGAGCCAGGAAAGAGCTTCTGCCTGTAGCGATCGTTGATTACTCACCTCATTCTTCTCAAAGATAAGGTATCTTTTCTGAGGAAGGTGAAAATAGCCAGAGAGTGTGCAGATGTGCTATAAGACAAGCTGCCTATTCTGCATACATTTCTTGTGACTAGATGTGAAGTAATTGAGAAAATGCCATAGTTTTCTCAGCACTTTCAAAGGAAAAGGGTTTTTTTTCCCCTCAAAAAGAAAAAAATCAGTATGGTTTTGGTTTTTTTTTTTTTTTTTGCTAGAGGGACTTCTCTCATCACTAATAAATGATCCTGTTCCTTTACGAAAATAAAGTCTGGAAATCAAATGATTGCTCCAGAATGGAAATGTTATGTTTAGTTATTCAAGAATCCTTCTCTGTTAGCATAGTGTACCATGAATGAGAACAAAAGCATGTGAAATACCCACAAGCTTAACCACAAAATGTAAACCAGTAATCACAGATGATCCAAAACCACTGATCCTGGATCTGACTCCAGATATTTACAAAAGAACATCAATTTATAGTTTTTACAAAACATAGACTACCTTTATAATGGGATTAACATTTATATTTTCTAAACAAAAATTCAAAGTATAAGGAGGGCAGTCTCAAACTAGTGTTTACAACATCAGAACCACATTCTAATACCCTATCTAAGGTGCAGTTTGGGCTTGGCTGTTGTCAGCAACAAATAAATGAACAACATTCAATGCAAACTATTAATATTCCTAATGCAGTCTACTGTGAGAATAGAATGCCTTGTATATTAAATAAAGAAATATTGAAATCAGTATCATTTAGTTTATATTGCAAAATTTCTCTGATCTTCCTTTTCTATGCAACAACAACAACAAAAAGTATTGGGTTTCTTTTTTGTCAGATCATCACTCCATTTATGTCAGTAATGTATGGCCATTTCACAATGCTTCCATAACTATGGTGGTGGGGGGAATTTTTACTTCTTGTCCCCTTGCTTTTACTGCATTCACATACATGTGGTTATCAAACAGCTGAGCTCCTGTATTTCCCCTTGTGTCTTGCCTATTTCAGAAAATACAACCTTAACATAAAAGTGGCATTATTTTGAGTTTTGAAAGGAGTGACTGTTTATGGGCATCAATGTATTAGGAAAGAAAATCTATCACTACTTGACAACCTTCTTTTTCTCTCCTTCACCCTAATGCCAACAATTCTTGCTTAGGTTGGGTATCAAATTATCCAAAAGGCTGGGGAGAAAAGAAGAATCCTTTCCTTTTACTAGTCACTTCCCACAAGATGTATTTATGATTTCTAGAGCTGCCCATCTTCCAGCAATTACCCTGGGCAGCAAGCAAAGATTAAAACTACCATCATAACATATCACACATGATGTCTTGGTTAAAACAACAACCTGCAAAACAAAAAAAGCACTTCACTAGAAGTGTTCAACTAACCTTGTGGCCCAGAATTCCTGGAGGAATAGGCAGGCCTATGAAGGGTTAACAGGGTCAGATCCTAGCTTTCATATCACCAACCCAAATAAAAGAGCCAGTGTGGTGTAGTGGTTAAAGTGGTTAACAAACAAATGCATACATTAAATGCCTTGGACTTTAGGGTTAGGAACTGATCAGTAGAATTATGTGGAGCTGCCACCTCTACTGGATTCCTCTACATTTCCTTCCCCCTGATGATTCATGCAGCCTGAAGAAATCCCCACTTTTGAAGAACAAGCTACTATTTCCACTAGTACTGTGTTTTTAATATTTGTTTTATGCACAGTTTCAGTATTTTGAAAATAATACACAATATTTGTAAGACATTCTTGGTGATTTTGAAGAAGAATGTGTAGGGCTGAAAAGCTTTCATTTATGCTGTTTTTTATATTTTGAGCTGGAAGTGTGCAGCTATGGTCTGTAATCATTGCTTGTTTCCTACTCCTGCATCCTTCCTAAAATGATCTTTTAATGCTGCTTTTCAATTCCTACCAGAATAAAACAGTTTCCTCTGCAATGAAATGGAAAGTTAAAGCACAGCTTTTCTCCCCATAGCAGCTTGAACAGGCTTGGCACAGATAATGATCAGATTGCGTTTCTGCCATTACATTACCCAGTTGAAAGCAATAGAGACAAAGCTTGATCGCCTTTACCACCGATACAATTGTAATTCATGCATTAGTTGGACAGAACATTGCAGGGTGTTTGCACATAGAAAATCAGATTCCTTAATAACATACCAAACAATTATATTAATAATATGCCATGTTTCATAATTGCTATTCCACATATAACTTACACTAGTAGAATAATCAATCTGGAATTGCCTGCAGAAATTAACTTTGGAAAATGTCACAGTATCTTCTTGATTATAGAATTTGACTTTTGCCTCTCTGGGTCCTCTGTAGTTATTTTTGCCCCCATTAGGTAGGCAATTGGCAACTTTCTGACCTCTGAGATGTGAATCCAGGTTTGGGGGCCAATATCCAGTTAACTTTGACACTCTTCGTGCTAATAGATCTCCCCAAAAATTGAACATTTTTTTGTAGAACATTATAAACTTATCAAAATGCTTAATAAGATTCCCCAAGACTAAAGTGCTCCCTTTTTAAGACTTTACACTTTAGGCTTAATTCTATTGTTAAATGTTTTTAGTGGAGCTCTCAAAAAGGCAAGCAAACTTGTACAAGTTGATAAGATACAAACAATTGGGGGTTATGGATGCTGAGGTCCTACACATTTGGGGCACAATCAAGTTGGAGGAACTGGTCCAAGACTTAATTGATTTTATTGTCCAAAGTGGCAACAAAAATAAATAAATAAATAAATAAGGATGACAGTCATTGACCAAGCTTGTCATCCACTGATACCAATTGTGTGTGTGTGTGTGTGTGTGTGTCTGCAGTGATTTCCAAGAAGTTGTTTTACAAATTAGTCATGTGCAAAGCTAAATTTTGTGGACAACCCAAAAAGGCTCCATGAATTGTGTTTTGTTATTTTACTTAAGAATGTACACTTTGTCTTTCCAGCCAAAGATGCTTGTTTGCAGTGAAAATTAGAAGCAATGCAGTCAAGTTTCATATCCTGGAGCAGTTTGCGTACTGAAACTATTTGGCATTCTGTACATTTTCTTTGAAAGTAGAAAATAGCATATGATCTAAAGTTATATTAGACCAAAATATATGACTTATTTTCTGCAAACAAGTAATAACCATTTTAGTTCAATAGAAAATAAAGGCAAAACTTCTATTACTAGCTCTAATCAATGGATTTTGAGGATCAGAATTTCTTACAAATGCCAAAAAATAGCCTACAACAATTATAAATAGAGAAAGCTAAATAAGGAAACAGTGAAAAGGAAAAGTTTGAGATTCTGATGGATTTTGAGGATCAGAATTGTGGCTATATGTTTTCAAAATTTCTTTCAGCTGAAGGTGCAGAATAGTTTAAACAGTGTTGACGTGTTTTTGTCTTATACAGGTATCTATGTGAAAAAATAACTCTTCAAAAGAACAATTTAAGATTTCTAGATGCATCATTATGGTAGTATATTTTTATCAGGATTTATAAGCAGCAAGCAAAGTCTGTCACAGAAGGAAGAGAAACCCTTTTTTTAATTAAAAATACCTTCTGAAACATGTCACCTATTAAAGAAGTACTTACCATAGAAGATGAAAACTAATACCCTAGGGAATTTGGCTTGCTTATTTATAATTTATCAATAAATAAAAGAATATCTTATACAGTGCCAACTATCTTGGTTTGTTCATCTATAGTAACAATTTGAATCCCAGCACACAAAACTGAAATGATGAATTACTGATGCTGATGCCTGCACTTCCTGTTCTCTATCTCACTGTTCCCAAATTAAGTTGGGAGTCAAGCATCAAGTATTAGATAACCAAAAACTCCCATAGCAGCAGTGGCCCTTAGCAAAAAATCCTTTCCTGACTCCCTCAGTTCTTTGGGATACTTTCAGCAATAGTGACAATCAGCAGAGCTTTCATTAGCAAACTGCTAATAGTTGAACCTCATAATTGCATGGAAAGGCCCAAATCTGAAAATGGGAAGGGAGGAAATCATAGAAGAAATGCCCAGATCGCAGAAACATGGGTTTGATGTGTCAGAAGTGTAACAGATGGATGCTAAAAAGACACATACATTTTGATGGGCAGAAAGACAAACTCAAGATTCTGATAATTTTCCACATTTGGGATCACCAACAATCCATTCCAAATTACAGTCTTAACATTTATTGCATAGCTATCTCTCTAATAAAAGAGAAATTCTGCTCCTATCCTCAGTCCCCAGAAGTTCTCCTCAGCACAGAACGGCTTACTCTGCACGTAGGATTCCTTTCACTATATTGTGTATCAGGAGCTGGCTGAACATTCAGGTGAAGTCTTTTAAAACATGCCTAACTTGAGTCAAGCTTCCAATACTCTATTTCTGCAGAACACAACAGATATCACAATGTACTGGCTCAGGCTGTGCTGTTTTCCTATGTCCAGATCTTCCAAATAGGCTCAGCATGGGAGTGATTTCCTGTCAGCACTAAGATACTTCTTGATGCACAAAACCTGCTTTGAAAGCAGGCTGGAGCTTCTGGTGATTTCTGCCATAGGAATTGAACCACCTAAACTTAAATTCTGGCTGACCCAGATTTCTGAGATAGCACTACACATTATGCTTGCTATAGGAAAACACTGTAAATGTAGTAGGATTTTTTTCCAGCAACATGTAAACAGTGGATATCATGTATTAGTATACTTTTTTTGCTCAAAAGCAAAAATGTGAATTGGAAATAGCCCCTCTAAGCTGTGCTTCTATTCTTTTATATTTAAATTTGCCATCACCTCACCAATCTCTCCAATCCCATTCCCACCAAAATTCAGGCTGGGAAGCAGGGATAGCTAAACACTTTATCTTTCTCAAAAGAAAGAATGCTCCTTAAGACAGGTTTCACTTTTGGTTCAGGGCAGGATGAAAAGGTTTTCCTGCCTCCAATGAGATTTATTAGAGTTAAAAAGGAAGCAGTGATATTTATTTTTTATTTATTTTATTTTATTAAATTTTTATACCGCCCCCTCTCCCGCAATGGGATTCGGGGCAGTGTACAGCCGAGATAAAACCCCCCACAATAAATAGAATTTTAAAAAGGTTTAAAAGAATTAAATTAATGGCTGAGAAAAACAGTAAAAACAAGATAGAAAAGTTAAAATTATCAGAAATTTTTTTAAAAAATTTTAAAACCCTAATAATTAGTACTAGGCCAGACCAGCCTGTTGGAAAAGATGAGTTTTTAATGCACGCCGGAAGGTCTGCAGGTCAGTAATGGCTCGCATCTTCAGAGGTAATTTGTTCCAGAGGGAGGGTGCCCCCACAGAGAAGGCCTGCACCCTCGGGGCCGCCAGCCAGCATCGTCCAGCTGACGGCACCCCAAGGAGGCCCACCCTGTGGGAGCACACTGGCCGGCGGGAGGCCGATGTGGCAGCAGGTTTTTAGTATATTTGTTTTAGTATATTTAGTATATTTGGCAAAGAAAGATCCGGTATTTTGTCCATTGGAAAGGTTTCATATTTTCTAAGAAAATACCTTCAAAAGCTTTAAATTGGAGTACTTGCAAAACAATATTACTAATAATATAATTGATACATGTGCAAGAAAAACGAGCTGGATCTCTACCATCAGAACTGTTTTATAATGAAATCTTAAATGTTAATTTTCTTCTTCTCTTGAATATTATGACTAAACATTACAGCTGTTACAGAATTATGAAGTACCATGGGATAAATTTTAGAAATCAATCATACAATGTGGACAGCAATGTGAGGCATTTTTTGTCTTCATATGGCAGGTAAGAGTCGATAAGAATTAGGCCAGTATGGGAATCTTTTATTCTAATATTTGACCCATTCTTACAGGAAGCTAAGAAAATATCACTGACTTCACTCTTCAGTTTATAGATACATTTGCCAATATTAGAATATGATAGGAGCTGAGGGACCTTTTGATACTCCTGAACTCTAAATTTAATTAGCATGCAACAGTTTGACCAATGTTTCAGAGATGATGGAACTTGTAATACAACAACATCTAACACTTTGATATTATATTGCCTTACAAAAATCATAAATGAATTAAAGATACTTTTCAGTGTGTTGTACAAATAGACTTCGAGTCTAACATAACTGGCACTAAAAACCTATGAATTGTTGATGGGTATACATCATATCCTTTCAATCCTGTTGATTGTTATTTTGTGTATAATTCATTAATTACCATTACTTATACCCTGCCTTTCAGAATAACAGTTGTCTAAATCAGCTACACATTAATACAAAGAATTGTAAATAAAAGTGCAGTAAATATTTAAAATTCTCCTCACAGAACAGTTGGTGGTCTACCAAATCAATTTAATTCCCAAGTGCTTGGTGTCATAGCACTGCATCCCTTAGCTTAGTGATTTGCTTCTCTGTTGAAATTAACGTTAATTCTCCATGTAAACAAGGAAAATTAATACATTGTACAGAGTAATAGATCAGCTAATTTCTGTACATAGAAGTCAGGTCTCTGTTTCTAAGATGCCATCAAAAATTCATAAAAATGCTTTGGCTATCCCATTGAAACTAAAAATAACATTGAACATTAAAATATTGCATAATTTAAGTCTTATTAATTTTAACTGTTTTTAACTGTTTTATTAGTGAGATGGGCAACATATAAATTTAATTAATAAATAAATCTGTAATGAAAATAAGGGTGTTCTTAAACATTTACAATTACCATGAGCCCAATTCTTGCACTTAATTTGGTTGTGACTCCTAGTCCATGTCAGGGTAATGAGGCAAGTGTGTACAGGCTTCGCCTGAGGAACCACAGACCCACAACCTTCTCTCCCTGCTCTGCCTCTATTTCAACCAGGAAAGGAGTTATTCTTGGCTCCAAGTGGAATTCTCCTTCTGAGACAATTCACAGTTTTGATCAATGTGAATTATGTACAGTCATATGTGGGGGGGAGCTACATTCCTGCCTAAACCTGATCTTACGAGTTCTTCCTACAAGAGCTAGAACCTGCTGTTTAAATAAGCATTCACACAAATATGTGAAGGTAATGGGTCATGGTCCTAATTCATGTTCCCACCTCTCATCTTTCCTGCAGAAAGTGATGGACACTTTTGGACAGGGCTTTTGGACAATCCCGCCATCTACAAAGCTGGGTATATATTTCATTTTAATATCTTTAGATCAGATTAGCTCCAACTCTACTGTTTTCAGCAAGGCCTTTAAAGCTTGATTTTTCCATTAAGCATGGGGACCTGTGTTAGAGCCAGTACACGGGCTGCGTTGATTATTGTGAAACTAAAATCTTGGCTATGGTTGCATTATTGTCTCTTTTTTCATGTTTAACATTGTTTTTATACTTTGGGGAGCTTTTATTTTTACATTGTTTTTAATTGATGTGAGCTGCCGAGAGTCATATGTTTGAAACGGGTAGCTGTATAAGTTGATATAAATACATAAATATGGACTTCTCACACCTCCAGCATTTCCACACGCAAGCCAGTGGCCTTCAAATGCATACTGGGTAACAAGGCAGAAATCAGATGTCTCAAGTCCCTTTCCAGAAGGTTGATAATGGAGTGAGCTGCTACCTTTCATTCTTTCTCATAACGTTATAAGGCAGATGTCTCCACCCTCAGGCGAGCAGCCAGCCTGCCACTCAGGATTCATTCAAATTACACTAAAACATGGACCTGAACTGAGCATATAACCCTCAATCCAGGGGTGTGAGGCTGCCTGTAGAGATATACAATATTTAGTTCTCAGAAAATATCTTGCCTCCAGCAGATGGAAGATTAGAAAGATAGGACAAGGAGGCAAAAAGAAAGGAGAATGATTCCATACTTGTAGAGAAAATGGTAAGGGCAATTAGAGTCGCCATTTGAGTTGTGATCAAAATTCTGATTCATTGCTTACTGCTGTTTCACAAAGAAGAAAATAGTGGATGACTAATTGGTTTTTTTGACATGTCTCTTTTGCCTAGCTTGCTTATATAAAATATTGCATTGGGGGGGTGAGGAACGCCGAGAAGGATAAGGTGGAAAGAAGCATGCATTTCAGCATGTAAACATGGCTGAAATCTGTTGATTTCATGAATTGCTGTATGTGTGGTTGACATTATTTATAATTCCTTGATTACTCATATATTCCTCCTTTTCAGTTTATTAGGCTGAGGGGCTTTATAAAGCTCCCTAAAAATATCTGTTTATAATTGTGAACTTCTCAAGACAAAAATAACCTAGCTGGATGATCATAATACAGATGCTGCAAAGAATACACTTTTTGATGCCATCTAGTGATTATCTGGATTTTTGCAGCCCACATTAAATAAATCTAAAATTATAAATATCTGACCTGGATTATCACACCATTTGTAAATTACTTGCTATGTTTCCTTGATTATTCACTTGAAATAAAAAGCTTTTTCATTTAAAAAAAACATATATACATGAGGCAAAGAGCCAGCTAAACTCTTCAGTGCTAAAACTATCAGCCAGTGTTCCTTGACAGAGCTTTAGAAACACTACTCAGGATACTATTTTTGTTTGAGATAATTAATTCTTAACTTTCCAGTTTTAAAATGTGTGTTGTTAAAATTCCTGAAGCTTTTTCTAGTTTTATCAACTGGATCAATTATCTTTTCAAAATAGTGGGTATAATTGTGCTGTTTTGTACAACGTTGCAGAACAATTACAAAATGCACACAACCAGTACCTACCAAATCCTTCTTCTAAACCCTTTTTCTCATGATTGCTTTAAAGATGTAAAATCTGAGCAGAAGACCCAGCTGTTTTGTGGAGGTGCTCTGAAACACTGCTTCCTTTTTAAATCTAATGTGCTACATGTTGATATGTGGTCTGTCTATTTATCTATCTTGCAACTTCTATGAAATCACATGCAAGAACATAGGGGTCTTGCAATATTTTTCTCAACACACCGTTCGCTATTAAAGGAAAAAGTAATGCCTAGCACCATCTGGTGGTGTCATAAATACTGTGGTGCCTTTGGGTACCATGGTACCAAGCCAGTTCTTGCCTAAGAATATGGTTCAAAGCCTCTGCTTGAGGAAGGGGGCTTTTCATAAGCAGTGCCTTGCCTCAGGCTCCCCTTCCTCTTTCCATTCCCCTGGCTCTGCCTTCCTGACCTTCAGCAAGTGACTGGTTGCTGCTTTTTTTCCTGATTTATTGTGGCTATTTTATATTGTTATAGTTGTTAGCTACATCATGAATCATTCTGATTAAGGGACAAGATATAAATATTTTAAGTACATAAATAAAACTATATTGGATCTTCAAGTTCACATCTACATTTTCTAACATCCATCAAATAATTAATTGCATTTCAGACAACAGTAAAAACAAAAATAAATCTAAATAAGTAAAATACTCAGTCTCAGTTTTGCTCTAGGATGCATTGCACACAGAATGGTTATCTACCTTCTGGAAAGCTAAATATCCTCATTTCAGATGCAGGAAAAGTTTTGTACATCAATCCCTTATTGTTGTCTGTCACAGGCAGCACCTAATAATGTGGAAATACCAAATGTACTTATGGAAATATTAGATAGATAGAAGACAGATAGATGTGTGTGTGTGAAGGGAGGGAGAAAGACACAGAGAAAGATCACTACATATATTATAATAATTGTTTCACATAATGATCAGAGATGGCAGGACTATAGTAACCAAACAAGTGAAAAACGTATGAGATTAGGGGGGAGAGACATAAGCAAGTTTTGGGACAGTCTCAATACAATATTTATCAAAAACTGATGAGAACAAGGAAAAAAGGAAAAGAGAAAGGAAAGGATGAAGTTATAACAGAAGCTTTGTAAAGACTAAATAAGTTCATCTTTGTGTATAAGGACAAAGAATTTTAATGCTTTCTTCCACTTGTCAACCCTATTGTCATTTCATAGTGCTTCTCCAGTAAGCTTAATGGGGAGGTCAGAAATAAAAATAGAAATTACAGCACTGTGGAAGGTTGTTCCTGGAAACCTTGGGTGGAAACTAATCAAGAAGAAAAGCAACTTAGAACTAAGGATAAATTCCTGACAGAACAATTAATCAGTGGAACAACTTGCCTTCAGAAGTTGTGAATGCTCCAACACTGGAAGTTTTTAAGATAACCATTTGCCTGAAATGGTATAGAGTTTCCTGTCTAAGCAGGGGGTTGGACTAGAAGACCTCCAAGGTCCCTTCCAACTCTGTTATTCTATTCTATATTGGTAACAACTGTGTGATTTTAAGGGACTCTGGAATCCTTTCCATTCTGGAGATGCTGCCTTCACAGTTTCCATTTTCACCCAGTTAACCAATATAAAAACTCTCCAAATTACAGAATCCTTCCTTTTTTTTTCCTATGGAGAATATACAACTGTCCAGGAAGCAGAATAGCATTTGAGCAGAGCGTGTTGAAAAATTGATGATCAATTCAAGCTGCTGCTGGGCATGAAAGCTGTCCCAAGATCAATCTCCAGCTTCTCAAAGTAGGGCTGCAAAAGCCCTGGGGGGGGCCTGCCAGTCCATGTCAACAGTAAGTGCAGCAATAGGCCAATTCAGGATAAGAAGCTTCCTGTGTTTTCCCCCCTCAAACTACCACTTATTTAAACATTCTTTTATTATTATTATTATTATTCAGCTTTTCAACCTCATAGAAAGGCTCCCAAGTGGTTCATAATGAAAGGTAAAAAGAAAAATACACTACATTCAAAGTCAAAACATTTTAAATTGTTTTTAATTATGCTGTTTATTTTATTGATTGATTGTGGTGTTTATTTTATTGATTGTTAGCTGCCCTGGGTTGTGTGTCAATTGGGTGGACACACAAATCTGTTAAAGAAATAAATAAAGCAGTAAAACTGACAGAAATATAAAATTAACCAGAACGCAATGAGGCAAAACTTTACACCTGATTTTTCCAAAATCTTAGAATTGCATCCAAAGCTTAAAAAGGTGAGAGGTAATTCAATCTCTCTTTAAGAACTTTATGGGAGAAAAATAAAAAGCTCTGCACCAATCCCCAACCCACCATCACAGGTAGCGGGCTGCAGAACAAGTTTCCCTGATGCCGAAGATGGAAACTGATACATGTGTTCAAGGGAGGGGTGTGTGTGTGTGTGTGTGTGTGTGTGTGTGTGTGTGTGTGAGGAAGTCTGCACATTCATAATCTCAAACTCCAGTGTTTTACAGGTAGCAACCACCAGCATTTGAAATTGTTTCCTGGAAGCCAATTTAATACAATAAATTAGCAGTAAAATAATCCAACTAGTCATTGAAATAACAGAATCATCCTAGGGGATGCAAGAGAAAAAGAAAAAAAAAAACATTTATTACTGTTGTTGCTATTAGTTTTTTTTTATCCTCCCCTTTTTTATCTATATATAAATTAAAGCAGCAAAGATACTAAATGTATACCTGTTCTAATTTATAAAATATTAAGTGGGATACAACTTCTTACTCACAGGGATTTGTGCGTGACTTGGGAAAGATTCTGGAAACTTTTCTTATGGAAATATTCCTTTACAATCAGCATTGACAGAAAAGGATGGTGTTGAATCATTCAGTAGTGAGATGAGTGAAACATACATACATACATACATACATACATACATACATACATACATACATACATACATACATAAATTGCCACTCATAAAAGGAAAGTGTGCAACTCCTACACAAGATGAACCCGTGCAAAGGGCTTCCTCATGCACAGTTGCTTTTCAAGTAGAATCTATGATTCTAGGAGGATCTCCAAGTTGCTCAAGTCTCACATGGGGACCAACAGTGAAAACTTTCCCAAGTTGCACAACTCTCACAACTCAAACAGGCACAGCCACCCAGTCTTACCAGGTTTTAGTTCAAGTCTACTCCTCCCCAGCTCTAAACAGCTTCAAGACACTGGGTCAGTCCTTTGCAAGCTTTACCAGTATACCCAGGGTTGATATATTAACCTGAGTATCATTAGTATAATGGGTGGCCATAATAAATATATATTATTGTTATGATTGATCAAACAGGCAGCCAGAAGTTCAGACTGGATTTGACAGGTTTATCTAGTTCTTCCCAAGTACCTGGAATAGGCAGAGTGTTGTTTGATGATGTTAAAGGTGTCATTGTGGAATGTAAACTGTTCCAAGTAAAGCTGCCTTTTACAATTCAACTGATGGTGAATTTGTCATTGCCAATGGTGTTGAAGTGATATTCAAGATACTTTGGATTTGCACCAGGGGTGAGATTCAATTTTTTAACAACCGGTTCTGTGGGCGTAGCTTAGGTGGTGGGCGTAGCTTGGTGGTCATGTGACTGGGTGGACATGGCTTGGTGGTCATGTTTATTGGCTGGATGTGGCCAACTCAATATCACTCACATTGAGGCATGCATCTCCTTGCCTGGCCTCTCATGACTGTGGGAATGCTGCAACAGTCGTAAGTGTGAAAAATGGTCATAAGTCACTTTTTTCAGTGCCATTGTAACTTTGAATGGTCACTCCACACAAGCAAAGTACCAGCAAAGGAAGGAAAAAAACTCCAGAGAAGTTCCTGAGACAGGAAGTCTTGTCTTGCCAAGAATGTAATAAGGGTTAATGGAGAGGCAGTTTCTGTAAGCAACACCAGAATGTTTCCTTCCTGCTTTCCTTACAGGATTAGGCCAGTAATTTCTTCTAACAACCGGTTCTCCGAACTGCTTAGAATGTTAACAACTGGTTCTAGAGAATAGGTGCGAACTGGTAGAATCCCACCCCTGATTTGCATCCAATTGCAAATTGGTGCACTATTTGCAACAATAGTACTATTGGTACCATCTTTGCTTTCTTTTGCAACAATCGCTCTATTTCCATTTGTAGGTCTTTATATTTATTGATTTTCTCCAATTCTCTTTCTTCTACTCTGCCATCTCCAGATGCTGCCATGTCCATTATCCAGACTTTTTTGCCTTTCTTGTTGATAATTGTTAACTCTGGATTATTACAGTATGTGGCAAGTGCTTGTCTGTTTGAATTCTAAGAGCACTTTAGTGTTTTTATTTCTATTACTCTCTCTATATTATGGTTGGTCACATAAGATGGAGTAGACTAGAGTTTAGGACTGAAAATGAGCCTTAAACCAATGTCTCCCCAGTCATAACCATACCTTTATTTTAATTTTTACAAATCCTGCTCCAAATCTAAATCTGTATTAGACACTCAACTTTGGTAGGAAGCCAGTTTGAACTTCATCCACTTTTTCATAATTGACATCTGGGAATGAAAGCAACCTTGCTCTAGATAAAAGAAATAAAGGATTACAGATGAACTCCCCAGGTACTTGTTCCTCATGATTCAGATAAAGCAGAACATTTTGAAGAGATTTAAGCATTTATTTTTCTACTTCTTATCCAAATTAATCTTTATCTTCTTTCCTAACATTTAGCTGAAACAAACAAAAACCTGATTTCAAGTTAATTGAAATCACTTGAGAAATATTCCTTGACAATTAAGCACAGTTCTACATTTTGTAATTAGCTAAATTAGGTAGAGAGAGAAACTTTAGAATTAAAATGCCATTCTGAGCTAACTTTTTTGTCTAGAGCATGTAGTATGTAAATGAATATAATTAATTAAAGCTATATTCATTTTTAAGATGTACTAAACAGTTGAATGAATCAAATATTCTTAGCACTCTTCAGAAAAGATCTGAACATTAAAATTTAGAATTTTACTAGATCTAGGATAGCTTATTAACTGTTATTTTTAAAAATGATTAGTGTAGGGACAAATGAATAATTTGGAGCAATGAGTGAAAGGGATAGATGCTGTCACTTGCATTCTCCCCATCTTGTTTATGAAGATGTTTGCCAAATTTAGGGTCTTTCTAAAAAGCCCAGCTGAACTGAATTTCCATCTAGTTACACAAGCTACACTAAGTCAATGGTACAGCTATCCACAACATGAAAAAAATCATGTTGTATGTCTGCCTTCCATGCAGATAATAAAATGAGGAGGTTGGCAGAGGTAACCCTAACTTACAAATCAGGGGAATACATAAGGATTTATGTGCAGTTTATGGCAAACTCAGGGCTTCCAGCCAGAATGGATGAAAATTATTGTTAGGAAACACAATAATTTGGTTCAGTTTGAATTCAGATATATTTTACAATATGCTAAACTCACACAGCAAACAGAAGGATGGAAAGTTTTGGCTACATTAGGAGTCCTGTTGTCACAGTGGTTAGAATGCAGTATTGCAGGCAAATTCTGCCCACAGCTGAGAGTTTGATCCTAAGTTCTGTAAAGCATTTTGGAACACTATATAAGTCTAAGTGCTGTTGCTATTAGGACAATATCAATCGCTGCCACTTATTTGATCTAGTGATCTGTGTTTTGCCCATGATTAAACTCCTGAAGTATGAGCAACATTGGAAGGATGCTTAGCTCAACAGCTGAATACTCACTTAATACTGTTTGTAATAAATCCTAATCGCATTAAATTTAATAGAGCCCAACTCTCCCTGGAATAGTTCCATTTACAAAGCTCAGAATGAGAATAACTCAGAATAAGCAGTAATATAGCTTACTCAATATTGTCTTTTTCATCTTTGAATATTTAAACATAGAAGTCACTGGGCATTTGCATATAGAATTAGCCATTATTTTATTTTATTTTTCCAACTACTCTTTCAAGTGTTTTGAGAGAATAAGATAGTACTTAGTGACTGCTAAATAAGCATTAAAGAACATGACAAACAAGTGGACCAACACCCAATTATTTTAACCACTTCTCTAAATGTTACTTATTAGATTTTTATTCTCTTTCTTTAGTAGCTTTTTATTTTACTCCAGGAAGATTGTTCTTTTATGTCCTTTTCTGCATCTTTACATACACATCTGTCACACTATACCTTTTCAGGCTATGTCACTTTATGCAGAGTGAAGAAAAGCAGTAAAATAGTAAGCCAAAGAAATTAAAGGTGTGAATATAAGAAAAAGAAAAGGAAATATACCTAGCCTCATTTATACCAACATCGCCCAC
Organism: Bungarus multicinctus; assembly: GCA_023653725.1. Lineage (NCBI taxonomy): Eukaryota > Metazoa > Chordata > Lepidosauria > Squamata > Elapidae > Bungarus > Bungarus multicinctus. The sequence goes on from CM042836.1 coordinate 157,429,983, forward strand.
TATAACTCTTTATATCTTTCTATTCTTACAAAACATCTTTGCTTGCATTGTTTCAATCCGCTGCTTCATGTGTTTTGTTCTTTAAATATTTTACTGTGAAGATCTCATTAACTCCATCCACATACTGTACAACATGCTCTGTCTTTCCCTCTTTTTTGCCCAATCACATATTTAATATATCTGTTCTGAAATTTCATCTTCATTTATTTGTGAAGTAAGCCCAAATATCAACAAGTCATTTTTCCTACTAGTCATGCACATTTGTACTGAATTCACATATAATTCCGCTTCAATTCCTTCTTGAACTAATTTCCTATTTTTTGCCATACATACTTCTTAATGATCCCTTTTCCAATATCTTTATACCAGCTTTAAGTTTCTTCTAATGTATTGAACTTTCACTTTTACAATAGGTAACTTCCATCGTTCCCATACAAATCTTTAAAATATCCTTCCAAGATTCCTCCACTTCCGTATCATCACATATACTTTTTCAGTCTTATTTTTTAATATAATTTGTTCTTCTGGAGACTCCTTTTTACCAATTCCAAAACTTTTTTTTTAATCAACAAAATCACCCTATCATTTCTTTAGTCTTTTAAACTTAACTGCTTCTTGTTCTTCAACCATTCTTTGCTGTTGTTTTTTCCTCTCCATACACTTATATTTTTTTTATATTCATTCTTTTGCAATAATATAATTCCTTAAACACATTTTTCTCATTCACTGCTTTTACCATTTTATCAATTCACAGATAGTGGAACTCCACATACTTTTGTGGTACTTTGTAACATAATTGTTTTCACTCTGTTCCAAGCTGCTTCTACGCATATATATATATATATATATATATATATATATATATATATATATAATTTGTTTTCGGAGGTTTTCGCGGGTATTGGTTGGGGGTTTGGCTGTGTTCTGATTGGTTGGGGGTTTGGCTGTGTTCTGATTGGCTGGGGGTGTGTTCTGTTCCAGTGGGGGTTTGGTTGTATTCAGGTTAGTCTTAGTTGCTGGAACAATATATATATTGTTTGATTTGATAACCAAACCCCCACCAGAACAGAACACACCCCCAGCCAATCAGAACACAGCCAAACTCCCAACCAATCAGAACACACCCCCAGCCAATCAGAACACAGCCAAGCCCCCACCCAATCAAGTCATACACCCCCTAGTAGTTAAAAGGAAGAAGCAGCTGCAAGCACATTACTCCAAGAAGCACAGGAAGACACAAGCCTGAAGCTGATGAATGAGACTTCATCGAAACGTCGCCTAGATATTTCCAGTTCTACTCAGGAGAAAACCCGAAGAACCAAAGATATATATATATATATATATATATATATATATATATATATATATATATATACACATGTATATATATAAATGTAATATATATTAAATACATTATCAATATAATTAACTATACATAATTATTTATATATTAATGTAATTAATATACATATATGTATTAATTAATTTACTTGATGGGAAGATAATGTATCTACAAATACTTTTCATCTAGTACGTGGAGTTTCTCTTATAATTGTTGAACTTTGTTTCACTTTTTTCTTTTCTATCATATTCATTTTTCTCAAGATCCATTTTTGAAATTACCAAGAAATAATCTACCTTACATTCAGAACCTCCCCCTCTATTCTTCACTATTTTCTTTTGCAATATGAAACTATTTCCAACTTACGCATCATGCATTTTTTCATGCCCACAATATAGGTAACAAAAATAATAGTTTCTGATACTTATTTAAGATATTTCATTCATTCATAATTAATTAATTAAACTTAATAATCAAACCTAGAACTACACCAGGTTTATTAATGCTAGTCTATAATATTAGGTCTCCTTCAATCTATAACAAAATTCCCCTTTCTTTTGATTGCAGACTAACATAATTATTTTACTTTCTTTCATTCCAGTCGTTAATTCATACTCTTTGCTATTCACTCTTGTACATTCAAACTGCATTTTTTTCATATGCCTGGGCATTGCCAGACAGGCCCATGATTCATTGTTTATGAACCATCAAGTCACTTTTTACTCCTAATGACTACATAGATAAATATTCTCTATGACAATGTATCCCAAAGATAACCTTCCAAATTCCCCAACCATGCACCCATCACCCCATTAACCAACCTAGCTGCTAGTCATCCTCTTTCCTTTCCTTTCTTCTTTCTCAGAATTAGAAGCTTTTCTGGAGAGCATAATGTGTCCAAATAGGATCCTCTGAGACTGATAATTTGTATGCCTCAAATGAGAATTCTGGGTTGATTTTTTAAAATAATCCATTAGCTTGTTTTCTTTGTCGTCCACAGTATTCTTAGAAGTCTCCTCCAACAGTTAAAGGCATCAACATTCTTCCTATCCTTCTTTTTTAAAAGTCCAACTTTCACCTCCATAAAGTGCCATAGGGAATACCAAAACTTGCATGAGTCTGACTCTTTTTAGGCATAGACACATCATAGTGGTGGCTTACAACAAATAAAAACAATATATACAACTATAAAACAAAAGTCAAATGCAGAAACATAAAACCAAAGGCAAGAAAATCTTGCATCACAAACACACTTTCCTGACGCAACACACAATGTTTTCATTTTACCCTAGCCCAACATTTTGGGGAAGAGTCAATCTTGAGTGTTCCCCAAAAGGTTAAAAGGGTGGGGGTATGTCAGGTCTTGGGGGAGAGGGTGTTGCATAGGGCAGGGGTTGCAACAGAAAAGGCACACTTCCAAGGCCAAGAAGGTGCAATGCTTAACATGTGTCCTGAGAAATCATAAATGACAGCAGCATTAAAACCAACAACCTCAAGTAATTGATCTTGATAGCAAACACAGACTGAAGTTCAAAGTGTCATTAACGTTACCTCATTGATACAACTTTAACTGCATCTTTGGACTTAGTTCTTGCAACGTTCTTTTCCTTTCTCTTAAACTACCATCATACCATAAGACTGATCTAAAAAGCTGAACCTTTTTTTATACTTGGCATTTGTACAGCTGTTCTTAAGATTTAGAATTGATCTCATTCACTAGAATGACAATTTACAAGGATTATTAAACTTTTTAAAAATCCTTCTTTAGTATAAAGGTAGCATATAGTTGTAAGGAACTAAATATGTAGGGAAGCAGTAAATATTTGACACAGACCAATATGCTGATTTCACACACACCACCCTACCAAGCTCTCTTTTTCTATCTATGAAATGGTCCTGATAAGAAAAAATCCTGAAAAATCAGTTTATAATATCAAACTCTAGTCTCACCACAGTAATTAGTATATCATCATAAGCTATAATTACTGCTTAAATTACTGTACAAGGTTTGTCTTCTTTTGTCAGTAGAGCTAATTGTAAATAAAATTATCATAACAAAAGTTATTTAAGACGAAGACAATGGAAGAACAGAACAGACTGTAAAATAAATTAGGTCACCTTAATTATTTTCACAGTTTTATTGTTTAATTGATCATTTTATTCAACACTGCCAATTAACCTGTCAGACACTCAACTTAAATTGTTAGACTGGCTTAAAAAAATCTTTCCTGTCACAAAGTTAATACAACTTGGAACTTCCAAGAAAAATAAAAATAAAATAATGAAACACCCAAAATAGGAAGAGAAATTACTTAAGGATATAAGTAGAGGAAATAGTTGGAAAATAGATATCCACCCAAATGCTAAATCCCACTGAAACCATAACTCAAGCTGTACTTGATCCTTCCTCCCCGCAGCCACCAGATATTACATTGATCACTTGATGATAATTTTAACATTTTATTTATCTACTCTGTCTACAACTTTGCCTCTCCTGTAGTCTCTCAGGTTTTCCAAAAATGTTGTTTGCCAATAGAATATGTCTCCAATTATTTATTATTTATTCTTTTCACTCTTTGCAATGTAGCATAAATAATTAGGGTTTCTTTACTGTTCAAAGAGAAAGAGTGTTATAGATGCACTATGTGTAAATGCCTTGTAATACATTTTTTAAATATAAGAAACCTACCTAATATTGCTATACTCCTATAAAAGTCATTTAAACCACCCATCTTTGGGTTCAATTCAATACTACTCAATTCTTTAAAATTAAGGTAAAATTGTTCTAAATGTCCATACCAAAACAAAATAACAATTCAAATAAGGACAATATTTTTCACTCTAGAGAACCAGCTGACTAAACTTCCATCATATTTAGTTTATCATTACCTTTCTTGTGTATATCATTTTTCTTTTCTTTTCGGATATATATTTTTTTACAATAAGAATTTAAAATAAGCTTTCTAAAAACATATTCTATCTGAAATATCCCTTATTCTTGATCAACCTGGCTTCCTCAGTTTCCTGTTTTCAGAACAGCTGGCTTCACTGGATTGGTTTGGGGACAATTTGTAAAGAATAACTATCTACCTCAGTTGGAAGCATTTCAGATTAGTCAGACTTCTGCATTGCAAATATAAGGATTTGTAATAAAAAAGGACATAGTCAAAGCAGAGAGAATGAAAAGAAAACAAACTAATAACGAATCTATCCTATCATAACATTTGAAATTCTGGTATTTGCTGGTATTGGAATATGTTCAAAATACATGAAAGAAATATGTATTTCATTAAATGGTAATATTTGGAAGTCAACAGAGAAAACAAGATTTCAAATGAAGATATAGAAGGGAACTATGCATGCAAAGCTTCCTTCCATCTCTCACAATCTTGGTTTTATCACTTTGTTGCTTAGAACTATTGTTGTACATTGAGAGCTTATGCACTAGAAACAAATTCCTTGTGTGTCCAATCACACCTGGCCATTAAAGAATACTATTCTATTCTATTCTATTCTATTCTGAGACATTTCTGAGAACAAAGCTACTTTTTAAGCCATTAGTTCTATTCACTTACAGCTTATATTTTAAAAATAGCTGGGCGTTTCACTGTTCTGACTAATTTTTCATCTATGCCATACTTCATTATCTTTAACACTTCTACGACTGTATTCAATGCCACAATACTTATTGTTATATGCAGAAGGATATACCAGAAAAGGAAGTGGAGTAAGTGGCTATCCAAACACAGGGATACATTTCTATGTGTGTGTGCATGTGCGCGTGCATGCGCGCAAACACACACACACGGCTCCATTTTTCAAAAGTCTCCCTTATATTTTCAGAGCTATAACGTTTTACATAATTTTGTAGGTCCCAATTAATTAACACATGTAGGCTTGGGCATTTTTACCCTCTACAATATTTTGCCTCTTCTAATGTCCAGTTGTTAAAATCATAAAATTATTTACCTTTGTTATGCCTTTCAAAAAAACAAAAGAAATCTATTTCCCTTGTAAAATCCTTTGTTCTTTATAATTAAATTCAAAATCTTATTGTAAAATTTTTCTATAAGTGTAAGCTTTTCAAAATACAACTCTCAACTAAAAATAAGAATCCTTATTTTTCTCTATCTGTTCTTTTAAAATTGTGCTCTTCTTTTTACTTTCCTCCCTCTCTCCCTCTCCTTTATAAAAGCAAATACAACATAGTGTTTGCAGTCCTTCTATCTCTAAAGATGGCACATTTGTCATAGTTGTTGCCTGTCAAAGTTCAGAAAGCACTATTATGGTAGTACTGTAAGTATATCCTTTGAGAAATTCTGAACCCATTACAAGTTAAGCTCATAGTCTCTACCTAGCAGCATCACAGCAATGTCTTGAGGAAACAACAACAACCCAATAGTTTTGTATAGCTACTACCATTCAAGCCAGACCATCAGGCTACTTGGAATTTGTAGTTCCCATGATGGATCTTTTCACCTGAATAATTGTCAAAACCATGTGCAGCAACATCCTAGGATTTATGGAACTGCATTTTTCACAAAGGTTGATGATCCTACCAGAATGTCAGATTCCTTGGGAAATACTTGCCAAATATTCACCCATTGATCTCTGTCTACTAGACAGTTGCTAAAAGGCATAGAAAAGCTGAAATTCACAAAAACAGTCCTGCTATATTAGGTCTGGATGTAAATCAAGTTAGTCCAATCTGAAAGACGGAAGGAAGGAAGAAGAAAAGAAAGAAAGAGAAAGAAAGATAGATAGATAGATAGATAGATAGGAAGGAAGGAAGGAAGGAAGGAAGGAAGGAAGGAAGGAAGGAAGGAAGGAAGGAAGGAAGGAAGGAAGGAAGGAAGAAAACACCTGGTTTGCATCTAATACTCAGCAGTTACATTGTATTGTCTTTCAATAACAACTTTTAATTTCCCTTCTTTGGATAACAGTATTTTTGCCCGGATAATAGTACTGCTTCAGGAATAAAACTGTTGTCTATATTGCATAAATTCATTATTCACTGTCTGAAAAAAAAATCCTTTTATTTGTCCTGTTGCTACCAGTAATCATTATTACTTGAACTTCAGTTATAGGATACTAAAAGAAAAGAAATTATTCTGAGTAAATTATCAAAATCTCTATATCTTTTTAGTTAATTTATCATAAATAATTAAAATATATGCTCCTTAGTTTTTTTCTTATACCAAAAATAGGTCAACATATTATTTCAATTTAATTTCTCTTCTTTCACCTTCTTTAACAATTAAAAATGTTCTCCTGGATGCAGTATTTGAGACTATTGATATATTATATTGATAATATATATATTTTAGTTAAAATACTATGACAGCAAAAGATTTTATATAGTGCAAATGGGAAAAATGTGTTTTACTAAGATTGAATCTGACACAAGGTGGCACATAGACACATAGATGATTTTGCGCGTGCATGCGTACACACACACACACACACACACACACACACTCACACACACTTTATCTGATGGAAAACTTTATTTCAGATTTTTGAAATCTTTGCCTGGGAAATTTCAGTTTTCATAGGTTGTCTTGATCATAGTCAAGGGCACGACTTTCATCAGCAGGATGGGCCATGTGTCTTCTGCCACACCAAATTGCAGGTTTTTTTAAGCAAAAGATTTGCCTGAAAGTGCCTCTCTACTCCAGTCGTCTGTAGAGATTCTCAGTTATCCAAGTCATGGTCGTTATTGTCCCAAAGGTGGTTTTTTTCTGGAGGCAACTGGACTTCCTTGTTTTCTTTGAAGGTGTTTCACTTTTCCTCCAAGAAGCTTCTTCAGCTGTGACAGGATGGTGGGGAATAGAAGCTGTCTGCAAGGAATATACTATCCTGTCAGAGCTGAAGAAGCTTCTTGGAGGACAAGCGAAATGTTTTCAAAGAAAAACCAAGAAAGTCCAGTTTCCAGGAATAAAAAGCACCTTTGGGACTTTCCTCCAGTCCTGACCATATTTTGCTGTGAGGATGGCTAACAGATTGGCAAAAAAAATTAACTCCAACAGGAGCACTTAGTTATTGACTATTTCCTGCTAGACAATTGATGCTTAATCATCTGGGCTCTTAAAAAAATTGACAGTGGTCCCCAAGCCAAATGAACCATGGCCTAAGTTTTTTACAATAGTCTAGAATGTACTTCATTCGGTATATTTGACATTTTCCACAATATGGTAGAATTAGTTTAGTTTTTGTCAAATCTTTCTACAGCAAAGATTCCAAGGTTCCTAGGTTCTCACAGCCAGTTTAGATCATTAGAAACTCCCAAACTGTATGTGTCTGTGAGAAATCTGAAATATTTTTATGGATAGTTTCTCCCATGTTGGCACATCACTGTAATCTTATTCTACGCTGCTTCATGTTTTCAGATTTTGCAGCAAAACTTGATCCCGGTGCTACTTTGCTAGGGCAGTAAAAGGGAAAAATAACTGATATTGTTGTAACATCATTTTAAATATATATTTAAGAGTTTGTGCATATCAATGAAATAATGTTCTTATCTACATGCAAGCAGGAGATATGGTTCCAAAAATGGAAGAAGATGGGAGATTTGCATCAACTGAAGGTACACTTTGTCCAATTAACAATAAAGCTAAATAAATTTAATGCACAATTCAGGAGCAGAGGCTTGATATAAACACAATTAAGAAATTACATAGGCTCCAAATTGGATTGATTCATTATATATATATATATATATATATATATATATATATAACCATTTCTATGCAAATTTCATACCTCCATAGAAAGGAGAAGCTGTTAAGAAATGCTCTTCAAAGGAAACTACCCCCCGAGTGCCTCTTTTCCCAGGCTTCAAATATACAGTATACTTGCTTACTTCTGGTCTTATGTGAATTTTAATTACTAGGAAACTCACCCTCTATATGTAACAGCCTGCAGGCAATTCCAAGTTCTTTGTACCTTTTATGAACTCATTTCTTTTATAAAGAGATTTGGGTCATGATTTTTGCTGACATTTTTTCCATGCCATGTTTCTTTAAAATCTCACGACAAGAACAATAAAATCAGTTCCCCTTTCTTTATCCTTGCACTTTATTTTCTAGCCTCCAGCTCACTGTGGTCAGTAGTGATTAACAGAAACAAAAAATGAGATCCCATTCATAGATGCAAACTGCTAGTTCTATTTTGAGTATATTTTTTCAGGCTTAGCTAATGTCTCCATGTTCCTATTGGAAAGATTAATGTAACCATCTAAAAAGTTTCATTTACTTCATTTTCCTGCCCATCTGCTGGAAATCCTACTAAATCCCAACTTACATCACATTGAATCCCCAATATGCCGTGAATGTAGTTGATGTCATAGCATAAGACTTAGGAGTGACTTGGTTACTGCTGCAATCAATATCTCTTGGAGTCATAACCAGCATGGTGGAGATGGTAATCCTGTCTAATATATCATTTTATAAAATGAAGAGATTTTACTTTCTGCAGTTAAGAAAAGGAAGTAGATTGGTATAATACTGGAGCTCATGTGTACGTGACCGGTAGAATACTGAAAGGAGAATAGAATAATAAAAGTACAGCATTAGAACTGCTGAGGCCATCAAATGAAACTTAGTGTGGAGGTTTAAATCAATGCATCCATGAGAGATGAGTACTCAACATCTCCTTGAACACATCTAGTGGAATGGAGCTTACTTTGGTAATTCATTTTCACTAACACCTTGGTAGGTTTTTTTTCCCCATCCTGTAAATTTATGTTATTTATTCTGTGTTCTACCCTTGAGGATGATAAAATCAGACTAATATAACATATAACACATATTATAATATAATAGTTATTTGAGGAGTCTAATCAAATCAATTTTCAATTTGGAAATGCTTAGCTTCAGTTTCAAAAAGGTGTTTTTTTTTTAGCACCTTGGGATGTAGCACTTGTCTACTGCTCCTTAAAGCAGCAACTTCTTTTGCCAGGATCATGCAACCAATGTAGAGGCCACATTGTGCTTCTATGTATTTGCTATTGTACTCAATCTTAAGTCATATGCAGATCTAATAGACATTGTCTCCTTTTAATCCAATCATTAACATAAATGTTGAAGAAAACAGGGCATGGCACTTATACCACTGTATGTGATATTTATGTTCTACTTTAACAAATAAACATTGATGAGCAAATCTCACTTATGTATTATAGTAACCAGTCCATATTTAATTGGCCAATCAGAATGTCATAGACTATATCATTAATGTTTTGCTGAAATCAAAGTATAGTCTATCCATTGTATTCTCGTGCAGCACAGATGCTTCTTCGAATGCACAGGTAGTCCTGGACTTTTGACAGTGATTGAGTCTGGAATTATGGTTGTGAGTCATGTTGCTTGTTAAAATTGGTTGACTAGGCCCAATTTTATGAGCCTTTTTGCAGTAAATCATGATTGTTAATGAAGATAGAGATAGTTAAGCAAATCAATGCCCGCAATGGATGTTGTTTACCAAACCTGGAAGTAAATACTGATTTCCAGGGGGAAAAACATTATAAATCCCAGTCAGATGATTGCAGGGACATTGTAAATGGTTGCAAATATGGGCTGTTTGCCAAGAGCCCATAGGTTCCCATGACCATTGGAAGCAGGGGTTACTGGAACTTCAAATTCAGGTCATAAGTAGTCCTGGGGACTGGTCATAAGTTGAGGGCTACCTGTAGTCTTGCATGCTGTAAAAAGAACTATCTTAGCAAAGCGAGAATCTTTTTTGTGTTTTTTTGTTATACATTCTTATAATTTAACTTAAAATTTTATCAAATAAAGAGTAAGTTTTTGGTGCTCCATACAGAGGCTCACAAAAAATTGAAAGGGGAAAATGTAAAAATAAAAAGAGATTAGATTTTGCAGAGCGATCCTTGGAAATGCTAATATATTTCATGGTTGCTGTGCTGTCACAGTCATATCAGATGTTAATCAATGTTAATGCAAATGGAAAAAAAATAAAAAGCGAAGAAGCCATAAAATGTGTGGGTCTCCCAGAACATTCTAAATTTGCTTTCTAATCTACAACGATTATTTTCATGCCAGTTCTTTCTTTCATTCTTTGCTTGCTTCTGATAATGTAACTCTGTCCTCTGCTCCAAAGATGGTATGCTCTGGATTGCTACACACTTAAGCTGAGGCTGAGCCTCTTTAGAAGGCTGTATCTGATCCCTATTTTTGTCATTCTGACTGACTCTTCTGAGCTAGAGGGGGAAAACTGTAGAAGGAAAGGAGTGCTTGATGAGGAACAGCACCAGCAGAACATCTGACTGAAGACTGCTCCTAATGATAGAAAATATCCCAAAGAAGAGGGACAAGATTGGCTGGAGGGGAGAGGAAGCTGGTCTCCTCCATCCTTTATGAAATTGTCTCAGTTCATTAGCAAATGCCATGCCTAATTTTCTTGAATTGTTATATAATGCTATCATTTCTTTCTTTCACAAATCTATATTAATTTGATATGGAAGTCATTTGTGAGTAGGTTAAGGCATCAGGCTAGAAACCTGGAGGCTGTGAGTTCTAATCCCATTTTAGGCACAAAGCCAATTAGGTGACCTTAGGCCAGTCACTTTCTTTCAGCTTTAGGAAGGAGGCAATGGCATGGTACTTCTGAAAAATCTTGCCAAAAACCCCCTGCAGACTCCAAGAATAAAAAAAACTTCAGACTTCAGGTAGACTCCAAGAATAATAAAAAAAAAAAAACCTGAATGGCAGGGGGAAAAAATATACAAAAATGTGTTGGTAGTGTCACAAAACTGTATTCCCTTTACCAAAAAAGTTGCTTTAGTGAACAGGACAACATTTATTTATCTAACTTATATTCTACTGTAATCAGAATACTCTTGGCAACTCACAAAATAGGAGGTTACAACATCAAAAACTGAAAGATAAGACAATTAAAACACAGGCAAAGCTTGTTACATCCTTTATCCATTGAAGCTTTCTGCTTGAAACTTCACAAAAGCAGTTAAATGATTATTTATTTGCTTATTTATTTAATTAATCAATTGATCATTTTTGTTGCCTCCTGGATCCTTTGCTACTTTTGTATTTATGAATTCTGATGGATTTTATGTGCATATCCCAGTCTATTATATCCCATCCTACTACACCTCGAATCTCCAAATACCTATGCAAGGGTCCTCTTTGTAGACTTCAGTTCAGCATTCAATACCATCATTCCAGACACTCTTATAAGTAAACTAAACCAACTAGCAGTACCTGAACACACTTGTAAGTGGATCATAAGCTTCCTAACAGACAGGAAGCAGCAGGTGAAGCTAGGCGAAATCACATCCGATATCTGTACAATCAGCACAGGAGCCGCCCAAGGCTGTGTGCTATCTCCACTTCTCTTCTCTCTATATACCAATGACTGCATCTCAAATGATCCATCTGTTAAAATACTGAAGTTTGCTGATGACACAACAGTCATTGGTCTCATTCGAGACAACGATGAATCTGCATACAGACAGGAGGTTATACAACTTGCCTCGTGGTGTAATCAGAACAGTCTGGAACTGAACACACTCAAAACCGTAGAAATGGTGGTAGACTTTAGAAGAAACCCTCCCATACTACAACCTCTTACAATACTAGACAACACAGTATCAACAGTAGAGAGCTTCAAATTTCTAGGTTCTACTATATCACATGACCTAAAATGGATACCTAACATCAAAAACGTCATCAAAAAAGCACAACAAAGAATGTTCTTTCTGCGCCAACTCAGAAAGCTCAAAGTGCCCAAGGAGCTGCTGATCCAGTTCTACAGAGGAATTATTGAGTCTATCATCTGCACCTCTATAACTCTCTGGTTTGGTTCTGCAACCCAACAGGACAGACACAGACTTCAGAGGATAATTAGGACTGCAGAAAAAACAATTACCACCCACCTGCCTTCAATCGAGGACCTGTATACTGCACGACTCAAAAAGAGGGCTGTGAAAATATTTACAGACCAGTCACATCCCGGACATAAACTGTTTCAACTCCTTCCCTCAAAACAACGCTATAGAGCACTGCACACCAGAACAACTAGACACAAGAACAGTTTTTTCCCGAAAGCCATCACTCTGCTAAAAAAATAATTGCCTCAACACTTTTCAACTATTTACAAAGTGTACACTACTATTACTGTTAATCTTCTCATCACTCCTTATCACCCATCCCCTCCCATTTGTGACTATAACTTTGTTGCTTGTATCCTGTTTCCTAGTATGATTTGATGTTGATTGTACCCTATGACTATCATTAAGTGTTGTACATTATGATTCTTGATTCTTAACGAACGTTCCTTCTTTATGTATACTGAGAGTATTTACACCAAGACAAATTCCTTGTGTGTCCAATCACACTTGGCCAATAAAGTATTCTATTCTATTCTATTCTATTCTATTCTATTCTATTCTATTCTATTCTATTCTATTCTATGACCATAATAAATAAAGGAAGAAAGAAAAACAGGCACCAAATATATGGCCATGAAGATCTCAGCAAGTAAAAAGGAGAACTAAGTGTTTTAATAATTTGCTCAGGACATAAAAGGACCAGTATGGAAACTGCTGGAGCAACTGTGATCTCCAAACGAATCACTTTCCTGTTTCTCACAGCTAGCTACTTCATCTAGAATGCCTGTATCACAGACAGCAATCTGTCAGATTTCTCTGTTATATTAGACAGAAACATTTGTAAACCTTTCTCTCTGTCTCCTTCCTTCACCCACTCTCAACCTCCTAATACCCCTCTAGATGGAAAGTTCTCCCTTCTCTTAGGATACAGGTTTTTCATTATAGGCAACTATGTTTTCTGACCCCATGGTTTCATCTATTCTGTTTACTGCGCCTCCATTCCCATGAATTCCTTCTTCTCCTTCCTATGTTTCCATACACTTGTTATTATTAAACATATTGTGCAAGATTGCCCATGATGTGCATTCTCTGGTTCCCTAAAAGATCTGCACGAAACAACGCCAGAGGCGATCACCTGGATAGCTGAATTGGATATTCAATTATGGAGCCACTGTGATGCCCCCCATAAAAGTTTTACTTATAATTACATGAACAGTGTATATCTGTTTATTTCATTTCTGTCCTGTTCTCATCATATGCTAAATAATAATAATAATCCACTTTATTTCCCCTTTTCCATGGGTGGGATTCTACTAGTTCGCACCTATTTGCTAGAACCATTGTTAACATTCTAAGCAGTTCGGAGAACTGGTTGTTAGAAGAAATTACTGGCCTAATCCTGTAAAGAAGGCAGGAAGGAAACATTCTGTGTTGCTTACAGAAATTGCCTCTCCATTAACCCTTATTATATTCTTGGCAGGACTAGACTTCCTGCCTCAGGAACGTCTCTGGAATTTTTTTCTCCTCCTTTGCTGGTACTTTGCTTGTGTGGAGTGACTATTCAAAGTTACAATGGCACTGAAAAAAATGATTTATGACCATTTTTCATACTTACAACTGTTGCAGCATCCCCCAAGTCATGAGAGGCCAGGTGAGGAGATGCGTGCCTCAATGTGAGTGATATTGAGTTGGCCACACCCAGCCAATAACATGACCACCAAGCCACATCCACCCAGTCACATGACCACCAAGCCACGCCCACCAACTTACCTACGCCCACAGAATCGGTTGTTAAAAAATTTGAATCCCACCCCTGCCCTTTTGCCTTTCTCCTTTTTGGGAGGTTTATAACATACATGCACAACCTGAAAACTGAGTTTCCCTCTCTCTGGGTAGCAAATTCAAGAATTCCCCCCCAAATTGCAATAGATGTGGACACTGCAGCATAGCAGGCAAAATAATTATATGCAATAGGGAGGATCATATTAAATTAACAGCAAGCCTTTCTGCCCATCCTTAAGCTCTTCAAAGGCAATAACAGCATGAAATGAGTTCTCCCCAACGCCAGTCCCTGTCTTGTGTTTATCCCCTCCATTCCCAGTAACTGCACTTCCCTGACTTCAGACACAGCACACAGAATGAATAGGGCAAACCTTGAAACAGCCTTAAGTCAATATTTATATGGCTTTATTGTATATTGTTTAAATCTTAATCTACAAACACACCATTTGTCCTATAGCAAACATGACAAGGTTAGAGGAACAAAGCAAAAAGAGGGACTCTGGTGACAGAGAAAAAGGAAAACCAGGTTCAGTGTATTTGTGCTGGCTTCTCTTTCATATGGAATTAATGGTGGTTTAATGGGGTATGAAAGAATGTTTTACTGGAAACAATGAGGAACAATTGTCTAGCTCACGTTTCATTTCACAGGTCATTATTGCATTAAGAAGTAAATCGACCAAGTCCGGTAAATAACAGTCTGGGTATTGCTGAAAGCTTCAAACCAAACAATCTTACAGTTTTCACCTAATATCTCTGTCATTTTTAACCCTTACAGAGATCAGCTGCAGGCTAAACAATTATTATCTTCACCCACCCCTGGCAGGTAAGCATTATTCATTTTACCTTCTCTAGCAAGCCCCACCAGGCAAAGGGTTTTGCATTATTGTTTAGTTTATTAGGCAGCCTAGCCAACTGTGTATCTGGTGGCCTTGAAAAACAACACAACTTTTAGTGAGTGCTGCAGGCATCTTTAAACAGGCTGCTTCCTCTGCAAAATTAATTGTTGCAAAACACAGCACTTCTTCTGTGTCAAGTACTGCGCACTGACACTCAGCAGTTTGTCTTCGTTATGGATATGCCAGGGAAATTTAGGGCAATGCCATTCTTCAAGTTCACATGCAAATCCTGTAAAGAGTGAGGCTTATTCACTCTTGAGAAGGCCGACCTTGTTACTTACTTAATTTTCATCTGGGAACTATAAAGTCTAGCTGTCCTGTCTCCCATCTCTCAATGTATAAGCAATTACTGTACTGTTCTTTGAACAACATCAGTCAAATAGATTAATCTTAAATTCCTCTGAATTCTATTTCTCACCCTATTTAAAATTCATTTCTGACACGTCCTTATGAATTCAGTTTCTCTCAGAACAGATGTCTAGAATTTAAGAATTATTTCCATTCACATGTTATAACTTTTCAGGAGGAATTCTTTCTGCTAAATCCATTCTCTTCATTTTTCAAACATCCATCTTATCTCTCAGTTAGCTCACAGTCCAAGGAACCAGAACACCACTCAAAAGCTGGCTGAAAATTAGTGACCCCTATGACAAATTAAGGATAATTGTGTTGTTTTTTCTTTCAAACGTACATTTTAAAATTCTTATTTTGAATTTATTATGTGCCATTAAGTGATTTTTCAACTCCTACCAACCACATAGATAGATTTTCTCTGTGACAATTATTCCCTAACCTGTTCTTTCAGGTCCAATTTGAATGGACATATAGTTTTTAATATCCATGCAGTGTATAAAAAGTTTCCCTGGAGGGTTTGATATATAAGTAGTCCTTGACATACAACATTTGTTTAGTAACCATTTGAATTTACAATGGCACTGAGAAAAGTGATTTAGAAGCATTTTTCGTACTTATGGCTTTTGCAGCATCCCCGTGGTCACATGATCAGATGCTCAGCAACTGGCATGTATTTATGACGGTTGCGGTGTCCCAGGGTCATGTGATCAGCTTTTGTGACCTTCTCACAAGCAAAGTCAATGGGGAAGCCAGATTCACTTAACAACTGTGCTACTAACTTAACAACTGCAATGATTCACTCAATAACTGTGGCAAGTAAGATTGTAAAATGGAGCAAACTCACCAAACAACGGTCTTGCTTAGCAATGGAAAATTTGGGCTCAATTGTGTTCGTAAGTCAAGGACTGCCTGTATGTGGGGGGGTTAGCAGCCTTTTCTGTGATAATACAGAAGCATTCTGGAAAATGTTTTTAACTTCCCTGCAGGCCCCCTTGTTCAAAAATTAACTTCTCTTTTGTGTATTAGAGGATATTGCTTCTCAAAACTATTCTGGTTTTTCTAATATTGTATTGTGTTGAGTTGGTTGGTTGGTTGGTTATGATAGTAGGGGGAGGAAATCTAGTTAATATCTCTTTCCTATTCTAACACTTCTCAAGGTACATATAAAACAGTCATGATAGCAGGAAAACAGTAAAAACTTCAGTTGCTCTTAGCTCCACTATGTATTGTAGACCATACCAGGAATCAACTTCACAGGGAACTAAGTCTACTTTTATGGAAAAGGGCTATAATGAAAAAATGTCACCAGTCTGATTGTGTTATACTTCTTGCATTTTATATTCATGTGAATATGAAGATTTCTGTCTGAGTCTCTTTGCCATACTTTTTCTCTGTTTTGGATTTAAGATTTGCTTTTCCCTTCATTGCTCTGGTAACTGTACTCATCCTCAGTATCTCCTTCAATGTCATCTTGTGTATGCTCTACAATTGCTTTACACAAATAAAGAAAGCACATCCCCAACTCAGGGGTATAGATCAGTAGTTATCAGGAAAGGACATTTCCTTGTATGGTGTTATTTTCCATTATCTCAACATTTCACCAAGGAGTTATCATATAATATACAGCATAAAAATTGATGCCCCCAATTAAAGCTTGATACATAAAAACAAACCATAATATAAAAAGTTAACTAATATACCAGAAAAGAAAAAATATGGTGATAAAGCATCTCATTTGTTTTCAGAATTGAACTCAAGGAATGAATGCTTTGGGATTCACCAAAAAGTAGTGCAGCAATTAAGGGATATATTATATCATTTATACTATAAATGATGGGTCATTAAAATTCAGGAGATATGATTCCTGTCCATGCACAAGAACCCAATAAACAGAGGTTTCCAAGATGTACAAGTACATTTGAGATAGAGGTAGATGATCAATTTCTTCTTCTTAAAAAAAAAGATTTTTACTAATGACACTGATTATTAGCTCAATGTCAAATCCTTCTAAGGGATTTTTTCTCAATAACTTCCATATATGTCCTTTTCTAGAAAACTCTTTTGGAAATTCTTAAAATGGCAAAGATGGTTGTTTTCTGATGACAAATCAAGAAACTTATAGCCTGATATGTGCATGAACATAAAAAGTGATTAAACCTGCTTTTAAAGATGTAATTGATGGACCTTGGTGTCTGACTTTGACTTGTGATTCACAATCAGGTCAACAAAAGTAGGGGGTAAGATCATGTCTGTGCAAGTGAATTAATCAGCCCTCTAAGCAGCCTCTAAGACAGATCTGTAGAGAAATGCCTTTTACCCTGGAAGACATTAGACGTTTTATTTAAGGATTGAACATTTTGTTTAAAGATTAAAGTTCTTTTTGTGCTTAATAGCTTTCCAGGGCAAGATGGAAAATGGGATTAATTACAGTCTCCTGCATTAAGCTCCTATCCAGCAGAAGTCACAAACGATGTAACTTTTCTGCAAAATGGCCACCATCATGAACAGCAGGCTCCAGAGATACTAATTGTAATTAAAGAGTTTATCTGGAGTCGCAGCACAGTTTTAATCAGGATGTGAACCGAGCCTCACTGCATGCACTTACAGCACATGGCTGTATAACAAAATAGCTCTTTTGAAAAGGCAGTTTACTCTAAAAAGTCTGAGCAGGACTTGATGCCGGCGGGCCAACCATTCTCGGTGGGATTCACACAAAATCTTATTAGGTCAATTGTTTAGAAAGCATCTCTCATTAAGGGATTTCAAAACGCTTGTGAAAAGTGAATAAAATTACCTTGCTCTATTGAAGAATAAATGTGGACCGGGCTGCCATTAATACATATAAAGGTTATGTTGAATTAAGTTACTTGCCCTGGAACTAGGAGAGACATATACAATTGGAAACTGTACCCCTGAGACAATGACTCTAAATTCTTTATTGTCATACTGCCATCTTTCTGGAAAAAAGACACCAAGTATATATCCAGGAATATTTATCTTCAAATGCCCACAGTAGCACTGGATTCCTTTTAAGTTCCTCTCTCTCATACATATAAAATTATTCAGCATTGTTATCTACCCATGATTAGCAACTTACCAGCATCCTGGCATGCTTGTTCCCAATCCAATTCTGATTTTTGGAAAACTGATACAGGTGAATCCAATCCTAAGGCACTTCCATCCAAATCTTTGAAAAGAGCTTTCCTTGAGCTCCCACATATCGCATTACCAGATGAGCCAAGTATTGATTCATTTATTCTGACAAGAAAGGTAGAAAAATGAGACTTCGGAGAAATTATTCTGAACTCAGCACAGGGAACATACCAAACGTACCAATTACTGATATACATCTAAATTAAATAAGAGACAGTATAATAGTGATAAAGAAAAGGTTTCCCCTGTCCAGATGTCTGACTCTAGGGCAGTGGTCTGCAACCTTAAACACTCAAAGAGCCATTTGGGCCTGTTTCCCACAGAAAACATCGGGAGCCAATAATTTAACAAATGGTGTGACTGGGGGTGTGTGGCCAACTCAATGTCACTCACTCCCACCCAGTCACCTCCTGCTCTGGAATATAGAGCAAGTCTCCATCCCCTGCCATCACCTTTGCCTTCTCAGGCCAGGCGAGGAGTGTTGGGAGGGGAGGGGCCAGCCTGTGGTGGGATCAGCCGACAGGGAGCCGCAGAGAGGGCCAAAAGTGCCGCATCAGAGCCGCAGGTTGCAGACCCCTGCTCTAGGGGGCAGTGCTCATCTTTGTTTCTTAGCTGAGGGAGCCATCATTGTCCAAAGACGCTTCCAGTGTCATGTGGCCAGCATGACTATACACCGAGGCACAATGCAATAATATATTTTGTTTGGGAAACTGTTTAATCCATTACTTGCTGTTTATATGTACATTATGAGCTTATGCATATTCTATTCTACTCTGTATTCTTTTAACTGGAGCTGAAATAAGAAAAAACAAGAAGAAAAAAACAAGAAGTAAGAGAAAGCAACCCTAAGAAAAACAAATCACCAATGGTTATATACCAGATTATAAATATATCAAACAAAATATTGTGGAAATCTCAACAAGAGTTATCCAGAGTTACTTATAAGTGATTGTAAGTGTACCTCGTTTGCAGTGGATGAAAATAGAACATATTTTGTTCCCTGATATGGAGCATTCTAGTCTGCTCAGATGTTATCAGATGCAAGATGCCTCCGTCATCTGGATTTGTCATGATGCAGATGTCTTGGTCATCAGTATAGCAACTCTTTTTAAAACCATCAAAGGTTATATCTGATAAAGGAAAAGTAAAAACACTGTAGGAAAATGGCAGCACCCAATTAATTTACACAGTTTGGTCTAGTGGTTAAATTTAGAAAGTAGAAGACTGTAAGTTTTAGTGGTATAATCTTGCTAGTTTAATTGTTGATAGCGCTGTTTTTCATTTTTTTGACACTTTTTTTAAAAGGTCAACTAGAAGTAGAAATTAGAGGTAAATTTTGTTTAACTTCACCTAGGTTTGCAAACTCCCCCCCTTTTAAATAAAAGATTCATGTTTTAGGATTCATTTAAAGATCTCATTGACTCCTGTGAGAAATTTATGTCTTGGGAGCTTCCTGAATTGATACTTCAATGTTCTGTCTAAAATTATTCAAAATGTCTTCATTTCTGTTTTCAGGAGAAAATCTTTAGCAAAATAAACAGTTGTGTCAGTTTTCCTTCTATTTCTCAGAAGGACAGGAGAAACTAGTAGTTGTACATAAATACCATGATAAGCATGGTTTAGTTCAAAAGTAACCATGTCCTCCGTCTGTTCTAAACACCAGATCTCATCAGCTCCAACTGCCATGGCAAATAATTTGAAGAGCTGTAGTTCCAAAGTTCTAAAGAGAGCCCGTTTCTATCCCTATTTTAACAAGACATGAAGAAGGAAAAATGAATGGCATCAGGCCATGAATTTCTCTTTTACTTCCTACCTTTCCTATAGAATCGAGAGAGGAATTATGGTTAACTACAGCAAGCAATATCAACCTGGCCTATAATTAATTGTATTTAGTTACAATTATGGATAATTTAAGCAAGCCAATATGTTGCCATGATTAAATAAGTCGGTTATTTTAAAGTGAATTATTTAAAATTAACATTTTTTTCTTTTACTTTTTTTCTTCTTAACATTTTTCCTCAAGGAAAGGGTCCATTTTTTGGATCAATCAAGTGTTGATTCATTGATTTATTTTGTCATTCAAGGGATGTGAAGAGTGACTAGCCCAGAGTCACCCAGGCAGTTTTCACAGTCTCCTCATTTCCAGCCTGATGACTTAACTAGACAAAACTGGCTCTCTTAACAATATTTCATATTAATCATGTTAATATGTCTTGGGGAGAGTATGCAAAATCACATCCCCATTTATTCATGTTAGATTAGACTTGTGAATATATAATATGTTCATAGATTCTCTTGCTTCCCATGATATTGGATATACACACAAACACACAGACACACACACACTTTCATCAGAAGCATATAGACAGATTTATTTGGGCCTTTTTTCCATTTAAATGAGTCTTTTCTTCCATAACCATTTTACAGTGAGAAACATTGTTATTACATAATTGTATATTTTATGGGACAAGTTCTTGGTCCCTCAACTACAGCTACTTTTTCTTTTTTTGCTTGGTGTCATTTTAAAAAATCTTAATAATTTTGTGCTGATTATTTTAGAAAAAGTATAGATATGTATCTTGAAACAGAGCAAAATTGACACAAAGTCATGCATTTTGACCTAAAACTGTATTAAAGTTTGGATTTAGATGCAATAGTATACAAAATCAGGATCAGCTGCTTTTGAAATTAGACCGTTTCTAAAAATATTCATAGGACTGGGCTTTGGTCAGTTATAATCTGCAGCACCATAATAAATCCGCTTGTCTAAAGTTTTTTTTTTAATAAAATATGTAAGGTTCCTAAGAATTCTCTAAATAACATTTTAACAACCAGGCACCATTTGTAGTTCCAGGATTTAATATTGTATGTATTATTTCAGTATTTATTAGACCACATTGTTTATTAGCTCTTAAAGTACTAACCTTGTAGAGTTGTGACTCCCATAACTATTGAATAGTTTCTTATTTTATGCCATGGAGCATCAGGCCACCAATTACAGTCCAAAGTAAAAGATGGCCATAACATGCCAATTCGGCCCCTCCAGGGATTATGTGGAGCTCGATCTGTAATTGTCACATTGGCTGAAAGAGGCTGGATTCTGTCCTTGATGCAATCAAAGGAAGTGCTAGTAGCCACAAAGACAGAGTTTCTTAGTTTCAGGTGCTGTTTTTTCTGGTGACAGTGCAGCTTAGCAGATGGTCCATAAAGTACTGGCAAGAGTCCCACAACATTGTCCACCAATATCACCTTTTCAACTACTACACTTCCTACAAGATGAAACATTATCCCATAGTCATAATTTTTGTAAGACAAAAAGCCTGTAATTTTAGTGCAATTTGGAAAGCCATCTCCTTTATATAAATGAACCCCATGAAGGCTTGAATGAGCTACATTGCCATTGTAAAGATCCTCTGCTAAGAAACATTCTTGACCTTTGATATGAAAGGCTATCCGTTCTGAACCAGCCACACTATTATTGTGTAGCATAATACTTTCTACTGCATTTGTTTTGATGCCAGCAATCCAGAACTTCAAGGTCCTTGGTTGTTTGCTTAGGACAACAAGATTGCTGATGAGTTTATAATTTTGGCCTTCTAAATGTATACCGTGCCCAATTGTATTGAATATCACATTATCACGTAGCAAGAGCCCACTACTTGTAATGGCTTGAATACCAATTCCACAGCTGTGATGGATGCTGGAGGAAATTATAAAAGACTTGAGGGATGAATTTGTGATGTCAACTGATGGAGATTGTGAAGATCCAAGATTCAAAATTTCAACATTTGAAAGTTGAAGCACTCCTGCAAGATGGGAGAATGACACTTTTAAGAATCAGGATTTGGGGGGGAGCGGTTGGGGAGGTACAGGATAACCTTCCATACCTTGAAAAATAGAAACAATGGTAAAAGATAATCTATTGATGCTACTTTAGAAGTTCTTAATTCATAAATCTTTAAGATAATACCACTCCAAATTAAAAAGAAAGCATATACAGTAACTAAGGAGTTACTCAGTGATCCAGGTTTTATTTTCATTAATGCCTGTATAACATTTACTATAGAGGATAATAGTTTTTCACTTCAAATAGCACATTTTAAACTCGGTTGCTATTACTTTCGTCACCAGTTATTACTCTGTTGTCACACTATTTATAAAATAAAAAATCATTTATCATTCCCAAATTCATAAGGGTTTTTGGGTCAATTGATGGAAGGAGCCAATGCTAAGCTATTTCTAAAAAACCTTACCAAGAAAACTCCAGGGACTTGTCCAGGCAGTCTCTGAGAATTGGACAAGATCGAATGGAAGAAAGAAATATCACCCACAATAGTAGGCTTGGTGTGATAACTATCAAATGAATTCATGTTCTTTTTTAAAAATACATGAGAAATCTAGAAAATTAAAATATATTTCTTCTAAGCTATATGGATAGAGAATGATGTGTAAAATAAATATAAATATTTAAGTACCTGCATCTTGGTTTGCATAGCCCCAAGGTTTCACCAGAAGTCTTCCTATGCAATCCATGTCAGATGTAATCCGAATGTTTCTTGTCAGAAGCCCAACCTCTGCAGCCAGGAGAATCCATTGACCATCTTCTAATCTATGGGAATGGCCTACAGAGATCAAAATGTCAGAAAACAACAGAAGTAGAACAGGTTTAATAAACCAAACATGGGATCTCTACTAATTCTTCCCATATGAAAAGCGTTCACATATCCAGGCAATGTAAAGTAGGATTTTGTAATTTATTGCAGATTCAGACATTTGGAAAAAGAAGTCATGTACTTTATTATCACTTTTAACAACATTATTTTCCCCTTATTTCATATAACAATCATTGATGCAGAGAATAACGTATCAGAAGTAGGGAGCATATAGTACCTCTTTTGTGATCAAATATTTTACAAGCCTAAATCGGTTCCATGGCATCTCCAATTTAAACTAAGTTAAATATAAGGTCAGAGTTTATTGCACCTACTTTTCCTAAGAGGTCTGTAGGGAGCATGCATAAGCGCATCAACATACCTACCATCCCTGTCCTAATGTTTCTTTTTATTCATATTCATTTCATATATTCATAATCATGTTTATACTTATACCTGTTATCTAATACTTGCTTGACAAATAAATAAATCAAATAAATAAAAATGTTGCAAGCATTTGTAATTCTAAGGGTATGAGACAGCAATTAAATACAAAAATAATTGAAACAATTCATTCATTGTGTAAGTGCTGATTGCCCACTTAAATGTCTTAAGAAGCAATACCAGCCCTTAAACTAAGCTGAGAGGGTAAGATACAAAATGGGAATGAGATCATACCTGCTGGTCCAATATATGTTGATATGTTCATCATAGTTTCTCTAGAAAAACCTAACGTATCTCTGCCAACGACTCATATCTTCTGATACCATTGTCCCAAAAGAACATAATGGGAACAAATTTTATATCACTTCAATGATGGCTGGGTTAAGCTAGGCGCTATTATAAATCACTGAGGATTGCCTATGTTTAGACCCTAGATGCACATACTGTAGTCTTCCTTGTAAAATTCTGGATATAACATTGTACATTCATAGCCTCCACATGTCAACTTAAAATCAATTTATAGTAGTTGGGTAGAAACTCCAACCCTTGTTCTTCCAAATATAAATCTCTATTTCAACTGATTGTCTTCATAAGGTTAATTATTTTATGAATAACTTGTAATTTCCATTTGTTAATTAAAGCAATAAAAATGTTAAAGTACTCTAGAAAGAAAACACTATTGAACAATGGTAAGTTTGTTGAGGAAAAATAATGAAAGTTAAGTAGCCTTTAATGTGCAAAAAAAATTTCATGACATGTAGGGGGCATGCATAAGCGCACCAATCGTGCCTACCATCCCTATCCTATTGTTTTTGTTTTTTTGTTTTCTTATAAGTATCTATCTCATGTATTCAAAACTATATTTATTCATATACCTGTGTCTTGTAAGCAATTGACAAATCAAATAAATACTAAAATACTAAATAATCTAAGCAAAGGAGACAAATTGCATACCAATATGTCTATGGAGAAGATTTTCACGGATCCTAATGCTATGATTGTTAACTTTTTCTAAAGTGATTATTTCAGCTTGATGGGCTTCATATGAAGAGGAACTGACAACAATTTTGTCACCAGGATGCCAGTCCAAATGATCTTGCACCATAAATCTGCAAAGAATGTGAGATGAAGACATATTTAGAAGAATAGTGTAGCACTCATTTTTCTCCTGGAATAATTAAGGAAACTGAACTATAATTAAATAAAATAATGTGTGAACAAATCTGCCCTCACAGTACCAGCAAGGTAATGAACAAAGTTCTGGAAGGCTGAGGAGCTGAAGGCATTGTTTTACAGTGGTTCAGCTCCTTCCATTTTGTGTTGGTGGGGAAGGAAAGGTTGGCTTGGTGTCCTTTGACTTATGGGATGCCAAAGAGGCCAGTCTTGTCTCCTCTGCTTTTCAATATCCACGGTATATAAAGCCTCTGGAAAGGGTCATTCAATGGTTTCAGGTGTAGTATCATCAATATGCTAATGACATCCAACTGGACATTGCTACCTTGGGCTATAGAGGAGATAATGTTGATTCTGTTTCCCAGTGCCTGGATCCTGTCTGTTTGGAGGGGAGAGGAGACATCAAAATGGAATCCTGAAAAGCTGAAATTTCTACAAATGCACTAAGGTCTTCTATCACCACCAAGAGTTACTCATATATGGGTAAACAGGGAGCAAGTATCCAATGTGGGCATCCTTCTGGCTTCTATTGGATCAGCAGGTAGAAATGTGGTCAGAGAGGCACATGCCCAACTGGTGAGTATGCCAGTTCTGGCCTCATCTCTGGTCAGAGGACTTGGAGGTATGAGCAATAGCAACTCATGCTGTTATTATCAACCATCTAGACTATTGGAATGCCCTTTACTTAGGGCTGCCCTTAAATAATATTTAGAAACTGCAGTTGGTTTTAAAAGCAGCAGTCTGTGTACTTTATGTTGGGAGTGTATATCATTAGTTTTGTGACCTTGCATTGGTTGTCATTTGCTTTCCAGGTCCAATTTAAGGTGCTGATTTTGACCCATCAAATTATTTTCTTGACAAGTGGAAACATTCAGGCCTTCTCTAGTGAACTTCTACTCATCTAATTTAATCAAGCAGGAGAAACCTCTGCACATCCCACATTTTCAAATTATTTGTGGGGCTGGGGAAATTGCTTGTTTGTTTTATCTCCCTGTGGAGATCAAGCTGGCTCCTTCTCTACTGGTTTTCTGCAAGCTCCTAAAGATGTTTTCAGAGGGCTTTTTCAGAGGGCCTTTTCCTGATTTGAATTCTAGTTGTCATCTTTTTGTAGGTTTGCTATAGTTTTCATTTTTATATGGGTTTTGTTTTATATGATTTGTTTATGTGTGTGCCATCAAAAGTTATATTTAATATGGTGGCATACAAGTAAGTTTAATTCAGAATCATTTTGAAATGTTGCCAGAAAGGTCCTACCATGTCCTGACTCCTGCAAAAAAGTAGGCAGGACTTCAAAAAGAAACAAAAAGTAAAACCAAAAAAACCTTCCTTATCACCTATAATTTAACACCTACCTTTCATTTCCAGGTGCAACATCATTACCAAGATGTGTCCATGACTTCTTGGTGTAAGCACTGTGCAACTGCAGCTTTCCAAAAACACCTTGAAAAAAGGAGAAGAAACTAGCCAAGATACAAAAGATGCTAATCTTCACAAGATCTTCAACATACTAGGGAGGACTTCTCAGTTGTGCCAGAGATATACTCATCCAAGCCATTTTGTATTGATGGAGATTGTTTGGATACTACATAAAGTTTCCAAGGCACTTTCCTTAAAGATTACATTAGGAAGATTCCAACTCTAGCAAAACTGGCTTTCTGGATTACTGTATAACCCATATGCTCAGCAAGGTCACACCAATATTAGACTAGGAAAATGACAACTTCTTTGAGGGACCTTGAAAAATACTTCGAAAAATATAATACATCTAGAAAATCTATTAGAGGGAAAAATGAAAAGGGGGCCTTATTTCCTATTTTAAATGAAAGCCTGATTACTGACCTATCACTTTGATACAATGATAAGCAAACTCTTCAATGCTGAGGATAGCAAATAGTGCTGGGTGGGGAATTGGAACTTGTGTATATGCATATCCACAACGTCTCCATCAGAAGTACCTAATTTACAAGCCAGAAGCATGATCAGAATGCCTATTATAACTCTGTTTCAATCCTTTTCCTGCATGTTTATGGAGAAGATATCTCTTTTAGGAATGTAAATTTGTCTGCCTTCCATGCTTCCACAGTGATCTAAAGTCTGTTCCTAAATACACATATAGACTTCTCCCAACACATACAAATACATAACCTCCCTCTTCCCTCATTTTCTCAACTGCATTCAATTTGTTGTTGTAAATTCATATGAGTCAGAAGGCTCTGTATGTCTTAAACACCTTACTCCTCCAAAAACTTCTAACAATTTATCAAACAACTGATGGGCAGGTTGTTGTGAGATATACCCCACACCCCACACTTAGCACAATCAGAGAAACATCAGTAGATTAGAAATCAGAAAGTATACAAATATATTGTTGGCTGCAGGAAAAAAAAAATGCTTAAATGTTTTCATGTTGCTTCAGGTTATCCACTTTTGACTTAGTAATTAAAATGCAGGCACTATTTAACAAAACAGACAATTGTTGATTGATGCTAAGCATAGGACATTTTCGATCAAGGTTTTCCCACTGAGGAATTCAGAAGATGGTATCCATACCAATGGTTCCAGGACCAACGTTCAAACCTTTCAATCGATCACAATTTACTTTCTCAGATGCCCGAAGGAGAATGTGTACCTTTCTTCTTTCTTCTAATGGATGCTGCAGTGTGCCTAATGGGAAATTGATGAACATTAATTAATTTGTACGATGCATTGGTTTCTCGCTTTTTACATATTAAACATTTATCCAAGATAACTTACAAAAAAGTAAGAATACATATACACATGTAAGTAAGAGCATAAAATAACAGCATAAATATTAACTTTGCAGTACTCAAACATTACAAAACACTTAGCAAAAACAAACTTAACCAAGTACAACAATATTATCAGTTTTGCATGTTCCTTCTACTTCCAGCAAGCAATTAATTGTTAAAGGCCTGCCCAAGTACATGTGATTTTCAGTGCTCATCTTACTATTAAAATCAATTTAAATCTATGGATCCCCAGTGAAAACATTTGAGCACATAACACCATTAATAATATCACAACAGTGAACTAATAATACCAAACATTTATTCTACTGAAGGATAGAATTTATCCTATGCAAAGTTCATTCAGAATCTCAGAAGCTAATTTTTTTTCATAGCAGGGACATGGTTTTTCCAGCTATTATTTTATGGGATTTTGTCACATGGATTTTGTGATTTGGTCTAG
Organism: Bungarus multicinctus; assembly: GCA_023653725.1. Lineage (NCBI taxonomy): Eukaryota > Metazoa > Chordata > Lepidosauria > Squamata > Elapidae > Bungarus > Bungarus multicinctus. The sequence continues at coordinate 157,457,853 of CM042836.1, forward strand.
TATGTCCCATTCTAAATCAGATAAACTCTGGCACTTGTGTAACCAGGTAATCCTGGTTTTTCTTAACCAGAATAATCCAGATTACCAGGAAAAAGATAAACAGCGTGGAAGAAGGAAGAAAAGCTGTGGAAAAGTTAATACTCCATACAACAGAGTATTCTTGTCCAGTAGAAAGCAAAGACAATGGGTGGAAACCAAGGGTGGGATTCAAATTTTTTAACAACTGGTTCTGTGGGCATTGTTTAGTTGGTGGGCATGGCTTGGTGGTCATGTGACTGGGTGGACGTGGCTTGGTGGTCATGTTATTGGCTGGGTGTGGCCAACTCAATATCACTCACATCGAGGCACGCATCTCCTCGCCTGGCCTCTCATGACTGTGGGGATGCTGCAACAGTCGTAACTATAAAAAATGGCCATAAGTCACTTTTTCAGTGCCATTGTAACTTTGAATGGTCACTCCACACAAGCAAAGTACCAACAAAGGAGGGGGAAAAAAACTCCAGGGACGTTCCTGAGGCAGGAAGTCTAGTCCTGCCAAGAATGTAATAAGGGTTAATGGAGAGGCAGTTTCTGTAAGCAACACCAGAATGTTTCCTTCCTGCTTTCCTTTACAGGATTAGGCCAGTAATTTCTTCTAACAACAGTTATCTGAACTGCTTAGAATGTTAACAACTGGTTCTAACGAATAGGTGCGAAATGGTAGAATTCCACCCCTCGTGGAAACTCTTTCTCTTCAGAAAGGATAATCTTTCTTTTTAAAAGAAATTCTTTGAATCGTTCCTTTCAGAACAGATAATAATTCTTTCTTAATTACTCTGGCTGTTCTGGCACAGATATTTGTTTTGCTTAATAATTTCAGTTTTCCCAAATTTGTTTTAATATTTCTTTTTTTTTTTCCAATAGGGCAAGTGTGAAACAGAACTAATTTAGTAGAGAAAAAAATAGTTAATCTGAAAAATATTTGGCATTTTTCACACACACATACAAAATTAACATTTTAGAAGAATCACATCTCTTTCAGGGATACAACGTCTAAAATCTCAATGAATTTTTCTGATGATATTGGAAACACAAGAAGAAAATAAAAAGGCAACAAAGAGAGGATGGAAATAACTCTTATCTCTTAGAATGCAAAGTGAGCTGTATTCCAACTGTGAACCTATTTATTTCACCCAGGGTAGTTTACAGACTCTGAAGGAAATAGTCTAGCATGAAGCAGATACTTGAAGGAAAAAGTAGGACAACTTTTGCCCTAGAGAAATGTAAGCAGAGTCCAGTAAGAGAGTTCAGCACTCCTTTAAAATTAGAGATTAAATCAATTATACAGCTCCAAACTGCAGCAGATGTAGAATTAAACAAAGAAATCTGTGTAGAATTAGCCATCATGCCACAATAATTTAATATTCAGAAAACATGCCTTTGGTGAGGAAAAGAGAAAGTGTAATACGTATCCACAAAAAATAATTTTAGCAACTCATTTAATGAAGTGTCTATGAAAATTAATCTTGTTATAGATACAACTAATCTTGATCCAAAATCAGGCAAATGATTCACACCAAGAGACTTAGAAGGACCACCCTGTTCAATCTGGAGGCCAATTCAGGCATCTGGAAATAACTTGATTTACTCCAGGCTGATGTGGAGCTGGTTTGATCAGTCCCATAATACGAATACTACTACTACTACTACTAATAATAATAATAATAATAATAACCATAATAAAAAGCAGAACTATATTATCTCTCAAAGGAGTTCCTTGCAGCTTTCAAGAAAATCTTATACCCCTTTAGGGATATGTCTTTCCCTTTTCTTTGTTCTTTTTTTAATCAAAGACCATAGCCAGAGCTAGGGACTAAGGGGCAGCCAGACCTCCTTCTTCAGCTCTCTGCCCATAATCTTTGTTGGGTCAACTCCACTAGATAACAGGACAGGAAAATTACCTTTCTGGAAATGTTTCAATAGTTTTGTTTTCCAGTGCTTCCTATAACAATAATGTCCTTCATTTCCTCTTCCCAAGCACAGCCATGAAATCCTTAGTGAAGGTAGAACTTCTCATTTAGTTTTGGATCCTTTCATCTAGTTTTCCCCTCCCTGTCTTGATCCATTTCAGAGCCAACTCTTTCTCTAAGTCTTCTTTAATTGCCAAACGGTTTGAATTCCTAAACTGTCTATTCTTGCTCATTTTTCATAAATATTCTACTCTATCCTGAGATAGTATGAATGATAATTGTCAAGTAATTCAGTTCTAAAATTCTGCATTGATTCCGCTGACATGTGGCCTGCTTTTTTCTTTGTCACATGTAAAATTCACCCCATTTTGCCAAGAAACCAATAAAGAGAAAGTGTTCACGTGCTTCCTTCTATGCGAATCCATTGGGAAACATAGCCCCTGTAATAAATCTCTTGTGGACTCAAGCAGCTTTACAAAATTTATAAAATGAGTGTTGTCTCCATCTACTCTTGGATCTTAGCTGAGAAATTCTCCAAGACTTTTAATTACAACTGGGGAGATCGGGATGGCAAGTTTCAAAACTATCTCTGAATCAAAGGAAAGGACTGACCCCATTTTACTAATTACCAAGCCTGCTTTAATTCTTATACAGTACAATTACAAGGGACCATTTAGGCCACGGAAGCCAACCTCTGTGCAGGAATCCAAATTATAGTATCCTAAACAGATGGATGCCCAGTCTCGGCTTGAACATATCTAATTAAGAAGAGCTCACCAAACTCTCTGACCTGATGATTCCACTGTCAAACTGCTCTTCTTGTTAAAAGACTTTTTTAAAAAAACATCAAATTAGATTCTGCTTCCTATAATTCCAATTATAAGATGTTCATTCTAAAAAGAGAGAGAACTGGCCTTGACCCTTTATGTGACATCTTCCCATTTATTTGAAGAGTGATCCTATGTTCCTCCCACTTCTTCATTTTTTTTGATCCTCAAGGCCAAACACCCTCCCCTATTTCTGTAGAGTTCTCACTTTTTAATCTCCTGATCATCTTCATTACCCTTCTATGAACATGTTCAGTTTCTTTGAATTTTGGGGAAATTACACTTTTCAGGTGGCATTTCCTTTGTTTCTTTCTCTGCTACCACTTTTGTGATGATGTTTGGATATTACCTTGGAAGTCAGGAGGAAGAGCTAGACAATAGTCTGATAAACAAAATTAATTTGAGTCCAAAGGAGGAGAGGTAGCAAAAGTTATCTCGGAAGGGACTCTCCCTAGTTTTTGAGAGAGTAAAAGTGAAGGATGGCAGGGGTACTTTCAGACTTGAAAAATTGATGTTGGCCTTGTAAAGTAGTCCACACAAGAACAACCCGGAGTACTAGCTCTATTTTTTATTGTAAGATTACATTAACATAGCTTGCAAGTCTGGAAATAGCCCTGCACTCCTCACTTCTATTTCACCCAAAACTTGGGGATGATCCTTTTATCACCTCTCCTCCTTTGGACTCAAATTCGGTTCATGATTAGACCACCGTCTAGGTGCAGCTTTTCCTCCTGTCTCCCAAAATCATTCCCACATACCATTACAACTTGATATCTTCCTCTGCTAAATATATATATTTGTTTTTTCAACCCGCTTCTTTAAACTATGAAGATAAATTTGAATTCTGTTTCTGTAGTCTAAGGTCCTAATTATACTGTTCTTATATCATCTGCAAATTTGATGAGCTTCAATTCCATGTCTTATCCAGATCACTGATACAAAACGTTGAAGAATGACAACTTTGCCTTGTATATTTAAATGCTAAGGATAATTTAGGTCAGTATTAGTATTATGCAAATCAAAGTCAGTTCAATTTCAGGATTAAAAAAAGGTTTTGAATCTCTTTTAAATAGTGAACATATTTGGAATGTGAATAAAGGGTTGCAAGCGTCAGCCCAAAGTAACTGCTGTATGGCCTTAGCTAATCACAAAAGGATTATGATGGAGTAGGGACTCTACTTAATCATAAAATATTTGAAGTTCCACATCAGGAGCTTTACTGCTCCATGCCTTAATAGTTTTATGAATGGATTACTGCAATACACTTGATGCAGAGCTATTCCTGAAGATGGTCCAGAAGCTGCCTGATTGTTAAGGAAGGTGGCTAAATCAGTTCATGTCACAGCAGTGTTTAAAATCCTGCACTGAACTATCAAATGCAATTCAAGGTGTTGAGAAAGGATTTTCTGGGCCTAACTCAATATAGGCTCTATTGCACCCCTTATCTACTAGGGGGAGAAAAATATCAAGTTTTCTGCTCAGTGTGAAATAACCTTTGATTGCATTCCAATGAGCATTTATCTGGAATAGATTCCACTTCGCTAGAACAGACCCCTTTTGTGCTACACTATGCACAGCATATTGCAAGAGATTAATAAATGTTAGATAGCATGAGAACCAATTTATGACGTTATTCTTTTTTCTAGATTTCATCATTTGCCCTTAGCATATTTACCCCAACATAGTTTTGTCATGCCTGAGACTTGTTGGTTCACTTTTTAAAAAATAAAATAAAAGATACAACATGCAGTGTCTCTTCCAGCTATTGTTGTTGTTGTTGTTGTTATTCACTTACCCACTTTCAAGACACCACCAGCAGCAATCACAATGCAAGCCACGCTCAGAAGATGGCTGGTGTTTAATGAGAATTCCAATGTGCCCTGGATATAAAGACCTCGTAGGGGTGGAAGATTCATATCCACCAAGACAGTTCTGTCTTAAAAAGAAGGAAATGATGCAGAGCATTACTTTGTTTAATATATTGCTTTTTTAAAAAGTAGCTTCCTTTTTGCATCCTTTTTTAAGATGCTAAATTGAACAATGAGACTAGGACTATCACTCATAGTTCATAATTTATGAATTATTTAAGTGAATTTCGACTCCCCATCAAATTAGATCTGAATGGGAAAAAAGTTTCTTTTTTGCATTTATACTTTACATTTGCTTCTCTCCTCATTTTATCTTCAAAGGTACAACACTGAACTAGCTTGGGCAAATAAGAACAACCAGCCCCAAATCAAATGGGAACTGACAGTGGAGATCTCCCTGGCCATATAACAATCCACTTATATGAATGATTCATATTCCTCCATGCACCAATACAGCAATCAAGCACATATGAATACTTCCCTTTGGGAATGCAAAGAAGGAGATGGGAAGAGAGGAGGGTCATTTCTGGGCTGGGGGCTAAAGTTGGCCATTGGAAGGCAAATAAGCAGGATGGAAAACAACAAGAAGGATAGGGCTATGGAAGAGAAAAACAACCTGTTGTTGGGAAAAATTGAAGGCAAAAGGAGAAGGGGACGGCAGAAGGTGAGAGAGTTAGATAATGTCATCAATACAATGAACATGAATTTGGGGAAAGAGAGAGTGGAGGATAGAGGATCTGGCGTACTGAAGTCCATGGGATTGTAAAGAATTGGACACAACTTAGGAACTGAACAAGAAAAAATGGAAGAGGAGAATGATACAGGAGCAGGGAGACAGGCTAAACTGGGAAGAAAGAAAAGATCGAGGGAAAGAAGCAGAGAATGACTTCGAAGAGCAGGTATACTGAAGAAAAGGAATGAGGAGAATGAAAAAGTGGTATTCATACATGGAAAGAGCAAGAACTGATACATATGAACTGGACTCTTCTAAAAACTACTAGACATATGGTAACTCTAATTAAAACTCGGAATTATAAAGGCCTGGTGTTCTGAATGTTTTGGGTTGATTCCAATACTAGCCATCTGTCAATGCAATGGCATCCATAAGAAGAATGGATTACCCTCCCTGTACAGTTTACGCCCCCCCCCCCCAAAAAAAAATCACCTCCAAAGGAAATATTCATGCTGCAAAGGACAGAAAGGAGCTCAAAAAGAAATCTTTATCTCAGCAAAAAAAATGACAGTTCAGAGATATAAGTAAAACTGAAGTGTTTTTAGTGAGTGTTGAAGTGACAAGATATAGTCCATAAAATACAATAGTATAAAATGATTAATACCTGCTAAACCATGTGTTAAAACAAATCAGAGATTTAGCATTAGTTTAGATTTAACATAAAACAAAAATAATAAATATTATTACAACGAAAGGCCAGCCTTAGTGATGCCAAGCAATTATGTTAAAATAGTCATCTCTTATTAAAGAATCCAGCCATATACTCCAATGATAAAGAGAGGAATTTTCCACACAGTGTCCTTTCTCTCAACTCATAGGTAAGTATTATTATTTATGATGATCTTAAAAACGAAAAACTGGCTTTTTCAACCAGCTTTCAGCATTGAAATGTGGTGAGATGCTGTCTCACCACATTTGGATTACAACTGGATTATAACAGACTTTTATTTATCTCTGGTACCATGCTTTGCATTAAATTGTTATTTGCTTTAGACTCTTTTAAAATCTTAATTACTCAAATGGGAAATGTAAGCTATTCAGAATAGGTTTTAATTTGAGCAGCACGTAAACATTGTAAGTAAGTAAATAAAACAATGGCTATCTCTATTTTGGTTGTGGCAGGTGGTGTTTGGCAGAGAGGCATTTTTAAGAAGAGCATTCTAATGGAAAATAAGAATTAATGCAAATAAAGAAAATAAGAATTTTGTTGCTATCTTTTTACTGGTTCTTATATAGAAGAGTCAGAAGGCTTTTGACCCACAGTATAGATAGATTAAACCAACCAAGTCAGAGAAAAGGAACAGAAATTTAAAACCAATGTTTATCAACATCAGAAGCAAGCTATATTCTACTAGTGTTTAACCTTTCCAAAAGTCCTGCAGTATGTAATGTCATTTACTGATTTTTGGAAGCCCTTTTTAAAAAAAAAATGTTCATTTACTTTTCTCAGTAGCTCTACTATTTAAATACCATGATCATGGTCTTAAAATATAAATATATAAAACAATACATAATAAATATTTAAAATGAGGAAAAGTGGTGAATCAATAGGATCTTTCAGTTTGTTTTTCAGAGATTGGATATGAGTGCATGACTGTGTCAAACCAATTATTCTATAGAGGGGCAAATGCTTTGTAGAAATTATCTACAAAGTAAGGCAGATAGAAAACATTTTAGCTGTAAATCCTAGGATAGCAGAATTTATTAGAATTCTTCTCCAAAATGGGTATGTAAAGGTTTTTTATAATTTAAAAAAAATACATGCCATGATATTTAATTATATATTTAACAAAGAGAATAAAAAGTAAGATTAATTCTGATAAAAGCAAAAATCATATGAAGATAATTAATTACTACTCAAGTTGGAGACAATCCCAAATACTACGAGCCCTTGTCTTTCTAATGGGATGTTGCAAACGTGATTCTACTTCCTGGGAATACAGGAGATAAACAGTGTAGATCTTTATATAGAAACAAGGCAGGGAATCTGAAAAATCTCTCGGTATTTGTTATGATATGTACAGAATAACCCATGAATAACAAGGATATGCACATGGAAACATATATGAGAATAGTTATGAATAATTATTCAGCCACATACAGATACACTAAATTGGGTTAAAGTTTACTTTAAGAAATAGCACAGTCCAATAAACAGTCCAGGTCATATACGTTTAACAGTCCAAAGAATATCCAATTACAAAGTCTTCTTACCGGTTGTCTTTTTCATTTAAAATAAACAAAGATAGCAAAGTATAAATATAGCATACTACAACAGAGAACCTAAGATAGCAACAGAATGTCAGAGAAACAGAATGTCAGAGAGAGCAAGCCATGATCTCTAGCTCCCTCTTATGGCAATTCGCAATACAATCAACCAATCAATACAGTGATTTTTGTCTTAAAGCTACAAACATACATTGTTGGTTTATATATTGCCAATCCAAAAAATTGTTGGAAGATTCCTAACAGTATTCCTCCATATCAAGTAGAAGTCTGTGTTACAGCTGAGGAAACTATGTGAAAATTCTATGTGATAGTAAAAGCATTGAGGGAAAATTAAACCAATCAGCCATCAGCTTTCTTATTTCACATGGAAATATCCAACAGTCTGCTGCTGAAGGGATGGGATAGGCACTCCTCACCAGTTATTTATAAATTCCACCCTCCTCCTGAAAAAGTATGGATACAGTCCTTCAGTTGACCTTTTCATCTGATATCTCAGCTCCTGAAATAGATGGAAAATCAAAGGGTGACATTTTTAGCCTGACTCTAATTCTCAAACTCCAGACTGGCCGTGTCCATGGGGGCTTCTCAGTGCTGACATGCTTTGAGGACTTTTTCCAGCTTTGTCTGGTGGCTTTATTTTTTGGCTCTGATTCCCTGAGTCTATGCTGGTGCAGTTGCCTGCAGTTCTGACCTGACAAAACCGCAGTGGAATATCTATTCCAGGGAGTGAAAGGCAGTCATTAATTCATTGCTGCAACTCACTGCCTGAAGATGGAGTGGAGCTCTGAGATTCTGGGAGTTTGCAGGGTTTTTCTTCAAGTTTCTTGTCCAATCGGTTTTAAAGATGTAACAGTCACCAAGAAAAGCTAGGAAAGTATATGAAGAGTATTATGGAGTTCTCAATAAATAACTGTTAAAAGTCAGAGAGGTAAAGAGGAAACACACACCAATATTTACACCTACAGACCAGGAGATTGTTTTTTTTATGGTTCAAGACTTGAATACCACCAATACCCACACATTCAAAAGTTCATTATTTCAAAGGCTTTTCCTAAAAAAAAGCTACTAGTAACAAAGAAAAGAAACAAAGTGGAAAAGCATAAACTCTAACTTCTTATACCATGCTAAGGACAAAAATGCATGTATATCCTAGCAGAGGATGAGAAAATCAAATGACTATCCTTCCATTCAGACCTACTTCCAATCTCATGACAAGTATAGTTTATATAATTCAGAATTTGTGTTTATACTCAAATGCATTTTAAAAAGACAAAACAGCTGCATTATAGCAGATGGTGCTGTTAGCAACCTGTAAATGATTTTTTATGTCATTTCTATGGATGATGACATGGCTTTAGCAAAAGAAAAATGCATCTCATTCAACATTCAGAAACCATATGCATCGTAATACTGTATATACTTAGTTGTTCTTGTTATTCCTATTGCAGCTAAGACTAAAAAAACCCAAATAAATCTAATTCAATTAATCTTTAAATAAGCATATGGAAAATTCTGCCTATTCCCAACTCTCAGTCTGTAAAGAAATCCAGTGAAGACTTTGCTAGTGAATGTTACTTAATAAAATCAACTCCTTTTAAACACACACACACATACACACAAAGCAAAAGGATTATCTTCATGCTTTAGATGGGCCGTCTGTGTTTCTTCCATGCTGCCTGCCTCTGAACTCCAGGGATAAAAATGTTACACAACAACTCAATCTGTTTTGTAACTCAGACACCACATTATCATCAGGTCAAGTTACTAGTCAAACAAACACTGGAAAACAGATGGTTCCAAACTGAATAGAAGGCTTCTTTTCACTCCTTGTGCTATAAATAAACAAAAGAAACAGAGGTCATGTAGATTATGAATGGGGGCTCAATTGTCCTGTATTCATACATGCAATTTGAATGACAGCAAGGTCATTGTTGGGACCTTTATCTGAGCTATCTACTATCACTGTATTAACAAGTTTTAAATCTTTGAAGGTGTTTAGTTTCTTTTTAGTAAAGTCATCCTGTTTTCTGCTGAGAAAAACTAAGGAGAAAGAGAAAGGCCATTTAACATGAAGGCATCATTTTAAATACAATAACTGAATTATTGTCATACTATCTATCTGCAAATTCTGGAACCTCCAAAAATTCAGGGATGGGAGAATTTGTCAGCCACTTTTTCAGGCAGTTTCTCTTTTTCCAATGTTATATTCATTTGATAAGATTCTACAGCAATTTCTAAACTATTGTTCAATTGAATGCATGACCAGGTACATTTTTTAGTAAGATTTTAGCCTAATATCTTTTGGGAGTGAGATTTATATTTCCCCGATACAAAGGCAGAATGCACAAGATATCTTATGTGTTTTAGTTTACAGCTACAAAGTTTGCAAACCAAGATATGTGTCTAAATAATCTGCATATTTTATTTCCTAATAGGGGAAATAATGAACTACGGCAGAGCAAAATTAGTGTTTTTGTGTATATTTGTGTGTTTGTGTCTGTGTCTGTGTTTGTGTGTAATTTCCATTTCCCTTTTGTATTCTCTAGAATACCCTCTGCCCCCATGCAACATTACTGAAAGTAGCCTGGCAGGAATGCTGCAGTGATATAGCAAAATATTAATGCTAAATACCCTCTCACAGTACATTTATACCCATTAGATTCAGACTCATGGATTTATATAGCAAGTGTTTTGGAAAAACCTTCATAATGAAAATTAAATGGAAACCCAAAAAGAACACGGATGTAAAGGAAGGGAAAGCCATCCTTTGGAGAAGGAATGGGAGGAAAGAGCCTACATTGTTAAATAATTGCAAAGAATGTGCTTTTAACAAAATGCATGCTGTTGACAAATATTGTTAAGATGGCCAACTGAGTTAGAAAAATATTTTTATAAGACAATGGCTTCATTCCTAATTCTTTGTCCTATGATACAGAGAATTTCTAGTTTTAAAACTTCAAAATACTTGCATCTTGATTTGTACATTTCCTTATTTCTCTAGTTTTATCCTTTTTGCATAATGTTTTAAAGAGATAGCTGGCTAGATAGCTAGACAGACAGATAGGCAGAAAGATAGACAGACAATGGTGTGCTGGATTAGTGAGTAGAACAGGTTCTAGTCTGGAAGTTGAGATGCAAAGTCAAAAATAATATATTTACCAACTCACACTGGACTAGCATAATGCTTATGTCCATAACCGCTGATGAAGAAGCTTTCATGCCACCCAGAGTTCATTAATTTGAGAAGATAATTTTATACATAATTTTCTGGATAATGGGTAGCAGAGGAACATACACTCCAGAACAATTGAAGGCTCCTTTGTAGAATTAAGAAAGGAATACACTTAAAGGTATACCTCTGGATGTATATACCTATTAAGTAGGGGAATCCTCAAGAAAGTGACCAAACCTGATATTCTTGAGTTCACAAAATCCTCAGCTCAGCTTTGGTTAGATATAATTCAATATCGTCCCCACCCATATGCAACACTATTCAGAAAATACTAGTATTTGTTTTAAAAGGATATACTTCCCATATCGTGTGTTAATTTCTTTACAGAAAAATTCAGAAATAATCCAACAGAATCTTAATGCTCTGACATAAAACAAGCTTTCTAATGACTCAAGTAGTGACACAGAATCTCTTTGATCAGCATTCTTACTTTATAAAATGTCATAAATGCAACACCAAATGCTACACAGGCACAACGGAAGTATTATTACATGAGATGCAAAGCTTGAGCGTCTGTCTCTTCAAACAGAAAAAGTTCAAAGCCAAATGAGAGAGACAGAAGATTCTGCCACTAAAAACAATGCCAGAGGCTACATGACATCATAAATATGCCATCTGATGCAACATACTATGGCAAGCTCCTCATTCCTTCATATATTGTGTCAGAAATGTATTATATTAAGCACCACAAAATGTGAAAAAAAAACATGGAAAGCTATGAATGTTGCTAGAATAAAAGCTGTTTTTATTTGTTCATGCATAAAAAAAACTTGTCGTTGATTTCCTTCAATGTTATGAAAATAATTACAAATGTTCCCAAAGAAAGATTCAAATACATGCCAATCTACTGTACTTTCCTGTCCCTTTCTTCAGTAAGAGAAATATGTTGCCCTACTAATGCAGTTGTCACTCAGCCAATAGTAACACATCATTCAAATGACAGATATGAAGTGAGTTTTTAAAGATATTTTGACACTATGAGCAATCAACTACTTGTCCAATATTGCTCTTGTATGCAAAAACTACCCCCGTTTATATTGGGTAGGTAAAGCCCTCTTCACAGTTGCTATGTATATGCACCCAAACTCCTTCGACAGTATACATCAAAAACCAAATTAAAACATGGTTTTAGAAAGATATTGAGTTACATATACAGAAATAATACAGTAAAATCTTAATATTAAGTAATTAGTACAAGACCGAAGTATTACCTTATAACTAATATCTTGATATGAATTGTAGTAATTCTTTTTTACACTCAACTTTGGATGAAATTTAAGGCTATATAATTACAACAAAAATGGATGGAAAAATTATTCTTTTGAAAATTCACTATGGGAAAAATAATCAGTCTAACATTTGCCATCTGACTTCTAAAATGCTTTCCAATTTTGGAAAGTCTGAAATTTGTTTGAAAAATTTGTTAAACCAACTAATCATCCAAATCTCTTTATTGATAATAGTCAATATCTGCCTTATTGCAATCAAATGCTTTCCTAAGAAAAACAATTAGGAAAAGCAACAGATACAAGAGGTTGTACAGATCTTTGAAGCACACTTCACTCAAGTGAAGTTTAAAGTGAAGTTCCCCTTCTCAAAGCAATGTGATCCCAATTTGTTTGCTGTGTCTTTCTTCTGAGGCCTTCTCTAGCATTTTCAATAGCCTTGAGAAAAGTCTACTGTTTTCACATGACTGTGTATGATTGCCAATTATTACAAAACAGGCAATATTTCCTCAGAGAACATGTACTTATGTTGGGGTAAGCAACTTCCTTTCATTTATTTATACATATTTCATCTTGTGATGTCAGAAGATATGAAAATGTACCTGGAGATGTTGGTTGACGAATGAGTATTTAACTTGCAGAATAAAGTAGTAAAGAAATCAGAAAGTTAGAATTGGCTTTTTCCTATTTATATACAGTATTAGATTGGGTATCTATATCTTTCATGTGCCAAACTCTAGTGTTACAATGACTTTATCATTACAATATAGTACATTAACAAAATATAGTTACCTGGTAAAATGATAACATCTTCATCAGCTGATGGTATACTTTTATTGTAGCCACCCCAGCCTTTTGCCACATCATTCCAGGATTCAGTAAGGGACCATCTGAAAATAGGAGGAGAAAAAGAAGAAACTCGATCTAGGAAAAAAGAAATAATTTATTTTTGCATGTATGTCTGCTTGACTGTCTACTTACCTACCTACCTATCTCAGTAAAGATTTGGCAAACCTCACTAAGATGTTTGGAAAGATGTTTCAAAATGGTAACCAGTATCTTAATCATTTGTTTCTAAGTGGACATATACTTCTCAGTAGAGGTTCTCTAAAATTTCTACCTGTGTCATAGGATCATTGTTCAAGATAGATTAAATGGATGCCAGGCATTAATTAACTAAGATATAGTGAAACCAAAATTATAGATATAAATTTCCCTAACCATTTTTATCAATAAGAAAAAAAGCAAGTAAATAAGAGAGATTATCTTAAAGAGCATAATATTTAGACTGAAGGTAAAATGAGGTTATATTTCAATTAACAGAGGAATTAATAACTTAATTGCTTTAATTGCAATATCATCTTTTCTTCTGAACTTTCTAAAACACACTTTTATAATCTTTGCATTCATTTTAATTTCTCTCTCTTTCCCTCTCTCTCTCCTTGGCTTCTTTTCCTATTCACAAGTCCAATGGCAGTTGGATGATTATAAGAAAGAAAGAAAGAAAGAAAGAAAGAAAGAAAGAAAGAAAGAAAGAAAGAAAGAAAGAAAGAAAGAAAGAAAGAAAGAAAGAAAGAAAGAAAGAAAGAAAGAAAGAGGGAGGGAGGGAGGGAGGGAGGGAGGGAGAAAGGAAGGAAGGAAGGAAGGAAGGAAGGAAGGAAGGAAGGAAGGAAGGAAGGAAGGAAGGAAGGAAGGAAGGAAGGAAGGAAGGAAGGAAGGACAAAAACAGCAAATGTAGGGTGTCAAAAGCTAGTCCTTTTATTTACCAGATAATTGTTTAAATAAAAGTTATTTTCAGCAATAGGCACAGAATAGATGTGATTCAGTCATGTGCAGCAATGGCAGAAACTAGACATGGCTCTTATATAAATTTTCTGTACAGAGAAAACACTGACCAGAAATACAGAAAATTTTATTTAAGTACCCAGAAATACACCCTATGGGTTAGAGTGAATAGTACTGAATAAAACAAGACTACGTTTTTAAACTGAATTTACATACCCTGTTCTGATAAAGGGAATATGTCTTCAACTTTAAATGTCACTTGGATTAGGCCTCTCCCTGTAACTAAATTTAGAAAGTTAGTAAGACATAAGAATGATGTATAAAAGCTGAAAATCGTTCTAATTCCATAAAACAAAGTTTCTTCAATTGTGGAGTATCTCATGTTTTGAAATATTCGTAATATGATGTGCATTGTATGAATCCATGCAGTTTAAATATACCTTATAGAAAAAAAACTGAAGAGTCAGATGCTCAGCTAAGGATGAAAAGTGCTAAGAAAGAGCTGTTTGTTATAGGTAATCCCTGGGAAAGGATGGGTTAAGTTTTCCCAGGCATCTTGCACTGACAATGTTCTCCTTGTGAAACCAAGCAAAATTGTTCCTCCATTATTTAAGTTATTTTTATCATGTTTAATTGTTAATGTGATTCAAAATGTGGTTGAAGCACATTATATAAAACATACAAAACAAGGTTTAAGTGTTTAGCTAGACAGATGTGCTCTTTTTCAAGATATTCCATTCAATTCTGCTCCTGCCTTTTTTCATTTTCCTCCATTCAGACAATCCATATTCTTAAACCAATGAACATTTCAAGGTTTGGCCATTTTGGATTCCCCTCTCTCTTAATCACCTAAGTTTATCTTTACGTTTTACTTTTACAAAACTTTAAGTTTCCACATTGTGCAGTTAAGAAAGAACTTAAGAAAGTTCTTTCTTAATTGCACAATTTCAGCTAGTAATAATCTGAAATACAACTTGCTGTTAATAAAAGAGTTTGCTGATTCTGAAAATTACATCATTGTGCTATGCAGAATGTCCAAGTCGCATCTTCAAAGTCTTTTCCTGTTCTTCTGATCTTGCAAGCATTTCAACCAGGATTGACACCTAGGATGATTGAAGGGACACCCCCTCCAAATGATTTCCAGAGTTTTGGTAATTAATTTCACTATTGAACTACTCTTGCTATTAGGAAGCATTGAAGAATAAGTATAGCCAGTGTGATGTAGCAGTGAAGGTATTGGATTGGCACCAGAGAGCCCCAGATTCAGTTTTAAGTCAGACGTAAAGACCCAAGGTTTCCAAGTGTCACTTCAGGCTAGTCACTCTCTCTAGCCCACCCTATCTCGTGGGGTGGGGGGGACATAGGAGGAAGGTTTATTGCACCTACTGCCTTGAGCTCCTAAAGGAAAAATGGGATACAAATCTAAAAAATACTTACTCCTGGATTTTCAAACATATCTGCAAATTAAAAGCATGGTTTTATTATCTGCAATCTGGAACAATAGCCTGCTTCTACTTCTTGTAGCACCTTTTAGAAGCTTGAACAGTGTGGTCACAGCTCCTCTTAATCATTTTTTCTCAAGCCCAAATGTACCACATTACTCCAAGCTCTTCTTATCAAGCTTAAGTTTTCAAGTTTTCTGATCATTTTCGTTGTCCTTCATTGTCTTTGTTTCAGAATTTGACAGGTCAGCTCCTTTGACCCTGGCACATATGTCTTCTGCCAGTCTATGGGATGGAAGCAATTACTCCTACGGACAGTTTTGTAGAATCCCTTTGACATTATGTACGTCAGTAAATAACTAGATTGTACACACTTTTCTATATGCTTAAGTTGTTACTGGATAAGAGTTTCTTAATATATTTTGCCTGAGTTATCCGTAACTTGGTAGAATATTTTCTAAAAGACCAAGGCAAATGCACAAAATCATTTCAGTGTGCAATGATTGGCTGCATTATTTTGTATATCAGCTTTTGTGATACTTCCTAAAGCAACTAAGGATGGAAAACTATAAAGCCTTTAAGTTAACAATGAACACTTCTTGCCGTGTCTCCATGATGTCTTCCTTCACATGCTCAGCTTTCAGAATAACAATGACTTTTTTTTAAACTGTGAGATTCGGTTTGAAGCAAACTCTGTGTGAATTTCAGAGCCTGCCTGTGAATGATCTGGCATCTGATGTGTATTTATTGACATTAAATTTAGGGTTTAATGCACTCCTGCCACTTTTCAACAATTCACTCTAAAAGGCTTTTAACTGGCACAAAAGAAGGAGGTCATAAGTAAATTGACCTCGGACAGAATGTACAATTATTAGAGGAGGTTAGGACAAGAGCAGCTGCCGGAGCCCCACTGGCAAAGCGAAGTACTTCCAAAAGTCTGGTTATTAAGAATAGACTCAGGTTTCCCCACTCTACCACCTCGACAAGGTCCCTTTGGTTTCCCTAAGAAGAATTATCACCCTCCCTAGCAGCTGCAATAATTGTGTTCCTATTGTTGCACAGACCTCCTCCCGACCACCCCCTACAAGTGTCCATTGTTGAGATAGAGTCAAGTGATTAGATACTCTGGCGGATACGGTTAGGGCCCAGCTGCCTAACTGCTGACACACGAGCATCAAGGGGCGGGAGGATGGGGGGGAAGACCCACGGCTGCAAGACGGGGCTCTAACATGCCAAACCTTTTACATAAGTCAAACAGAAACAAACGATGCTTTCTGGGTCCTGCTGACAGAGCAACCTCTCCTCCTTTGAAGTGGTGAGGGTGGTAGGCTTTTACAGCTTTCCCTCTTCAGCCCAAGCAAACATCCTTCTTTTGATATGAGTCATGCTCATTATCTCTGCCCCATTTAATGATTTTTGATTGAAAGGTGGCAGCTCAGTTGCCAAGAGGGTAGTTAAAGAGGCTCCACAGAGTCAGACCTACAATAAAGGCTTCCCTTATGCAGTGCCCTATATTTGGAATTTCTTAACAGCGTGTTCTTGTTCTCTGCCGCAGATAAGGGCTGAGCGTGAAATTCTTAATTAAGCAGTAAATAGTGTATGGGTGTCAGCAGATGCAACCTGTAGCCATGGAGACTGAGTCACATGAACAGGAGAATAGGCACTAAACTAGAAGCCTTAGGCCTGAAAGTGAGTGACAGCTGAAGAATCCCACAAAGCTTGTAAATAGGATTAATTAGCTGACTAATTTATTTTTCCAGACTATCGCCACAATTTAAAAATAAAGAAAATTTCTGGTTTTATGTTAAAAGATAGTAAAAAGATCAAAACACAGATGGCCCTTTCTTGGAAAGATCTTAGGCTATTAAACTCAGAAGGAACAGAGATGAGCTCACAAAGTCTACTTTTTCTTTCAGCAGAGAAAGCACTTCACAGTTCAAACAATGACACACTTTTATTGATAAATGCAAACAGACCAAAAATGTAGCTTAGGTGAAATAGTTGTAGAGTCTCTGTTTGCAATAACTTCTGTTATTTTTGCAGTTAAGACTCCAAAGTTCTTTCAGATAAAGAACTATGTAACAAAATCATTTTATCTCTTGTGCCCAGGGGAGAGACTAAAGCCCACTTTAGGCTACCTTGAGTTAGAAAAAGAGACTAAAGCCCACTTTAAGCTACCTTGAGTTATTATGTGATGCTGTTCATATGAAGGAACTTCACATCACTCTTCCAATTTTAGCCATGCCATGTTCTTTTTCAAGTAATATTTACTATACTGGTTAAAACTGGCACAGATAACTCCAGGATTCAGTCATGAAAACAAGTTCCATGTACAGTATAAAACTGCTTATTGTGCTCCCTGTTTCTCCAAAAACTTAGGCTTTCTGGAATAGCACAAAGAGATTTTAATTCTGGAGAAAATTTCAGCTTTCTATAGCAGGTGGCAAGCCTAACAACCTAAAAGCAATTTTCAGAGGAAGTGTCTGAATTCCAAATTGCTTCACAAAAGAACTAACTATTCAGTGTGGTTTATGTGTGATGTCCTTCACCCATTCCAGCAACTTTGTGCAGTTGTTGCTTCTCAATGAGCATTACTATCAACTACAATCTTAAACATCAAGCTCTTACCTAAATAAGTTAACTTGTTCATTTTCTTGTTGAAAAACCAGTCACAACCCTTGTGAAGGCTATGGGAAGGAACAGCCTGGAGTAGCGACCCTTTCCTTCTTCCACAAAACACTGTAACTTGACTGTGGACTGGCAACCCTTCATGCTCCAATAATAGATAATTGCCAACAGCAAAATTATCAAATGTAGCTATGTACTATGGAGTAGAACACAAGAAACATGCAAACATTTATAGTTCCTTTCTGAATTATATCTGGACTGCAATAAAGTACATTCATGCTTGTGTAAGAGAGAAGGAACAAGAAACACAGCAATTTTTCAGCAGACTCATAAATGCCAATGTTTCACCTTTGCCCTTCCCCTAATTTATGAGCAATGATCTTTGGATTTGGCTATTTATTTGCTACTGAGAAACAATTGAGGGATTAAACAAACCTTCATTACCTGCAAATTTCTTTGAAGCAGAGGACTGTTGAATGACAAAGTATAAATTTCTTGATCCAAAAGAAGACTCATCCAGCCATTGGCATTTGATAAAGTATCAGACACGTAATTGACAGTGATCACCTTATTCTGACTATTAGTTACTGTTAAATTTGATGAAAATATTGGGGACTTTCTGAAAAAGAATTCACATTTATTTTCTAAATAATATTCACTTTAATACTTATTGTTGCTATGTCGATGCAGCATGTTAGCCCATCGTTGCCCTTCAAATACAGTATTTAGGCATTTTTATGCCTAAAGCTCAGATATCCCACTTCCCCATAAAAATCTTTCAAGTAGACAAGTCAGATTTGCTCAAGTGAATTCTTAATCAAGAATACCAGGCAAACTGCTTGGTAGTCAACTTTTTTTATTTTGGGAATTACAAACTTCTTTGTAAGTAAAGATAAATCCATCATTCCCAGCTTTACTCATTTTTTCATTTTCCACCAAAGAAACCACAGAATCTTTGTATAAGTTTTGTAGGGCTCTCCTGCTGAATTCATTTGCAACAAATAATAACATCATCATCATCATCATCATCATCATCATCATCATCATCATAACATGCCCATATATTTTCAAGTTGCTTACCGAATTCTACAAAATGCAAATTTTGATAATGTATTTAATTAAATTAATACAATGTAATTAATTCTGAGAGGTCCAAACTGGATAAATGCATTAAAATCAGAATAAAATAATTTCACTTTCATCCCTGTTGTTCCAAAACAATAGAAGATAACATGGATAGGTAGAAGACACTTGAAAGGCAACAAATAGTTTTGATTCCTCAAAATGCCCAGGTAAATCATGAGCTGACTATTATATTTATCTTTCCAAACAATGCTTTCACTTCATACTGTCAAGCTAGCCCCAAAATAGAACTACTATATTGCTAACATAATTGAGCATTCCTACCACCATAATTAGCACCATTTTAATTTGCTCTAAATAGCCAGTGATTTTCACTGTGCCCTAAATAGCCACCAATCTACCTCTCTTTAATGTTAATGGAGCAGAGGAGGGCATGAGCATTTTTAATTCGGAGGAGCTGAGGGAGCCTGCATGGATCATTAATGGGAAAGTGTTTCATTACCAAAGGAGGAGGCAGCTCTCTAAGATCTGTTCTTGACTTTCTGACGAAGAAACCAGGAGGAGGTAACCACAGTGGTAATGCGAAATTAACCCTTGGCTCAAACTTCCAGGAGCCTTTCAAAAGGGTTACAAAGAAGAGAAAAACCTGGATGACTGATTGGCAATTCTCCATTTTTATATCCAGAGAAGTTTCAATTAAGAAGCAATTTGCAACAGAAATCTGGCATGACTAGTAGATAGAACTTTACAGTCTGCGTTACAATTTACCATCATGGTTCTTTAAGCTGTTATGTAATTTAGCTCAAGTGTAGTGTGCAGAACTGTTGAACATAAATGGCTCACAAAGGGTTTGCTAAACCAATCAACAACTATGAGTAGAATAAATATTAAGTCTCCTGTTTATGTTTACCATTAGCTTACTTATCCTAAGGGGGTTCCCCCTCCCTTCCCCCCTTTCTATTATGGCAAACACTGTGTTTAACTCTAAATGCTTTCTGTTTGTTACCTTTGTGAAATAATCTGCTACAGTGATATATCTCAAGAAAAATAAAGCAACAATGAAATTGGCTTCAAATGAGGCCAATGGAACATGCATCAATATTGCAATGTATTCTTTCAGAAATAGAAATATAATAGTATAGTAGACACTTGAGTGTCCAAGTTGCATTTTGCTTAAGGCCTTCCCCAATTGATGATTTGAAGTACTATTCTCTCATCCTTGAATTGTCAATACACATAAAAGCATGAAACAATAGTCCCAATTGCCAATCCTTGCTCTGTCTCTTTTATCTCTGTTTCCAAACACTACAGTCACCCAAATTCCCCTCAGGATAATGACTGACAGATTTTCACACATTGAGACTATGCATGAACTATTATAGAATAAGAGGACAAGGTGTAGTTTAACACCTGGGTGTAGTTTAACATCTGTCCACTAAGAAGTAGTGGAAGCTTATCTCATTTACACACTGGGGTTGAGTTGAACCTAAGGTTACAGAGGCAAGGCAGAAAAAAGATGTGGTCAGGGCCTCCTTGTTCTGAAGTTTTGTGCAAATACTGAAAGCATGACTATATGCTGTTATCCCAAAAAAATTTAAGTAAGTCCAAAAGATTATTCAGGGATGTCTATGTATCTACCCAAGTTTTAAAACCTATGTAAAAGATCCAATGTTCGTTTCTGAGGGTCTATCTACTAGAATTTTCTAGTTTTAGGGCGTGGCTTCCAACCTTCACCTCTGCTTTAAAGCAGCTAACATCAATAGATCTATACCCTTAACATAATGTATTTTTATTTTAAAAACTACATTTTTCCTGTAATTACACTGTATGCAATTGCTGGATGTGCCTATCCCATTCATATGTTTTATTCCCCACAATGAAATGACTTTTGTGGTACTGGATGTTTTTAACACATTCTCAAGGTTGCCTAAGCCAGAAACTTATTTTTGCAACCTATTATCTTGCTAAAGTGTGACTTCCTAAATTTTGTACAATTAATCATGAGGAAAAACAAAAGCAAAAACTTACAAGCCAATAGACATACGATGAAAAATAACATTTCCAAAACAACAACTGGCACTGACGGCTTGACTGGCATTGACAATTGCCCTACAGGAATCTGGAAGTATATCTAGAGAAGGAAGGATCTGACTTCCTGGCTGTCCTGCGAGAGAGCCGTCTAGATCTTTGAGGATGGCACAATGAGGGAATGGAAATAATAGCCAGTTTGGGGCATTGAGGAGGATGACTTGTTCTGTTCTGACAGTAAAACCTCCTGAAAAAGAAGAGGAACATGCTATATTATAGGATACTTAAGGGAAGCTATAAAATCCCATCCAATGAAACCTGAGGATTCAAAAATTTGGAATATGATGTTGATGCTGTTGATCAAGTCAACAGCAGTTTTCTTGGCAATGTTTTCTTCTTGCTATGCTTCAGAGAGTGTGACTGGCCTCAGATCATCCAGTCCACTTCTATGCCCAGGGGTAGAGATTCACCCTTGTAAATACTGCTTAAGATTATACTGTTTGATTTTAATGGATGTAAAATTCAAAAAGATAAACTTCAAATAGGAATAAAGGATTGTACTTCTTTAAATTAAACAAAAAACAAGCAGAATCTTGTAGCACCATCAAACAAATATTCCATTAATAAAGCATTTCTACAGGTTTTTCCACAATGTTCCTAACTATTGACTGTTTTAACACATTTCCATTAGCGAAATTTTTAGAATGCATATTTTAGCCAAGAAATTGTCAAGCAAGAGGAAATCTGCAAGGATTGGAGAAGAGATAGTAATGTTTTTTCTGGTCCCAATGGCAGGTATCTCAAATAAGCAGGTACGTGAATCTAGCCACTAATTTCATGTCCTGGTTATTCCTGACTCCATTTTAAAAACAGTATATGTTCTAGTAATGCATGGTTGCTATTATTAATATTACTACTTCAGCTTTGATGTTTCTTTCCAAAAAGGAGTCCCCCCCCCCAGTTCTAAGCTATTTTTATTATTATTTAAATACAATTCTCTTGGAAAGACTAAAAATTGCCGTGAGCATGAACAGTGAAAATTGGCTTATGTGAGGCAGCCAAACAGTACCTTGACAATAAACTTTGTGTTTCTAGCACCATTCATCCCGCTGGACCCTTTTTGCTTCTGGTGCTTCCTCTAAGCCAAAAGAGTCTTCTGAGCATGGCTCAAAATCAACATGAAAGCAGCATTTTCTTCTTTAGAAGTGAAGGATTGCATTGCTTCACAAAACATCTTCAAAGGGGTGCTTTGCTCAGAGCCTTGTTGAAGCAAAGCATCTCTCCCAAGGTTTGCTTAGCCAGAATGGAAGCCAGTTAAGGAGAGAGCTTTTTTAATGGGAAAGGATGGGTTCCTAAACATTACTGCAATTATATTCAGTTGTCTTCAAGCACAAAGGTGGGATCCAACAGGAGATGGCAAAATACTATAATTCCAGACATAATAAATTGGATGGCTTTTCATAGATGTGCAATTTAGCCAATTTTGAGAAACTTGTATATTCTGTTAATCGGAAACTGTGGTATTACCTTTGCCTTTTGAAAAAGTTATTTGACAAGTAGGGTGAATTTAGTTTTCCTCTTTAAAGACTTACAAAATCAGATTGATCAAGGTGAAATTACAAATTCTTTTTTGTTATTTTCTTTATATGTTATTCAATGTGTAATTTTTTTCTTTCTCTTTTGTGATTTTTTTGTTTTTATGTAAGTTTGCTTGAAAATGCATGCATGTACATATATATGTATATATGTGGATCTTTGGTTCTTCGGGTTTTCTCCCGCGTAGAGTTGGAAATATTTAGGTGACGTTTCGATGAAGTCTCATTCATCATCTTCAGGCTTCTGTCTTCGGCCTTGTGCTTCTCAGAGTGATGTGAGCTTGCAGCTGCTTCTTCCTTTTAACTACTAGTGGGGGTGTGACTTGATTGGGTGGGGGCTTGGCTGTGTTCTCCGAAAACAAATATGTATATATGTGTATACATATATGACAAATGACTGTGGGGTTTATATCTTAGAACAATATATTTTATATGTGGTGAAAACATGAGTATTGAATATAAAATGGAGTCATTTTAACATAAAACAGTGGAAACGAGAATTGTGTGTGTAGGTATGCTTGAGGTAAATTGCAATGATGATAAGGATATATAAGTTGAATTTCTGTTTTTTTTTAACAGAATACCAGAGTTGGAAGGGACCTAGTCCAATCCCCTGCTCAGGCACAAAACCCTATACCAGTTTCTATTTTATTGTTTTGCATTGCAATATGTTCTTGTGGCTAAACAATAAAGAGCTTTTCTCTTGTTGTTATTGTTGTTGGGGTTGTAATTCAAGATTCTGGTGGTGCAGTGGTTAAAATGTAGTATTACAGGCAAACTCTGCCCACAGCCTTGAGTTCAATCCTGATGGAATTCGATTGACTCAGTCTCCCATCCTTCCAAGGTTGGTAGAATGAGGACCCAGATTATTGGGGACCATATGCAAATACAGCTTCAACATTGTAAACCACCCAAAGAGTGCTATAAAGTGCTACAGGGGAATATACAGTATAAACCTAAATGCTATTGCTATTCTTTGGGAACTGCAAAATAGGCCTATATCTTTTTTTTATTAAAATCAATCAGGTTGGTAGAGATGTGTGTGTTTGAATTTAAAGTAAAGTACATATGTTTGTTGTGTAATAAGTCTTCTTGGGTTTAAAAGGGGGACTGCAGGACCGCATTCTACCCGTGATCTCCAGCAGGCCGGTGCGTTCGCACAGGGAGGGCCTTCTCCGGGTGTTGTCGGCCGCTATGTGTCGTCTGACGGCCCCAAGGAGTAGGGCCTTCTCTGTGGGGGCCCCTGCCCTCTGGAACACTCTGCCACCTGAACTTCGTACCAGCACGGACCTGAGGGCCTTCAGGCACGTGTTGAAGACCTGGCTCTTTGAGCAGGCTGGCCTGGGCTGAGATAGTTTTAATTTGTCTCCGAACTTTGGATTTTAATTGGGGTTTTAAAGTTGGGGGGGGGGGTTTATTAATTGCAATCAGCCAGTATTTAATTCTTTTTTAATTTTTGTATTGTATTTTGGGGTTCGGATTTGGCTGTACACCGCCCTGAGTCTCCCTGAGTCCCTAGGGAGAAGGGTGGTATAGAAATTTTATAAATAAAAAAAATAATAATAATAAAATAAAAAACTCTTATCCAAAGAATTACACTTATAATTTCTATTTTTATTTAGCCAATCAATTAGATCAAATTTCTCTTGTTGCTCTTTGTGTATAAAAGATTAATTTATGCAGCGGTAAATTATGCTACCCGCTATGGCTCTCCACATGATAGATCTCCAGACTTCACTCATGTGAAGAGCATCCATTGAGCAAAGAGGCTATTGATTGATTGATTGATTGATTGATTGATTGATTGCACTTTTATACCACTCCCTCTCCCAAATAGGGACTCGTGGCGGTGAACAGCTGTTGATAAAAATACAGTCAATAAAAGTTAAAATAGACTAAAAAGTTATTAAATAGTGGCTGAATTAAAATACAAAAACCAATAAAATCCAATAAGAAATTTTAAAAGTTACAAATTTAAAACCCCTTCTAAGAACACTAAGCCAGACTGGCCTGCTGGAAAAGGTGGGTCTTTAATGTGCGCTGGAAGGTTCACAGTAATGGCCCGCATCTCCAGGGGTAATTCATTCCAGAGGGAGGGTGCCCCCTCAGAGAAGGCCTGCACCCTTGGGGCCGCCAGCCAGCATCGTCCAGCTGATGGTACCCCAAGGAGGCCCACCCTGTGGGAGCGCACTGGCCGGTGGGAGGCCGATGATGGCAGCAGGCGGTCCCGTAAGTACCCGGGTCCCAAGCCATGGAGCGCTTTAAAGGTAACCACCAACACCTTGAATCACACCCGGAAGGCCACTGGAAGCCAATGCAGCTCACGCAGGAGCGGGGTAACAAGGGAGCTTCAAGGAGCCCCCAGAATCATCTGCATGGCCGCATTCTGCACCAGCTGAAGCCTCCATGCTCCATGCTCTTCAAGGGTAGCCCCATGTAGAGAGCATTGCAATAGTCTAGGCGGGAGATGACGAGGGCAGAAGTGACCGTGCGAAGCGCGCCCTGATCCAGAAAGGGCCGCAACTGGTAGATCTGACGGACCTGACAAAAAGCCCCCCTGGCGACGGTTGCTATATGATCTTCTAACGACAGCCGTACATCCAGGAGGACACCCAGATTGCGTGCCCTCTCCGTGGGGGTCAAGATTTCTTCCCCCCACGGCCAGCAATGGAGTGAAATGGCTGTATCTGGGCGCAGGAAACCACAGCCACTCGGTTTTGGCCGGGTTGAGACGAAACCTGTTAAGACCCATCCAACTCTGCACGGCTTCCAGGCACCAGGTCATCACTTCAGCGGCTTTGTTGGGGGGGCCTGGGGTAGAAATGTATAGCTGAGTGTCATCAGCATACTGATGGAACTCTACCCCAAAATCACCAATGATCTCGCCCAGTGGCTTCACATAAATGTTGAACAGCAGGAGCGAGAGCACAGACCCCTGAGGCACCCCACAAAACAAGGGCCTCGGGGTCGACCTCTGCCCCCCTGCCAACACAAATTGCGAGCTGTTGGAGAGGAAGGAGGAGAACCACCGTAACACGGTGCCTCCCACTCCCAGCCCCCCCAACCGCCGCAATAAGATACTGTGGTTGACAGTATCAAAAGCTGCTGAGAGATCTAACAGGACCAGGACAGAGGAACAACCCCTGTCCCGAGCCTTCCAGAGATCATCCACCAACGCAATCAACGCCGTCTCCGTGCTGTGCCCAGGTCTGAAACCTGATTGGAGGGGATCTAGATATACCGCTTCATCCAGGTGCTGAGGGAGCTGTCATGCCACCACACTCTCAACAACCTTCACCACAAAGCGAAGGTTGGAGACCAGACGGTAGTTCGACAATAGTGTTGGATCCAGGGATGGTTTCTTGAGGAGAGGCCTCACCACCGCCTCTTTCAAGGCGGCGGGTAAAAGCCCCTCTCTCAAGGAAGCGTTAATAATCCCCTGGAGCCAACCTCGTGTCACCTCCCGAGTGGCCACAACCAGCCAGGAGGGACACGGGTCCAGTAAACATGTGGTGACATTAAGCCCACCCAGTATCCTGTCCACGTCTTCCAGGGTCACAGGATCGAACTCTCCCCAAATGACCTCACCAAAATCCGCCCCCGCCCTCCCGTCCAGAGATGCCCAGTCAGAGCATGGTAGACCTTCACCTTCTACATATGGAAAACAGAGTCTGTATGCTTGTCCTTAGGTGACATCAACTCCATGGTCTCTTCTGGTGCCATATACTAGCAAATTTAAATGTCCTGTTTGAAAAATATGCATAGCCTTTGGATATGTGTATGTATATATATATATATATATATATATATATATATATATATATATATATATATATATATATATATATACACATATACATATACATATATACATACACACACACACACATATATTGTTTATTTTCTATAAACTGGTTTGAGCAAAAAGATTTGTAGAAAATCCTCTTTAGTGCTCTTCAAACTTAGTTCTCCTTATCACGACCATGTTCAGTACCGAAAATCTAACTTACCCTGACCCTGATAGCAGCCAGAACAGGTAGTAATTGCAGTGCAGTTGTGACTGTCAAAGTTCATAAAGATTGTACGTGAAATCAACAGTTCATACTTTTGAGGAGTTTTCAGCCCTGTCAACATACAGCTTCCATCCTGACATAAAAATGTAGAAATTGGCATTATTGTTTGAAAAGAATATAGTTATGTAAAATTAAGTTGTATGTTAACATGAATTCATAAGATAATGATGTTTATGCTTAAATTAGTTTAAGACAGTTGTCTTAATCCATCAAGTTCAGTATAAATACTTTTAGATCCTGTGTTTTTCATGCAGAAATTGGGACATGGATAGAAGAGTGAAAATTGCATTTAGTACAGTATCACCAAGTCAAAGTTTGCTCTGGAAACTGCATGAATAAATACCTGCCATTGTAATCTTAATTTGGTAATAATTTGGAAATCTTCTATGGATGTTCTAGTAATCTCATTATTTATTCATTCATTCATTTATCAAATATATATATATATATATATATATATATATATATATATATATATATATATATATATTGCTCATAATCTCAATTACTCTTGTCCATCTGCTGCATCTGTTACATTCTCATTCTTCTACTTCCCTCAGCAACCATAATTTCTTTTGGTTCACCACAAACTCATATTACATGGCCCTATTTATTCTTCTACTTTTTCTGTGTGTGTTATTTATTTATTATTAAATTTGTACCAAATCAACTCCCAACTGTTCTGTATGGCTCACCAATAGAGTTACAATCAGAAGCAAAAATAAGAAGCAAAAGCAAGATGACCGAAATTGGACAAGATTAGAAAGAAGAACTGATGCAGCCTTCATTCACCTTTGCTAAAGGCCTGGGAGAAAAGTTAAGACTTTATAGCTGTTCTAAACAATAACGAAGTGAGGGACATCCTGATTTCAGGGAGAATCTCACTCCAGAGGGCAGAACCTGCTACCGAGGCTTCTAGGATTCTGATAAGTGGCACTGTTTAATTGAAGGAAACCAGAATGTGACAATCCTGTCAGGCAAAATGGGTACATACTGTGAGAATTAAGCAGTTGCCCAAGTAACCAGGCCCTATAACTTGGAGGGTTTTATAGGTAACAGCCAACACTTGAATCACACTGAGAAACAAGCTGACAAACAGTGTAGTTCTTGGAGCAAAAGTGCTATATGGACATACCAAAGCAGTCCCATCATTGCTCATTCTGCTATATTCTGGACCAGTTGAAGCTTCTAGGTGTTCTTCAAGGACAGCCCCATGTACAACATATTGCAGTAGTCAAACTGTGGTGATCAGAGTGTAGCAACTGTGTAAAGCACCTCCTGATCAAGAGCCTGTTCTCTGGCTCTGTTTATCCACGTTATATGTTTTGTGTTTTTAAAGCTCTTTATGTTTTGCTACAGCTTATCTTTATGATAGTCAGAAAACAAAAAATGTACATAAATCAAAAGTTACATTAAAAAAAACAGATATCTAGAAATTACAATTACTTTTAAATTGCTAATAGCTATCTAGCAGGAGTACACACATGACTCACATTTAAATTCCAGCTGTTTTTCCTGTTAATTTTCAGTGGGTGTTGAATCAATGCAAAAAATAGGATTTTAAAAAATAATAATTGGTTAAAAGCATATTTTAAATATAAAAGGGTTGGCTGAATGGAAGGTTTAGCTTTCTTGTTAAATTAATATCATAAAGTTTTAATTGATGTTAAAGAGACATCATTATTAAAGGCTAGAATTACATAAATTAATATGTAAATTATGACAAGAAGATTCTTTATCATGAGATAATCAAAGATAATCAGCCCCCTGGGGTGCTATAAGGAACAAGGCACAGCTGAGCGCCTCAACATCTTTTAACAAGTAATATGGGAGAACTCAAAAGCTCAGTATCCCGAGACAGAAAAATCAAAGAAAATATTTTATTAGCGCTGTAAAAGTTAGCTGCATTCTAATCCACTACCTATCTCCCATTACTCTTTCTCTAGTTCTCTCTTCGTTCTTCACACTTACAGCAATCAAATGTAGTTGCTCTTATTCTTAACACTGAAATCTATTTCAAGATTCAATTTTTACATCCATTACACTCATTTTAAGTTCCACTTTCCCAACCTTCACTTATGCAAAACAATCTTACCTCCCTTGCCTTGAGATATATTTTGGCATAGTGAAATTCCTGGAATATGTAGAAAATTAGTTGGAAGAAATCTTGCCATGTGGAATCTTACAATTCCAAGAGAAATATGCTTGCCTCTAGATTTTCATATCCTGGACTATTTTTGCCATATCATTGCCAAGGCAGCATAGGTCAATGGAAGATGGGGTGACAAATAGAGGAGGCAAGAGTAACACTATGCAAAAAAAGTCCTACTTTTTGATGAAATAAAACTTCTTTTTTTGGAAATTTCCTTTAAAGTAGAGCTTCCAGTGAGGCTATGATGAACTAGAGGTCCTGGAAGGAGTGGAAACAGTCACTCAGAGATAGAACCCAGAGGCCCAGCGCTGGACACTGAAGTCTCTCTGGATAAAAGAGAGGTTGCAAAATAGCCCACTTGTTTTCCAGACTGCTGCTCTTCATAAGTAAATATAAGGAATAGATATTTTTGAGTTTTGTTGCAAGTTGAACAGCTGGGAGTCATGGAATGCCATCTATGCTGACAGCCACAGTGTAGCCTATATCAGGGGTTCCCTGGACTAGTACCAGGCTGCAACATGCCAGAAACCAGGCCACACAAACAAGTGAAGGACCATCAGGCAGCACACAAACAATGCCCTATCTGGTCCTCAGAAATACCTCTCTCCACAGAACCGGTTCCTAATGGCCAAAAGGTTGGGGATTGCTGGCCTATAAGGACAATAAGTCCAGCATACATCTATGGAGATTCTCAGTCACTCAGGTTATGGTTGTCCCAAAGGTGCTTTTTTTCCAAAATGAAACTGGACTTTCTTTCTTTTTCCTTGAAGATGTTTTGCTTTTCATCCAAGAAGCTTCTTCGGTTTTGAATGATGGAGAATGGAACTATTTATATTCCTTGCAGTTATCTGGTCATTAGCACTCTGTCTGAGAGTCGTTTAGGCCATTTGGAGGCTTATCTGTGCCTTCAGGGGCACTTAAATAGTGCCAATGGGTGTGGAACCTTCTTGGAACTGCTGAAAAGACCATGTTGTAAACAGGAGATAGGTGGTGTTGTATCGTTCCCCCTCTGTTGAGAGAGGGCTGTTTAATCTTAACATAGATGGCTTCTTTGACCCCTCTTTCAAACCAGCAGTCCTCTCTGTCCATAATGTGGACTTTGCTGTCTTCAAAAGAGTGATATTTGTCTTCCAAATGCAGATGGACTGCTGAATCTTGTCCTCATAGATTTGTTCTTCTATGTTGTTCCATGCATTTGTGAAGCGGTTGTTTTAATTCTCCAATGTACAGCACTTTAGAGAAACAAAACAACCACTTCATAAACCCATGACACCTCCAACCACTTCACAAACCCATGACACCTCTAACCGCTTCACAAAGCCATGATACCTCCAGCACTCAGAAAGAGTGCTAATGACCAGAAGACTGCAAGAAATACATAACCTTCCATTCTCCACTATTCAGTTAGAACTGAAGAAGCTTCTTGGATGAGAGATAAAATATTTATTTATTTATTTTATTAAATTTATATACCGCCCCCTCTCCCGCAATGGGACTCGGGGTGGTGTACAGCCAAGATAAAAAAACCCACAATAGATAGAATTTATTTAAAAAAGGTTTAAAAGAATTAAATTAATGGCTGAGAAAAACAGTAAAAACAAGATAGAAAAGTTAAAATTACCAGAAATTTTTTTAAAAAATTTGAAAACCCTAATAATTGGTACTAGGCCAGACCAGCCTGTTGGAAGAGATGGGTTTTTAGTGCGTGGCGGAAGGTTTGCAGGTCAGTAATGGCTCGCATCTCCGGAGGTAATTCGTTCCAGAGGGAGGGTGCCCCCACAGAGAAGGCCCACACCCTCGGGGCCGCCAGCCGGCATCATCCAGCCGAATGGCACCCCAAGGAGGCCCACCCTGTGGGAGCGCACTGGCCGGCAGGAGGCCGATGGTGGCAACAGGCAGTCCCATAAAATATCTTCAAGGACAAACAAAGAAAGTCCAGTTGCATTTTAAAAAAGCAACTTTGGGACAAGCCCAGTAGGCCTCATTTCTTATTTATTTTTGGATGTAACTCTTTTACGGATTCAGAGAGATTTTCTTTTGTAGCAGGATAAGATTCATTTTTTTTGCATTATAAAACTAAAAGAAATTTTAAAGATTTTAAGAATATCTGGCCAAAAGCTTATCAAAGAGATGATTTTAAGAAACTTTAAATGGACAGAGGAGACTATTGTTTTTAAAGATTATTTTGTGTTCTTTTGTGAGGAAGAACTCTACAGGTTTAGATTATTCTAAACTTTTGTCTTAATCATGAATTACAAAACTTTAAGATGGAATATAGATAAAACAAATGCTCTTTAAAATATTTTTTAAATCTTTTTTTTTTAATACTTGCTTTAGAAAAAAAGAATACAAAATGTTTGGTTTATAAATCCTTTGGTGAAAAAAATGACTTTAGTTGTAACAAAAAATGAATAGAAATATATATTTTTTGTATATAATTTTTTGTATATAAAATCTTCAACTAAAACCAGAACTTGTATTGATTGATGATCATGGTAGATTTGTTGGAGTGGAGGTTAATTTACATGGGACTGAGACTATTATATTGGGAATTGATGCCACAAATAAGGACACTGTAAATGTATAAAAATAATAAAAGTGAGATATAAATAAATAAAATAAAGTGAAATTCTATAAATTACCTATAGAGAGAGTAATAGGTTTTTCTCAATGAAAATTTGAGTGGGAGTTGGACTAAAGTGACTTCCAACAAATTAACAGAACTTCACAGAAAAATGTTAAAATTACTGAAGGTAAATTATCCAAAGCTTTTTTTTTAATGTGATGGATAATTTAAAGTTGGTTGATATATGAAGACAGAAAATAGTAATTCAAGAGATTATACTTACTTTTCTGATTACACATAGATCATATTCAAGAATAGACATGATTTGGATTTCAAAGAATTTGGCTAAGACTTTCTCAAATCATAACTCTGTGAGGTTGGTTTATGAAAGAAATTCAATTCCTGAATTAATATCCAGAAAAGCTGTGGTTTTAATTCAATGTTCACAGCTCTTTAATTCTTTGAAAAAATTGTAACCTCATACCTTTTCATGGAAGTGCCCAATTAATACACTGTTAACAACAGAAGTGTTTCCAAGACTTTCCACAATGTTGATACCAAAATCTTTACAAAAAGAAATATGGAAGTTCCAAAGCTGAAGGTTGCTGGTGCTAATAATCTGATAGAATAATATTTTAAAATAACATATTAGCATTGTTTTAATATAGTATAATGCTAACTACAAAGTCTCTCATCAGTTTAAAAGAAAATAATAAATGAATAAATGCTCCTGCATTTATTTAAGACAAATTGAATTTTTAAGAAATCATCTAAAATAATGCCAATGCTATTGATTTAGTTTTGCATGTTAGCAGACGACAAAAATTCAAGACTGATTTCCACAAGTTTTGCTGCAAAGTCATTCACTATCAGTATTACTATGTTCTCTCGCCTAAGCATAATAATATGCTTTGGGATATAGAAAATGAACACAAAAACGGAATTATTTGCAGACAATTAATATAATAACAATAACTTTCAGCATTATTTAAAACACAGCATTATGACGCTGCTAATATACAATTTTACCATTTTCCCTTCTTTCTAATTTTCCTTTTATCTTTTTCTGTTCTTTCTAAACTGCCTGTTTAAAGTGTCTTCTTCAAAATAGGAAGATTGAATTTTCAATTACTTCGCTCAAGACTAAGACAACAGTAACAGTCATCTATATTATTCCAGGGGAATTTCCTTTCAAATAGGAACATTATCTAGCAAAATATTATTACTTCTTGTAGCCAACAGAATTGATTATACTTTAATAAAAATAAATAAATGGGATCAGTGGGAATTATGCATGGGAAGGGCAAGGAAGAAAGAATGAATGGTACCTTCACTCCACCTTGGCACTGCCAGGCAGTAAAGTTTTGGAATATAACAGGTTCTGTATTGTTTCCCTTTTGAGGGTGATATGTTGGATGTATTAGGAGTCCATACCTATTTATAGCAAAGTAAATGATGATTTCATAAACAACAAAAATAATCTAGGTAAATTTATATCAGATGATGCACTTGTTTTAACTATATGCATTATTTATTTGATTTATTTGATTTCTATCCCATCATTTGTAGAAGAGCTCAAGATATTAGACACAGTGCTTGTTCTTCCTATTTTTCACCACAACAAACAACCCTATAAGTTCAGGTGGTCTCAAGAGAGCTTCCATAGTTGAAGGTGGACTAGAATCTGGGTGATCCTGTTCCCAGATTGATATCTTAAACACTAAACCACACTAGCATTCAATTTGTAATTTAGTGATTCTAGCACAGCAAATGACATCCATGGTGTGTATTCGGAGGTGGCAATTGATAAAATTGTTTAAACAATAAACAGAAAAGGCACAGTCAGGGGGGCTCTGACTTTCTTTATTGAAAGATTTTTCAGGGTAAATAATTAATCAGCACATTTGATCATATATACATCCAACATATTAGGGTGGGAAAAAATGCTCATTTCTAGAATAAACAACTTGATCAAAATACTTCAGGAAAAAAGGCAAGTAAGAAACTGAATAGTAAGCTTGACTTTAAAAACAAGCATTTCAGCTACTGCTTAAGGCAGGGGTGTTAAACTCGATTTCATTGAGGGACGCATCAGGGTTCTGTGTGACATCGGGGGGGCATGTCCAGTTTAACACGACTTATGTCAGCTCGATGTCACTCATTTTTGGCCACTAAGCCCTCCTGTAGCCCACTGCCAGCAAAAACGGAGCCCAGGGGACTACGTGTGAGCTCTGTTTTCACTGGCAGAGGCCTGCAAGAGACCATCGCGGCCAAAATGGAGCCTGGGAGGGCCATGCACGGCCTCCCTGAGCTCCCTTTCTGCTGGCAGAGTCATCATGGGCTAGTCCTTTGCTGTTTCCACAGTGCCCTACGGGCCAGATCTAAGCACCCCACAGGCTGGATCCAGCCTGCGGGCCTTGAGTTTGACCTGGCTTAAGGTGTTGAAATAAGCCCATTGGGAGTGGAGGAAAATGGCACTGTATATACCACCTTGAGCTCTAGAGAAAAAGTGGGATATAATGAATAATTATATTTGTGATTATGTGTTTTAGAAAGTTGTTGAAAGGACATAGTTAATACAAGAAATGCAATACTTGCAATCCACTTCTAACTTCTAAACACATTCAGCCTCAAGCAGACTTAAAATCCTGGTCTGTTCCAAAATTACAATGATTCCCTCATATAGCTCTTTGGTTGAGATTATTACTGCTTCTGTTTTCGGCATGTTCATGATGAGAATTTCTGCAAGAATATGCTGTGTGTGTTAGAATAAAATAGAAGCTGGAAGGGACGTTGGAGGTCTTCTAGTCCAGCCCCCTGCTCAAGCAGGAGAACCTATACCAATGATGGCAAATCTTTTCAGCACCGAGTGCCCAAAGCACATATACAAGTCCATCCCCAAAATGCAATGTGCCCCACTCTCCTTGCATGCATGCAGGTCCCCCGAGCATGCGCAGCAGAGACCCAAAGACCAGCTAGCCGGTGGAAGGTGTGTGTACATGCGCAGCAGAGCTGAGCTGGGGTGATGGCTCACGTGCCCACAAAGAGGACTCTGCATGCTATCTCTGGCACGTGGGCCATAGGCTTGCCATCACGGACCTATACAATCTCAGACAAGTGAGTGTCCAGTCTCTTCTTAAAAACCGCCAGTGTTTGGGTGTGTGTGTGTGTTTTCAAGTGAATTTTGGACTCCGATAACTGCTTGGATGAGTCCCTGAAGTTTTCTTGGAAAGGATTTTCAAAAGTGGTTTACCATTGCCTCCTTCCTATGGCTGAGAGAAAGTGACTGACCCAAGGTCACCTCTGATATCCAGCCTAAAGTGAGACTAGGATTGACTAAGTTTTCTGGTTTCTAGCCTGGGCTCTTAACTACAACACCAAACTGATATGTGAATAATCAACTGAATATAGATTAGGGGAAAAATAAATAATAATTCATGGCAGTTATGCATGACATTTGTTAATGAACTGAAACAATTTCATGAAGGATGCCAGCGGCTCTGTGCCAATCTTAAATTGCAAATATAATATTTTGCAAAAAAAAAATCAGAATGCAGCAATATGAGAAATATTATGTATCGATGCCACATCTCTCCAATGAGTAAAACATAAGAATTGAAAATGTGACAAAATGGTTTAGAATAGAGAAGACTATATGTAACTGAAAATGAAATGAATTGTTTACATAGTCTATGAGAAATGAACCATAGCATATCAATATGTTTTCATCCTGCTGGAGGAAAACCCTATTAAACATCAGAGAAAGCATTAAACACATTTACCCCAATTAATGACTGCAGATTTCCTGTGTATGTGCATGTTGTATATCTGATGGCATGTGTGAGATGACAAAATAAAACAGGCAGAAAAGTGGGGGGTGGGGAATACCTGGAGCAAGAATGTGCTATATTATTACTGAAGGACATCACTGGTTCTCCTAATCTTGAAGGAGGAAGGTGAAAAAAGTAGCCATGTCCGGTGCCACACACCATGTTACTCTGCAGAGGAAATAGGAATTATTAGGACCTCTGAACCAGCTGATGGTAAAACACCAAGAACACCAAAAAGATTGGTGTCTATAAGTCAGGGGAATTTATTATCAGTAATAGCACTTTGATATCTCTATCAAATTACTGTTGAAACCCATGGAAGTTAAGATAATAGGTCTGTCTGAAAGTTGAGAGGACACATACAAACATGCCAGGGGTGAAATTCAAAAATTTTCCCTACCGGTTCTGTGGCTGTGGCTGTGGTGTGGCTTGGTATAATAGTAATAGCAACCAGGGGTGATCAGGGCAATTTTTTACCAATTCAAATCATCCCTACCACCCAGAGCTGGTATTCAGCAGGTTCTGACCAGTTCTGGAGAACTGGTAGTGGAAATTTTGAGTAGTTCGGACAACTGGCAAATACCACCTCTGACTGGAGATTTTACAGTATCCTTCCCCTGCCACGCCCACCAAGCCACGCCCATAGAACCGGTAGTAAAAAAAATTGAATCCCACCATTGCTACCACCTCTCCTGAGGTGGGCTGAGGTGATTGAATATCACCCCTGAAACGTGCCCCCTCCCCAACTATTACAAACATTAACATAAATCCTGGATTTCACTTTCAGTTCTTTTTAATCATGATTTTGATCATTAAAAAAAATGGTTCCATTTTATTTCTGCAACACTTTGAATAGTTTTTCATAATAGAGACTTCCTCTATTGTAGCTGCTTCTGTTTACTTCAGGAGCTCAAAGTAGTTTTCTTCCCTCACTTTTTAGCACCAGAGCTACCCTGTGATATACAGTAGTTAGACTGGCTGTGGTTGGCCCCAACTCATGCAGTTAACATTACGGTCAGATGGGAACTTGAACATACAATTTCCCTAATCTCTTAATCAGTACTACTATTTTTCTTACTATACACACTTTTCTATGTTTTTTGGGGTGGGGGGAACAATTGAGTTCTGATTCACATTATAGATCAGGAATGAGAATCAAGGTCAGTTCATCTTAACATACAAACCAAATGGATTCTGCTCTAGATGTACTTGAATATACCATAAGAAAAGCAATAAGAAAAATCAGATTACTGTATTAATTAAGTAAAATACATTATAAAAATACCACAATTAGGTGAGCATCTATCAGCCTATAGCATCTCATTAATAGCAGCATGCTTTTTCCTCCTAGTGTATCTATTTGAAATAAAACTATTTCATTACCAAATCCAGATTCAAAATTAGGAGACTTTAAGAGAGAAGGCAACTAACTGAGAATATTGCCTAAACATTCAGCACACACATACACACACAAAATCACAATGGAAATCTGATCCAGATGTGCAGTGGCCAAAAAGTGCTCACTGGTGTCATTTTAAATGCTTGCCAAGTGGTTATGTCCCCAAAGGGATTGCAGGCACAACCACCCACTTACTTGCCAGAGGTTGCTGGATGAATGGCTTTGAGAACACTAGTTGTGACCTAGATCAAAAAGAATCAGTAGAATCAGTAGCCTGAGAAAGAAAGGCCCCAGATCCTGTTTCCAGACTTGTGACCTATCTAGTTTTCTCGCTGTCATGGTGCATGACATTTTTCTTTAGGTGGCAAAGCAAAGAGATAAGAGTAATGCCTAAAGCACAAGTCTAGGCACCTTGTTGCAGAAATATAGCTTTGCATATCATACTGCCCATAGCACAGTTAATGTAGAGATTCCATTGTCAACTCATATTATGTCACTGGATGTTTACCTAGGATGCCAGTGATTCAGTCCAGAAATTATTTTTAACCCGAGAAGGGGAGGGAATATTTATGAAGAGGAAGAGTAGCTTGATAGCAGTACTTTTAGGCAAGCAGGAAATTTTAAGTGGAAATACATTTTTAGGAACTTTATTTTATGGATTTCATTGTGGCTGAATTTTCCCAGAAATGCCTTTTTGCGTGAATGTCTGACAGAATTTGGAGTACAACCAAGTTACATTTTATTCATAAAACTGGCACTATACATACTTGTTTAATGCAATGCTGAAAACTAAGCATTTGTTTCTATTTGCTTCGTTTCTACTTGTTTCCTCCTCTCTTTTCCAATGGATGATTTTTTTTGAAAACTGAAAGATATACAGCCCCCTCTTGCACACTATTTAATCAAGGTTCCTAGAGAAACCCCAAGGTGCTTTTTCAGACAGAACTGGACTTTCTTAGTTTCTTTTCCTTGAAAATGTTTCACTTCTCATCCAAGCAACTTCTTCAGTTCAGAAGCTTCTTCAGTTCAGAACTGAACTGAAGAAATAGAAATAGAAATAGAAAGAAATTCAAGAAATAGCAAAATGAGCATTAATTTAATCTACAAATCTAACTGTTGGGTGAGGAAGCTTCCAGAAAATATATCACAATGTCACTTGTTTTTTGCTTTCCCATTGTACAATAGTATTGTCTTTATATCTTACCTCTATCAAATTATCAGGAGACTGGATATATATTCCAGCTGGGGACAGAACTTCAGTATTGGAAAGGCCATCAGTACCCACTAGTCCAATAATTGTATTGTGTCTTATTTTATTATTGCCATGCCATGCTCCTAAAAATAGAATTGCAAATTAATAAATTATCGCATAACAGTTTGCCTGCCTGCCTGCCTGCCTGCCTGCCTGCTACCTACCTACCTACCTACCTACCTACCTACCTACCTACCTACCTACCAATCTATCTGTCTGTCTGTCTGTCTGTCTGTCTGTCTGTCTATCTATCTATCTATCTATCTATCTATCTATCTATCTATCTATCTATCTATCTATCTATCTATCTATCTATTTATCTATCTTTTTTGCACCCACTCTATTATTCATGGCCCCAGCTGCTACAGATTTAGGCTTAATGAAGTGATGGCGAAATGGACTCTTCTGAGGACAACAGTAGCTCAAGTCCCAATAGCAGCTGTATAGTTGCCAATCTGCTTGGTAAATAATTGCTCTTTAAAAAAAAACTTTGCTGCAGGGAAGTGAAAGTAAATGTGGGTGAGCTGTAGTTAGAGATCAGACTGAAGACTTGGAGCAATATACGGAGCACGTTATTCTGCATTCTGGTAAAGGAAAGAGGGGTGTGCTGTGTGTTTGAGCATGTGCTGCTGTGCTTTACGCACAAGTGTACCTAAAGTTGCTGAGGCTGTATAAATGCAAAGACTACTAACATGGTGCTGATCTGGTTAATTGATTTAGCTTATGTTAAAGTACATTGTGCATGCTTTGTTGATGATGAGCTTTGTGGTGGATTTACAAATATCAAGACCCTGTTTGGCATCCTTTAATAAGCCTTTGTTCTGTTGCTTGATGTGTGTTGCTCTTCACTCAGTAATTGCTGCTGGCCTAGATCTGGTTATATAGTGTGCAAACATTTTTGTCCCGATCAAAATTCTTTTTTAGATGATTTTGACCTACTGGAGTATTACTGTTGTATCAAAATCATCATATTCTATATATATTTATGAAAGTGTCATTATAAGCAGCCAGCAGCAGTGCTTATCTTTAATAACTGTTGAAAGCAGAAGAACAACAGATCCCATAGGAACGGAAACATAGTAAATTAAACTCAGATCTGTCTTCCTTTGACCGGATACTGCTGGCTTAGCTGGCTTCTCTATTCTCCAGGCTAAAGTGTTCCTACTCAAGAAGCCTGGAAAAGTGTTCCTAAAGTGTTCCTACTCAAATCCACTTTCACTTGGGGTTTTCCCCCTTACTGCAGCATGAATATGCCCTGGTACATACTTGAAACAGCTTACGGTTATCTTTGGCTGTTCCAGTTTTAAAGTAGGAATTTCCCAATTGTCTGGATATAGTTTTTATTAGGGATAAAACCTACAGCCAGTAAACTAGATGCAATGGTGATTGAAAACTACATCCAGTAAATGGAATGTAATTGCTGATTTAGTTGTGGTTTATTATCCCAGGCCTTTATAGCCCATTTAGGGACCTGCAGGGACATTCCTTCCCCTCTGGTTGCTGGGAACTGTTCCTCATGGTATTTGTGACTTGAGCTGCAGGAGAGACCAGGCAAGTGGCCTCTGTAGAGGCATCAGTTTACATAATACCCAACCAATGCATTTGAAAATGCTCTTCAGGCTCTATTTGGCTTCCTGAGAAACACACATTTGTTTGTTGTTGTATTTTAAGTAGGTGTAGTGGTCTTTATGTAAATGCTGGTTATCTGCTGCACAAAGGGTTGATTAAACCAAGGAAAAATCATCTGCATGGGCCAGCTCACATTGCTAGTTCTTCCATCATTGACAATATTTCATATTTTTCAAGCTATACATTTTATTGTTGTTTTTTTTACTTTCGTGCAGGAACAGTGCCTTTGGCTATTTCATTATGACTTTGGCTTTATTTGGTGAGGATACAATGGTTATGATGTCGTTACTGCACATCAGCCAATCACAATAATGTGTTTTTCATGGCTCTACACTGGCTTCCTCTGGTGCCATGAGCTGTCAGGTCAGAACTGGACTTCTTGGTCACTCACTACATTGCCCTTCTTTTGAAACACTGGTTGAGGACAGAATTCACTCATTATCATCACCTCCTGTGACCTGATAGTTTGCTGGTTGGTTGGTTGATTAGACTTGCTTGCTACCCATCTTGCTTAGAGGCAACTCTGGGTAACTTATGAACACTAAACACTGATAAAACATTGAACAATAAAAATACACAATAATAATTTACGATTAAAAAGATGGGGAGGAAGGGAGCAGGATGTGCATGGGAGAGTTGGGAACATATTGCTCCATGGCTTGGGACCTGGGTATTTACGGGACCGCCTACTGCCACCATCGGCCTCCCGCAGGCCAGTGCACTCCCACAGGGCGGGCCTCCTTGGGGTGCCGTCGGCTGGGCGATGCCGGCTGGCGGCCCCGAGGGTGCGGGCCTTCTCTGTGGGGGCACCCTCCCTCTGGAATGAATTACCCCCAGAGATGAGGACTATCCCTGACCTACAAACCTTCCAGCACGTGTTGAAGACCCACCTTTTCCACCAAGCCGGTCTGGCCTAGAGTTACTTGCAGGGTTTTAATTGGTTTTAATGGTTTTAGTTTTTAAATTTCCTGGTTAGTTTTTATCTTTATCTTGATTCAGCCATTAATTTAATCCATTTTAATTCCATTTTAAATATTGTATTTGTTACTGTATTGTTTTTACTTGGCTGTACACCGCCCCAAATCCCGTCGGGAGAGGGGGCGGTATATAAAATAAATAAATAAATAAATAAATAAATAAATAAATATCTTAATCCATTGGCCATCTCCAATATCATGCATGATGTGGGACCCCAGGCCAATTGGCTAGAGCCAAGTTCAGGCCCCTAGGAAAATTAGGAAGGTGGGTGTGGATCTTGGTTTATTTTTGGACATGTGATTAGCCTGTATTCACAAGAGGAGGGATTACAACAAAGAGGCACATCAGAAGTTCTCCATCCCATGAATTGCCCAACTCTTGCAATATATTTGTTGGACAGCTAGACAATAGCTATACCTGCCATTCTAAGTTCTTGCCTATACTTCTCCAAAGCTGCCCTTCTCATACAGGATCTTCTTTATGGTTGCCCTTATTTTGTGGTGCTCTCTTCCACTGAAAGAAGTGCACCCACTAATTTGTCAGCATTTCATAAACAAATTAAATCTATATTGTTTCAGGGAGTCCTTAGCACCAGCTGATTTTAATGAGGACACTAATTTGGAATTTGTGCTTTTAGTGTTATGTTTATATTTCTGACATACATAACCACAGAATTTTAGGATTGAGAGGTAAGAAAACCCAAATAAATAAATAAATACATGCAAGAATGATTGATGGCTGATTTCCCGTCAACAGGGGAAATTGAAGAGTAAATAAAATCAGAATCTGTATTAATCCTTTTCTTTAACTTGCTCTCAATAGGGTAATGAGAACAGTAGCTTTTGTCAGTCCAGTTCCAGTTTTAAAATAGGGATTAGCCATGGGCACCATGGATTACACCAATACTTTTCTTTCAGTTCAAAGACTAGTGGATAAAAATTTGATGCAGCCATCTGGATCAACTCTTTGTCCAAAAAGCTGATGGCTGCCATATGTTTATGTTTGCTTTATTGTTGGATTGCCATCTTGTGATTATTTTGCAGTTGTTTTGGTTTATTTTTTTATATGTTGCTTCTATTTTCATGAGCATCTTAGAATGAGAGGAAAGGGGGAGGGAGGGTGGGAGGGAGAGAGGGAAGGAAGGAAGGATTTTAGAAGAAATTTGTTCTATTTTGTGAGATCCAAATCTGTTTTGTTTGATATGTCATATAAATTGAATGTACCCAATGTATGATATATTGATTTGATGAAGATATTACAATGCTGGCATAGAAACCAGGAGTCTAGTTCTAGTCTAATTATATTTCTTATCAATATGAGTTATTAAATTTTCCATAAGATTTTTTCATTCTATAAAAAGGGGATGAAATCCACAAGAAAACTAAAGCATTATGAGGAATACCTCTCACAAAGCTACAATCAGGATGACTATATGTGAATGTGTCTTTCATTTGAAGACAATTCTACCAGTCTCTGATGCCTGGGGAATTACACATTTCTGTTGTTTCAGAACCAGCTGTAGATCTGTATAGTCACAAAAACGCTATCTAAGACTGTTTGCTTCCAGAGCCAAGCTAGGTATTCTTGTCAATGCTGTGGACATACATTTTTCCAATGAGAACTTTATTTTCTTGGATTCATAGCAGCATAAATTCTCTCACATCCAATACAGCTTCAGTATCCTTTTACTATTTCAATCTATTTCAGTAGGGATTGTTTAGCTTTTATCTCTCCTTTTCTCAACCAAAACAACATGCAATTCCAGTTGCAGTATTGAGGAAGTGCCTATTGTGAATCAATAACACATGCTATCTTTTCATTATTACACCTCTTTGGAGCTATTGACTACAGGGAAAGAAAGGTGGCTTGATGACTTTGTGGCTCACCCCACGTAATGTTATGTGGAAATGAACTTGGGCATCAGGGGGAAGAGCCATAGCTAGAGAAATGATTAGGTTAGAGGTAGCTTAGCCCACAAAAGGGATGTTTTTTTGGACTGCAAAGGGAGGAATTTACCATCAGACTTGCAAGGTTCTATTAACTAACCCTACAATAAATTAGAATTAGTCATGCTTCCTGTCTGGATTATCTTGCTAGACTGCCATCCTAAGTCAAAATATGGTTAGATGTTCTGACAAACTGAAAAATGCACCTATTATCTGATATGTATGGAAAAAGTGGGAGTGGGAGTATCAGCATATTTCTTTTTATATGGAGTGGATGGTAGGGGACTTGTTATACAGAAGCTATGGCAGCATAGGTGCTGACTGAATGCCATTTTGCACTCTCCTGTCACATAGCTGGAACATTAATTACTTTGTGGTGATTTCTGCATTTTCTCAACATTTTGAAGCTGGCAACTGTGAATATAACCAAAATCAAATTCAAAATGTATTGGAGGGGCTGGAGGATAAATGAAAAAAGTTGTAGTTTAAAGGTATTTTAATATTAGCGCTCCCCAGTGAGATGGTACAGGGTGAAGCACCCAAACATTTCCATTCTTAAAATCCCCCTCTGTGTTT
This sequence comes from Bungarus multicinctus, assembly GCA_023653725.1. Taxonomy (NCBI): domain Eukaryota; kingdom Metazoa; phylum Chordata; class Lepidosauria; order Squamata; family Elapidae; genus Bungarus; species Bungarus multicinctus. The sequence goes on from CM042836.1 coordinate 157,500,879, forward strand.
GTATGTTTGTAACTGGAGACAGCACAAGCAAAGCTTCATCTCATCTCATCTGAATTAGAAAAAGAAAACACCAAGAATTATCCCATTCAGCGTTGAACTCAGAGGCTTCAGGCTGTGTCAAATGTGTCTTTCCATTTAGTGATACATTTGATAGAGAGACTTCTGCCCTGTGATATATTAAACAAAACATATCTGTGATATCACAGTACTTCTTTTTGGATAGCAGGCTGCTGACATGTTATGCTTCCACGTTTCATCATTACTGAGTGCTTCACAAAAATGCCTTAAACACCTGTTTGCATGAAAACACCCAGACATCCACTGAATCTTTATGAAAGCTTGGGAACCTGTTTTACTAATGACTTCTATTTTTCAGCTCTCTAATTTTTTTTAAATTGATGGAAATGTCATTTTCTGTTTTTATATGAATGATTATTTTTCACTGGAAAATAAAATATCTGGAAACAGAATTGTAAAGCAAAGGTGTTGGGGAAATCCTAAGCAAAAAGAGCTTCTAAAATAATCTTTTTGTGTGAAAAATTCTGCAAACCCTTTAACATTTTTTTAGTTCACTTACCTATTTTAATTCCATGGCCCATAATGTTGTAAAAAGTGTTATTTTCAATCTTGAAACCTGATATTCCTGATAGGCTAACTCCTTGAGCAAAAGAATCCAGTACAACACAATGTTGCATGTAAGATTCTAAAAAAGCAAAAAAGAAATAGACTTGGATACAGATCAGCAAAAGTGATGCAATTCCATACTGTTCAGCCAGAATTCCCATGACATATTACAATGGATTTAAAGACAGCAGAGGAATAAATAGCATTCTAATAGTGGGATGGGCAGCATATACATTTAATAAAATAACATAAATATCAAAATTAGAATGTACCAATAGTCGTTTCAAATAGCAGCAGAATCATTTCAATCAATTATATCAAATGGATGAAAAGCTGAGAGAAAATAACAGAAGTTTAATTTCCAAACACCAGCAGAAGTCCTGAGTGATTTATGCATGGAGTTTAACAGAAAATTGCCATCCTTAGGAAAGTCCTATCAGAAGTGGAGGAAGCTTTCAGAAACAGTTCCTTTTTTTAGCTAAATCATTAACTAACAACAGCTTGTTTGTCCCTGGATGAAATTTTAATAGGCTGTCTATAACCAGCTTAAAACTGAACTTTTAAAAGAGATTCAGAGTTTGGTGTCATTAGCACACTGATGCTAAAACATACTGATATTGAAATCATACTGAGTATGATTAGCAGAGTGATGATGAAACCAGAGGAATATTCATTAGCTGCCAGAATTGGGGGGGGGGGGGGGTAAGCAATGTCACCTCCATAACTTTTTTCAGACTTTTCCTATATAGAATTGAAATAAACATCTCAATTGGCAAATAGAATTTGTATGTCCAGAACTTTTCTCGAAGTAATCATCCTCAGTGGTGTTTTGATTGCACCCAGATATAAAATAAATTTAAAATCCTGTTAAGAAAACATTTAACATAACAACCACAATTGCCTCTAGAAATTAAAATGTCTTACTAGTCATTTGAGCATTTCCAACCACAGTCAGTGCACTGAAATGCTTTTGGAATGCTTGTCCTACGTGATAGAACTGTACCCCTGCCAAATGTAGCAGACTCTCTTCATCATAATAGGATTCCACAATGACAATAGCCCCCATGTCCTGAGATCCAGGTTTTCTCCCACTTCTCTTATAGAGGCACTTCGAGTTATCTGAAAAGTAGCAAGGGAGGTAGAAATTATTCAGAGGTAGAACTGAGATTATTCAAATATCCCAGAGAAGAGATGAGAATTTCAGCAAATCACAAAGGAAATATGCAATCATCAGACTTGAAGTAATACTTAATAGGAATGGCAATCATTGTATGATATCCTTTAAGACAGAGGTCCCCAAGCTCCAGGCCGTGGATCAGTACCACTCCATGCCCTATTAGGTTCTGGGCCACACAGCTCAGGTGAGTGGCGGGCAAGCAAGCAAAACCAAAACAACAATCTGTCTATGGAAAAACTGTTTTCTATGAAACTAGTCCATGGTGCCAAAAGGCTGTTTTAAGCAACGTTTTAGACAGTCTCTTGTATGAGTGTTATTGTTACTCACTCATAAAAATATTAAATGTAGAAAGAAAATCATATCTCTTCTACTGCAAAAAGTATTTCAGTGATAAAAATCCAATAAACTGTTAATGTGTCTCAAAAATTTACATAAACATAAATTATTCCCTTTTTGATTAAAGAATCTATTGTAAAACAGCAAATCCAGTGTTCATATATATTAACATTCTCTTCCACAGTCTTTGAAATGAGCTCTTATTTAGTGTTTCATTTTTTTCTGCATGTTGATTCATATTTCTTACAATATCTCAAAATACTTTTTAAAATATTCTTTCCCTCTAAAACTGGGGAAGAATGGGTGCGTATGTGAATCAGATTAGCACATTAATCTAAAGTACAAAATTATATTCTCAAAATGCCTACTACATTTAATTGCTCCATCACTTCCCATTTGAAGCAAACAGAAAATGCCTCAGTTCAATCTGCTTAATATTTCAATATTTCAACTGAAAAGAGGATTTTGGGGAGATGGGGAGCCGGTACATGAAGTAAACTGGGAAGGGTCTTTGAAATAGTGATAAAAACGTAGGATGTTAAAAACTACAATGTTCTGCTCACTTATTTACTTCCATTGTGCATGGGTATTCTTCCTCACTCACCTCCTGAAATAGCTGCTGCTTTACAGAGTTGCAGATGGGAAACTTTTTCACTTGTGACATTTCCTTGGATGACTAGATTCCTACTCAGCAATGCCACAACAGCTCTAAAAGCAAGATGCTCTTCGACAACCTGCTTCTCAGTAACAGTGTAAGAATACCTATAGGATACATAACAATAAATACTGCTAGTTCTACTAAATTGTGTCAATGATTCCATCAATTTTAAAATGCCAGAAATAAGCTGAATTGAAGGCAGAATTTAGCCTTAATACAGGGCTGTCAAACTCCCTACCCATGGGCCAGACGAGTCACGCACTGGCCATGCCAACTCTTGGTTTAGCGAAGGGGCAAGAAGTCCTGATACATCACATGATGCTGCCATGACGATGTGAGTTTGACACCCCTGCCTTAATACATCCTCTAGCATCAGCACTGATTCCCCTTTTTGTGATGAGTACTTAATCAGCACACACCTGCAGTTGTCTGTATATGTCACAGTTCCAGCCGAAATACAATTGTAGCAATGCAGACCCACAATTGTATGAATTTCAATTATCATCCCATGAGCCTTGCCAACGCAATACTGCCAACTCAGGCATGATTACCTTAGTGGAGATGTAATGTAGAGTTCTGTACCATTTATTTCCTTAATGGTAAGAATTTCCTTTTTCTTTTGAGCACTTTCAAAACTTCCTCCGCATACAACAACTTCATCTCCAGGTTTCCAATCCACAAAGTCCATTAAGTCCAATTTTGTGTCATTGGAGTATGCTGCTGATTTCAAATATGTGACTAATAATTTTGGGACACAGCCTGAAATATTAAATAAGATTCACATATGAGGAAGAAAGGATGACATTTTAAGGAATATTAAGCACAGCCACAGCCACAATCAAATCTGTAGTGTTTAAAAACAAAATGAGAATAATGTATGGATTAAGAACTCACCTTTTTTCTCATTCTTAAGTTTTTAATATAATACTGTCATCTTGCTAGTACTTATAGGTGAAAAATAGAAAACATTTTCATTATGTAATTTTTCATTTCATTAAAGTGGAATGAAAAATTGATGTTTTATAAGGTCCCAAGGAAGAACAGAGGTTACAACCTTGACAGGGCATTAACTAAGCCCTGTAAAACATCCCCAACACAATATAATGCTCTGGAGAAAATGTTAAGTCAATCCTAATACAAGGACTGTCACAACAACATCCGGTTTGAATTCCATAACTAAAAAAGTTTGGCCAACCAATTATTTTCTTGCATTGTCTCCAAAATCTAGAACATACAATTACAAATATTTTTTTTTTTTCAGCTCAGAGAAGAAAATAATATCTCCTGTGATGTTGGCCTTACTTGATGTGCTATTTCCAGTAGCACACAGGCAATATGAAGATTGCTTTTAACAATACTTCCAATGGCAAAATGAATAGCATATATTCACAACAGAAGCCTAACTAAATTTCAGCAGGAATGATTTCCATATGTACAGCATGCAATAAGGAAAATAAAAACATTTATACTATGCTTTTAAGGTGGTTTAAACTACCAATTAGAGTACAGAAAAAGAAGTTAGAAATTAAATACTTATTTTCCTTTTCCGATTCTCTTCTGTTTTCCTTTTAGTACTCATAAATAAAAATAAATAATAATACAATGGAGACTTAACTATTAAACTCAAAGATATACACTTTTTTCATATTACAAAATAAATCAATGCACTTTGTAACTTATCAATGTCAAACAACTATACAGTAGGGGCAAATCTATATTCATACCTACTTTGGAAATCATATTTCCAAAATAAATCATCACAGCATTAATAGCTTCCAGTTTCTATTTGTACAGACACCACAGTACTTAATCATTATTTGTATTCTACAATGTATTATTTGTACTCCATAACAATGCAATTAATTTAGGGGGGGGAATGTATTCCCATTAATATAGATAGAAATGGTTAATCATAAATTTAATCAGAAAAAAGCCCAATACTTTCCACTAAATGTAGCTTTCTTAAAGAAAATGATTATGTAGTATTTTCACAGCTTCCTGAAATTCAGGTTTTAATGTACATTTCCCTAGAAGTATGAATTCAAGATACTGTTTTCAGGGAAGCCATTTCAGAGAGGAAAAAGGACAGCAAAGTTCTTCTATTCTACTTCAATCAAAGTGAATCTGAGCAGCTGACAAAAGCAATACAGGTGGTCCTTGTTTAGTGTCCACAGCTGAGACTGACCATTCAGTTATTAAATCAAATGGTCTTTGAATGAAACTGCAATTCTGCTTATGATGTTTTTCAGACCTACAAAACTCATAAATATGAGGATTGGTTGTACTTCTTCATCACCATCCTAACTGCGATGAGGCACAAAATGAGGTAGTCACTAAATGAGATCTATCTGTAAATCACCAAAATAAATATCCACAATTCAAATTTATAACACTACATGTGTACATCTCCTTGTCTATGTTGTACAGTGGTGCAGCTGTACATGTTGTTCCTGGATATCCTATTAGTGGCTTTGATAAAAGTGTCTCTGAAATGAAAATATAGCTACTGAATCATGTAGTAAACTGTTCATTTTAAATATGAAAGCAGATTCATCTGGTTAAGTTTTGCTTGTTAGCATGCAAAGGGAAAATGTGTGCTTGGGATAGAACAGGAAGCTTCCTGATGTATTGCTCATTCTTCCTGAACAAGCCAGACTAGTTCAAGGGACATGCTGGAATTTCTACTAACTTCCACTGAGGATCTTCAAAGTGGACATGCAATGACAGATGTAACTCAAGGTTTAGTATTTTTATGGCAGTGAAGAGCCTTCTCAGTTCTTTATATTGGAATATGAAATATCTCTTGCTTCCCCAACATTTAAAACAATTTTTGTATTGATTCGTTAAAAATATTTGTTCTTTATTATTAGTCTGGAAAGAACAGTCTCTCTCTCTCTCTCCCTCTCTCCATCCATCCATCCATCTATCTATGACATCCCAATGAACATTTCATCCTTTTGAAGTCACTATGGCTTGTTGTGAACACTTCTGATCATCCAAAGCCTAAATAAAATACTGAAAACACCAGGCTCAGGACTGAACCTTATAGCACACCACTTAGTCTCTCATTGAGGGATAATTTCATATAATCATTCTCATAAAAGTCAGTTTAAAATATTAAGGGAGTTTTTCAAAGTGTATTTTATGCAGAACTTCATCAACATAATACTTCAATGATATTCAACACTGTATTATGCATCTTTGTATTGTCATAATCCAAAACACGGCATTGGATCCAAAGAGGCTATCAATTAAATTCTCACCTGAGGAAGAAAACTGGACAGGAAGTACAATTGGACATATAAATTCATTGGTTAAGTCAAAAAGACTCGGGTGACAGGTCACCATATATATTGAATTGGGATGGACATTCAGGTGTGAGGATAGCAAGATAGTGGTAACCATTGGTAACGTATCTAAAGCAAATCAACTAATTCTCAGAAGAGCATTTCAGATATGTTATTATCCCTGGTGGCACAGGGTGGTCAGAATGCAGTATTGCAGCCTAAGTCTGCCCACAGCTTAGAATTTGATCCTGAAGGGGCTTCCATCTTTTCATCGTTGGTTAAATGAGAATCCACATTGTTGGGGGCAATATGTTGACATTTGTAAACCGCTCAGAGAGTGCTGTAAAGCACTATAGTGGGACAGTATATAAGTGCTATTGCTATTATTTTCCAGATGAAATAAATGACTATTTCAAGACCAGCTAAAGATATGTCTCTTGAGACTAATGTCATAATGTTAAGGTACCTTGGAGGGATTTTTAGCACAGCCCCTTCCCATGCCAGCATTATTAGAGTTTCTAGGAATGCCTGAAATGAAACATTCCTCCAAGAAGGGACAGAGCTTATAATTTCTCTCCAGCAGCAGAGAAAGCAAATATTCCATTACAAAATAAGGCTACCTGACAAGTTAACTGAACTAAACGCAAAGAGGTAGTCTAAAATAAGCATATATGATGCCCAAAAAACTAAACATGCATCAGATAAATAGAATAAAATGAGTGGAAGGGCTCTTTATAATAATAATAATCCTTACTTTACACTGATTTAGAATAAAAGGCATTTTGCACATATCGTGTTATCTTTATAACAATCTTGTTATACTAATTCTGTTGATCCTGGTTTAAATTGCTGCAGGGCCAACCAGCCCTACTATTAGGCACATAGTGATAGCTGAGTTGGACAAATGATTCTGGATGTCATGAAAAGGAAGCACATTGTTTATCATTTAATAAAATATGTATATATATTTTCCTGCTAGAGAAAGATACTTGTGGGAGTTTCTCGTAAGTGCCAGAATTAATTATTCAGTTAAATATATTATATATTATGACTTGAGGAGAAGGTCACCATTTGTTATTCTACCTCAGGCAGTAAAATGTCTTGGCCTGGCCCTGAATTTCTTCAGAATAAATATTCTTACCCTTATTTCACATATTTTGTAAATGTTGTATATATTTGTGAGGCTACTGATTTCATCTAAATATTTGATTTAACATAATTGAAGTACATTGATCCAGTGTCCCTTCCCCTGCCTCCAACTCAGCCACCACTCATCACTCAGGCAACTGAGCAATCATAACTATTCTTTCTATTTTGTAGAGTATAAAGAAAATAAAGATTGCAATCTAAAATTTCATCTGGAAACATACAGTAATTCAGCACTTTTCAAACACAAATTCTTTGTAAAATTAGCATTATATTAAAAATTAACCACTAGGAGTCTGGATTTTATAGAATAAGAACTCTGTCACACCAAGATAGTATTTGCAACTAACATTATATCAACTTTCCTCTGGTTGTTCTTAACTATTACAGCTGCAAAACAGTTGGTGCACTATGTTGCCCATATGTATGAGACTCAGGGGCTTACGCAGAGAATCTTGAGCTAAACTTTGCTTAGCTCATGCTAATGAATTGCAAATGGCAGAGAATATAAGCCAATGAGTGATCACTTTCTCTCTCAAATTTGGCATTCGCTAATCTTATTGCCCCTTCCCCTAAGTGCTTTGATCACTTCTTAATTAGATTCTCCCTTATCTTCATTGTAAAAAAAAATGCAATACATTTTCAATATCGCCCTCCACATTCAGTAAAATCCAGTGGTGTCAAACTTATGTCGTCACGTGACATATCATGACTTTTTCCCTCTTTGCTAAACCGGGCGTGGGTGTGGCCGATGTATGACGCATCCATCTGCAGGCCGAGAGTTTGACATTCACTTTTCTGCATTTCTTTGGATTTTATCCCATTATCTAAATTGGCAATTTCGGCATCTTTTCAGAGGTAATATTTTGTAACAATTAACAGATGTACAGAAAAGTTCAAATGGTGCAAGATGAGCTCTCTTGGTAGTGGAGGGGAGGTTGCTTCTCTGCAGGCTGCAAAGCAGCTTTTGTGTACATCAACGAAACGAACCTGTAAAGATTTCCGGACTTCTCCACAACTAATCAAAACCTCAGCTAAAAGCAAGGAAACAGCAAAGTATACCTCCAATTGGAGAAAACCTATCCAAAGAAATTGGATACACTCACTTAAATGCTCAGTCACTGATGGCAAGGTAAAAGAAAAAGGACCTCATTTTCTCAGGCTAACAAGACAAAAAATATTTTTTTTAATTGGAAACAGTTTGTGAAGAGCCAATAGTAAGCTGCAGCTTGTATCATAAACTGATGATGTAATGAGCTGGTCCAAACCAGAGATATAGATGAATTATTTCTCAAAATACAAGCATTAAATAATATATCTATACCATATATTATCTCAATCTCAATCAGAATGCAGCTGAAAGGGAGCTTGGAGGCCTTCCAGTCCTGTCCCCTACTCAAACAGGAGACCCTATACCATTTCAGACAAGTGACTGTCCAGTAAAATCTCTAGTGATGAAGCACCCACAACTTCTAAAGGCAAGCGGTTCCACTGGCTAATTGTCCTCACTGTTAGGAAGCTTCTCCTTAGTTCCAGGTTGCTTCTCTCCTTGATGAGTTTCCATCCAGAGTTTCTTATCCTGCCTTCAGGTGCTTTGGAAAATAAGTTGACCCAGGGGTGGGATTCAAAATTATTAACAACCGGTTCTGTGGGCATGGCTTAGGTGGTAGGCATGGCTTGGTGGTCATGTGACTGGATGGACATGCCTTGGTAGTCATGTTATTGGCTGGGTGTGGTCAACTCAATATCACTCACATTGAGGCACGCATCTCCTCGCCTGGCCTCTCAAGACTGTGGGGATGCTGCAACAGTCATAAGTGTGAAAAATGGTCATAAGTCACATTTTTCAGTGCCATTGTAACTTTGAATGGTCTTCCACACAAGCAAAGTACCAGCAAAGGAAGGGAAAAAAACTCCAGAGAAGTTCCTGAGACAGGAGGTCTAGTCCTGCCAAGAATGTAATAAGGGTTAACGGAGAGGCAGTTTCTGTAAGCAACACCAGAATGTTTCCTTCCTGCCTTCCTTACAGGATTAGGCCAGTAATTTCTTCTAACAACCGGTTCCCCGAACTGCTTAGAATATTAACAACTAGTTCTAGTGAATAGGTACGAACTAGTAGAATCCCACCCCTGAGTTGACCCCCTCCTCTTTGTGGCAACCTCTCAAATACTGGAATACTGCTATCATGTCACAACTAGTCATTCTTTTCTCTAGACTAGCCAAATCCTGCAACTGTTCTTCATATGTTTTAGTCTACACAGGCCTTTAATCATCTTAGTTGCTCTTGTTTGCACTTTTTCTAAAATCTCAATATCTTTTTTATAAAGTAGTAAGCAAAACTGGAGGCAGTATCCCAGGTGTGGCCTTACTAAGGTTTTATAAAGCGATACTAACACTAGAATACTAACACTTAATCTTTATTAATTGTAGAAGTAGTCCAGAATAAAAATGACATACTATCAACTTTCTGAATTGTCATAGGTTAATTCACTTTGGTGGGTTAACAAAAAATAATGTTGTATTTGGACAAACCTTCCCTGCCATTTTAGTTACTCTCAAATTGCTCTGAAGAATCCTCCATGTAATTCCACCTCTTTAAAACAAATTGGGTTTCTTCCAGAACTTCAAATTGGCACTCATTCCAGCAAAAATTGGCACTGGAAATAAAGATGATCATCTTTAAATAACTGAGGGATTAAAAGGACTTGAGACAGAGATGTTTGTTCTGACAGTTTTCAAGACGATGGTCCCACCATGACCTAAAATAGCTTGGAAGCAAAACAATTACTACAGTTTATTCATGAGTAGTTAACAAATATGATAGCACTATAGAGTGCAAAAAATAAAGCTATCAACCACAAAGTTTATCTAATATTTAGATTTCTAACAAAAGAAAGGTTGCTAGAGCAAAAACCCAAGAAATTAAATGTATAATTATGTTTTTACCAAAAAGTCTACAGCTGGAAATATTCCCAAGTATTAAAAGATGGTTGTTTAATATAATACTTCAATTGTTTAATTCATTTTCTAAATTATCAACTGACCACTGATTGGGAGAATAACTTATTCTATATCAAAAGGCTATTTATATCAATGATACCAGAATGAGAAACTTTAACATGAGGCCTAAAATGGACAAAAACAAGTTTCTTGGGTTATACAATAAATACTATGAGACACACTACTGCTTTATGTAGTACTGTACTGAATGCATAATAATAATAGTGGTAAGCTCACTTCATATCAACAACTCTTCAGTAACAACCCTGTACTATAACCAGATTTTTTTTATTTTTCTCAGCATGAATGGCAATCCAAAACCATAAAAGAAATAGAGAGCATTAAAGAAGGGGAAAAAAGGAAAAATAGTAGACTGTAATATCCAAAGGAAAAAAATGAATATAACTTTACATTTAGCATTTCTGGTATAGATAATCTATCAATAAAACATAATTATTGTACTTAATCAATTGTGATCAGATTCGAGGACATTTATCTTTCACCATAGTTTTCAAACCTATGGTACTTTTTCAATTTTGTAAGACAGAAAAAAGTTTCTATAGCTTTAAGAATCAATGCAATCCAATAAAATATATGTTTTAATTTTCCAATGTTTTTTAATAACAAACACAGCATCCAATGGGTCAATTTCATATGTTGCATCCACTTATCCTCAAGATCAATTTTTGATGAGTTTCCTCATTTAAAAGGAATTTAAAAGTTCCAAGGAGATTCACCAAGTGGAAATTTAAAATCTTCAAGACACCCTGTTGTGCTTAGAATATATGATTCAACTTCAATGATAAAGATTTGTTTGTTATTAAATGAAAATATAGAGTATTCTACAAATGTTTTTAATAATCAGTGTGGAAGTTGGAAAGTATAAGCCTCTAGGACACATTGATCTGCCAGAAATTATTGGGCATGATACAGATCTACATTGCCACATATAACTAAATTGTACAAGCAGACAAAACAATGAACCATTAAAATCAGGCAATACATGAAGAAGCACAGAAGATTCAGCTTAAAAGTTCATTTTAGCAGCACTTACTTACTCTCCAAGATTTTGGCTCTCAAGGATGTTGAATTGATTAATGAGCAGAAAAAAGGAATGGAAGGCGTAGAACAGATTGAACATGAGTAAACTGAGATTAATAACATCAAGGTATCAAGCTTCACAACTATTAAATTTTACCTTTAAGGCTACATGCTATTTTAGAAATTCTACTCTCTGGCATGTCATCCTTTACCGTGTTCCCAATAACACAATAGGACAGATTTATATGCAATAGTGCAACAGCATTTATGCTCATGCTATTCACTAAAACTCACACGTCAAAACTGTGCAAGTTCTTTCAGAGTCCCAACCAGTCTGGATCAATTTTGATAGAAAGGACAAAACTATGGACAAGGCCACAGAGCTAGTTTTCTCTTTGGAAACTTGTCAGAAGAGGTTTTTTAGGGAATACATATGAACAGTGCCAGAGACATTGATAAATTTCCCTTCTGAAACAATCAATAAAAAACCTTCCATTCTGTTCAGGCTTCTATTGTGGACGCAAGGGTCATAATTACATTGTCAAAAATTCAAGTTACCCCAGCTGACTGAGAACCCCTTTAACTGTGACGTTGATTGGCATGCAGTTTATGGGCGGTGTGCCCTGACTGGCAGGGGAGCTGGGTGAAGCCAAAGGCAACTGTGAAAATTCTCAATCTACTCTGACCACCCGAGTGCCAAACTGCCATTCAGAGAGAATTCTGGGAAAACCCAGAGTCATATTAACATATCAAACAGAGAAGCTGACATGTTATTAAACAATCAGATTCAACCATCGCTATGGAACAATTCCTGCAAAATTTACTGGTTGAAAGGGAGAATAAGTGGGAGTTATACTCCATTCTGTCTACTCAGAGACAGCTAAAAATGTTGCAAAAGCTTGTTTGTGTAATGATTTCAGTGTGTGCTTAGCTATAACTATTTCAGAAATACAAAAATGTTGTCAAACACTTCAGTTTGTTTTATTCTATAAGCAAGTTGATCCTAAATTGGTACCTCAATGTGTTTGGATTTGATGTAAGAAACATGAAAGTGTAAAATAAGTGTTTTGTTTCCTGTCTTATTTCGAGAGTGGTGTGTGTGTGTTTCCACTATGGATTATATACTTTCATTGAAATTTAATTGTATACAGTACACACAATGGAATTGTGCTCAGACTGCATATAATTCTGCAACAAATCCAAGATTTGCGGCATCATTGCTAAAGTACGGAAAACCAAGAAACATTTCCAATAATGTCTCACTGTTTTCTGTTCCTCAGCTTCCTAACAGCTGTTTTGATTTCCCACTTTCAGCCTCAGCTGAAGACATTGCAACCAATGGATAAAACTATTCTGAAAACAAAGTTTTTTAAAGCAGTGGTCGCCAACCGGTGGGCTGCGGCCCACTGGTGGTCCGTGAGAAAATTTTGGTGGGCCACAGCGCACCCTGTCTGCAACAGGGGTGATACCAGCAGTGGATGGACTGATGAGCGTAGGGAGGGAGGGTAGCGTGCGGGAGATCGCATCATGAGAGCTCTTCCAGGGTATTCCCTCGTCTACAAGAGGGTGGGGGTGGGGGGAAAGGAACCTCTAAACTGGTGCTGGGTGGTGGGAATCTGACGTCCAGAGGCCGACGAGCCATGTGCTGAAGATCAGATGGCTGGCGGGAAGGTGGGGCAATCCTGCAGTCTCCCTAGCAAACCCGTGTCATGGCTGCTGCCTCCTGCCTCAGCGCTTCGAGGAAACCGAGCAGCAACGGGAAGAGCGCGGAGCTCCTGAGCCACAGGAAGCGGCTGCCAGCAATGCCCTCAGATGAAGATGTTGTGAGAGGGAAGCTCGAACATCAAAACATTCTGTGTATCCTAGAATTTAAAATTCAGAATTCTTTCTAGTGAACAAAAATATCTAGGACAGATGTAGGCAGCTTTGTTCTCTCGAGAACCTGCATGGTATACAGGGTAAGAGCCAAACAATCATTTCTCTTTCTGTAATCCTCCTATTTCTCTTATTATTTATTAAGGTATTAAATTTCTATGCCACCCATCTCACTAATAAAGCAACTCTGTGCAGTTTACAATATAATAAAAAAGTTTAAAAATGCTAAACACAATTAAAATTAGAATAAAAAGATTAAAAGTTAAGAAACAAGATGATGGGCAATCTGAGGGTGAAAATCTTCTCTACCCCGCCAACCACACCCACTGTAGCAGGCCCCTATTGGGAGGCCAGGCCAGGCAGAAGAGCCAAGTTTTTAGGCTCTTCTGGAAGGCCAAGAGTTTGGGGATGGACCTCATCCTCTGAGGGGAAAACATTCCAGAGGGCAGGGACCACAGCAGAAAAGGCTCTTGACCTGGACCCTGCCATCCAAAATTCTTTGGCTGACAGGATCCAAAGTAGGCCTTTTTCACTGAAATAGGGGTGGGCAGGTTATCCCATCAGGATAAAGTGATTCCTCATATATTCTCATTCACTTTCTAATAGGTCTTTAACTCTCTCTCTCTCTCAAGTAGCAAACTACAGAGGAATAGAGGCTCCTTCTTAGCTGAGAATTCAATTTGTGGTGGGCTCTCAATAACCAGTCCACAGCCATAGTTTCACTCCATGTGTTTCTTTTCCAAACTGAAGAAACAAGAACCTTTTGGATTCTTGAGAAGATTTGATATACCTAAGACCTGTTAGGTATTCACACCCACTTACATTACATTATTTTTGTATTTTGCTAAATATGGCTTCCTGTGGCCCCGTTTTTGCCCCATTTCTATCAGCAGCTGGATTTTACCATGTGAATTCACTAACAGAAGGAGGCATCACAACCACAGAAATATGTAAGTAACAGCTAATGTCAGTGGTGGGATTCAATTTTTTTTACTACTGGTTCTGTAGGCGTGGTTTGGTGGGCGTGGCAGGGGAAGGATACTGTAAAATCTACAGTCAGAAGTGGGATTTGGTGGTTCTCCAAACTATTCAAAATTTCCGCTACTGGTTCTCCAGAACTGGCCAGAACCTGCTGAATACCACCTCTGGCTAATGTAGCCTTAGTTGAACAAACTGATTTTATTAAAAATTAACCCTAAGTTCAGAAGTGCCAGATTCAAGGTGTTTTTGTCTGATGTTATTTGGCAAAGTAAGCAATGCAAATCTTCTGCTATTTGAAAGCAAATATTCCCTCCTTGGCTAAATAAATCCTAAATACATTTTTAAAATGTTCACTCAATGCTAAATAAAGTGGGTCATCCCCTATCTCCTACATTTTAAAAAAGGAATTTCTGGTAAGGAAGTGGAACTTTTGGACACCCAAAATAAATACACAGAAGCATACATTCAGTTCATGGAGATTCTCTAACACAAATAACAATGATCTCGCAAAGGAATACCCAGTGGACTTTTTTTATTTGTCCATAGGTTGTCTAGAACTGGCAGCACTTTCAAAAAGTAAAAGCAAACTGTGACAGCAAAATAAAGTGACTACAGATTCCTTGTCAGATCCCGGTTTTATCTCTTGTCTTGAACTCAAATTATTATTGCTATCAGTGGTTCCATCCAGTCAAATGTCCATTATTAATTGGGATGTTAGCATTTTTATTAATACCATTAGATTCAACTCTACTACAAAATATGTTCCTGATCTACTTCATAAACAGAACAGCAGCAGGAGTTACAAAAAGAAATCTGTACCCATACTGTAAAGCTACTAAAGAAGGAAAAGAGCAAGATTCTGCATATGTTTCTGACAAGAAGTTACAATAGAGCTCAGATGGAGCAAAGGCTGATGGCCAGAGTGGCCAAGAGCGGGAGGTACAACTGACATTGTAAACCTAAATGGAGGTTGACACACCCATTTCAGATATTATGCCAGAGTTTTATGTCAACTATCAATTGAAACTTAGCAACAAAATTTCTGGGAGGAAAGCATGTCTCAACGGCCTCCTTTTCCCTTAACCAATGACAGTTTAAACTGATGGATCTTGAATTTCAGCAATATCTGGAGGGCCACTTGTTTCTTGCTGTGCTCTAAAACTTGGCAGCATGAATTGTGAAAATTAAGCATCTCTAAATAACTCATTATTTTTTCAATAAACCTGACCCATATTCACCACAACTAGGAATATTATCCAAATGCATATCCATTTGCAGTGGTGGATTAAGGCTCACTGGTGCCTTAAGCACTGACAAATCTTGGTGCCCCCTTCCTTTGTACATATTGTACATATGAAGCCAAGCTTAGGCTACATAAAAGTTTTTGTGGTACCCCCTTTGGGCCTGGTGCCCTAAGCACATGCTTAATGGTTAATACACTACTGTCCATTTGATAGCAAAAACTTTTCTATATACAGTTACTCACCATGCATGGATAGAGTTCCATCTCTCACAGCCAAAAATTTTGCTCCATATGGGGAAAACACTTCAGAATAGGCACTTCCATGAAGATGGATATGGGCAACATCACAGAATGGCTTCCTCGGAGATCCAACCTGAAGTTCTCCTCCATCAGACACAAGGATGGAATGAGCATGAAGTTCTAGGGGACCAGGATCAATAAATACCAGCTTGCCACCTAAAGTGATCAACAATAACAGTAACTGTAAACAGTCATAAGATGCAAGATCATTCACAGAGTAATAAAGTCTTGATTATTATGACTTTCAGTGAAGAAAGTAAAGTTGGTTCCCTAAAACTGGTCCCTACTGTCCCTGTCCTATTGTTTCTTTTATTTTTCTTATATGTACTCATTTCAAGTATTCATAACTATGTATATACTTATATTATCTTGTAAGCTATTGACAAATCAAATAAATTCTAAATTCTAAAAATGTAACATTAGAAGAAAAAATGGTAAGTAAAAAAAATAACCAAATGTTTTGATTCTAGTTTCCCCCACTCTGACTTTAGCTTACTTTCTCCTTCTAATATAAGATCATATCATCATAGGGTTAATTAAAGGGCTGGCCTTTAAAATAATTTTATTTATTGCTCTAAACTTTAAGACATTATCTTCTGTATTGTATTCATCCAATCTTGGAAATTTTGCCGCACTTAAATTTGAGTTCCTATAAGTCACATCTTTCAGGTTTCCCTGAACATTCCAGAATGATGCCTTTTGGTGATTTACTTCTCTGAAAAAGTAATTCATTTGTACTGTTTTTCCTCTATGCTTTGGCTTCAAAGCCTGTCTATTTTGCTCCTAGAGTTGTTTTCACCATCAGGCTAATATGACTGATGGTCTAACAGATAACTTTCTTTGTTTCAGTTTCTGCTCCAACTGTGTTTTCCATTTTCTTGGGATTCTGAATTGCTGTGGCAACCCATGTGCTGGGACACCAACATGCTAATTACCTTTCAGAAAGTTAATGATTGTTTGCCCATCATTGGCAAGCACACAAAAATGTTTCTATTTGCTTAAGAATGTTAACAATTTAACATTTTGCTGAGCAAATTGATCCCCAATGAGAATTAAGCAAAGTTACCCCAAATTAGTGTCTCAAAGTAGCTCTTCTCAGAGAGGAAGATTCACGCTATGTCACACTTCAGTAGAAAGATCTTCAAATTTCATCCTAGCCATACTTGTGAACACACATTTTTTTAACATGTACCTAGGGATGGAAGACCTCTGACAACAGCTGACACAGCCAATGTCAATGCATGTGATAAAGTGCAATCATAAATATACTTTTCAAGTGATATTAAAAATCTAATTTCTTTTTTCCCCAGTGGGCACTTTTTTTCTCACTGTCATTTTTGAAAAATCCAGACATTACTAAAGAGAAAGCTAATGCCTGAGTGATAAAGATATCCATAAAGTAGGATAGAAAGAATTGCTATGACAGGTAAAGATTACATTCCAGTCGGTTAAGCTAATTATAACATTTTTCAGAGTTTACAGGCATTTCTATCTAAACAAGTAAATGACATATAATGTGTCTCAACTGCCAGCCTTCTGAACTCATCCCTTTCTGCACTTTATTAATTTATAATAAATATGTAGCTTTTACTCTACAAGGATAATACACACATACACACAACCTGCTTTCTTTTTTTTTTTGCAAAGCACTTGCTCTGTTTCCCATGAGCAGAAAATAATAAATGCTGATTAACCAAAGTATTTGGCTCCAACCTTTCTTACTGTTTATTATGACTACTCAAGAAGCAAGGAATAACTGTCAGGTTATCCTGAAAAATAAAAATGAACTCTACTTACAGTAATCACGATGGTCTTCCAACCAAACTAAATATATATAAATTTAAATTCAAGTATATCACTATAGTACAGCAAGAAGAAATATGTTTTCCATTACCTTTCTTCTTTGAAGGAAGGAGATTAAAAGAAACATTCTAGAACTTCCCAGAAGAAATCACATCTAGGCATAATATCAGAGAAGATTTACCTTGGATTGTAACAGCATTTGATCATTTAATAGTAGGGGGAATAGACCAAGATGAATTCTCTGCTGCCTAGAATCCATGCAGCATCAATGAAGCCCTACCAGGAAATGCATTAGTATCCCTGGAAAGGCATAGGTAATGGGACAGCAAATTTAACTCTCCTTTCTTCCATTCAGTCTTTGTTTTCTCATTCATGTCATTTTGGTATCACTGACACAGTACATATTTATGCTGCTTATAATAACCACAAAATATACACAAAATATATCAGCAGACAACTGCAATGCCCTTTTGATTCTACTGAAAGTTTAGCCAAATTAGTCTGCCTGCCTTTCTTTCTTTCTTTCTTTCTTTCTTTCTTTCTTTCTTTCTTTCTTTCTTTCTTTCTTTCTTTCTTTCTTTCTTTCTTTCTTTTTTCTTTCTTTCTTTCCTTCCTTCCTTCCTTCCTTCCTTCCTTCCTTCCTTCCTTCCTTCCTTCCTTCCTTCCTTTCTTTCTCTGTCTCTGTCTCTGTCTCTCTCTCTCTCTCTCCCTCCCTCCCTCCCTCCTTTCCTTCCTTCCTTCCTTCCTCTTTCTTTCTTTCCAAGAAGGAAAAAAAACCACTTTTAGAAATTTGCTTTTAAAAATCCATTGCATAGTGCCAGATGAGGAGATGAGATGAGGCAGTCTCTCTCTAAGGGAATGTAGTCCAAGAAAAGGTTCTTCTGTATAGAATGCTTATAGAAGAGCTATGGATCCTAAGAGTAAGGACTTCCATCAGATATCAGTGGAAATGGTATCTGAATATAAACTGTTTGGAACAATTGAAAAGAGAGAGGAATTGAAAGAGAAGCCTAACAATATCATTTAGACACATGAACTTCCAGTGAAATATTCAGTATGTCATTCCTGTTGTAGGACTTTATAAATCTAGTTATGAGAATTTCAAAGAAAGTAAAAACAATCAAGGAACCACCAAGACCACTCCCACCAACAATGACAGGGCAAGCCTCTGGAATATGAAATGAGAGCAAACTCCAGCTCCCTTCTCGCACTGATAATGTTTCCTAGTTTGGTAATGAAATGTGTTCAAAAAAGACACCCAAGCTCAGAGAATGCCAAGGACCTTAAAGTAAAGACAATATGATGCAAATGTCAGCATTCCAACCAAATTCTCCATTCCGAATTCAGCACTCAGAGACAAAGTCCATCCAAGTAAGAATTTATTAGAGAAGTCATATTGGCACATCTGAGAAAACCCAAATCTGAATTCCCGCATTTTCCCCTGATAAATTAAACTCATATCCAACTCCCTTTCTGATGATCCACAAGTCACACTCTCCAATCCACCTCTATTCTAAACTCCTGCCAAGTCCAGTCACTCCCCTCCAAACTCCAGCGACTGGGCCTTGGGCTCTGACAAAAGAATGTTGTTGGAGCTATCCTCCCTTCTCACTTTGCTCTCATTCCCATGGATACCCATCCTCCCTTGTGGCAGCTGCAAATCCGAAGAAAGATGGATGGGGGCTGACAGCAAATTTGTCTGCCAACCTATGAAAACATTGCACATCTCTCATTAGAAATACCAGAATACCACCACCCAGTCTAACATCGTAGCCTAGTTGAAGGCAGTCCCTATAAAGCCTTGCATTACAATGAGTCAAAGTGGTTTTTTTTAAATCAATCACACATTCATAATGCAATAACGGTATCAATTCCAGATCCCAATTCATCAAGCATTTAAACGGGTGCTGCATTTTTAATATGCTAGAGTTCTCTCATTAGGATTAATGAAACTCAATGTGTGCTTAAAGTCAAGCGGTGTATGAAAGCACTTTTCTGGATCAAAGCCTTCTTCCCACTCAGAGTTGCATGGAGGCAGCTGCTTGAGCATTCTCAGTCAGAAATCAACTCCCCAAACTGATGCCGATGCTGCTTGGCCATCTGCATGTGTGCCCATCTGTTCTGATGGCATGTGTGCTCTCCTGCAAGCTGCTTGGACTCTTCCCTGAGAGGGCCAGTGCCAAGCCATGGTGATTTAATCAGCAGCTTGAATAGAGCATCTTGTTTGGAGTAAAACTGCTCCACGTGAACCAAACTGAAGCAGCATTGTGTTTGCTGCACTTCATCAACTGTAGCTAGGCTTGCCAAAGAAAGCAAGTGCCAGAGTAGAAGGAAGGTTATGACCACTGCATACAGGCATTTGTGGATGGCAGAATCAGCAGCAACGGTAACAGCTGCTGTGGAAACCTATTTTTACCTATGGGGACTTTTCTACAGCCTTCAGAGAGACAGAAAGTCAAATAAGACCAACCACCATGGCAGTTGATCACTTCCCTGATTAATGGAGCTACGAGATCTAGTCACATTTTGAAGCAGAAGCGTGGGGACTTAGAGTGACAAAAAGACGATGGAGCAAATGGAAGCCACAGTCACAAGCTATAAGGTCCACTTTATGACTGTCACACATTCTGCATTTAGAAGCATGCCAGACCATCTAAAACAGTGCCGAATAAGGTTAAGACAAGTGGTAGTAATATCTCAACAAAAGCCGATCTTGAAAGCATTTTGCTTTTCAGATCAAAGTTTACATGAGCATTTTTATAATTCATGGGACCTTTTTTGTGTGGTGTCCTGAAAAATATAAATATAATACAGCTATATATAATAATATTGATATAGTTTGGCAACTAAAGAGAGGAAGGAAAAATTCTGTCCCGAGAAGCAGTTTATTTCCAGACAGCAGCAGATGAAAACAAAAGAACTCATTTCAAAGATGATTTTACACTTTCTTTTATTAAAATATCCCTTTTTTAAAATAAGAGGGGGAAGCAACTTACATGCACAAACACATTACATGCCAAATTCTGACTTATCACAGTTTCTCCGTGATGAGTTAAGCATCAGTGGTGATAAAATAACAGTTTCTTCTACATGCATTTCTCTATGTATTATCCACTGTTTTGATCTGCTGCACTGTTATTATCTGCCACTTTTTTTTTTTTAAAAAAAAGGTAGGCTAAAAGGTTTTATTATTCTTTCAAGCTCAAATGAAACCCTTCTAAGGCAATGAACAGCATTGTTTTTCCATAAAAGTAAATGAACTAGCAAGACACTGCGCAGCCTTTCTGCTAGGCTAGAGTCGGCCTGCCTGTAGCACAGCTTCCATTCTCATGGATTTGACACCCCACTTTTGTTTATAAAAGTTAAATCTCTCAGTATGGGGCAAGGGTGGATGTTGTGACTTCAGCAATGCCCCATTTGGTGCACAGCCTGCTACTTGACACACTGCCAGTGGCGAGGCTCATTTTGAACTGCATTATGATAATGTTTTATAGGACAATTTGTGAGCTAGCTCAGATTGTGGCTCATTTGAATATCTCTGGCCCAATTGCTAGTACATGTTCCTTTGTCTCCTTTCTCCTTCCCTGTATCTTCCCCATCACCACTCCAGGCTCCCTTTGTTATTTGTTTAGGTAATAACTATTGCCAAGTGGGAGGTACTACAACTATATTTTAAGAAGTAGAAGCAGGTTAGTTGAAAAGTCCCAACATCCTCATTTAAAACAGTCTTGAATAACTTTGCTTCTAAAGAAAGCTTCAAAAAAAATTGCGAAATATATTTGCTTCAGAATACAATATGGGTCTCTCCATTATGGAATTAAAAACAGCCTATGAAATGGATTCTTTAACTTATATAGCCTGAAACTAAGTCTGTTGCAGGAATATTACCATTCCTGTATTCCTAGAGCCATTTTTTTCACTTGACTGTGTTCAAAAGGCTATTTTTAATGAGTTGATAAGGCAAGCTTTCCTGAGTTCACACGGCTATATCATCCAAATAATGCCATCTGAAAAATGTGTTTTACATATCTTTCAGAAAGCCAATAAAAAAAGATATTACCCCTCTCATGAGCCATTATGTATTCCTAAAGTTAACAGTGCAAAGCACTTAGAGATTTCCTTTATTATACAAAATTCTTATCAAGGCATGCTTGGAAATTTTTAACGGAAGGAGGCACATGCCCCACTGCAACCAGCATATTGATGTATTTCAATGTTTTACTGATATAGCAATTATTATCCACATAATGTTACTACAGAATGGTACATCTGTGCCGAAGAAGACATTGGCAGCTAGTTTTCCTGAAATGCAAGGACAATTTTCAACTACAGAAATATAGAAAATGGGCTTTGCTGCTATTAAATGGGTTTAATAAAACAGCAGAGTGGGATTGAATATTTAAATGTTACTTGTAAAAACAAAGCAGTCAGGTAATAGGGGTTGGCAAGTATTACATAGCCAATAATTTGGAATGATCTTACACTGGATACTCTACACATAGCAGATGCTCTTAATCATTTGCAAGATCCTCTCCAATTTTATGGATTCAACACATCTGTATTCAACACCTTGACTTAAACTGGAACATAAATTAGTTAAGTTCACAAGTTTACAAATTAGAAAGTGTTGTCTTGCCTTCTTCAAGCTCCATTTCATCTTTCTTCCTATACCAGGAAGGGACAGCAAAACCCTAGTGTGGCTTTTGGAGATCTGTGGAAGAGGAACTACCAGAATTTGTCTTGTACTTAACTTCCCTTGTATTTATCTTAGGATTCAAAACCCTGGTAATTTGATATAATAAAAGTCAGAGCAGTTGCCACAATGCATCAGTAATGTTATCAGTAATCAGTTCCGTGCTGTTCCATCACAACGTGAGTACAGTTAAGTTATTGTTATTACTACAGCACTAATATTACATTTTTATATGTAAGAGTACAAAGATGTTAGTAAGAAAGTATCTTAAGTAGCATTGAATAATTCCATAGAGGCAGGATATTTTTTGCTATTTTTGCTACTGTTAAATCTTGTTACTTTAGTTTGTGAGTGTATGCACACAGATGGGAATGGCAAATAAATATAATTTAGTAAAATTTAGCAAGAAATCATTTTCCCAGTGCTTCCTACATTTAACATGTACTAGTAGTCTCCTTCAGATTTCTCTAACAATGAAATTCCTTCATCTGAAAAAAGGATTGGTTAAAAAAAAGAGTCAAACCTTTGACATGAAGCATATTAAGAATGCTTGTGTTAGTATCCAATAGTAAAATATGTCCTCTTTCTATTATGACATTATCGCCATCTTGTGGTGGATGTCCATTAAACCAGGTCAAGTTTTTTGACCATCGTCCACAAAATTGAATTTGGAAAGTGTCCTAAAATGAAAGAGAAATCAAAACCGTTAGCAACATAAACATTGAGGTGAAAAGAACACATTTGGATAGGCCATATAATCCTTACTTTACTTATTTGTTTGGATTTGAATACTATATTTTTAAAAACTTACCAATTAACTTCTGGCAAAAGTTGACCTTATACCAGTAGTAGTCAAATTCAGCAACCTCCAATGGAACAAAGAAATCAAGAGCAACCTCAAAGGCAGTTTACAAGAATGAAAACTAACTACAAACAAGGATTAAAATGTTTTAAAACATCTATGGAGATTAAATCATTTCCAATAAACAATCTTAAAATACTTCTGGTCAAGCAAACAGGGCATGAAAATTTTTTTTTTTAAAAATCAGAGTGACTAGCTTCGGTTAGGTGGCTATACAAATTGAATAATAAATAAAAATCAACCAAATAGGAAGTAGGAAGACTTTTCTGAGGAAGACACTCCATAGTTGCATAAATACAGCTAAAACAAACTTCTATCAAATAGCATTTACACAACCTCTTAATCAACACAGCCACTTCCTTCTGGTACTTCAGGTTCTATTCAGTCGTAGCATTGGAACCTGAAGTATCCAAAGGAAGTGGCTGGGTTGATTAAGAGGTTGTGTAAATGCTATATAGAAAAAGGAGAGGACTCTGACTCTGACTGACTTGACAGAATTTTGAACCCAAAGAGGTAGCATGACATTAAAGGGAATAGCAGAGCTGTTAAGAAGATTTGGTAGGAGGGGGATACTGTAAGAAAGAGACACAGAATAACTCTACCTTAATTACATAAGGTATACGTTGTGCAGATTAATTGGTTTCAAAATTCTATTACCCTACCAGCAATAAAGATTTTTCCAGAAATCCAACTGGTTTTTATGTTTTGCACTTGCCAACCTTGCAGAGTCTGACAGTTGATTCGTATGTGAAGAGAAGGACATGATCACAGTATCCAAGAGATACTGGAAAACTCCCAAATATCTCTTTGTTGTGGACTTATATGTTCAGACAGATGGCTTATCCCTTCTCAAAGCTTTCATCAGAAGTGATTTCATGAAATTTTTAAATAACTTCAGAGACTTTTCCACTAAAAAAAAAAAGACTGCTGACATTTAATAAGCTTTATCCTGGTAATGAAATGTAACTTTGTAAAGCATGTTTATCACAAGAATGTGACACAGATGCTACTTTAAGTAAAACTGAGTGAGTTAAAATGAGTCAACTTAAACACCTGCGAATTTCATTTTACATGTTGATCTAGGTCTATTATTTTTTTCCTGAAAACATTCATCTGGGATTTCCAGTGAGGATTTGTAGCAAATGAGAAGCATTACGATGAGCAGCCAGAAGGTTCTGGCCAGCAAAGCCTCTCCAGAAAAAGAACAGATCTTAAGATCAGATCACCCACATGTACTCCAGGCAGCTGATGTTCATGACTGGACTTCAGTAACTGAGGTTTTGTGGTCAGCTTATGAATCAAGAAATATCAACCAAGCTCACAGGTGTAATGTAGATGTAAACTTCATTTCTTAATAACTTTTGGAAATGGCTTAATTGTTTTTCAGCATTTTCACAGGATCTCATAAGGAGAGAGTCAAAAGCCAAGGAAGAAATATCAAGCTTATAGAGTATAAGCATGCATTAAGGACACTTGGTTTGCCCAAAACTCCATTTTCTAGTTCACTTTGGATTACAAATGCTCTAAATGTTATAAAGATCTTTGAAGCAGTAAAGCAACTAAACGACCTAGTGAGTTTTCCTTTGGCCCAGAGCAAGATTAAAATAAAAACTAAAGAAATAATTGTAAGGACTTAAAAGCAACTAATAGCAAAAAGCCTGCCAAAGATTTGAAGTATAAAAGTTTAAAAAAGATTAAGAGAGCAGTTGAATTGGGAATATTGTTTATTATAAAGTATGTTTGAATTAATTAAATAAATAAATAAGGCATACCTCCAAGGGAATGAACCACTATTTAAACTTCCTTAAAAGAGATGTTTGTTTATTTGTTTATTTGTTATTAAACAAAGAAATAAGGGTAAGTTGTGCAAGATTATGTGCCTATAGAACTACGGAATGCTAAATGGGACCAAAGAGTTAAGGATATAAAGAAAGGAGGAAACAAGGTCACAATTTATTATTTACTTCTCCTTTTTTGCATTATAAATTAAAAATAGAATTGCAAAAGAATATTATAGCATCAATCACTAAATCTGTCAAGAGAGATTTGGTGACATTTGAAGAAATAGAGGAAAACTTGGCAAGATGAATAAAAAATTGAAAATTATATAATTAAAAAAGTGGAAAGATTAAATAAATTAAGGGGGAAATCTAAGAAATTTGGAAAATAAGGAAAATAATAAATAAATTTGGAAAAGATTTAGATGCTGTAATTAAGACAGAAATAAATCTCCCAATTTTGAGGAAAGTTGGTGAAGATATTAGGGAATGCATTGTTGAATCCTTACCAATTTTTTGGAATGAGATGCAGCTGTGGATAAAGTGTACATAATTAGTATAGGATATGCAAAGGTAAGAAGATAAGAATTGGGCGTGAGATCACAGCCCCCAGAAGATTCCACTATCAATGCAAAAAAATGTTTGCAAGCTACTAGGAGGCTTGAAGCAATACGATTTTGCTGCCCCAAAGTCTCATCAGCTTGCAAACACTTTTTGCACTGAGACTGCAAAGAAGAAACTGTGGCAGAGAGGCTGGAGGGGAGACAGCTTGCTAGATCTTCACAAGGTAAGTAACCCGGCATGGCAAGATGGGAGGGGAGGAATTGTGGGGACCCCAGGGAGGGAGCATGAGGTATCTCAATTGCTTGGGGGGGACTTGGATGGTCTGAAGCAGATGGCCTGTTCCATCACTAGCTCCCCCCGGCCTTCCCCACTGTGAGATACCTCATGTGCACTTAACAACTTGCGTATTCCATTAGTGAATGTGTGGGCGAAAGCAGGGAGTGATCACATTCATTTTATGTGATTCACCCCAACGGGTCCTTGGGTTATGAATGTAATTGGCAAGTTCCATTACATTCATAACTCGAGGATTACCTGTATTAATAATTCAGATGTAATTTTACTTAAAGAAATACCTATCAGAATATTGCCTAAGAGAAAGGAATTCACCTTCTTGGCTGTCAAAGTCAAAACAGAAGAAGATACCATTTCATTGGGATAAATTGGAATGACTGGTTTTAACTTAACTAGCAGAGATTTCAATTTAACTTACTTCACAATGTGAAGAAAGTTCCTTGAAAGGTTGCAACAGGAATGGGAAGAGATGCAAGGGGATTAAAAGAAAGCAGCTATGCAGCAGATGCAACAAGAGACTGTGGAAGAAATTCCCACATTGGGCGCTACAGGTATAGATTTTTCTAAGTTTTCAACATAAGTATGGGTTTTAAATGTCTAATGTGGAACATAACTGGGATGAATGCTCCACAAAAAAAGAAATCAGGTATTTCATTATTTGGAAAGATAAAATTTGCTTACAATAAATACATATAAGAAAAAAAGATCAAACATTGATTTATAATAATTTGGAATAAGAATCTATTTCAGCACAGAAGACTAAAAAAAATAAAATTGTTTTTGTATATAAACCCCCAACTAAAACCAAAACTGATTCAGACTAATGATTATGGCAGATCTGTGGAGGTTGAAATTCATTTGAATGAAACAAAGATTCTGATACTAGGAATATATGCCTGAAAAAACAAAGCTATATTTTTAAGAGATTTATGGGAAAACCAATAGACTTGCCATATGAAAATTGGTATTTATTGGAAAATGGGGTTGGAGTGGCTTTCACAGAATATCTGTGAAAGGAATTAAAACAACACGAGGCAAATTACTGAAAATATTTTTTGAAATGTTAGATAATTTTGAACTTATAGATATATGGAGACTTAAAGATGGTGACTGTAACAAATGCACTTATTTTTCTGAAAGATACAGAGCTTTCTCAAGTATAGATATCTTTTGGATTTCTAAAAACCTGGTTAGGTGTAATAGTAAAATGGAGATATTGCCAAAGACTTTTTCTGATCATAACCCAGTGAATTTAAAATACTGTATAAGAGAAGAGTCAGAACTTAGAGATGGAGGTTAAATGAAACTTTATTACAAAAGGAATCAATAATGGAGAACTGTAAAGAGAAATTGAAAGCATTTTTTGAGAATAATTTTAATAACGGCAACGATGTAAGGAGAGTATGGGATGCAAGCAAAGCCTTTATGAGAGGGCAAATTTTTAAAAAGAAAGAAGTTGCAATAAACAAAAGCAACACACATAGCTTGGTGCAGTGGTGGGATTCAAAATTTTTTACTACTGGTTCTATGGGCATAGCTTGGTAAGTGTGGCAGGGGAAGGATACTGTAAAATCTCCAGTCAGGGGTGGTATTTGTTGGTCCTCCAAACTACTCAAAATTTCTGCTACCGGTTTTCCAGAACTGGTCAGAACCTGCCATGAATACCACCTCTGGCTGCCCTGCTCTTGAATGCTTCTTGGCCTTTTCTTATACAACTCCGACTGATGAGTCATTTTCTTTAGAATGCAGTCTAACATTTTTGAACCCTTTTCTTAGTACAAATGGTTTGCAGTTGATTTAAACCATTGCAAATGAAACATTTTTATTTTTCCTTCTGGCTTTACAAATATTTTTTTGCCTCTTACTTTTCAGCATTATGTAGATTTTTTCTTGTAAGTAATTTATCACAAAATTACTATCTGCTTGGGTTTTTTTTATTTCTCCTTCATATGCCATAGCTTAGTAACTTGTAGACGATTAATTTAAAATTAAAGCAATTAGCATTTAGAGCTAGTGTATCTACTAAAACTTATTTGTAATATATATGATTTGTATACAGATTTAGATCCCTCCATTTCCTCCGGATACATGCTCCATATTTTTCTGAAAAGATGCCCTTTTGCATACTGACCCCTTGTGGTTATTAAGTCATGAGCTATTGTCATTACCACTGGATTTGCAGTGCCAACTAATTGAGCCAGATGAATCCATTTCAGTTGTCTCACCTTAAAGTTATAAAGACATCAGTAATCACCATCCTCACTGTTGAGGCAGAATAGAGCTCAGGTGTCAGGAGTTATCCTTTACAATATCAAATCTGAAGTCAGATTGATATAGTTTAAGATAATATGCTGATCCTGAGAATTTCTGGAATCACTCAACTACCACCTTTTCAAGAATCTTGACTCGAGCCATCATCCTTTTAGTTCAAATCCAATCATTTATGCAACATAATGAATAAAATACTTCTTACAAAATATGCAGTAACTGTGTTCCATACTCTGCCCCCGCATAAAAGCAGAAAGCCTAATACTGAACCTCTCTTAGGTAGGTCTATGAAAAATAAGAAGTGAAGAGCTATTTACTCCATTTTATTAATATAGTTTCTGTGTTTTGAGTTCTAATTGTGTCCCTGTTTGTTTTTGATCTCATTAGTCATATTGAACATCATTCCTGGCAAAAAGGCAATAAATAAATAAGCAATTTTTTTAAAAAAAGTTCACGAAATTTAGTATGATTAATTAATGAATTCTTATTGACTATTTGTTCAATAAATAAATATGATAGAGCTCACTTATAAAAAATGATTCTGCTGCTTACAGACGATGAAACAAAAAAAACATTTGTGGAGGAAAAGAAAGAAAGAAGGGAGAAAGGTTGAGGCTGTCTTTCTTTAGTTAATAAGGAAACATCCTAATAACTTTATTATCCCCTTATATATAACATAAATATCTGTCCACGATATAAAAACAATTTTTTCCATTCATATATTATTCTGTGAAGTTGAATACTCTCTCTTGCATTTCATTCTTCCTTCAAAATTTTATTTAATTAGGATAATTTCTAATGCTAACTGAGCCATATACATTTGGGTGCAGTTTTTATTTTTTAGATCAAAATTAAATAGCATGTGCAAAATAAAACAATTACCTAAATTAAATAATTTTTAATTTAATTAATTTTAATAAACTGGCAAGCACATGAGCTCAATCAATGCATATCAATGCAACAAATTTAGGACCAAATAGGTAAGATCTGGATCAGATCAGATACCTTATAAAAACGGTTCAATGGAGAAGAGTTTTATTTGATTAAAGTTTTAACTATGCTATAGGGAAATGTAATCATAATACTGATATAAGGGAGAAATGATATCAATATAGGACTATTTCAGAAATTGTTCCTGCTTTAAAGAAAAAAAATGTTTTTTCTTGCTGCTTCCCCTGTTTCACCCAACAAGAAGCAGAACTACAGAATTAGGTAATGCAGGCATTAATATCAATCACCAAGAAGCCAGCAGTTGGCTTTGGGTTCATGAGCTGCTATGAAGTCCCTACCTGCTCTCAGCACATCTGGGCAAAATGTACAATTGAATAGAAAAAGATATATGTGCGACATTCAGATGATATCATAAAGGAAGTCATGTATCTATGAGAAAGAGAGAATGTGCAGAGCATATGAAAAAACACACAAATGTATTTCTGATGTCCAAAAGCACTTAAAGCCAACATTAGTTTTTAGTAGCTTTTTGTAAGAAGATTATTTTTCCAATAGTTAATCACTTAAGAATATTTATTACTAGAGCAGGGCTTCTGGAGTTTATTAAAATGAAGGGAATAAATTGAGTAGCAAAGTCCCAGAACAGAAAGAGTTACTCAGGTCACATCTCTGTGCTGCAAGCTGCACTGGTTGCCAGTTTGCTTCTGGATCCAAATTAAGGTCCTAGGTTTAACCTTTAAAGCCTTTCATGGTATGAAACCAGGTTATCTGAAGGATCACATCTCCTCAATTGCATCTGTTTGCCCTATTAGTTCTGGTATACCATGGGTACCATCATCTAGGGCTGTATATTTGGTGGGCCCCAGATGAAAGGTCTTTTCTGCCATGGCACTCTCTTATGGAACATTTTTTCACCCAAAATAGTTCCACCCTCTTGCTGTTCTTGAAGTTCCTCAAGATCTGGTTATGTCATCAGGTCTAAGAGTCCCAGGAACCAGAGATATTTTTAGTTCATTCCACTACTGAGATAGATATATTCATTCACTCTTTGCCTGGGTTTTATATATTTTTGCTTTTAACAACAATAACAATTTTTAGCTTTTAATATTGATTCTTACATTTTTACAGTGATTGTTTTATTGTATATGTGTTATTTTTTCTGATTATCGTATGCCACCCAGAGTTGCTTTTTTGTGAGATGGGAAGCCATACAATTTGATTAATAAATAAACAAAGAAATAAACATTTATAGATTATAGCCGTGCTGGTTGTAATTGATCCCCAAAGGTCTGATGAAAAAGTTATGTTTTCACCTATTTCTAGAAGGACACGAAGATGGAAGTAATTGCCTCAAGGAGAAAGTTATTCCCAAAAAAAAGGAAAGAAAAGCTGAAACAGAGAATGCCTGCTGCTAGGCCCCCTTCTGATTTACCTTTTGGCAGACATTCTCCAGTACTTGGATCCCTATTGGTAGCCAGTTAAGCTCCTGCAGCAGAAGTGTAATCCAACAATATCCTGACTGACCACTGAGCATATATATATATATATATATATATATATATATATATATATATATATATATATATACTTTGTATTACAACACCCTGTTAAGCCCCAATTAAGGGAGAAAGCATACTGCTTTCTTTTCTGTCTTTCGGCTCATCACCAGAGACCATACCGACAGAAAGCTATTTGTTTCGTTGCCTTTAGTTTACATGTGTGTAAGCTTAAATTTTTATCAGCTTAAAAAGTTTTTATCAGCTTAAAAACCTTACACACACACACATATATATATATATATATATATATATATATATATATATATATATATATATATATATATATATATATATATATATATATATATATATATATATATATAATTAAAATTTATATACCGCCCTTCTCCCGAAGGACTCAGGGCGGTGCACAGCCTACTAAAACCACATATATATGACAATTAAAATAGAATTAAATAAGGGCTGTAACCGAATCTAAAATCCCAACCTTAAAATTCAATACATTAAACCCCATTAAAATTAATTTAGGATCAGCCCAGGCCGGCCTGCTCAAAGAGCCAGGTCTTCAAATCACGCCTGAACACCCTCAGGTCGGTGGTCGTTCTCAACTCAGGGGGAGCCCATTCCAGACAGCGGGTGCCCCCACAGAGAAGGCCCTGTTCCTCGGGGTCGCCAGGCGGCACATAGAGGCCGTTGGGACCCGAAGGAGGCCCTCCCTGTGGGAGTGCACAGGTCGGTGGAAGACTACTGGCAGAACGCAGTCTTGCAGATAGCCTGGTCCGATGCCATGGAGCGCTTTAAAGGTCAAAATCAGAATCTTAAAGTGCATCAGGAAGGCAACCGGCAACCAATGCAGCTCGCGCAGGAGAGGCGTCACATGAGAGCTTTTAGATGCCCCCATGACCATCCACGCAGCCGCATTTTGCACCAGCTGCAACCTCCGGGTGCTCCCCAAAGGGAGCCCCATGTAGAGGGCATTACAGTAATCCAGGTGGGAGGTGACCAGGGCATGAGTGACCATGCGTAAGGCGTCCCGATCAAGAAAGGGCCGCAACTGGCGCATCAGACGAACCTGATGAAAAGCCCCCCTGGAGACGGCTGTAATATGCTCTTCTAATGATAGCCGTACATCCAGGAGGACGCTTAGATTGCGAGCCCTCTCTGTGGGGCTAAAATCTCACCCCCAATAGTCAGCGATGGAGTCAGCTGATATATCGGGACGCCGGAAACCACAGCCACTCGGTCTTGGAAGGGTTGAGTCAAAGCCTGTTCTCACCCATCCAATTCCGCACGGCCTCCAGGCACCGGGACATAACCTCCACAGCATCGTTGTGGTGGTTTGGAGTAGAGATGTAAAGCTGAGTGTCATCCGCATAAAGATGACACCTTACTCCAAAACCACGGATGATCTCCCCCAGCGGCTTCACATAAATGTTGAACAAGAGAGGGGAGAGGACCGACCCCTGAGGCACCCCACAAATGAGGGGCCTAGGGGTGGACCTCTCCCCCCCGTCAACACAAATTGCAAGCGGTCAGAGAGGAAGGAGGAGAACCACCGCAAGACGGTACCTCCAATTCCCAACCTCTCCAGCTGCTGCAACAAGATACTATGGTCGATAGTATCAAAAGCCGCCGAGAGATCTAATAGGACCAAGACAGAGGAATAACCTCTGTTACGGGCCCTCCAGAGATCATCAACCAACGCGAGCAATGCTGTTTTAGTACTGTGCCCGGGCCTGAAGCCCGATTGGAAGGGATCTAAATACGTCGTTTCCTCCAGGTATTGAGGGAGCTGAAATGCCACCACACTCTCCACAACCTTCGCCACAAAGGGGAGGTTGGAGACCGGACAAAAGTTATTCAAAAGTGCTGGGTCCAGGGCAGGCTTCTTGAGGAGAGGCCACACCACCGCCGTTTTCAGGGTGGTAGGGAGCGACCCCTCCCTCAATGAAGCGTTGACAATCCCCTGGAGCCAGCCTCGTGTCACCTCACTGGAGGTAGAAACCAACCAGGAGGGACATGGGTCCAACAAACATGTGGTGATGTTCAGCTGCCCCAGCAACCAGTCCACGCCCTCGGCGGTTACAGGATCGAACTCCTCCCAGATAACCATCTCAAGACTTGCCCTGGCCATCTCCCTGGGACCACCCAGCTGGAGTCCAGCTCGCCCCGAATCTGAGTGATTTTATCATGCAGAAATCAGGAAAACTCCTCTGCCCTGCCCTGCAAGAGATCTTCCCGCGCTCTCGGCTCAAGCAGGGAGCGGGTCACTCTAAACAGGGCGGCAGGCCGATTTTCTGCTGACGCAATAAGGGTAGAGAAGTGCGAATGCTTCGCCGCCTCTATTGCCACTAGGTAGGTCCTAATATAGGACCTCACCTGTGTCCAGTCAGATTCGGTGCGACTGGCCCTCCAGACACCCTCCAGATGTCTTTTCCGGCACTTCATTTCCCTCAGCTCCTCCGTAAACCACGGGGCTGGATGGGATCTGTGCCGAGTCAGAGGTCGCAAAGGCACAACTCGGTCCAAAGCCTCAGCAGCCAACCTATCCTAGGTGGCCACTAAGTCTTCAGCCGAGCTGTGAGCCAGAGTCTCAGGAAATGGCCCAAGCTCCGTCTGGAACCGTTCAGGATCCATCAGGCGCCTGGGGCGGAACCATCTCCTCGGTTCCGCCTCCCTGCAGTGGGGGGTGGTGGTACAGAAGTCAAGCCTAAGAAGAGAATGATCGGACCATGACAAGGGTTTTATAACTATATCCCCAAAGCTACGATCATTCAACCACTAAGCAGAGACAAAAATCAGGTCCAGCGTGTGTCCCCCAATGTGAGTGGGGCCAGAAACTAATTGGGTCAGGTCCATGGCTGCCATGGAAGCCATGAACTCCCGAGCCACCCCCGAGGTCTCACCGAGCGAAGGCAGGTTGAAATCCCCCATGACTAAAAGCCTAGGCGTCTCAACCGCCAGCCTGGCTATCACCTCAAGGAGCCCGGGCAGGGCCGATGATACGTGGCAGGGAGCCAGGTACATTATCAAAAGTCCCATCTGAACCCCCTGACCCCACTTCACAAAGAAGGACTCACAGCCGGCCGTCTGAGGAACAGTGGCCTCCCTAGGGCAAAAAACTTCTTTAATAATGGCCGCCATCCCACCCCCCACCCATGCCCTGGGACCTCGGCCGATGAAAAGCAAGGAAACCTGGTGGGCACATCTGACCCAGAGGAACACCACCCTCTGGGCCCAACCAGGTAAATATTCCTCCATTCTAGGTCAGCTGCAGTTTCTAGGTAGTTTTCAAGGGTAGTCTCATACTGAGTGAGTTACAGTAATCTAATCTAGAGATGATAACGACAACTGCCATCAATGAGCATACTAAGTGCCAGGTAAGGTGTCATCTGAAATACTGGGAGAAGCTGTGGAAAAACCTTACTGGCCAGAGTTCACCAGTTGCTCTTTGAGCAGATTGCTCAGATTGTGAATCTGTTCTTTTTAGATGACTGCATCAAAAATCATCCAATCCCTAAAGAGTCTTGCTTGGATTTTACCCCCTCCAGACCTGAAAGATTCTACACATCAGATCATGGCTTCCATGTATATCCCAATGGGTAGAGATGTATAACTGAGTATCACCTGGATATTGATAATACCTCATCCCAAACCAACATATGACTTATTCCTGTGATTTTGTGTAGGTGTTAAACTAGACAGGGAAAAGGGTTGAACGCTGATGCATTCCATAATAAATGCCTCCCCACCACAACCCACCTCACCTATTACAACCTGCCCAGTGGTAGGATTCAAAAAATGTTTACTACCGGTTCTGTGGGTGTGGCTTGGTGGGTGTGGCTTGGTGGACATGGCAGGGGAAGGATACTGCAAAATCTCTATTCCCTCCCCACTCCTGGGGGAAGGATACTGCATAATCTCCATTCCCTCCCCTCCTCACCAACCTGCTTTCCAGCTCCGTTCTCCTGTGCAGGGCAATAAGGATAGACCCAGCTGATCAGCTGGGACTCAGGAGGCAGAGAATAGATGGGGGCGGGGCCAGTCAGAGATGGTATTTGCCAGTTCTCCGAACTACTTAAAATTTCCACTACTGGTTCTCCAGAACTGGTCAGAACCTGCTGAGTACCTCCTCTGAACCTGCCCAATCAGATCTCCATTCTTGTATGTGATTCAGAAAAGTACTAAGTAATCCTGGGCAAGGACGGCTATACTACTGATATCTGAGTTCCACCATAGATCATCCACAAAAATGAAAAATGAGATTTCCCTCTCATACCCCGACTGTCAAAAGTCCAGTTCTCTAGAATCCCCTTCAACTGCAGCTCCAAAATTTCCTCAACAACCATTCCCCACAAAGGGAAGTTTGAGATAGGACAGTAGTTGTCCAATTCTGTTGGCATCGGACCACTCTTGAGAAGTGGCAAAGCACGGTGTTTTTGAAGCTAATAGTCTCTCCAAGCAGTAACCTTAAAAGTCAGCTCCAGCACTACCTTTTCCTATTCCATCCTTTCGTTCATTATTATCAATCGTAACACAACCCCTTCAGTTCTTGGTAACTATTTATCTTCCAACATGTAATAGTCAAGTATCCACTACATAGTAGTTTCTTAAATAAAGGCTTTGGCAGACGAGGCATTTTTTTCCCTAATGTGAACATTTCCTATCGTTTTAGGCCAATTGCTATTTAGAAATGTGAATAGCAATAGCACTTAGACTTATATTCCACTTCAAGGTACTTTTCAATCCTCTCTAAGTGGTTTACAGAGTCAGCATATAATAATAATAATAACAATAACAATAACAATAATAATAATAATAATAATAATAATAATAATAATAATAATAATAATAATAATAATAATAATAATAATAATAGTGCTTCACTATTCATAAAATTACAGTCATAGAGGCCTGATGAGGAAAAAAAGTTAAATATAGCTTGAATCTGTTTCTTTCTCCTTAGATATATTAGCGATACAACTTTTCTCTTCTAATACGTTCATCTACATCAGAATAAACACATACATATTAACCATCTCTCATGTCCCTTAGATTTAAAATAAAAAGAACACTGAGTTATCTAGGAGCGTTTAAAAGCTATCCAAGCATATATAGGCAACCTAATTCACAGCCAACACCTGAAATCAATATAGTCTAGACTCTAGAAATTTTGTAGAATGATATAGCTAGAGTCAACCAAATAATAGAAAAACTGGTTCAGCTCAAATCCATAGTACGGTAGCTGAACCGTATTTATATTTCACATTAGCCACTGGACAAAGACACTGGTAAGAAAAGGGGGGCAATTTGGCAAAATCAGTTCTTTTAATTTTATTTATGTATTTGCTGTGCCAAGAAGAGACTTCCTAGTATTAGTTATGATCCATGGAAGAAGGGTCAGAATGGTCAAGGCAATAGGAAATCTGTAAGTAATGTATTAACACTCCCCACCTGGTCCTACAAGAGCAAAGATGTGAGACTTTGGAACATTAAAATCAAATCACAGAGGCTGACATAACACAATAGAGTCTTGCCCCTGCCTTCATACAACCCCCCTACACACACACACTGACAGATTGCCATTTAACTAGCAAGCATGGAGAAAGTGTTCCTGTTCACAGTCACCAATGAGGGACAAGGTTAACATTTTAAGTGATGGAGTATAGTGTATATATATTTCCCCATGCCATGGAGCTAGGACTCCAACACCACCTTTCTGAACACTTAATTTCAATGATGGAAGACGTTGTGCATACTTTTCAGGCTGCAAACTCTTGACAGCTTCTCAGATTAATACACCAAAGAGATTTGCTTTCCCTTAGCTTTCTCCTTAGCCACCTGAAGGGAAGCAAAACCAGACATTCAGAAATGATGGAAGGGAGGAAGTACATTTTTGTTGCCAAGTTGCCTGTTTTTCAAGGAATGTATTAGCAACCATCTGCTCTGATTATCCGTATAGCAGTAGCCACCATATTCTTGCAAAAATAGAAATCATTATCTCCTTGAGGATACAACATTATTTACACAAACAAATGCTGATTATTTTTAGCTCTTAGGGGAATGTTTTCTGAAAATCCAGTCCCTAATTAAAAAGCAATTAGCAAAGTGAACAGAGGAATAATTTTAAAAGACAATGTAATAGTTACATCTTCTTCAATGTGTATACCTATGGGTATAGGGTTTGCGCTACAGACAAAAATCTGTTTGTCTCACTCAGTGCTCTGGTTCGAAAAGGATGCATAACAGAAGTAACAAGGCTGATGGATAATTGTTCCAAAATGCATCAGAAATGGTCAAGTATTTTGCTTGCATTATTGTTATCAAACTTTGATTTAATATTGGCAGGAACAATTTGTGCTATATCTGGTTTTGCCCTGTCTTTCTCTTTTGTGCCATCCAAAATAAGTAATACCAAGAAGAAAGTAATATAAATCTCTAATGCACAGGTCTCCAAATTTGGCAACTTTAAGACTTGTGGACCAAGTCTTAAAGTTGCCAAGTTTGGGGACGCCTGCTCTAGTGGCATAGGACAGGGCTCCCCAATCGCCAGGCTGCGGCTCTCTACCAGGCCAAGAACTGTTCAGGACTGGGCCACCTAAAGCAGCGGGTAAGCATGTGCACATCCCCACTTACACGAGCTCTATTTATGCACATGCACACACCTGCCCACTCTCCCTCCCCCCCAGTCTACAAAGCTGAAAAGGTTGGGGAACTATAGCAAAGGAAGCCTCACCAAATCATGTTAAGAACATCTATTTAAAACCTCTTTCACTTGTTGCTATACATATTGCAGAGGTCAATGTTAACTCGGTTCGGACCGATTCTATAGAACCAGTTGTTATGATTCTGCGCAGTTCGGAGAACTGGCAAATCATGCCCCCGGTTGGCACTGCCCCTCTCCACCCGCCCCCTCCTCCCTGCCCAGTCAGTCCTTATCACGCATGCATGACATCAGTGACTGCATTCTCCCCCGCCCAGTCACTCCTTAAGGTATTTCCCTTTTCCCCCCTCCTGATGATCAGCTATTCCAATCAGCTGTGCCAGGATCCCCCTCGCTGTCTTACTGCTTCACCCAGGAGGCTTCCCTGAGACCCAGGAGGCAAAAAGGGGCATGGAGGGGCTGGGGGGCTGTCCTCCCCGCTCTATTTTTTTCCTTCCTGGACTCAAGGGAAGCCTTCTGGGACCAAAAACACACCCCCAGGAGGCTTCCCTGAGACCTAGGGTTAAAAAAATGGGGGGGGGGGTTGCTGCCAAAAAAAAGAAGCCATGCCCACCCAATCATATGGCTACACCCACCTAGCCATGGCCACAGAACTGGTTGTAAAAAAAATTGAATCCCACCCCTGATCCAATACCTATGAATTATTAAATTTAGCATAAATATATGGAAGAAATGCAGCTTCAAATATAATATATACTAGGTCAAGACAAGTGTTTTGATCTAGAAGGCACGTTTTTTAAATAAAAAAAAAGTCCTCTGAAGATTGTAGCAGACACGTCGCAACAATGGCATTGTTTGATAGGAATAACTTGGTTTGGAACAACTTGTAGAGTGCAGATGAGATGCAAATGTTTTAACCTTCATTAAAACTCATGGGGTGAACATTCAATTGGAAATTGAACATTTTGCAGGCAAATTTCAACAGGGTGATGCTCTTAAGGTGTTCTTAGGTATCCATCTTTAGTTTATAAACACTGAACAAAGACTCAACCTGCATTTAACAACCTTGGAGGTTTCTAGTGATACCATTTTCTATTGTAGATATTTATTGTTTAAAATTATATTTATTCATGTTTGTATGAAGATAGTATATCCCTTCATGATCACATGGAAAAACATTCTCAAAAATACCAGTAATATTCCAATTTGAACTATTCAGTGGAATGGTAGTGGAAAGTATATTAGCCTTGTCAGCAGGGAAAATTTTCACAAAGGCTTAGCTGCTCTCTAGATTGTATAATAATGATTTACAGTATTCTCTGAATATCATTTTTATGATGACATGCAGATGTTGACGTATGGCACCCTGACTATAATGTCAAATACCTTAATTCATCTCCTGCCACCTTCATTTGTGCTAACTATTCAGAGCCACTGCTGCTGGAGAATTTGCCACTTGGACACAAGCATATCTAACAGCCCACATTTCTCCCAACTATCTGAGGAAGAATAAGTAGCAATAGTCATGTTAATGGGTTAATCCAGTCTTCCCCTCCTGAATCATCCCAGAGAGTTTGGCCTACAAATCCCACCATCCATGACTGATAGATATAATGGCTAGATTATTACAAGTCAAAATATTAGAAAGACCCAGATTAAAGAAGACTTAATTAACAAATCATGGAAGTTTATATATTTCAATCAGCTCATATTTAAGTCCCAGTTCAGGCACTCACATGTACAACAATGGTCCTCTGAAGCTAAGTGAACTTTTGTTTAGGATTTAGATATCAGTGCCTTCAATACTTTACCAGTACTGTGTTACAGTTTAAAGATGTTCAGCATATACAGGACTGCACATTTAATAAGGGTAAAAGAGAAATTATCTTCCAAGTTATGGTAGTGCAGCCTCCTGGGCTCTTCTAGAAGTTGGCCTGATACGTTTGCTACTGGACTGATGAATGACACACTCTCCCACCAGCCATTATTGGATAAATCTATTTACACAGAAAATATTGACCTGGACCAGTGAAGTGGGACTGGAAACAGGAAACTAGCAGGCCCCAAAGGTAGAAACGCATTTCCAGCCAAGAGTGTTAGCAACTCAAGCTCATAAACAACAGCACTATCATTAATTACTCAGACAGGGGCAGCCACAAATACAGCCAGAAGATTCAAAAGCCAACTGGAAAGAGTTTCGCTTGCTGATGAGTTGAGAGGAGGGGAGGAAAGTGGGCAGTTTCAGGTCACCACCCATAACATAAGCCAGTTCACGGGCTGAAAAGGCTAATTTGCACATGGACAGAAGCAAAAGGAAAGCATAAATCCTGGATGGGAAAGGGGGGAGGATTATCTCTCAGCATGGGAGTAATCACTGCAATTTCCAGACACAGAAGGTAAGGCACATCACCCTACTGGTAATTAATTAAGGGAATAGAATGAAATAGAATATTGGGTTGATCAAATGGTGCTTTCACATGTGAGGGCAACAGAGAAGACAAGGGTGATGTTGTGCGTGGATGCACAGTATACAGGGTGGGAGGGAGGATTTTAACACCATTTCCCATAGGTACTGGAAACCATCCCCAGCCATAAAGACACAGCCTAAAGTCACTTCTCCAATAAAATTCACAGTAGGCTATTGAATTGTATTATGATTGAATAACTTTATTTATTATTACATTTGATTTACTTATATTTATAACTAATCTATTATTTAAATATTGAGCTAGGGACCCATAAAAAACAGACATGGCTAGTTAGTTCAAATCATTATTGGTTGTAGCATCTATAGTTTTCTATATCTCATCATTTTACATTTCTTAGTTTCCTTTTCTGCTGTCCATGTTATTTTTTTCCAGGATCACAAAGTTTATTGGTTCAGATCTTAGGAAACATTTCCCCCAAGTTTTCTATTGTTCTCTTTGAATCTAATAATATGTAATATAATACAATTGTGTTATATGAGCTTCCTGGTTTTTTCACACTGCCAATTATAATGTAGACATTCCTTCTTTTGCCCTTCTCCAAAGACTTCCTACTCCTTGGCTCATCTGAGCAATTTATTGAAATTATAGGTATTATTATCAACATTACATGCAACAAAATCTCAACTCATTGTATAGGAAGGTTCTAAAATATATATAGAACTTCTGCAACTTAAGGTCATATGTAAGGTGCAAATGTAAGAGTATATATATATATATATATATATATATATATATATATATATATAGATAGATATAGATATAGATATAGATATAGATATAGATATAGATATAGATATAGATATAGATATAGATATAGATATAGATATAGATATATAGATATAGATATAGATATAGATATATATAGATATAGATATATATAGATATATACTTTGTATTACAACACCCTGTTAAGCCCCAATTAAGGGAGAAAGCATACTGCTTTCTTTTCTGTCTTTCGGCTCATCACCAGAGACCATACCGACAGAAAGCTATTTGTTTCGTTGCCTTTTGTTTACATATGTGTAAGGTTTTTAAGCTGATAATTTTAAATAATAAATGTAATATACTTTGTAATACAAAGTATATACTTATTCCCCTGCCTGAGCTGATAAGGAGAGAGCCAGTGGTGTAGTGGCAATTACAACTGCCTCACATGTAATACTTCCCTGGTTCGAATCCCAGTAAGGGTATGGCTAGCTGAAGAGAGCTAACTAGCTCGAAATAGATCTATACTAGTCTCCCTTATTTATTATTTAAAATTATCAGCTTAAAAACCTTACACATATATATATATAGATATAGATATAGATATAGATATAGATATATATTTGGTCCTTTCTATTCCAACCTCCTGTTCAAGCAATCTCTTCTTAAAAACCTCCAGTGATGGAGCACCCACAACGTCTTAAGGCAAGCCTTTTCTCTGATTAATTGTTCCTGCTGAGAGGAAATTTCTCATTAGTTCTAGATTGGGCTGTTTATTTATACTTTTTAAAAGAAAAAGAGAGAAAAACAAAAAGTATGTGAGAGAGTGTGATTTGGGCAGAAACTGAATATCATGTGGAAGAAAAACTGTAAAAGATCTCTAAAAGTGAGATCTTCTAAAAAGAATCAAGGAAAAAATGCACATTTTTGTATTTATATTAGACTGGATTGATTCCAAGAACTAGTCAGTAGGCCAATTCCAACAACATAATCAGACTGTCCCGTTGACAAACAAGTACAAGGGCATGCATAAATATAGAATAAACACTATTTATTTGCTCTATATTTATACAACGTCATGCCCCCTAACCAATGATAATATAAACTTTAAAAATCACAGCAATCTTCTAAAGCTCCTTAATAATCATAAAATCCTTACTAAAAATGTAAAATTCATAATCAGTATGAATCAGTACTA
Source organism: Bungarus multicinctus (assembly GCA_023653725.1). Lineage (NCBI taxonomy): Eukaryota > Metazoa > Chordata > Lepidosauria > Squamata > Elapidae > Bungarus > Bungarus multicinctus. The sequence goes on from CM042836.1 coordinate 157,542,336, forward strand.
GGCATTCTGAATGACACAGATATTAACCCTTAAAAGCCAGCTCAGTTTGTAGGATTAAAAGTAAGGAAGGAGGGCTCTATCACTATTGCCATAAAGAAAATAGTCTAGAGGATCAGTAGTACAAATAAAAAACACTGTTTTCTCTTCCAACCAAGTTAGAATCTTCAGCAATCTTCCCAGAATGGGTCTACTGAACTGATAGATGCATACCTAGTTTTAGATCAAAGCCAACACCCTGAATTGTACCCAGAACCTACTAGTAACAAATGCAGAGTCCATGGAAGAATCCCTTAATGTATAGCAGCTCTCACAAGTCAACTCCTGCATTTTGCACCAAAAACAGCTTTAAAAAATAAGGCAGTCCCGTACAAGTTGCAATAAACTATATAGAAGTGGAATGCTTCTTCAGAAAGATTGTGGCAAGCAGAGACTTATGTAAACTCAAGCCTTAATAAGGAAGAGCATAGAAGACTGTATTTGCGATTACTATACATAATCGTTCTTCATATTCTGCCTTATGATGGCTTCCCTAATATTTTATATGCTCATCAATAAACATTACAATACATGAAAAGTGAACAATCAGAAGCGGTGGTCAAAGTCTATTCTCTCCTTTAATTAGCTTTAAAGTAACTGAGGATAACAGAGAGTTTATGAATGTTTATATAAGCTTTTTCAACAAAAATATTAATATTCTAATGTTTCAATTTTCTAAAAGTAGGGTTTTCTTTGTTTAGTATACTGGACAGGTAGGCTTAAATACAATCTGAACAGACAGCAATTAGAGTATATATGTGTAAGTTCTTCACTAATAAAGAATTCTGCCCACCTACTAAAAGTTATTTAATCAGATGACAATGCTACATCATGCTTATTATAGCAGAACCACAAACAAGTGGAATAGATTGACAATAACAGCAAATAAAATAATATTGTAATCTATCATACCTTTTCAGTATTTAAATTATTTAGCCAAGTTTCTCATTTTCCACCAATGCAAAACAGATGCACCTATGTATACACAAAAATGAGTGCCTGGCCACTCAATTTCCAGCACCATATCAGTTCACTCCTAACACAAAAACAATATGCATTCTTTAGCCTATCTGTATACATATCATTACTATAGAATATGGTGGCCCTGTTACAGCATATTTCCTTAAAAGGCACATCGGTTTAAAAGCTAGCATAATTGCATAATGCAGTTCAGTCTGGAAGCATCAATATAGGAAATTAAAATGAGTCTATCAAAGCAAGTACAACTTACATAAGATATCTAGAAATCTAATACAATCCTAAATTGCTTTAACAGAGGGATTCAATCAAGATCAAGTGAGGTACTAATACCACCCTATAAAGCCTTAGTAAGACCACACCTAGAATATGCATCCAGTTTTAATCACCGCACTATAAAAAGATGTTGAGACTCTAGAAAGAGTGCAGAGAAGAGCTACCAGGATAATTAGGAGACTGGAGGCTAAAACATTTGAAGAACGGTTGCAGGAACTGGGTATGACTAGTCTAGTCAAGAGAAGGACCAGGAGAGACAAGATAGCAGTCTTCCAATATTTGAGGGGCTGACACAGAGGAGGGGGTCAAGCTATTTTCTAAGGCACCTGAGAGCAAGACAAGGAATAATGGATGAAAACTGATCAAGAAGAGATTCAACCTGGAAATAAGGAGAAATTTTCTGACAGTGAGAACAATCAACCAATGGAACAGCTTGCCCTCGGAAGTGATGGGAGCTTCACTACTGGAAGCTTTCAAGACTTGACTGCCATCTGTCAGAAATTATTTTGGTTGGGTGGGTGGGGGTTGGACTAGATAACCTATAAGGTGCCTCCCAACTCTGTAATTCTGTTATTATTAAAGCATGTTTTAAGGGTGGAGAGAAAGAAAAGTGCATCAAAGAACTTTTTTTTATAAAGAGGATAACTCTCCAACAAAAATAAAGATCTGAGTCTTCAAGGGATATGATAGCTAATATAGCAATGTTTGTAGGAGGTTTAATTTTAGAGTTACAGTGATCTCATTGCAAAATGTTGTGCTATCCACCCATGTGGCTACATGATTGCATTTCAGCAGCTTGAGAACCAGTTCACATTTGTGAATAATTACAGCGCCCTGTGTGCATATGACCACAGTTCACGATATTTTTTGCTGGTTTCTGGCATTTTTTCCCAGGCTTTGCACTTATGACCATATGATTTGCTTAACAACCACTATCAAATGGTTATAAAACGGTCTGATCATGTGGGATCCTCAGCTGAAATTCCACTCCCAGCTGTGACCCTAAGTCAAGACTACTGTCCTTCCAGTAGATTAAGGAAACAAGTAATGTAAATCAGTTTTGATTCTGGCTGCAATTTTATATTTGACTTCTTTTTTTCAGGGGTGGCATCCTCTTCACAGATTACAGTTTCAAAAGGGACAGAGCAGCAATAATTTGAAATATGCACCAGTCAAAACATGAAGTATATAATTCACTTTTAAATGCACCCAAATTTTTTTCATAAAGTAGCAGTAGGGGCTCTGGCATAGGTTGGTGGGAATGTTTCATTTTACTCACCCACATGCTATATAACCCTTTAGCAAACTATGGGTGATTATGGAATATGCAGAAGCAGTTATTCAAGAATAAAGGGAGGCCTGGATTAAGGAACTGGAAAGTTTGGACTTTTCACCGGGTGAGGAATGAAGTTTAAGGCCCTGAGAAATGAGACCAGATCAAGATCAGTCAAGCTCCTATCATTTTATAAAATGTATAGATTCTGAATCTTGAGAATATTTTAGAATTTTGTGAGAAATATTGAGATAATTTAAATATTACAGACTTTAAACAAAGATGGCATTATCTTTCTCTCTCATGCAATGTTTTACAACTTGTTAACAGTGCTGAGTTCCTCAGTTTTATCTAACTTTGTGCATCTTCTACTGTATAGGGGAAGAGAGGAGTAGCATATTTTGTATACTCTGTCCTTACACCTAGGAGCTATTTTCATTCTTTTTAATTTCCTAAATTCCTTTTTTTTTTAAGCAAGGCTCTTTCCCATTTAATCAGACAAAGATTGTCCTCTTAAATTGACCTTCTTCCCCCATCTTCTCTTCCCTTCCCTTCCCCTACCCAATCCCACCGCAGGCTATTGCCCTCATGGCAGTAACTAGATAACACACTCTATCAGAAAGGTGTTTTTTTTTTAAAAAAAAAAATCATTGGAAAGGCACTGGAGCTGATAGTGGCATCAATCCTAACCTGACACAGGCCAGGGTCAACCATTTATCTCTTCTCATTGCCTGTGGATACTGAGGCAGCCATGTTAGCGTTCCTTCCAGAGTTTAACAACCTTGCAGAAGTCACATCTCTTGGAAATGCTAGCAATATCTGCCCTTAACCTGAGACTGTTGTTCTTGCTGCAGACAAATTGCATGGGCTTTAATGTTCTTATGGGGGGGTGTCATTTTTATTTAATTTTTAAATCAAGTTACCCAGAAAATGGAGAAATTGGACAGCAAGATTTAAGAAAAATCTACAAGTTAAACCAGGAGGGGAGGGAATGATGGATCTGTATAGTTACATTCTCTCTGCTAAAGAAATATTGAGATGATGAAAGTAAATAACCACCTGCAGGTATAACAGACATAGAAATAAGACCGAAATCTGCCTCAGCATAGAGTAATTAGCAGCAACCAGCCAAACTACAGGTAGCTAAGCTAAAGAAAAACTAAGTAGACATATGAAAGGGGGAAAGGGGATGGCTTTGATATCTTGAATTCTCACACGCTCATCACCTAATACTCACCCACCTATGTGTAAACAATGGCAACGGTATGGAATAAAAGACTTGGAGCATTGTAGTGATATTAAAAGATTATGCTCTCCACAATTATGGGTTACTGTCTTGTATACTAGAATTAATGGAAAACATATGGACTGCTAACTCAATTATTGAACTTTGCATTACTTTTCAGCATGGAAGGTAGAATAACATATCTGATGTTGAAGTTATTGTTATCATTAGCATTATTGGAACTTGCAATGATGAATGTCTATGGAGATTCTCAATCATCCAGGTCATGGTTGTCCCAAAAGTGCTTTTTCAAAAGGCAATTGGACTTTCTGTTTTTTCTTCGAAGACTTTTCGCTTCTCATCCAAGAACTGAAGAAGCTTCTTGGATGAGAAGCAAAACATATTCAGAGAAAAACCAGAAAGTCCCATTGCCTCTTGAAAAAACATCTTTGGGGCAATGATCTTTTCTAGGATAGCCAAGCTATCTCCTGTCTGTTCTATTTTTCAGTTTCTCTCCCCAGCCTCACATGCCCAACAGTAACTCAGCAATCTCTTTTACTCATTTTTGCCTTCAATGAATCTTTTATTTTTTTTCTTAATTTATCCAAATATTGGTACATTCTTTACGTAAAGACGTGATTCTATTTTAATCCCAGATAGTCATTATTAATAATAGATACTTGTATCAAGAAGACATGTGCCATTCTTTACCCTGAAGTTTCTATAATTAGATTTTACCACTTTGATTTTCATTGAAAGCAGTAGGGCCCACCGAAGATAAACTAGGCTACTTTTAAAATAAAATAATGTCTTGAGTTTCAACACAACTACAACTGGTTATCAGCTTGATCATTTAAAACAAAGAAAAAGAGAAAATACAGAAAAAATAATGAAAGAGGGAAAAGGCAAAATCTAAAATTTCAGTTCATCACCACATTAGAACAGCTAAGTGAGTAGGCTTCAAAGTTCTCTACAATTCCTCCTATGGTAAGATAAAATGAAATAGGCAATCAAGAAAAAGGTTAAGATGAAATTTTGGGATAAACAATTTGGACACTAATAGATGTTGCGGACATTATCACTCTTGTTATGCGACAAAGAAACAATCATATATGCAATCTATAAATTGGTCAGTTCAAATGGTTTTTTTTAATGCATTTTTTAAAAAAGTATTGAGTCTAAGGCAGAGCTGTCAAACTCATGGCCCACAGGAAGGATGCATCATGCGCTGGCCAGACCCATGCCCGGTTTAGTGAAGGGGAAAAAAGTTCTGATACATCACATGACGATGACATAACGACGTGAGTTTGACAACCCTGGTCCAACACATTCACATTTAAAGTAGTTTCACGTATCTGGGCTCACTATCCTGTAAATTCCATAATGGAAATCCATTCAGTGCAACCAGCATCAAAGATAAACACTTACTTTGTTTTTCCTCCAATGGCTTAATGCACATTGCTCCAAAAGAAAAAAAATGTATGTAGGTCAGGGTTGAAATGAGATGTCCTTGATGCTGTTTGAACGTGCTTGTATGCTTGCGTTTCATTACCCAACTAGGCAACATCGCCAATGCTGGTGAGCATAGGTTTGCTCCTTGTTTGTATATAGTAGCTTGCCATGTATCTACACTGCATGTACATTGAATCTGCCTAGACACATTCTTTGATCCAGTGGTCCCAGATTAAAATATAAGTCCACTATTCATATTAAATCAATGTATATTGTTATTAGATTCAGTCCAATAAGCTGGAATACTAATTAACTGTAATAGTCCACATTTATTTAAGTCTCACCCAAACATCCTTTAAGTCTAGGAAAGAATACAACTCTCGTATATGGTCAACATATTTTATATAACACCTTATAGTATCTTGGTAGTTGATATTTTACTAGATATTGAAAAAATAGAAATTGAGCAATATAACTTTTCAATTACTTTGCTGTGTAATCATAGTACTTACAGTAGCATCTAGTCATGAGCTAATTAGGACTTATGGGACAGGTAATCAGCATTTTTTGTAGGTTAAACTCCATTATGTACAGAAACATAGGTTCCTCATGTTAATTACATGGTACAGTGAACATGTAAGGGATTTGAAAAGGAATTCTCAATGGTTTGTGCTTTTACACACAATTTAATTATGCATACATTAATCATGATCCTGCATTAATGACAAACTCAGGTGCTGAATTACCATGATGAAATAAGTAGCTAAAATTGGTCTCCTGAGAAGCAAGCAGATATTGGCATTCTCAGGGGAACTTTAAGATTTAAAGAATGGGGGTGGGGGGATGTTACAGAGGAAAAGAACAGAGGTTAGTGACAATTAAGCAAATTCAGTGGCTACAGAATGCTAAGCTCCTGTTATGGGTATGAAAAAATGAGGTACAGTGAGAATATTCCAAAAAAAGTGTGACAGTATTTTCTCATATAATCTATCAAGATATTTTTCAATAAATGTTACTAATCGATTTTCTATAACAAAACAATTTATCACAAGGAGCAGTTTTTCCTACTATTACCATGAAATTTTAATCCTGACTTTAGACAAAATGCTCTGGATAAAGGATTCAGTGTGTATGATCTTCTCATATTATGACTTATCAAGATATAAAAACTTATGGGTTCTGAAAGTGGGGTCTAAAACTATTATAGTACAATGCTACATCCAGTTTGCAATACTGAATTCTGAAACGTGCTCTTTGCCAATATATGGACCACTACTGATGTTAGTTTGGATACAGGAGAAAAAACATCACCTTTGTTTATGATATAACTTTCTGAGTCTTCTTTCTTTATTTCACTTTAATGTCCATGCACATTGTCAGTATAAATATATCACATTTTGTATTGGCTAGTTTGATTGTTAAAAATAAAAATGAAATAAAATTGTTGGATTCTTAGTTCTTTAAGCTTGGTGGTTCTCTCGTAGATGTTTCATTACCAGACTAAGTAACATTATCACTGCAAGGGAGAGCAGGGTTTGCTGACTGTTTATATATAGCAGCTTACCCTGTCAGGAGGTGGTTTTTTTGGGGGGAGGCGGAGAGGATGGTTCTTGATTAGGGTATTTTTTCTGGCTGTTTATCTGATACTGTTTCCTGCTTATCAGGCTGTTGGATGGGGTGTGACCTAGGTGCTTTATTTCCTTCCTAGGCGTTTGATTATATTTTTCAAAGGGATGCTCATCTAATTCTATTAGAAGGGATAAAATTACCAGAAATCGATAAAATATATTTTTGGTCATAGGAATTTTAACTCGACCAAATGCTAACCACAAAATAAATCACTTTTTGACAGAAAACAACCACCTTTGGACTCTAGAACATTGATAAAGGGCAGATCTGGCTTTTCTGGTTGGCCCATCACAGCATAGATCCACATCATTCTCAGAACACTGGAAAGGACAATACCCTTCTACTCCTACTCCCTGCCCATGGCAAATTCACCCTGCACCAATGTTTTCCAACGAGAACCTCCTATGCTCCTCAGAGAGAAGAGTCTGTCACACTCTGTTCCAATCTGAAGGCAGCCTCAGTTCTGATTGTTTGCAGTGTCTAACATCTCCTTCCCTCCAGGGGCTGGTCATGGCCCTGGGCAGTCATTTGCTCCTGGGCTTCTGGGCTTATAGATATAAAAGCTTGTGGTCGATCCAACAATGGTTAAAGAAGTATCTCACCATGAGGTATTCATTCCCCATTCAAGCCATGCCATGTTGCAGTAAGTACTGTTTCAGTGTCTGCTTAGCATGCTCCCTTTGATTTTCAACTTCTGGCTCTCAATGATGCAAACCTTGTTTTCTCTTCCCTTAAAAAATACATTTAAATTGTAATATAGGAAGATTGCTTCCTTGTTTCTGTGAAGCTGAACTTCCACTCCTTCCTTGTTAAAAAGTTTGTCTACAACTTTTGCAGTAATGGGAAAAATGGAAGAGTAACCTCTTTCTGTTGCTTTACATTACTTTAGCACAGAGGTGGTAATCAGCAGATTCTGACCAGTTCTGGAGAACCAGTAGCAGAAATTTTGAGTAGTTCGGAGAACCACTAGCAGAAATTTTGTGTAATTCAGAATACCACCTCTGATTGGCCCTGTCCCCATCTATTCTCTGCCTCTTGAGTCCCAGCTGATCGGCTGGGTCTTCTTTTGTTGCCCACACAGGAGAACGGAGCTGGAAAGCAGGTTAGTGGGATGGGGAAAAAATAGAGATTTTACAGTATCCTTCCCTTGGAATGGGGTAAGAATGGAGACTTTACAGTATCCTTCCCCTGCCATGTCCACCAAGCCATGCCCATCAAGCCACCCAATGCCCACCAAGCCACCCCCACAGAACCGGTAGTAAAAATTTTTGAATCCCACCACTGCTTTAGCATCAAAAAGCAGTGGTATGGAAGGAAAAGGGGAAGGAAGGAGGAATGGCTTGTGTTAAATGAGATAATGTGAGGAAAGAGAAGTTTCTCACAAACATGCAAAAAAGCAAAAGAAAATCCCACGGAAGTTCTATAACAAAGAAGAATCTTAGTGAAAAAGAACAAAAATAAGAATACAGATAGATCAGTCTCATGAAGAAGCATCCAGACAGGTTTGTCTTCCTTGGGTGGATGGAAAGGGCACAAAGCAGAAGAATGACCAGATTTTAAATGGTAATTTTCAGATCTGAGCATCAGTCTAGTCTTGTTGCCAACTCATTGAAATGTCCACTGGAAAGTTGGCTTTAAAAAGACAGCTCTGACCAACTAGCTTAGCGGAAGTGTCCTTTGCAATGAATTAATTAATGGACCAAAAGTAAGAGCAGCGAATCAGGGAACAGGTATCACATGGCTAAATTTATATTAAGATTGTATTTTTCATGTGAAAAAAATCTGATCTGTGAGAGTTGAAGCTGGCAAGGCTGGGAGTAAAGAATGTGGGGTCAGACATAGTCCTGGGGAATTTTTGTCTCTAGAAGTGGGGTCAGAGAAAGCTCAAGCGTTCATGATCAGCATGACAGTCACGGGGCTCTCTTGGTTATCCAGGGCCTGAGTGGCCAAGGCCTCCCAGATGGTGACATTTGGGGTGATTAATTCTCTTTGTCCTGCTGTCTGTTGAAGAGGCAATGGTTCTCCCCCTCCTCAAGAGGCTATCACTAAACCTTAGCATACTAGAAGTTTTTGTCCAGTTTCCAACTTTCTCTTCTTGGAGAAAGATGTGTAGAAGATGGTTGTGCAGGTCCTCCAGAGAATCCTGGAGGAAATGGATTACCTGGATCCTTTTTAGTCAGATTCAAACCAGGGCATGGGACCAAAACAATATATTTGAGCTTGAGTATGACCTCTGACAGGAGAGGGACTGGAGCAGTGCATTCATCCATGTTTTCCTTGATCACTTAGTGGCTTTCAATATTGTTATTTATGGCATCTTTCTGGATCAGCTCTGAGAATGGATGGTATTATATGATGCTGAAGGTTCCCCCTCTACCCATTTCCCTAGGATAAGTTTCTGTCAGCCTTGATAGGGGAAAAGAATTACAGCTCCTGGCCCCCTGCTTTGTGGGGTCCTACAAATCTCAGTTCTTTCTTCTCTTGGTGTTTAAAATCTACATGAAGCCACTGGGTATAGTTATTCAATGGCATGGAGTAAGGTATCAGCAGTATGCTGACAATACTCAGCTCTACAGCTCCATTTCTATCTGCCCAGGCAAAGCTGTGGGCATTTTCTCTTGGAGACGGTAGGGGCTTGGGTGGGAAAGAACAGACTTTATTTCAACTCTAATGAAATTGAGTGACTTTAGGTATTACAACTTAAAGGAGCCACAGTAGAATGCAATATTGCAGGCTAACTCTTTCCATAGCCAGGAGTTCAATCCTGACCCGCTCAAGGTTGACTCAACCTTCCATCCTTCCAAGGTTGGTAAAATGGGGACCCAGATTGTTGGAGGCAATATGCTAACTGTGGAAACTACTTAGAGAGGGCTGTAAAGCACTGTGAAGCAGTATAGAAGTCTAAGTGCTATTGCTCTAGCTTCCTGATTCCTGGAGTTTTCCATCTTTAATTCTGGATAGAGTCATATTTCCCCAAATAGAACCAGCACATACAGTCCTGGGTGGGGGGAATTCATGACTCCTCTTTGAAGAAAAGTTTACAGCTATGACCGGAGGGATCTTTATATAGTTTTTTGTTCTTCACTAATTGTACCCATTGGTAGAACATGAGGCCCCACTTGTAGTCACCCATGGTCTAATCTACGGGTGTCAAACTCGATCGCATCACCTGATGTATCACAATGTATTGTGACTTTTTTGCCTTTCTGGAGCCACGGTGGGTGTGGCTTGTGTGTGACATATCCCACCCATCGGCCACCAGTTTGACACCCTTGCTCTAGTCACTTCCTAAATGGGCTATTGCAATGGCCTCTGCACTTCAGACCTGCTGCTCTTGAAGACGACCCAGTGCAGAAAGTAACAGCACAAGCAGTTATGTTTTCTCCTCATTTGGTGCACCATGAGCTCCATAGGTTGCCAGAGTGCTTCTGGGTTCAATTCAAGGGACTGTTTGTGACCTATAAAGTGATTTACTCCAGGTTCCATCTATTAAGGAGTGTCATCTGGTAGAAACTAGGAAGAGAGCCTTTTCTGTTGTGGCATTCATGCTTTAGAACATCATGTCCCAGGAAATCAGATTGGTCCTGACCTGTCAGGTGTAAGTCCTTAATTACTTGGTTCTGTCCCTGGGCATGATGGAAAGAGGTGGGGTTGAGTCCATAAATTTTTTATGTTAATTGTTCTTGATAGATCTATTTTCACCATGGCTGCTGTTTGATGTATTTTGTTTTCTTTTTGCCCTTCTGTTATTTATATTTTTAACATAATTAGCTGTTAGAATAATTCATTTGAGGTGGTAGCCATTGCATTGAGCTAATAAATAAAAACTCATCAAAACATGGATATGTCCCTTCAATGTCCAATGTCCAAAATGTCCCGCAAAAAGCCCCTCAATGTGTAATTTGGACAGGAAAAAGACTGCTTAAAGCACAAGCAACCATACTTAGAGTAAGACTATAAGAAATTAAGAAATATTAAGAAATTAATATTAATGGTTTGGAGGGAATGAGTGGGGATGGTTGGGTGTGTGTGATATTAGATACATGAGACTAAACCCTTGAAAGTTGAAGCAAGAGGTGACTTCATTTTTTTAATGCTTAAATCTTCCCACTCAAAAATGCTGATGCGATTTGAAAAAGCAGGCAAAGAGGCAATAACACAATTCAAACCTATTTAATGCTCAATAAGTTCATCTTACAAAAAGTGAACTTGCGAGGAAAAAAATTAAGAAACAGCAGGAAGAACAGCTTTAAGTCTTATACAGGAAGAGAGAAAATGAATGCGTCTGCTTTTAGATTTTATCTTCCCCAGAGTAAGATGTATGGCAGCTACTGCAGAGAAAGCAATCAGATTCCCACTTCAGTCCTTACTAGTACATGCCTAGAAGTGCAAGCTGCTCACTGGTGCTTCCTCCCTCTCCTGTCATCCTAGCAGAAGGTCACTTGCCAAATAACAAAGAAGAAAACATTGCTGAGAACACTTGGAGGGAAGAGAAGGAAAAGGTTGACACGTCACGGGTTGGATTCTGGAAATCTGTCAGAACTGGGAAAGTCATGTCCCAAAGTCAAAATCAATATTAAATGGATTCTAATAAACCTGTTCTCATCAAGGATGAGTCATAAGAGTTTGTATGGCAGTAACAGGAAAGGCCTCTGGAACAAATGCTCAGGAAATACTATTAAATCCTTCTCAAGATTTTTCTTGTGTTTTTTATTTCTTACATGTATAATATTATGGCCATGGTTTCCCACTGGTTAGTTTTTTCTGGTCTGGGAATATGTATGAAAGATGTGCAAAATATTTAACAAAAGAGTGATAATGAATTGCTGTGCTCATCCTTTGGTCATTATGTGATGGTATTGCCAACAGAAGCCAAGAAACCCCCATATATTGTTTTCTTAATCAATTTCTGGTGTTACAACATAATTTCTACAACTGTGTCTATCAGAAATCTTTGCAAACAGAAAGTCTTACTACAACAACTCTTTTCCATCCAGTCTAATTCATTACCCAGTTTCCAACAAGTTTCCCTTTTATCTTTTCCAAAATCCACAGTCTAGCATTTGCTGATAATATTTCATCAAACTGTTTTACTCATTTAATCCACAGTGCAAATCACAGAAACCAAATGACTATTTACCCAGATGGAATAGCAATAACACTTAGAGTTATATACTAGTTCACAGTGCTTTACAGCCCTCTCTAAGCAGTTTACAGAGTCAGCACTGCCCCCAACAATCTGTGTCCTTGTTTTAGTGACCTCAGAAGGATGGAGTCAACCTTGAGATGGTGAGAATTGTATTGCCAAATTGCTGGCAGTTGGCAGTCAGGAGAAGTAGCCTGCAATACTGCTTTCTAACCAGGGTGCTACCACGGCTCCATGGTTAACACTTCAGATGAAAGTCAGACACTATTACTTAGCTACCTGTTCATTTGTTCTGCAGGCAGCATCTAACATGCAAAGATGGATTTTGCTTTATCAAAACAAATCAACAGAATCTGGAAAATACCACTAATGCACAATAATGTCCAGAAATATAAGAACAGTTTTCGGTATTTGTCGCAAGTCTGTTCTCAGTTCTGCAAAAAAGTACATTGATTATAGCAGATTTGCAACCATGCATGCTTACATACTATATATTATATACATATTGTATATTACATTAGTGTATGTAGTTTTATAATTAGTATATGTAGTTTTATACGTATATAAAATTCTACTTCATATACTTTTACCAAAAAAGTAAAATTAAGTAGACTTACCATTCTCAAGAATTATGTAAATAATTATAATATATAAATTGAAGCAGAGGAAGGAAAGAAAGATCTTTTGAAAGGAGTTAAATGAATTGCTACTTGTGGAAGTAAAAAAATCACTTGCTTTCTCATAAAGGAAGAATGGTGAAACGTTGACCTGTCATTTTCTCAATATCAGAATTTCTCAGAACTATCAAGTATGTCTCAAAATGAATTTATTTTGCTAATGCCAACAAAGTTAGATGCCAACTGATAAGACATTTTTTGAACCAATGCATGCAGAATTGTCTAAATTCCTTAGAGATGTCCACATGTAAAGGAAAAGGTGAAGTCCCATTACTTCTCTGACATTTTGTACCTCTTGCTAATAGCACCATTACTGTAACCCAACATACAAGAGGCCATTAATGCATTTTTTTGACTGGCACAATTATTTCCAGTGGGAAGGGAAGGCCAGTTTGCATGACATGATTAAAACCTTTATGTAGAAGCATGCATATACTGCACGGTATCATAAATCTTAGCAAGAGGCTGTCAAGTAAAATTGAAACCACTTATCTGACCTATCTGCTCCTCCTCAACACATACATGCTACTTAGGTTTCATCTGATACAGTCAAGATTCTGAAATTCATATTTCTTTTAGAACAGAATGGCTGCATATGGTGTAACAAGAAAGTGGCAGCATGAATTGAGTACATTTTTCGTCTCCAAAAGAACAGGAACTACCTATGTGAGCTACACCAAATATCTCTCTCTCTCTCTCTCTCTCTTCTCCCTCCCTCTCTTCCTCACACATACACACACACTACACACACATACATTTGCATGTAATTTGATCAATATGATCAACATCAAACATACAAAATACAAAATCATTATGTTTCTAACAGAATGGTTTGGGAATGAGACAATAAAATGGAGTATATTACTTCAGACTACAGTTTAATTGTCAAAATCATGAGACATAGAGGTACAGTGGTTAGAATGCACTATCGCAGGCCAATTCTGCTGACTGCTGACTGCCAGCAATTTGACAGTTCGAATCCTACCAGCTCAGTGTAGACTCAGTCTTCTATTCTTCTGAGATCAGTAAAAGGAGGACTCACATTGTTGGTTGCAATATGCTGACTCTGTAAACCACATAGAGAGGGCTTTAAAGCACTGTAAGTCTAAGTGTTATTGCTAAAATGTCCACAGATAATAAAAAATCTATAAGGGAAGTGGAATAAAGATAATCATTGATGGCAGAGAGAGAGTAGATATATATTCTATTTCAGAATGAAATTGATGGTGCTCATCCATTAAAGCTAATTGGGAGGAAATTTAAATCCCAAATTTACAACTTCAGATTATAACTTCTTTATATGCATGTATTCTATGTGGAACTCATTGCAACATGACAATGAAAATGTTGCAACGATTGTATAAATTCTGTGTGCATGAAATTACCCTCTGTATGGTTCTTCCCAGGATACAAAGCTATGTATTCCTACTCCTGTTAGATTACCAAAACTTACAGAGAACCCAAATCATTATTTCCAATTCCACAGATAACATTTCTGTTAATTATATAAAACACAACACATGATTTTAACAACTAAACTGAGTCTGAAGTAACATGCTCCATTTTATTGCCTCGTTCCTAAACCATTCTGTCAGAAACATAAACCTATCTTTATACTCACATGATTCACATGAATAGTCCCTAACTGCATTTCTCAGTGTGAAACAGTCAGCATTTCCAATACCTCAGCTATGTAAGGTGACAGACTTGGCAGCCATTTGCATCCCTAAGAAAACAAGCATTCTGATAATATATAGTTGTGAAGACAGCTACACAATCTTACAGTTTAATTATCTTCTTCACAAATATTTCTTTCCTGGATCATTCACATCAACAGCACAACACAAGTAAGAGCAGCCCCATCTATTTCATGCTGCCCAGACTCTTTTGTGGCAAATAGAAATGGAACTCTTGATTGCACTCTTGCCCCCAAGCATGGTGTGGCTTCTCGGATGCAATAGCAAATAGACATCTTGATTGTTTACTTGTGCAAAAGCTGCTAGATGGTTATCACAGAACCTCTCTCATTTCAGACCTTAATCCAAAAGATGGGAAGGTGGAAACCAGTTGAATACTATGGGTGAGGGAGGGGGACTTTTAAGAGTAAAGCCACTTAAAAGTAGAACACTGGAACTAATCCCTCAGAAAGGCAGTAAGCTCCCATTCATTGAGTGTTATCAAGCAAAGAAAGGACATCTGTCCTGAATCCTTTCTCTTATATTCCTACAGAGAACAGGAGTTTGGACTTGATGGCCTACTAAATGGACTCTTCTTACTTCATTAAGTTTGTGAAGAAAAGTTGCCGTTACCTGCCCCACTAAAATGTCCATCTTCTCTGCCTTGTCTCTCATTCTGAATTCGGTTCCAGGACTTCAGGAAAACGTATAGTAATGGCTGAGATGAGAAATCAAAACTTTCAAAAAGTAGATGCTTGACTGTCCCAGGTTTCCCTTCTCACAATATTAATTAAAGAAAGAAATGACAATAAGTAGCACATGGCCAGATCAAGACCTATCTATAAGCCAGGAAAATGTAAAGAAATCAAATTCTATATTCATTCATTCTTGGTATGACTGATGCTAATTAAGTGTCTCCCACAGGCTCTATGTAAAAAGGACCAACTTACAGTCCCTGTGCCAAGTTAAAGTTTTATTCTCCTATCATTTCTCCAAATTCATTTATTTAAATAATGTTTTAATTTTAAAAGATCATCCCCAGAATATTTTCTCATTTCTTAACCCTGAAACCACTTTCTACCTATCATTTTCAGATGATAAAAGGTAAAAGGAATTACTGCTAAACTGCAAAGGCCTCTATAATGAAAAGACTAAACTCATGAGCTGCCTCCATGAGGAAAAAAAAATCTACTCAAACTGAAAACTATGCAAGCAGATTTTCTTGTCATCTTCCCCATCTACTCACGTTTACACTAAAAATGTTTCTGTTTACCTTTATTTGCTTATTCAATTTTTTACGCAATGCAATGACTCTTAGCAGATTACATATCTCCCAACTGAGGAAATCGTAAGTAGTGTATACACAGGCTGAATTGAGGAAAAAGAAGGACTTCATTGGATATTAATTATGCTTACTAGAATTTAAATACACCCAATAGACATAAATATACCATCTGCATGAATGTATTTTTGGCCTTTGTCCTGAACTTGTCTGAATAGCACAGAAACTACCAGGGTTTTTTTTTTGACAAAATAGATTTTAAAAAAAAATCACTTGAGTGTTACACAGTGTGTGTGTGTGTGTGTGTGTGTGTGTGTATACACACATAGAATTCCTACAGCAGTCCAAATATGGACAAAAGGGAAGAAAGATAGAGAAGTGTAAGCAATATTTATATTTCTTACAGATATTAATGGAATGTAGAAATGACACAGCTATATTAACTCTATGTTATTCAAAAGAACATAACTCAGAAATTTTCAATTATTTTAATTCTTCTTCCATAAAGATTGAAAAGGCAACATGATTTCTTTAAAAATGTCTGGCAGTATGGAAGAGGTATGTAACTGCTAGTCCATATTCCAATAAAGCTTATCATCTTCTTGTTTCAACTAGCTAATAGCCCATTGCCTGGATAACATGAGAAGAGACCATAATAACTTGTGTGTGGTGGGAGGGAAATCTGTGATTGTGATCTCTGATTTCAGCAACAGAGGCAGGAAGAAGCATCATTTATAAGAAAGGAGCTTGAAAAAATAAAGAGACAACAGAAAGCAATTAAATACAGCAGGCCTCATTCATATTTATTAACGTGTGGTTAACCATAGTTAAGAATTAGTTCCTTTGCTGTGCATTAGATCAGCTATTCAGTTGGAAAGCATTTAAAATTATATATTGCCTCTGCCTGGCCTAAGGTTTTTTTTCACTTAAATGTACACAATATTATAAATTTAATTTTAAGCTGTTTGAATCAGTCTATAAAAAAGATTTGATTATACCTGAGTGTTCTGGCCCCAGTTTTTCCATATCTCAGTAATCTTGGCGGTAATTGGCTGATTAGGTCCCTCACACTCCATCTCTGCCTCAGTTTCCATGGTAATGTTACAGGAGCTATTATAGATGAGAACTTCATCTCTTTCCACTTTAGGGCTGAAACGAGAAGGGAGGTTAAATGGGGTGTCATCAATCTTAATGAAATGCAATTATTTTTACTCTTATTAATCATCGCAAGCCATTAGCTTGTGGCAACTCCAGACCACCATTTGTCAAACTTTGCAAATTTCTGTAATTTTGTTTCCATTCTTTTATTGTTTATTTGTTTTGCTTCCCCCCACCCCTACACACACACATACACCTTTATCTGCAAACCTTTCCAACAAAAAAATACACATAGGAAACATTTCTTAGAAATGCTGTACTGCCAGCCTCTCAAAATAATGCACATACACATTCACTTCTAGGGCAGAAAACTAAAGAGAATAGACACTGCTTGAGTCAAAGATGGAAGTAAATCCCAAGTAGCTCTTTTTTCTTACTCACACTTAATCCTGGGGAATGAATAACTTGCAATTCCCTCAAGGCAAGTGCAGAAATTGGAAAACCATATAACTGGCTAACTGGTCCCTAATTCCAACTGTGAAAAAATGAGCTCATTTAGGGTTCCAATTCCTGCTACCCAGCTGATAGCAATGATGCTTTCATGCTAGCACTGGAACATTAACTTAGTAAATTAATTAAACTTACTTAACAGCCCAGGCTAAGCAGATTCGATATATGTGCCAGTTAGTTTAGTGGGGCCCCTTTCTATACAATTTCTGTTCACATTAGGAAGTGGTAGATGGAGTGAGAGATACTCATAATAATCAGGGGGGAAACAAATAAAGGGTCATTCTTAATTAGCTCTGCTGGTTGACAGCTGCCTACTAGAGTGGTGAGCATTTAAGATTCTAATATCTATGTCTATATACCGAACAATGATTAGTATGCGTTCCAAATGCCTTAACAAATTTCAGGTTTATTAATCTTTAAGACTATGTGAAAAGCAGTCAGAACTTTGGTGCTGAAAGTTTGGCCTGCCCTGTCATCACCAAAACTAGGGAAGCATTTCCTCATTAGAGTTGCCAACTTCTTTTTATTCCTGTGACTTAAGATGTCACTATGAAAAGATGAATCCCCATTCCCACAAGCCATATTTGTATCTGCAAAAAAGAGAATAGTTGCAAGATTGCCTTCAGCAATAATTATTGTCTTGGTTATCAGAGGAGCTAATAAAACTGTTTATTAAATTACTCTGCAAGCTGGCCACAGGACTGATACATTCTCACTTTTTGCTATTCTTTTTGAAATCTTAACACCCCAAGAATAGCAGGAAATGTACTAAATTCTGGCCTTTATCCTGGGTACCCAAATCATTACAGACATCAAGATAAGACATCCCTTGCTATCTAATGCAAGCCATCCCCCCTTTTTTTCATTCATAAGTTAATCCCAATCAAGTAAGAGATGCTTATAAACAAATTCATTGGGGACAAGGGAGTTGAGTCTGTGTGGACAATTTTGAAAATTGTAGAGAAATTGCAAAAAAAAGGATCAGTAGTAAGATTTCAGCATGGTAGAAAACACAATTACAGTTTACTACACAGGAGATGTCAGGTACACCTTAATTATTGTACAGTATATCAGATTGCAATTAGAAATATGGAGAGTTGCACAATTGCAAGCTGAATGGTGATAACCTTCAATAAAGTAGTCACTTCCCTGGACATCAGGCCAGTGTATGCCATTAAGGAACTGGTCCTAGTTAATCAGGTGGGACAGTGATGTGTAGCTTAAAATCAGGAATTGGCAACATACCACTTTCCAAATATGGTTCAGTTGCCATGAGCCCCAGCAGTGATGGAGTATCATGAGAGTTGAAGTCCACTATTTGGAGGGCCACTGGTTGTCTCTCTCTGCCTTAAATCCACAATGAATCTGCTTGCTAGATCAATGCTTCATACAATTGCTGTCATTGCATTTTATGCAGTAAATCAATACAATTGAGATAAAGGAAGTTTTTTGCATATCTGTGTTTCATCATCCCTAATCTCCTTCCCCCCCCCCCCCCCCCCCCCGCTGTAATTTTGCTTTCCACCAGGGGCAGAGGTAGTATTCAGCAGGTTCTGAGCAGTTCTGGAGAACCGGTAGTGGAAATTTTGAGTAGTTTGGAGAACCGGCAAATACCATCTCTGACTGGAGATTTTACAGTACACAGCCACGCCCACCAAGCCACATCCACAGAACTGGTAGTAAAAAAAATTGAATCCCACCACTGACCAGGCGCTATATATTTTGAAAGAAATTCGTAAGATCCCAGCTAGAGTTAGAGAAAGCTATATCTAACCTGAGAAGGAGGCCAGAAAAATGGACGTGGGATGAGTTGATAGAGGTCCTTACAGAGGAATAAGCCAAATCGTCACAAAAGAATAGGAATGGGGTGGTTGCTGTAACAACATCAGCATTTGCTTTGATTTGGATGTCACATTGGATCAGTGCTGCACCAGCTGCTTTGCAGTCTTCACCAATCTCTTCTGCAGAAAATGTCAAAGTACAGAGAACCGCTATAGATGCTGAAAAAGGAAGGTTGGAGAACATCACCAATTAGAGAAATATAGACAGTCTCCTTTTCCTGATTCCCTTGGGGATGATTTGCAATAGCAGTGTGATGGGTTTCATACTATGATGTTCCTGAAAGGCACAAGAAGGCCACCTCAAAAAATGCCTATCCCAATTGAACTATTTTCCACACTGACAAATCCTGGATTGAACATTAAGCAAAATAAGCACAGTGCTTAGACCTTAGGGCATCAAAGAGAGAACCATATTTTTTTGCCCCTGGGCTATCATGCCCTTATTGTAACTCTTTCACTGTCACCCATAGTTCTCGCAGTTATTGAGACTTAATATTTTTTTATTGTATTTCCAAAGTTAAAACACAAACTTCAACAGAAAAAGGGGGAAATAGCAACAAAGCACAAACTATAAAAGGCAAAAATATGCATTAAAATACATACATATATTGTCTCTCCAGTTGAATATTGATATATATATATATAGTTTAGTTTTGCATACACAAAAAAGTCAACAATTGATAAACTACTACAGTTCTACTTGCCCAGGTAAATTGACCTACCATTTATTTACTGTTAAAAAAACAACAGGTAAATCCAACAATATAGCTAAAGTTCAAAGGCCTCTGTTAATAATCTATTACTGTATTTCACACATAGCCAGCCCCCAACGGCTTCTAATCTACCATAAATCATTGCAGTCATTATCTCTGATCTGTCCAGGATCAAATATTTTTGACTGATTCTTAATAATAAAACTTTCCCTTAAAATTATAACTGGGATCTTTCCCAACAATTACATTTCATTCCTCAAAATCATAGGTCTCAAATCTCTTTCCCCTTCAATTCTGTCAGCAACAAATCGATCTCCAATCCACCCAATTGCAACTCTGATTTAGCTGCTGTTTTTCCAAATGCTTCCAAGACTTTGACCAGGGCCCCCCAAACTTGGCAACTTTAAGACTTGTGGACTTTAACTCCCAGAATTCTCCAACCAGTTATGCTGGCTGGAGAATTCTGGGCGTTGAAGTCCACAAGTCTTAAAGTTGCCATATTTGGAGACCTCTGACTTTGACATTAAGTTGATGAGGCTCTCACCTTTCCTTTGTATCTCTTTTTGTGGGCATTGTAAAAAGTATATTATAAACTAATTAAAAATGATAAAAAATTCACAATCCAGCCAGGGGGTATAAAATAAATCACTGTTCAACTAGACATTTAATTAAAGATGTAAATCAAAAGCAAAAAAAAATGAAAAGTGATGTTTAAAACTGAGTCTGTATCCTCCCCCCAGCAAAAAAGCCCCCCACCCTCCCAGCTGACAGGTAGAGATGGAGGCCCAACTCTCCAAATGTGTTTACCAAGAATCCTTTTCCTAGGTAAGTACATGATCATCCAAGGGTCATCTTGGGTCATTCCTAATTGATCCTTTCATATCTGGGGAGCATGCTGTCAAAGAGTTGACTTTGGCAGCAAAGTCAGCTGTTTGTCGGCAGGAAAAATGTTCATCCTGCCACTTGGCATGCTATTTTCTGGAGGACTCCAGCAACTATTAAATTTTGATATCTTTTCAGTTTAGCAATGGAAGGACTGAGGGGTACCATTTGGACTGTGCTTAAGGGCAGCCATTGGCTTAATCTGGCCCTGATACTTACACTAATTTTACTCCTCTAATTCTCAACAAGATTTTCATAGATAATAGACAATTCTAAAGGGTTCAAAAGGGCAATTTCTCCATATAAACAATCTACCTGTACCATATTCTGTTCTGCAAGTGCTTTTTCGTTTTGGTTTGTTTTAAAAATCACTTCACAAAGAGAATTCATTACAGCACCATATTTTGTCCACAGAAGAATGAATTATAGTTCCTTGGTATGTTATCTTCATAGGTGAGTGGAAACAAGTTTAGAGACAGGAGCTCCCATTAATGTAGAAAATGCTCCACCCACAAATTTTAGCTGTTAAAACAAGACAATCCGCATTTTTTATTGCCCTGCAGCTGAGATGAACATAAATGGCTCAGGACCCAACAGTGACAACATTGTGAGATCACTGGAACACGGAGATAATCCTGGAGTTATACAAATATCAATATAGAGTTGATCTAAGTAAACACTGCTGTTAGTTAATTAAGCCTTAATATTAATAGTTTCATTATGATTACCACTATATCACTCAAAGTGAATGTTTCATTATACTATTTCATTATAAACCATCATGGAAATTGTAAATAGTTTTGATTAAAAGATTATATATATATATAGTATATGTATGTATGTATACATATATACTGTCTTTTAATCAATACTATTGTTACTGTCTTTTAATCAAAACTATACACATACACACTGTATATATACAAATACACATATACATGTATACACTTATATATGTCTGATTTCAGACTGTTTGATTGGATGGCTGTTGTTACCGAGATATGATTTTTGGTTCTAAGTACCGTCTGTGTGATGTAAATTAGTGTTGTCTGTTCGGATGCTTCTGAGTCATGGTCTGGTTTTTGGCTGTTTGACTGGCTAGTTGTTGTTGGTGAGATGTGGTCTGATTTATTGTGAGCTAATGGGTTGTGATTTTTGTTGTTATGTAATGGGGTGCCTTTTTGTTCATTTTAAAATGCTATATTCGGGATCGCGGTTGATGCAGTTCTGTCGTTCTCAGTGATTGGTAGACGGGGTCAGTGTCAATGTGTCTGTTTATTGACATTGGTGGAAAATAACGCTTTGAGGAATTCTCTTTCTCTCCTTAATTTCGCCTAGATGTGGTCCCAGTTAGATCAAATTTGTGTCCTTCGGAGTCTTCATGTATAGACATGAGGGGATAGTGGGTCATGTCTTTTGATAGCCAGGAAGCATTCACGCAGTCTGGTTGATAACTTTCCTCCTGTTTGGCCAACAAAGTTCTTTTCACAGTTGCTGCACTGGATTCGATATATGACGCCTGAACTTTGGTTTGTTTCTGTCTGCCCTTTTGGTTTTATCTCTCTAGATAAATAAAAATATTATGGAAATAAGATAACTACGAAGCTCTCAAGACTACTGCTTTATATTATCAAGGAAGGAAACTTGACCGTATCCCGTTTGTGCTGCTACAATCTGCACTGATAACATTGGTTGAGAATTCTGGGTCAGTTACATCTGGAAAGTTATGGGTTCCCCACCAGTGCCAAACTCGTTTTCTTAAAAATACACTCCACTCAATTCAGTGCAACTTACATGTTTGTGTGTGTGTGCATACCTACATCCAAACATAGTTGCACTGTAAGCTGAATAAGAAGGAGGAATTAACAGAATGTCATTTTATATCGTATCGTAACAAATGTTGACTATGGAAAAGAAAAAAGAAAAGTCACAACCTCTGTATAATTCTTAAAGGACAGTAGCAGCATCCTAAATCAGTTACTAAATCTGCCAATTGAAAAGGTCAATCTGGAGCTAAAGATTCTACTTCTGTTCTTGTCTGTGATGCACAGTGGAAGAAGGAAAAGGCATGAAGATTTCAGCACTTTTGTTATTAGATCTTCCAGAGCTCTACAGAAAAAAAAATCTGGAACCAACCATAAAAGAGATACATGGAACTGAAGGAATCTGATTCCGGGAATTTATTCTGAATATCTGAACTGCAAGGTGCTCATAGTCCTTATTTTTTAAAAAAAGTCTTTCCTGATTGTTCTAGGATTTTTAACAGTACCTATTGGACTATGACATCCATTTTTTTTATCATCACTCTTGTTCTCAGCTTCTCGGTTTCCTCTTCGGAAACTATCAACTCAGATTTACCTATTTTTTTTCTGCAATGAAGATGATGCAAAGTATGCGTTCAAGCTTTTCCATCACTTCTTACCCTTGTTTAGTGTTTCTGTGATTCTCTTGATCTTGATTTCCTAACATTTCTTCCATTTTAATCTTTCTAGCAATAGATTTCAGAAAACTTCTTTTCATATCTTTTAATAGGTCCTTAAAATTGTTCATCAGAAGCTTGTGTTTTAGTCTTTTTTTTCCTATTTAAACAAAGCTTCCTACTTTAATGAGGTTAATAATAATCATGTTACCATCTCTGGTGCACTTTAGGAAGAAGGTAGCAAGATAGAAGATCAGCAAGGCTTCATGTTCTGAGGGGGGAAAAACTAGCTGCAGAATAACAGATGAAGTCTTTCTGTCTGTTCAGGCCACATAACCCTGCTAGTTTGAAGCCTAGACCAAATGCTTTTTTGCTGTTTGCAAAAACAACAACAACAACAAGAGAAAGAGGAAATTATGTCAGCAATTGCCTTTGCCTACTAACTGTTCCAGTACTACAGTGCAATAAACAGATGCCAAATTGACACAAACCTGAGGCAGGATGAGTCGTTTCTTGCAACATACAGTAGTATTGCTTGACGGTATAGTATGAACAAGTATCCTTTTCAGTCCCTGGAACCACCATCATCATGTAACTTCTCAGAGAAATTCAGACCTAATCCTAACTCATACAATCTGGGGCCTCAGAATATTTCCTGTTCATTAAAAATATTTTGATTTTCCCACTCTAGCCTTCCCTGTGGGGGTAAAAATGTTGTAAAGATTTTGCCTATTCTTGATATTCTTCCTTGGGTTCATAACTACATAACCAATGTTGACTATTCCTCTTAGCCTGCCTTTGATTTAGCTCAATTGGTTTATTGTAAACTAAAAATCTCAAATATTTTTTCTGTTACTCAAACTTTAATTTGCAGACTATTTCTCAAGTTTTATCTTCTTCTACTAGCAAAAGTAATCAGTTTGTGGTTTGAAGCAACCAGCATAACACATAATAAAAATAATGAAAACTCTCAGTGCGGTATCAGTAATAGTAATCAATGTTCATTTACTGACATCTAATGGCAGTTTAAAATATTGCAAGATCGAACAATTAACTACATTTGTTATGAATGAATATAATCCAATTGGGAAATTCAATGCAATGATTTTTGTATCTTTCATAACTTAGCTGAACTCATTTTACTCTGTTGCTTATACAATTTATCTTGTATAGTTTAAAGTGGATGTTTCCTAAATTATTTACCACAAAAAAGATATGTGAAATGTTAAAACAATGTGGGAATGTTGGCAGAGAACAGTAATTCAGAAATATAAAAAAATATTTTAAAAATTGTGAGTTCACTTATATTACTTGTTCACTTTGCTGATAAGCAAAGAGAAGCAAAGGCAATGTTTTGAAAACTTAATTTTACACAAGCTTAGCGTCTCTTCCCTAAATGTGGATATTTTCCATTTGTGAAAAAGATTGTTCTTGTTATTAACTCCAGGTTATTTGACATGTTTATTATTTCAGAATTTTAGAGATGAAAAAAGAAATCTTATAACATATTTATTTATTATTTATTATTAAAAACAAATTGTGCTGAATGTTGACCTTACCTTATCTAATTTTAGATAGGGATGTTTTTACAAGGACAAACTGGTTTTGTAACACCCTTTATCAAAGAAGTTTCTGAAAGAGAGCAGTCTTCTGTACAATAAATTGTTTCCTACTAGCACTTGAAATGTTCTCTCCCCTTCTTTTTCCTGTTTAGGAACAAATTGTCAGCTAATTGATAATGCCTAATGTCTCTCTCTTGGCTCATCTAGCCAACGGAAGCTTCCTTGGTTTCTTTAACATTATATGAGAATCAGTTACTCTGGCTTGTTTCTCTCAGCAGCTTAATCAGAGTATGTACTTTATTATTTGATTCGTACTTGTACTTTATTATTTGATTCGGTTGTACACCGCCCTGAGTCCCTAGGGAGAAGGGCGGTATATAAATATTATAAATAAATAAATAAATTACTCTGACTTGTCAACAGAAAAATAACAAAGCAACTTTACATATTGATATACAATATACCAGTGGTGTGATTCAAAAAGTTTTATCACCGGTTCAGTGGGCGTGGCTTGGTGGGCACGCTTTGCACGTGTGCACATGCTTTACATGTGCGCGTGTGCCAAACATGGACTTTGCACAGCCGCAGAGCTGTTTGTGCAGGCACAGAGGTGGTCAAACTCACCTCCTGCAAGCCTGCACTTTCCCAGTTGCTTTAGCAGCTGCCACACAACACTCTGCTGTGCCACGCAAAGCAGCTGCACTTCAAAAGCAGAGGATAAAGGTGAGTATGGGAGCCCGGGCAGGTGCCCAGGAGCCCGGGCAGTATGGGAGCCCAACAGCAGAGTGGCAGAGAAAACTGGTTCGGTCTCCACCGCTGATCGCCATTACTGGCTCGGTAGAACTGGGCCAAACCGGTAGAATACTACTACTGCAATAAACTTACAATTCTACAACTTTGGCTGCTGATTTTAATTTTTTGGGAAGAAAATATTTATAAAGGGAAATTATGGTTGCTTTAGAAAGATAGATAGTTGCCTTATCATAATATTGGCAGAGCAGGAAAGAGTAACAAGTCAAAATGCATGGCTAATCCAGGGCATTTTCAACTAGTGTTCCAGGTGTCACACTCCAAGCTCTGTAAAGGACCTTGGAATACTCATCTCTAATGATCTAAGTGCTAGAGCCCACTGTAACTACATAGCCAAAAAGGCATTTAGAGTTGTTAACCTAATCCTACATAGCTTTTTCTCTGGTAATATCACACTACTAACTAGAGCATACAAAACATTTGCTAGACCAATACTCGAATACAGCTCATCAGTCTGGAACCCACATTACGTATCTGATATTAGCACAATTGAGAAAGTCCAGAAATATTTCACAAGAAGAGTTCTCCACTCCTCTCCTTGTTGCAGAATACCTTATGCCACCAGACTTGAAATTCTAGACCTACAAAATTTATTTATTTATTTATTTATTAAATTTCTATACCGCCCCCTCTCCCAAAAAAGGGACTCAGGGCGGTGTACAGCCAACTAAAACAGAAACAGTATATACAATTAAAAACAAATTAAAACAATTAAATTAGAGGCCGAATATACAATTAGCGAATATAAAACTAATAAAAAATTTTAAATACCAAATTTTAAAAACCCCAAAAATCGTTACTGGGCCAGGCCGGCCTGTTGAAAAAACAGGGTCTTTACTGTGTGCTGGAAGGTCTGAATGTCGGTAATGGCCCGTATCTCCGGGGGCAAATCGTTCCAAAGGGAGGGAGTCCCCGCAGAGAAGGCCCGCACCCTCGGGGCCGCCAACCGGCAACGACCACGCGGTGGAACCCCAAGGAGGCCAACCCTGTGGGAGTGCACTGGGCAGTGGGAGGCTGTTGATGGCAGCAGGCGGTCCCGTAAGTACCCAGGTCCCGAGCCATGGAGCACTTTAAAAACGATCAATACCACCTTGAATCGGATCCGGAAGGCCACAGGAAGCCAATGCAGCACGCACAGGATCTCGGAGCTCCCAAGATCACCCGCGTGGCCACATTCTGGACCAACTGCAGCCTCCGGACACTCTTCAAGGGGAGCTCCATGTAGAGAGCATTGCAATAGTCCAAGCGGGAGATGACGAGGGCAAAAGTGACTGTGCGAAGTGCATCCAGATCCAGAAAGGGCCGCAACAGGTAAATCAGACAAATCTGACGAATCCCCCTGGCGGCGGCCGTAATGTGATCTTCTAAAGACAGCCGTACGTCCAGGAGGACACCCAAATTGTGAGCCCTTTCCATGGGGGTCAAAATTTCTCCCCCCATGGCCAGCAACGGAATAAGCTGGCTGTATCTGGGCGCAGGAAACCACAGCCACTCGGTTTTGGTTGGGTTGAGACGAAGCCTGTTAAGACCCATCCAACTCCGCACGGCCTCCAGGCACCGGGTCATCACTTCGAGGGCTTCGTTGGGGTGGCCAGGGGTAGAGATGTACAGCTGAGTGTCATCAGCGTACTGATGGAACTCCACCCCGAAACCACGGATGATCTCACCCAGCAGCTTCACATAAATGTTGAACAGCAGGGGTGAGAGCACAGAACCTAGAACCTAGAACTATGCTGCCTTCAGTCCGATATAAGTATAGTATATAAAATCATACATTGCAATGATTTACCTGTCAATGAATACTTCAGCTTCAACCATAACAACACAAGAGCACATAATAGATACAAACTCAAGGTTAACCGCACCAAACTTGATTGTAGGAAATATGACTTCAGAAACAGAGTGGTCAATGTCTGGAATACTCTACCTGACTCTGTGGTTTCTTCCCCAAACCCCAAAAACTTTAACCTTAGACTGTCTACTATTGATCTCACCCCTTTCCTAAGAGGTCTGTAGGAGGCATGCATATGCGCACCAACGTACCTACCGTCCCTGTGCTATTGTTTCTTTTATTTTTCTTATATGTAACCATTTCAAGTATTCATAACTATGTATATACTTATACCTATTATCTTGTAAACGATTGACAAATCAAATAAATTCTAAATTTGCTAGATTCTACAAACAAAAAGGAGGGGAGGGGAGGAGGGGAGGGGAGGAGGGGAGGGGAGAGGAGAGGAGAGGAGAGGAGAGGAGAGGAGAGGAGAGGAGAGAAGAGAAGAGAAGAGAAGAGAAGAGAAGAGAAGAGAAGAGAAGAGAAGAGAAGAGAAGAGAAGAGAAGAGAAGAGAAGAGAAGAGAAGAGAAGAGAAGAGAAGAGAAGAGAAGAACAGGAGTTCTAACTTCCTCGTGCAAAAACAGGGAACTCTTTTAAAAATCATTAAAAACATTTGCATGTTAGTGTTTTCTTTCCAAGAAACAAATTACACAGAAAGAGGATGAAACAGACCTAACAGTCAATATATATGCATATGATGTGATAGAAATCAAGATCACTTTATTCTTAGTTAGCCACTATAACATTTTTCATGGATATGCCACATTCTTTCAAGTTCATACTGAAGGACAACTAATTTCTTGCCAATTTCATTCATTATATTTAAAATAGCAGCAAGAGAGACACACTAATCCTTTATTCCCAAAGGAGCGAGAAGCAATTGGCAGTGCAGTCAATATATTTTCTTTCTCTATCATTCTTATCTCAATTAACACATTTCAGCCATTCAACTGACCGTTCAAAGGCCCTGTTAAGCAGCTCAAATCAGTTGTGGTGGTCACATTCAGAATTTCACAAGGAGAACCACAAACGGCGACTGAGGTATTTCCTGGAGAAAACCCATTTCCATGTATATATATTTCTCCTCCATCAAGATTGCCTTGAAAAAGAAATAATGTGCATAGCATTTCACAATTTGCTGTTGCTAAAATTTGTCATCCATAGCTTCCCATAACATTTTAGAAATATGGTACTATGTTCTGGAAGTTTCACAATAATATATAAAGACAATGATTCTCCTTGTTCCTTTCACAAATCTTTAAGGAAAGTAATGAGTATACAAATAAGATGGCATATAAAGTATGAAGAGTAAAACCTTACACAAAGTGTAAGCAATTTTCATTTTTTCTTTTCTGTTTATTTTCTTTTATTCTGGTTTTGGAGTAGAGCAGGAGAAAATCTATTTTCTTGTTTGGGGTTGCTTTTGGAAAAGCTTTTGAGCCTTTCCAAAAGTCACCCAAAAGAGAGGGTTAGCATGCCTACTTTCAATTTTGATTTGTACACAAAAATAAGCAGACTACCAAAATCATTCTGTGGAAGCAGGATTTTGAGAGTTTTTGGGAGCAAAAAAAAGTAGAGGCGCTTACAGTGTCCTGGGAGTCTTTGATTGCTCATCCCTGTTTTATCACTCAAGACAACCCAATAGATAAATTCTAAGTCAGATAACAAATGTAAACTGTAGTATACAAGCTGATTATTCAATAACCTGTTAAAATCCCACTGTTATCATCTGCAGAGCTATTGCTTTCCATCAGTGATGGGATTCAATTATTTTACTACCGGTTCTGTGGGCATGGCTTGGTAGGCATGGCCAGGTGGTCATGTGACTGGGTGGGCATGGCTATGTGGTTTTTTTTTCCTGCAGCACCCTCCCCTGTGCTCCGTTTTTTGCCTACTGGGCCTCAGGGAAGCCTCCCTGGGCACTGAAAAAAGAAGCATTTTGAAGGTAAGTACAACAGCGAGGGGGAGAATCAGCTGTGCCATGTGATTTAGATTATTTATTTATTTATTTATTATTCAAACTTCTATACCGCTCCCTCTCCCAAAAAGGGACTCGGGGCGGTGTACAGCCTACTAAAAACACATAACATACAACTAGAATAAATATAATTTAAATACAATTTAAAAATATATTAAATAGACAAGTCCAATAATTTTCTGCTTTCTAGCTAATCTAAATCGTGTGGCACAGCTGATCATCAGAAATACTGGTTTGGCTGAACTGCTAGCATTTTTTTTTTAACTACTAGTTCACCCAAACTGGTGCTATTCTACCAGTTCACCCAAACTGGGCCAAACCAGTAGAATACCACTACTGCTTTCTATGATGTATCTCTTTTAATGTGATGTATTAACACCTTATAATACCCTTCATTTGATAGTTAACACATGGTCTTGCTGACCATCTACTTTCATGAAGTAAGTCTCCAAATGCAGAATGACTAAGAAAAGTCAACATAAAGTGGTGAAAGTCAGCTATGATACTTGGACTTTGCTTCAAAGCTAGTAATGGGATTTTGAAGCTCAGATGGTGAAGCATTTCTGCTGTAAAAAATGTGATATCACAAGTTTCTGAACATCAAACGAAAAAAAAAATTTGTTACATTTTGTTGCAGGAAAACAGATTGTCATGAGAAAACATAAATGTGATCTATGACTTGCAAGGTAAACCATAAGTTTATCACTTTGAGGAAAAATTCTAATCTAAAAGAAACAGCAAGTTATTTCACAAAGACAACAACCAAATATAATTCTGAAATTCTAAGTTTGCTGCTATAACTCTCAGGTCTGTTTCTTGCATTAATTCAATGAGATTACAGAGTTCCGCTCCACAGAAGCATCCACATACTTACCATGGCTGTTTTTCACTGTGATAACTGTCAGGACCGAAGTGAATACCAAACTGGAGGAGGCCCAACCTCTCTGCACAATTCCACCTGTCACATTATATTCTCCAGTAGGAAGCTGAGGAAGAACACATTGCAAACTGGTATCTTTGCTAGTAACATTGGTGCAGGAAGAGCCTCCAATGAAAACATATATGTCTTCCATTTGCCTAACTTTTGAAATCATTATTGTGAGAAACTGGCCGGTAGAAGGCAGAAGGGAAAGGAAAACTGGGGTGAATTCTTCACTGTAGCTTATTTCCCCAGCAGGATATGACATATTGTCTATGTCAAGCTCCACGATTACAGTCCCTTGGCCTGAAGGCACAAGGCATTTAAGAGCCCAATATGTGACTTTGGTAAGGAGACACTTCTGATTTCCTATGAGAACTGAAGTGCTGCTCCTGCCTTGAAGTGCTGCACCTTCTAAGATGAGGAGGCCTCCGCCATTGATACTGAAATTCTGGGGATAAAGATGGAGCACCTGAGGAGTAATTCTGAAGGTATTGGAGTCTTTCTGTCTCAGGCAGGCTGAACCCCAGCTTCTGCTTGATACTGAAATGTTGTGTTCTTTTGCATCAAGGCTGTGCATCTGACATTCAATACTGGTTTTGTTCAAAAAAGTTATATTGCAAGGGAGATGTCCATCCACCTCTATAAGGATTTCATCCACTGCCCAAACTAATTTTTGAATTCTGATTAACAAGTAAATTAAGATCCCAGCAAACTTCACAGTGACGGCATCAATAACAACAGTCTTGTTTGCAAAAAGGTGGAACGAGCAGTCTCCTAGGCAACGGCTATATATTCCATTGACATTCACTGTGATATTAAGAGCTTGGTGTACATCAGGAAATTGCTGATCATCCAAAAGGGGATCACTTGAAAAAAGTGCACAGATTATGCTGTGTTCGGTCGAGCTTTGGACATCACAAGACAAGTTGCCTGTCAAATTTACCCAAGCAGAATTTGAGAGAAAAGATTTGAGAGAATGGCCAGATATTGTAAGCAACTGCCCACCACACACTGAGCCACGAGATGGAAAGATAGCCTTTATCTGTGGATATATTGTAAAATGCTGCATCTCAGTCGGTACATTGGCAAAGCCCATTTGCTTCTGGAGAACTCTCATGATATAGTGCCCTGGTTCTAGAGCGCTTAGAGGTAAAGAGCACTGAGACCAAGTTATAGAGTGGTTAATCTTCTGTACTTCAAGGGGACATTCCACATGTTTCAGGATAGCTACTGAATTTGTTACATTGACTCCTTCTACACCTAGGTGCAGACTATTGTTCAATAATTCTGTTTCAATATTTATGATATTTGGAGTCAAAGACATGCTATAAAGAAAAGTGTAATTCTTAAAGATTTTCGTTTGACATGGGTATACTGATGACTGGTTGCCTATGTACACCTCTATATCTGCCAGAAGATTTTTGAGAATGGTATTAGATGGCTGAGTGGGTGGTGGGGTCCGACATAAAATTTTATCTTCAGTTAGGCTGGTTATAGTACAGGGTTGAAAACCAATCAGGACCGAGACCAAGGCTGGGCTGTTGCTAAAACCTATTCCAGAAATGGTGAGTAATGTTCCACCTAGGAAAGAGATCCAAATATTAGCGAATGTTAACTTTTTTCAAAATTAATATAATTTGAACAATTATGTTTCTATTGTATTTTTAGTACAGAATAAGATGAGGCAATGAGGCAACCCAGTTAGAGAGAAGCTTGGGATGTTAATTGTTTCAGGTTTTGTTTTTTCCAGTATTTTAAATTCTCTCTAGATGTTTTATTGGTGTTTCTGTATTTAAATTCTATCTTTGTGGTTTATTGTTCTGTCAATTTACTACAACACTAATATAAATGTGTTATAAACAAAACCTTAGTATAAAGAGCCATGGTGGTGCAGTGGTTAGAATACAATATTGCAGGCTGACTCTGCCCACTGCCAGGAGTTCGATCCTGAGTCGCTCAAGGTTGACTCAGCCTTCCATCCTTTCAATGTCAGTCAAATGAGGACCCAGATTGTTGGGGACACTATGCTGACACTATAAATAGCAATAGCACTTAGATTTATATATCACTTCACAGTGCTTTACAGCTCTCTCTAAGTGGTTTAAAGAGTCAGCATATTGCCCTCAGCAATCTGGGTCCTCATTTTACCCACCTTGGAAGGATGGAAGGTTGAGTCAACCTTGAGCCACTCAGAATCAAACTGCCAAACTACTGGCAGCCAGCAGTCAGCATAGGTAGCCTGTAGTAATGACTGCACTACCACAGCTCTTAGAGAATCCTGTAAAAGCACTGTGGAGTAGTTTATAAAGTCTAAGCGCTATTGCTATCAAAAATAAATTCATATTCAACCTCCATTTTTACTAACTATATGGCAATATGTAATAAATTGGGTCTCAAGTCCTTCACCTTCGGTGCCTTATTTATTTGCTGGGTAACCCAAATTCTTCCTAGTAACTCATAGACAACCTGTCAACAACAAACATGGAGGGGAAAAATCAGCACATATACCAAATAAGCTATTAAGGCTAGCCTATGCATTACTGTTCTGAGTGGAAAAGGTTAAAGGCAGGAATGACTCAGCCTTCAAAAGTATTTCTTTCCTCTATCCTGACATTAGATGCTGGGATGGATCCAGGAGTGGGATTCTTCTGATAGCAAAATCTCATCTTATTGGCTAGTATCAAGGGGAAGATGACTTTGAAAAAGTTTCCTCTCTCACCATAACATGAAAGTCAAAGTGAGGACTGGCCACTCTCCATGCTTATAAATTTTGCTAAAATAATTAGCCCTCATGAATTCACTAATGGTAATGTGAGAAAAGAAAAAGAATTGGAAAATGAGTATTGAGGATAGGAAATTTTAATTACAAAATAGAAACCAAATGGTTTTAGTTTAAGATTTTTCAATATAAAGGTGACATATTATATTCATCCCTTAGGTAGCTGGAGGGTTTGGAAAAAACAGACAAGATACAAATGTAAGTATTGGACCATCTGAGCTTTATCATAGAATAGACTGCAGGCTTCATCCATTAAATGTGAGCTGCTCAACATGTATTCGTATTTTCCAGTCATTCTCCATCATTCCAAGTTTTTTCTTCTTAAACATGTCCAAAACAATGACATTATTTACCTAGGAAGGAGCCACAACATGGTTCTATTCTGAAGATCTCTGTAACATACTGGATTAATGGCTCCAATCTGGAAAATAAATAAGTCTCTTACTGTTAACTGAACATGGGTTTTTTCCCACCATCTGCAAAAAGTTTTAATCCAGTCTTGATTAACTCAAATATCACTTGTCTCAATAGAAATGGCAGATGTGATTTGCAAGATATTCAATTCTGGGTGTGGACATGATGCTGTATGCAGGGGTGGGCTGCTGGGAGTTCGCAGGGGTTCAGGAGAGCCCCTAGCTAAGATTCCGTGCAGTTCGAAGAACTCCCAAATCCCACTCCTAGCTGGCCCCACCCACCCCTCCTCTCCCCTCCCAGGAGTCCCCACACAGTCTGTTTTGGATACAAGTAAGTGCAGGGCGCATGCAGAAGCTTGGGGAGGGTGAAAAATGGGCCTCCTGGAAGTTCAGGAAGACCGGAAATGGGCCCATTTCTGGCTTCCAGAGAGCTTCCAGAGCCCAGGGAGGCCGTTTTTGCCCTCCCAGAGGCTCGAGGAAAACCTCTGGAGCCTGGGGAGGGCAAAAACACACCACTACCCCACTGTGGTGCAGGAGCCTGACTAGGCCATGCTCACCATGGCCACGCCCACCCAGCAACCAGGGAGAGAACCCTTTGCTAAAATTTTTGAAGCCTACCCCTGGCTGTATGAATTCATATGTTTGTGAATATTCACCAAAAGTCCTGTCTACCCCTCTGCTCAGTTGCATGTGTTCCTCAGCTGACTGAAACAAATCTGTTTTCCTTCCAGCTTCTCATGCTAGCCTACCAGAAGATCTTAAGTGCAATGTTTTCAAATAATACATTTCTTTCTGGATTTTTTTTTAAACAAAAGTGAATAATGTCTTACTGTGTGCAGTTTTCAGAAGGGCAGATAAATGAAAACTGTAAATACAATATTGGGCATTTCATAATAACCTAATCAAGAGAAAATTAATTTACAGAGCTTTTGGTGTTGCCCAAAATAACCACAGATCCATCTTGTCGACACCTGTTGGCAGATAGGCGTCAGGTTCCATTCTCATTTGTCTCATTATTTCTCTTAAAATTCTATTATGTTGCAAATTTTAACCATGAAAAATCAGTGCCTCTTACCCACTTGTGTTGAGTGGGAGATGATAGAGAAATACTGAAAGTCTGTGCAATCCTTCTGCAAGAGAAGGCAGCAATATACCGATTCCATGATCGGTTACTGTTTGAATTTGAAGTGCAGTGTCCCCAATTTTGACCTTCACATCAAATGGGGTATAATTGGAAAATGGAGAAATACCTATCACAAGCAGCTGACCTCCTGCAATGAAGAAAAAAAAACAGACAATACTTTTTCGTTACAGCTACTAACCAACTACTCTCATAACAACCCACTCTTCCGCAAACCCAGATGTCCATATTCTGTTTTATTTCCACATTGAAAGGTTGACAATCTGTTAGTGTTTTAAAACTTTGCCTGATATAAAACTGTCTTCAGAGAAACCCATTTGGCTCTGCTTTTTATCTCCAAAAATGCAGTTCTGTAAGATAAGGGGAAGGTGATAAGCAGGACATTGAGGCAAAAATTGTCTGACAATTTAGCCTCAACACCTGGCAATCAAATGCATTGTGCTCTTGATAAAAATCCTGCAACAAATCTCAGTGGCTGTTAT
This sequence comes from Bungarus multicinctus, assembly GCA_023653725.1. Lineage (NCBI taxonomy): Eukaryota > Metazoa > Chordata > Lepidosauria > Squamata > Elapidae > Bungarus > Bungarus multicinctus. The sequence continues at coordinate 157,577,371 of CM042836.1, forward strand.
GTCTCAATTCTTTCATTCGACCAATATGCAAGTTATATGCTGCACCCAGAAAGTATTCAAGGTTAATATGGGATTTTCTTTACATTGACAATCATCTCTCCTGTTTGCACTGGCAGACTTGACAGGTATAATTGGATATTAGATAGCATCCTGGATCTCTCAACCTTTTTTCCTTCAATGATATGCCTAAGCAAATCAGCCAATTGGAAGCATGACTAACAGCTGGGAATGTATGAAGCAAGCACAAATGTTTTATCTGGGTCTAGTTGAAAGGAAAGCCCTGAAAAAGGTGTCTTTAAGATATTAATGAGAGAATCCTGAGGGTAGCACTTTTTATATCAAAATTATCCTACCTACCCAATATGATGGCTAGTGAAAGAACAGTTGTGATTTTTTTTTTATTCTGAACCACTAAATTTTTACTACTTTATTGCCTAAATATGCAAAACACTTTCAAACGATACACTGAAAGATATAAATATTGGAAAAATCAAATAAGAATAGAAGGAAAAAAATAAAAACACCTTATTTTCTCCTTTTTACCTGTTATGCCACTTTTGTTTCTGTTCATTGACACAATGCATGGATTTAGAGAAGAGTTATATGTAAAAGCATTGGCAAAGACAGTCAATTCATGTTCATTAATTAGGGTTAGATTAACAGTATCCTCTCTTCCTCTCTAGGAGAAAAAAGAATGACAAAATAATGATCACATGTCTGTTGTCCATGTCTGTTGTTCACTGAGCACCAAGTTTATTTGGGGAAGGCCCACAATAAAAAAAATCTTGCAGATCTTATTCTAAGGTTTTGAAATCACCCTCCCACCTGTTTCTGCTTCTTAGAACTGCTATCTAAGGCATTCTGACACTGCCAACATTCTACTTTCAAAAAATAGTTTGTGGCTGACCTTAGCTCTTCTTCTTTCAGGTCATAAAAAACAAGAATAGCCAACCAGCTACCCAATAGGAAAGAGTAGGTTCATGCAAACCTTAAAGCAGGAGTGCCCAACCTTGGCAACCTTTAAGACTTTAAGCTTATCTGGCTAGGGAATTCCTAGAGATAAAGTTCACAGGTTCCTAGAGATAAAGTTGCCATGGTTGACACCTCTGTGCCAAAGGCAGCCCAAGTGGTAGCTTGGAGGACTCTAGCAGAGGGGATGCTGGTTCTCCCTATTCCTTGCTCTGTGCCTTCAAGGAATAGGAGCTGGGCAGATAAGCAGCATAGAGGGAATGAGAAGCCACTAGTGCTGCTGTGCCAGCTTGTTCTCCACTGCTTCCCCAACTAATCTTTTGTCTCAGCAGCAATAGATCTCCCCTGCCATCTTCCTCTTCTATTCTTTATTATTTGGAAAGCAAGAGAATGAGCGCAGGACTACATGGAAAGAATGGAGCCCTGATGGCTTCCTCTGTTCTGTTCTCACAAAGCTTAAGCCTGCTGCAGTGATGGGGAAGAAATAACTCAGGGGACTCCAGGGGTGTGATTCAATCGGTGTAACAACCAGTTCGGTGAGCGTATGCTTCGCGCACTTTGCACGCACGCTCAGAGAGTTTGCTACTGCCCTTCTGCAATCCTGCAATCTCCTTGTGTGTTAAACAGCTGACGCGCGGCTATCCGCTGTGCTGCGCGAAGCAGCTGAGCTTGAAAACCAGGAAATAAAGATCAGAATAGAGCTGGGGCGGGTAGGTGGACCCAGCAGCTGATCATTAAAGCAAACCGGTTCGCTCACAGATGATCCTCAGAGCTACTGGTTTGGACAAACTGGGTCGAACCGGTAGAATACCACCACTGGAGTCATCCGTTCTCTTTTTCCCATCTCTCAATTGCTACATTCTAGGGAAGGCTTGAGGCCTGAGCTCTTTCACCATTAGAAAGTTCCTTTGGGGAGTATTCATTGCTCCTCCCATCCATATCCTGTTTCATGTTATATACATTTGCCCTGTGGTTTATCCTACTCCTGATCGGGAAGGGGGATACCTGCTTTTTCATTTGCACTGTTGAGCACTTCCCTTATCTTGTCCCCCAACTTCTAGGACAAGACAGTTTCTGCTGTAGTCTTATGTATTACAGCTCAGCTACTGAGTGGGTTATGGAGAGTGGGTTATGGAGAGTGGGTTATGGAGAGTGCGGAGAAATTGTCTTGTCCTAGGAGCTGGGGGACAAGATAAGGGAAGTGCTCAGCACTGGTTCCAGACAGTGTTGGTGGGAGGAGACCCTCTTTTTTTACCATCTACATAAAGCTGTTGAGAAAGGACTTCTGACAGTGGAGTGAGTATGCTGAAGATACTTGGTTTTATATCTCCATCCCAGGCCATCTGAGTGATGTTGTAGACATCCTGTCCCAATGCCTAGAGGCTGTGTAGGCCTGGATGGGATGTAACAGGCTTTAGCTCAAATCAAGCAAGACACCCAAAGACTGGCTTTGGGTGTCTGAACATTCTGATGCCTGGGACCTTCCATCTTTGGTTCTAGATGGGGTAGGGATACTTCAGAACAGACCTAAAACTCAATCTGGAGATCCTCCTGGATTTGTAAATCCAGCTTGAAGACCAACCATGGTTCAGAGGGCCTTTGCATTCTTCTGAATAAACAAATCCATTTGCTTATTCATTAATTTATTAAATATGTAAGGTTGCCCATTTGATTAAATTGACCCTGCAATGAGGGACATTGCTCACAGTCACTCATATCCTTCTGAACTCTCATCTGGACTCCTGCAATGCATATTCAACATGGAACTTTCCTTGAAGAACATTTGGAAACTTCAACTGGTGTAGAATGCAGCAGCAAGGGTAGTTGGTTATTTGTTGCATACAATGCCACTACTTTAATTGGCACCTTTAAAGCCTTGCATGCCTTGAAGCCTCATTACTGATGGGATCATCTCTTCCTAGTTGTTTCTACTCAACTATTCTGGTCTGGCAAGATGGGCAAATTATGCTATTGACTAAGAAATGCAGTGTAGCAAGACCCAGAATATAAGCCTTTTTTATCCCACTTGACACTGTGTCAATCTGATCTCTGGAGGAAGTATAATGGTGGGCACTGAGATAGAAAAGGCTTATATTCTGGATCTTGCTGCACTATAGTGCCTTTCGTAAGGCCGAAAGACCTGCTTCTGTGGTTGAGCCAAGCTCCAAATGCATGAAGGATCTATCTTCTGGCTATGTGGTGATTATTTGTTTTCTCAGCTGCTGTATATCTAATTTTTGTATATATATGTGGGGTTTTTTTTATTCTGCCACCCAGAGTCATTGTTGAGATGAAGAATTATATAAATCGATTGAATAAATAAATGACAGCTAAATTAGAAATAAATCAACTCAACACTGTCGAACAGGGAAAATAGCATAAGTTTACAGAGGTTCAGAATAGGTTTTGGAGCAGTATAAAGTCCTCAGTCGAAGGTCAGTTAATTTGTATGCTTGTCCATAACTGCATAGGAGAGAATTTGGAGCTTCTAGATAAGAGTTGAAATTTCATTACAGCCATGGACTAATTAAAATAGTACCAAATGAAATGCTGAAGGAAATATGTGACAACATGCTGAAATTGACAACTTCACACATTCAATTCTTACAATGTTTGTATCCTGGTATTAGCACTGTCTGTATTCTAGCACTGTGCCATTGTGGAATAATATATAATATCATATGAACATGCAGCCTTGCCTGTTCCAATTACGCTTAATTAAACATATCCTAAATTCTTTCAAGTTACTGATCAATGAGTTATATCAGCCAATTTTATTTATAATGAGGCGTGTATTAGCTGTGCATTATACCCTTTCTTATTATCTCTAATTATAGCAGCATGTGCAACAATGAATAGGAACACATAGAAAGACAAACAATTCAAGTAAACCTATACGCAACTAATTTTATATTCTCATAAGGAAAAATAACAATTCCAAAAGAGTAAATAAAACACAGACATCACACTCACTCACACACATACACAGACACACATGATTTTATAGTCATCAAATTACTACAAATGAGTCTGAATTGTTATAGCCTTGCAATATAATTGAAGGTATTATTTACCGAAGGAGGAAGCCTACATTCCATTTTCACTGCGTTGCTGGTATTGAAATTGATGGGACAAGGTTGAGAACCAAAGAGTACTGTGTTTATCCCAGCTAAGCCTGAACCTGATAGAATCACTGTAAGTCCTCCTAAAAATGTATAAGGCAGGAATGAATGAAATAATTAAAAGTATATATACACACACAAATAATCTACGCCTATAAAAAGAGCACATTCTAGAGAAGGGTGTCAAACTCAAGGCCCGTGCGCCAGATCCGGCCCATGGGGTGCTTAGACCTGGCCCATGGGGCCACCCTGAAAACAGTAGAGGACTGGCCTGCAGTGCCTCTGCCCCAAAAACAGACCTCAGGAGAGCTGCATGTGGCCTTCCTGAGCTCTGTTTTCACTTGCAGAGGGTTGCAGGAGACTGTCACAGCTGAAAACGGAGATTGGGAACCCGTTTTCAATGGCAGAGAGCTCGAGCCACCACAGGTGCCCCCAACATGACTGACATCAAGTTGGCCATATCCACCCTGGCCACAAAACAGAACCCTGGTGTGGCCCTCAATGAAATTGAGTTTGACACCCATATATAAATACATTACAAAAACAAGAGATTTATCTTGTTTTTCTTCCACAGTCTTATATATGGCTCAGAACCACAATTGTGATTTCCTAGAAAGAATAACAAACAAAAGGAGTCCTAGCACTTCAATGCATTTGGTCATCTTTCAACTCACTGTGCCACTAGCATAGAGTTAGAGATCCACACACAATGCCTTTGAATGGCATCTCTCTCTCTCTCTCTCTCTCTCTCTCTCTCTCTCTCTCTCTCACTCTGTGTGTGTGTGTGTTTATCAAAAGTAATTATGATTCAAACATACCTATCTCTGAAGCTGTTGAAGGTTCAACAGAAGTCAATCTAGGTGTAATCTTCAGGAAGATACTACTTTCTCCACTGGCATTGACTGCAAATCCAAAGGGTCTTACCAATAATGTCACCTTATACAATCCAACTGGTAATACATTCATCTGACAAAGGATATTAGTGTGGTTTGAACTTAGGACTTTGCAAGTTAGGTTGTTTATTTCTATGAGCAACGATTGATGGTCTGCAGTGAGGCCAGATCCTATAATGTGAACTATCATGTATTCAGTATCATCTGAAAAATCAAAGAAAATAACATATTCATTTATTACCTATTACTTCAAGTTAAACCAATATAATACATATAAATATTACATTAAAATCAACATAAACTACAATACAGTAAGACAGCAATAGCACTTAAATTTATATACAATCCCATAGTGATTTGCAGTACTTTCTGGGTGGTTTACATTATAGGCCCCCAGAAATCTGGGTCCTCATTTTACCAGCCTTGGAAGGATAGAAGGCTGAGTCAACCTTGAGCTGGTCAGGACTGAACTCCTGGCTGTGGGCATAGTTAGCCTGCAATACTGTACTTTAACCACTGTGCTACCAGGGCTCCTTGATAAATAATAATATCATCCTACACTTAAGAAGCTGCCATACAAAATTTTGCTAATTGTCATATAACTTTGGTGTTTTCATTTCCAAGTAAATGGTTTGCGAAAAAATCATGAGCACCTGAACTATGGGTGTTATAAAGTTACAGCCCCTGAAAGAGGCAATATTAGCCATAGGCTAATATTTCTACAACACCTGTCCCATATGGACAAGGCTCTTCATTGGGACGAGTGTTTTTATTTCTCTCTCAGGAAATTTCTCCCTCAGAAATTGCTGCAAAATATTAAAAGCACCCAATGGCAAACAGTCTATAGTACGTCAGGGCAGTGAACTGTCTTAAATATTATAATCAAATCATAGCCACTGGACTTGCAGAGATTCTGAGTTGATTTTCTCGTACAGTATATTTGTATTAGTTGTAGTGTTTTAATGACTTCCTTGGTTGGTCATAACCTTATTCCCAAAAAGCATCTTGAAAGAAAGGTCACTTTGCAGGTCATTTCCTTGATCCAAAATAGTGACTGTATTTATTGTTACTTGCAGATCCAAGGGAAGTTTATCTGGCAAGGTTATTAATGACCTAACTCAGTTCTGGTTTTTGGCATCTTTGGCATAAGCCATTAGGTTTCATAGCTCATTAAATGGATTGCAATCCACAAAAACGTATAGTAATAAATGTTTTAATATGTGACAAGTTTCTATTGTTTTATTTGTAACAGATTAAGGTATTCTTTGCAAATGCCTAGAATCAGGCCAGCATAGTTTAACAGCCCTCTTGACTCTTCCTTTGTGTCTTTAACACCTATTGATTTCTGTGCAACCAGAATAGTGGCAGGATCATTTGATGGCCCAAGTCCTTGTAACCTTTCACTTCCTTGCTTCCAGCTCCTTCAGTTTGGTAAAGACCTTCATTTTTAAGAGGGCCTTAATTGATGAACTAAGTTCTTGTCAAACTTTGTTAATGTAAAGAGTTGTGGTACCCCTGAAGCATTCTTCTGAATGTTTGGGTTATTGTTTTATATTTTACATTGTTTTACATTGTTGCATATTATATTATATTATATTATATGCTTTATATTTCTGTCTTCACTAAGCAATCATGATGGACAGACAAGATTCAAAAACACCTCCAAAAGTTGTCTATGGAGATTCTCAGTCATCCAGTTCATGGTTGTTCCAAAGGTGCTTTTTTAAGAGGCAACGTTGGAGAACAAACACATCAGGACTAGATTCAGCAGTCCATCTGCACTTAAAAGACACAGGCCATTCTTTTGAAGACAACAACATCCATATTTTGGACAGAGAGGACCGCTGGTTTGAAAGAGGGATTAAAGAAGCCATCTATGTCAAAATAGCCCTCTCTCGACAGAGGGGGAGAGATATGACATCATCTATCTCCAATCCTTTCTCCAATCCTTTCAACATTTTGAAGAAGACTCCAAACCCATTTGCACTATTCAGGTGACCCTGATGACATAGTTGAACCTCCAGGTGACTTTAATGACCCACTCAAAGAATGCAAATGACCAGCTGTCTGCAAGGGATATAAATCAGTGGTGGGATTCAAATATTGTTGCCACTGGTTTAGTGGGCGAGGTTTGGTGGGCACGCTTTGCACATGTGCATGCACGCACCAAATGCACACTTTGTGCAGGCACAGAGGCGTTCTAACTTGCCTCCTGAAAGCCTGCACAATCCTGGTCGCTTCAGCAGCTGCCACACGGCGCTATCCTGTGCCGCGCAAAGCAGCTGCACTTCAAATTCAGTGGATAAAGGTGAGTGTGGGAGCCCGGGAAGCTGAGTGGGTCCAACAGCAGAGCCAGCAGAGCAGCGGAGAAAACGGATTTGGTCTACGCTGCTCATCGCTCCTACCGGCTCAGCAAGGTTCAGCCTTTATCATTCAGTTATTAGTTCCATGAAAAAGTTAGAGATCTTTTGTGCTACTTCTTCACTTTCCCCCTGAAACCAGGAAAATTCCTATAAACCTTCATGATAATAATAGTATACCCATTTGAAGAAGTATTACCTGTTGAATAGTCAATGCTACTGACTAAAGGAGTCATTTTCCTCAGATATTGAAAAGTGCATGAGCCAGAACAATTTGCTGGAATGTCATTCACTGTAACTACAACCTGGATCAACAGAAAATAGTATGAATAAAACAACTGAGACCCACTGAACAGTTCAGAATATTAAGCATATTTAAAACTCAAACAATGACAATATTCCTTGATTTTAAAGTTTGTAATGTAAGCAAACAGTTTTGACTGTGAACTAAAAAATTAATATTTTAATGAAGAAAAAAAATATTAAACACAGAACACAACCATAAGCAAAATCTAATACAGAATTCCAAAACAATGTAGGAAAGGAAGGTTTTGACAAGACTAGGAGGTGGCCTATCTGAAATGAATGTGGCAGTCAAATGTTTTCAAGGGCCTTCTGAGCCTTTCAAATATGTCACAAGCCCATTGGCATTCTTTCAACGTAGCAGCCCTCACCGGCTTGTTTTATCTTGTAAACATTTCAAACCAGGGCTTGCATTAAACTGGTTCTAGGATTGTAGCTGTTTCTGTTACAAGCTTTATTATTTACAAACTGACCTAGATTGGGATCAAATCTTTCATGCCCATTTTCTTTGCATCTTTTTTTCCTTTGTGCATGTGGGGGGTGGGAGGGCTTTCAAACTTTATCTTATTTCTCTAGAGAGTTTGATAGAGATGGTTAGAAAAATTTAACTTGAACAGGCATGAAAAGACACTAATTTTGACTAACTTCTTAGTAGATACACCAATATTCTTTTAAGATTTCATCACCACTTAATACCACCATGTTTCCATGAGAAATAAGCAGGTAATTTTCTTTCAAATAGAGGGGCAAATGATTTCTGTTGATTTCCATCACCATTTTAAGAATATATGTAGCCCTTTCTTGACCTAACTAATTTCTCCAAGTTTAGGTGAGGTTTTGTTGACTTTCTCGCAAAATTACTGAACTTTATAATTCAGATGGCTCCAAAAGAAAAGAATCCAGATGGAGAAAACATAAAATTCAAATACTGAGGTAAATTAACCACAGCATTATACTATTTTTTAAAATAAATAGATCACAAATTATCTCAGTGACAGTAAAAAGAAAACGAAAATGTTCAATCCATTCAGTTATGCCAATAAACAGGTTTGTCTATGACTCTAAATCAATCTTTTGCCTCATTGGAGCTCTTTCCAGCAGATGGTAATTGCTCAGATTTCTGGCATTTGATCTGTACATCAGTGGTGGGATTCAATTTTTTTTTACTACCAGTTCTGTGGGCGTGGCTTGGTGGGCGTGGCAGGGTAAGGATACTGTAAAATCTCCAGTCAGAGGTGGTATTTGCCGGTTTTCCAAACTACTCAAAATTTCTGCTACCGGTTCTCCAGAATTGGTCAGAACCTGCTGAATACTACTCTGCTCTACATCATCTGGAAATCACCCAGTTGAGAGAGTGGTCTGCAAACAAATAATCACTGGAGAATAGCATAATAATCAAACTTTTATTTAAATAGATATACTTTAATTGCTTAGGATCTATTTTGTTCCTGTTTGTGTTCAAATAGATTATTTCAGGAGGAGCAAAAAGATAAAAATATAAACATCATCAACTTCCTCACGCATGTGGGACTTGTGGGAATGTACAATTGCCTGAATATGGGAATCTATCATTTGCTGTCTCTTTTTCTTCATTCCATTGAAGTGACTGGAGTGAAATGAAGAGCCTTTCCCTTCATCCAGTATTCTTATAATGAAACAGGTAGGAAAGTTTTTTTTAAACCCTTCCTACATACATGTGCATGTAAATTGCTTTCAAGAAGACATGTCAATTTCATACCTGTGTAAAGTTATTGGGGGTAGCAAGCATATCTCCAAATATGGGATCAATGAAAACTCCGCCATCAAATACTACATAACTTATTATTGCTGGGTTAAGTCCAGTGAGGTTTTCATCAGAGACCTTGGAAAAAAGAATTAAATAAAATTCCTTCACATTTTCTTATTTCAGGAACACAGTAGTGTTTATAATTTCTTAGAATGTTTATTTTTAATGTTTTAATGTTTATAATTTCTTTTCATACAGGAATTGCCTGATGTCTGATTCTGATTATTTGCTGTTGCAGCCTAAATTACTAATAATTAATTTAGTAGTATAAGCACATGGCACCTATGTGTTAATTCCTTACCTTTTCATTGGATATTGTATCTGTGAGGGTTTTTTTTTCTTCACAATAAATTCAATTACTCCTCCCCCAAAAGGTCAAAATACCAGGAAAGTACATAATAAAAATACTAGGAAAGAAGAGTAGTGCGTAGTAAATAATTTTTCTTTTTAAATTTCCTCTCCTATCAGAGGACAAACCATGTCCCTATTGTTGCCAAGATAATATTGTTATATTCATGAAGATGCCACGTGTCAAAGTGAACTAGAGGCAGTCTTTACTTTGATTTTCCAAGCCTACCTACTTTGTGACTCCATACAACATCTCCAAATCTAGCTATATTGTTGTCTTCTCCTTAAAAAAATTTTTTTTGTATTCTTCAGATGTAGTAATAACTGCTACTATCTTGAGAACTTAATTTACCATACTTTACCAGACAAAAGTGAAAGGTGACCTCATATCAAGCTCAGTTTTTAGTGACTTCATAGACACAAACATGCAGTAGTATAGCTATGCTTTGCCATTTTGATATCCCAGCCTAGTTTATAGACTTAGAATGCCATGGAAGTCTGCAACATATTCCCAAACAGATTCCATTACAGATGAAAATAGCACAACTATATGTCCATAGGCTTTTTTCCCCACCTACTTGGTAGTCTTCCTTATGGTTAAATGCTGCAAGACTGAAGAAAAATTCATTGAAGATTAATATATCTTACAATGTGAATTTCCCCATGGCAAAAACAATTATTGAAGATTTGTGGATACATTCGTGAAAAGTTACTTTTTGTAGAACAGAGAACAGTCGAGCCAGGAGGAGTCAAATAAGGAATAAGTCTGGAATTCCTATGTGGGCACAGGAAGGCAAAGTGCAACACAACACATACCAAATGTCCTGTTGAATCTTATCTAGTCTTACTCAGGTGGAAAACTGCCAATCTGAAAAGATTCCTATATGTAGACTTGAGCAATAAAATAGTAATTGAATTCTTCCACATATGGCTCTGGCTGTTCATGCCTAACACTTATTACTTGTTACTAAAAAAAAATCCTAATTGCTGATTGCTGTTCTTTACAAGAAGGAAGGAAGGAAGGAAGGAAGGAAGGAAGGAAGGAAGGAAGGAAGGAAGGAAGGAAGGAAGGAAGGAAGGAAGGAAGGAAGGAAGGAAGGAAGGAAGGAAGGAAGGAAGGAAGGAAGGCGGATGTATGCATTATCCAAACTATCTATTAATTACAAGCCAGAAAACTAAGATTAGGTTTGGGAATAAGGTTCAGTTCCACTCTTAGCCATAGAAGCTCATTGGATGATGTGTAGTCAGTCCATGTATATTCTTAATTCTGATTTTTAAAAAAATGATAGTGTTGTACTAGCACACAATATGCTATCCTCCTTTTGAACATTGATGTGGTGTCACAATGCAGGTACAAGAAAAGCAGAAGTTCTATCATGACACTGCTTCACTGCTTCCATTAGATTGAATGTTTTGATACCAGCTCATCTGTGAACACCTCTGAGTCTGTCATATCCTAATCTATGTTAGAGATTGATTGATGTGAACATAAGACGAAAGAATTATAAGCATTTCCATGAGCTCCTAAAAAAAAGTTGGATATATATCTAATGTATAAATATCAAATAACAACAGATGGAGAAATGATCTTCCAAAAAAAAATTAGAGAACACATTAAATTTAGTAAAGATACAGTATACCCATGTTTCAATATTATCATGTTTTTTCCTAAAAACTGGAAGTCTGTTGGATGCAATAAAGTCTGTTGGATGCAGTTAATTTATTTCCTCATGTGTCTGCCAAAATGATGTTTCTGTTAAGCAGAGAGGTCCAAGTGAAATAGGCTGGGAAGGAGCTGCATCAAATAACTGAATGACTCAATAGGCTTTGGCTGTGGGATCAAAACTCTAGGTATGTTGGAGCTCATCGGGGAATTCCAGATGTTGCAAACAGCAAGATTGAAAGGATTAATAACAATGACAAATACACCAACCAGGGAAGCAAGAAACGTTCAGGGGTAGAATGCATCTATGAGAAGAAATTGTAAATTAACAAATGTTAACATAAAACATTCTGAATAAAATAGGTTAAACAACTGGTCTTACCCTGATGAAATTGGGCAAATCACCACTTGTTGAAGTCCAGCTCAGTGTCCATATACTTTGATAAGAGTTGTGTGAAATCTTAGATACAAAAAAGTCACTAGCATTTATGTACTGAGCTGTAAAATTATCACTGCAATTTTGCAGAAGGCTGTGGAGTTGATTGGCAGAGATGGACACTGGGATACCTGGAAGAAAATGGAAAAATAATAAAATAAGTAAATTTGAAGATTAAAATCTGGTTTTAATCTCTGGCCTGAACAATAGTCCTAATATGATGCAAATGATATGCGTGACATACAGTATTAGGGTTATTTATACAAAGAAATGATATATGTCCGTGATAGCGAACCTATAGTCTCTCTGCGGGCATGCAAACCATCGCTCCAGCTCAGTTCCACCATACATATGCATACACCTCCCACTGGCCAGCTGATTTTCAGGTCTCTGTTGCGCATGCGTGGGCGGTTAGGGAGCGCAGGGTAGATGCGGCGCAGTCCCCCGTGCTCTCCGTTTTGGGCCTAGTAGGCCTCCTTGCAGCCTCCTGGGAGCAAGAATTGGCTGCGGCGGGGCACACCACACCTCTCCCTGCATCCTGTTTTTGTTCCCAGGAGGCTGCAGGGAGGCCTACTAGGCCCAAAATGGGGCAGGTGGGGTGTGGGGCTCCCCAGAGGCAGCATTATTAGTTGTCCAGGGCTGCATGTGATCTATGGGTCACTACAATAATTTCTTTACCTAGTTTTTTCCTTAGCTAGCAAAGCTTTGTCATACCTTTGATATCTGGAATTTATCAAGGGACCAAGAATTCTGGGCTTTTTGTGCATGAAAAGTAGCCAAAAGGACCATTATACAACATTTAAGAGATAAATCTACATCAGATTTGTAACATATATTTTATTTTTAAGCACTCTTGACATACTGGTATAAATATAGACTTTCTTGAAATGGACTTCTCAACTTTTGTCTAATTTAAATTCTCAGACATATTTTTCCTTTTTTATTCTATAATTTGTCCACTATGATTATTAATTCACACCATATTTTTAATTACTATTTGCATGGCATCAGATCTAACAGTTGCGTTATTTTTGCTTTTTCTTATCATTATTTTGCCTTTTATAACTTTATTATTATTTTGTTTAATTAAAGAAGTATACTGATGCATTTAAATAATACAAATGATGATAGAAAAGCAGTCATAGGTAGATTTCATCCATTATTTGTCTATGTCCTAATTTTCAGGATGGATGGTCTATCTTGGTTAATCCTTTATTTGTGGAAGAGGATGCCAATTCTCAAGTTTACCTGGAATCACTTTGCGAGCCAGATGGATTTGAAAAGTTCCTCCAAGAGGTGGGCCTGCACTTTGCATCCTTTGGACGGTCAAATTTATTCCTATCTCATTCATAGACATCCACAATTGATCGGTCCCTTCTGGTCCCTCCAAAGGCAAACCTCTGCTACATGAAAAAAATTAATAAATAAACAAAAGCAAGTCTTGCAATACCATTCCTGTCTCAGAATGGGGCTACTTCAAATGCAACTCTAACAGGAGTCTCCAACCTTGGCAACTTTAAGACTTGTGGACTTCAACTACCAGAATTCCTCAGCCAGAAAACCTTTTGCTGGCTGAGGAATTGTGGGAGTTGAAGTCTACAAGTCTTAAAGTTGCCAAAGATGGAGACCCCTGCTCTAGAACAGGGGTCGCCAATCTTTTGGACCTCAGGGACCACCAAACTCATAATTTTAATTTCCGGGGACCACTAATATGAATTTTGACTGACAGTGGCTTGCTGACTTTGAGGGGAGAGAGAGAGAGAGAGATCTGATCTAACCTCTCTCTCTCTCTCTCTCTCTCTCTCTCACACACACACACACACACACACACACACACATACACATACACAGAGGCAAGGATGGGATTAAAATTTCTTAACAAGCAGTTCTTGCGTGGGGCCTAATTTGTGGGTGTGGCATGGTCATGTGACTGCTGGGCATGACTTATATGTAAATATTATAAATATTTATGTAAATGTTAAATTTTTATTAAAAAAGAGAACTTTTACCCCAAATCAGGCAAAGCAGTCAGCAGATTGAGTTGCTCACAGAATCACAGATTCAGAGATCTATCTTTCTGCCATTGGCTATCTGTGTCTGTCACATAAAATTTTCTTGCAAGCAAACTCACAAAATTAACTCACAATACACCATGTATGTAAATATTGAATTTTTTATTAAAAAAAGAGCAACTTTTACACAAAATCAGGGAAAGCAGGCAGGCAGATAGAGTTGCTCACAGAATCATAGATTCACTTAGAGATCTATGATTCTGCCATCAGCTACTGCACTGAATAATAGAAGCTTCAGTCCTAAGGAAGGTCCGGCTCTGCTTAAAAGCAGAGCCGAAGATCTAAAAATTAGCTAGAAAACAAGAAATCCAACTGTTTCCTGCTTTCTAGCTAATCTAAATCTCTCAGAACAGCTGATGGTCATGGGAAAAAAAGGAAAAATAGCAACTTAGCAGACAAGTTTGCCAGATAAGGAGTGACTGGACGGGGGGGTTCCCGTGAGCCATGTGGGCAACGCAGCCTTGTGTTCCCACGCAGCCTGGATTAATTGCTTTGGGGGGGTGCTCTGGAGGTGACATTTCTCTGAAGACCACCAAAATTTTCTTGCGGCCCACCGGTTGACGATCACTGCTCTAGAATAGTTTATAGTTGTTATAGTTGTTCATTTCCAACCAGAAATCAGTAGGAAATCCACAAACAAGACGCAAAGTAATTCAATTGTTGCTTTTTTCCTCATGTTTCCTAGGCAAGTGACATTTGGAGACATGGTGCCTCTAATCCTCAACGTGTAGAGGCAAACTTCTGGAATGGCAAAGTTACAAAACAACCAGAATTTTATTAAGCACTTTGAATAAAATAAGGAAAACTGAGAAAAAACTAATAGGTTCTTATGTAAATAATAGGTTTAATTACACATAACTCAAACTTGATTTTGTAGGTTTTTATTACAGACAATTCAAATTGCTTTGCATACCTATTATGCAAAAATATTTTCAAACCTCATTGCAAAAAGAAGATTACAAAGCTAACATAAAGTTTCATTAATACAGTCCCTATGCAATTAGTAATGCATCATAAAAAGAAAAATAAATTAAAAAAGATTTGTTTTCCTTCTATCAGAGGAAAATACCAGTCATTAAATACAAAAGCCAACAAAAGTGTAAAAGTCAATAAGGAAATTATTCTTAATTTTCACATTTACAAAAAATAATAATTAAAAATTTCAATTTATCCATGGGACCCATGGATGTGGAAATCTCAGCAACCACTAGATGGAAGTAGGAAAAGACATAAAACATCGAAATTCAAAGCTTTTATAGAAATATTCTTCAAAGTTTAGATTTTGGGAGACAGTTAAAGAGTGTATGACAAGTGCTGATTTAAGATATAACGTCGATAATTACAGTTCTGGGAAGTCTTCTAGGAATACAAAAACCTAATTTATTGGCTGTGTTCAATTACAGATTGCCATAGTTATAAAGTCGTTATAAAGTTATAAATAGTTATATATATATAGTTATAAAGTTATAAAGTTATAAAGTCGATTTCTAGTATCCTGGATATACTTATAAACTAAGCAACTTTGGGAAAACTTCACCAAGCATTCTTAATTAGTTTATGTGCCAATACAAAGTGTAAACAAAGACACAACATGTCTGCCACCTACAGGTGTGACTATCATCCTGTGATTCTGTGAAACTCTTGTGGAGATTACTAGCTTTGTTTACCTTTTCTAAATCTTCATTCATTTTCAAAACTAATCCAAAGTGTCAAATAAAATTAACATATAAATCTCAGTGTTTTTCAAATCTAAAGAGTCCCTTTAAAAATTCAGTCCATACATTTTATTAATAAATAGTGTAAAATTAGGCTAACACTGGTCTTGGTTATTATATAAATAATGTTTGTTTCAAATATCTTTCTAAGATTGTTTTAGTCTAGTATTTAAATTTAAATTGCATGCAGGATTTCTGCTAGAGCTGACTTGAAAAAAAATAAGTTTCAAGATTTTCTCTCTCTTTTTCTCTCTCCCACACATGTATGCAAGATTCAACATTTCTTTTTAATCTTGTATACCAAATTATCCCTCCCCTACTCACTACCTAATTGAATTCCATCCATCCAATAGCTAATGAAAAATATTTGTTGTATCCTTATTTCTATTAGAGCTTTCCTGCCTGGGCTGCATCAATCTGGAAAAGTTTCAACTATCTCTTGGCTGCAATCTGGGGACCGTCCAGATTTTTTTAAAATCCATATGGGATGCTATTTAAAGCCTTTCATAGGCATGCAATTCACTGAAGTGCCATTCTTTACATGCATCTAATCACAGCACAAACATGCCCTAGCAATCTCCATTTTCTGCTCTTTTTACGATATTGTCTTAACCTGATCCCAGATTATCCACAAGACAGTCTTAAGTCATCCTTAGCTGTTCCAGTGTTAGGGTTTTCCCTGTTATTCCAACACACTTTATACTGAGGTGCCAATTTAGCCATCCATCAAAACTTGCCTCCTCTTCCCAGCCCCAGCCGAATGAACAAGAGTAAATTGGTTAATGTCTTTCCACCAACTAATATAATAGGAGAAAGAAATCCAGGGGACTTTACCAATCCCTTTCTTTATCTTGTCCTGGAGACAGATAAGGACCCAACCATTTTCCCTGTGGCAGGATAAGGATCAATAGAAGGAGTAACAAAAATAACACCGGAACATCTTTCTGAAGAGGAACATGGAAACTGAATTTAGGGAAAGTCCTAACTGGGTTTCTTGACTTGCTCTGAAAGTCCCTGAGATAAATATGCTTTACCATATGTTTGGCCTACTTTACACATCTCAACTATTTTTAAAGTCCTATCTGGCTTTCTCTAATTCATTGGAGGAAGGAGAGAGGGAGGGAAGGAAGAAAGGAAGGAAATCAAAGCATAGATACAGTATGTATGAACATTTATTCCTACCTGAGTGAGAGAAGAGGAAGGTTCTTGTGATAATTTGTTACAAAAAAAGATACATTAAATATAGGTGGGATGCCAGCAACCAAGACAGATTCTATGAGATTCCCATGTGGACGAGTTGACCAGGGATCCTTCTGAAAAACTGGAAAGAAAACAGTGTTGGGATAATACTGCTATAAAAGACAAGACTTACCACTGGCCAAACTCAATACACATATAGTATAGATTCTTAAAATAAAAGTACTTGCATTGTGATCTATATCAAAATTTCTCTCTACCACTAAAATAAATGTCTCTCTAGGAATTTCAACTTGCTCTTCAAAAGTTTCACTAAGTTAAGGGAAATGCTCCTATAAATAAGA
This sequence comes from Bungarus multicinctus, assembly GCA_023653725.1. Taxonomy (NCBI): domain Eukaryota; kingdom Metazoa; phylum Chordata; class Lepidosauria; order Squamata; family Elapidae; genus Bungarus; species Bungarus multicinctus. Next base: position 157,594,579 of record CM042836.1, read on the forward strand.
AGGCTTTAGTGCCAATATGAACTATCCCTAGAAACAACAAAGAACAGATCCTGCAGAATCTAAGAATTTGCTTATATACTATATGTGTGTGTGCGTAGTCCTGAGTTTAAATCCTACTTTCCTAGGTAACTGGTGTCTCAGATTGGGACAATGATGATATCTGTATATAAGGTTTATGTACTAACTTTGCTTGTTCCAGCTCTTTCCCTCTTTTCCAGGTTGTCCTTTCCACTATTTGGATCCAGAGTCTACAACTGAAATGTTTCCCAAATGTCCAATAATTATCAATAATTGTAATTCTATCAAACATTTATTTCTTGATTAAAAAATATTGCTCTTGCCCCTCCAAATCCATTCATATTTTACTCTTATATCTATCAAAAGAAAAGAAAAAAGAAAAACGTGTGATTACCAAATACATCTTGATCTGAAACAATGATCTCATCAATGAAAAACCAGGCATGTGTGTCTGTGGCAGCAGCAAGAACTTCTACATCAACCTGGTGCAAAAACACTGAAGAATTTTTGGGAAGATCATTAAGGAATTCAGAACTATACAAACAATCTCTCCAAAGGTCGGTGCATGTGAATTTCCATCTGAAAGAGAAATATATGTTTGCATTCATCACCTGAATTTATATTAGATGTCTACTTAAAAGGAAATTTACAACTTTGAATGACAGGGCTATTTTTATAACTGCCAGGAAAGTAGAAATAAATATGTGCTCCCCCCCAAATATTGTACATGTTTAGAAATATCAGCATCACATTTTACATGGTATTCAGAAAAAGCAAGTAGATATTTTGCTTAACAGTCCTGCATATTTACAGTAATTCCATGTTCAGATTTTACTATGGGCAACATCTTAAAAGGAGTACCCTTGACTTTGATAATTCCCAGTCAAGTTTCCTAGCAATATTCCTGTGAATTTCCTAAACCAGCTTTCAAATTGTCTATGGCACCATACATTTCCATGAGAACTTGATGGGGTCCATGGGAAACTAAGGCCAAACAAGCAAACAAACACAGGTTCACTCAAAAGCAAACTAATGATCTGTCATCAGAGCTCTCCCTCTTGATCAGAATTCTGGAATTGCTTTTCTTTTCTTTTCTTTTTAACAAGTTCCATGACCTGAAAAAGTTTGAAATCCCCTATCCTACACCATAACTCTGCCAAATCAAAATCATATATTCATTGGAATGAAACCAGAAGCTTATGGTTAGGTATCTATTCTTAAACATAAGAGTAGTTTTCTAGATATAGCTGAAATGTAATTCTCAGCTACTTGAGCCAGTATAGTCAAATGGGGAAGGATACTTAAAGCTGTATCCCAGAAATAACTGGAAATCAAAAGAATCAAAAGAAGTGGTTTCAATTCTCATTCATTAAGTATGTGTCCAGGAGTGGGATCTGACAGGGTTAATTACCAGTTCAGTCATTTACGAGGTTCGATGATTTACAATATGCTTCCCTGAACGCTGCTCGGCGCGCGTCTGTAAATTGTCATCAGCATGCTGCGTGCAGAGAAGCAGCCTTTCAAAAAGCCCTCTTTCCTGCTTTTTTAACTGCAGCTGTGCCTCGCACGGCAGCTAAAGTTGAAAAAATCAGGAAATAAAGGTCAGGCAAGAACCCAGGTGGGCGGGTGGGCAAAAACATCAGCAGACATAGAACCGGTTCTATGTCTGCTGCTCTTCAGAGCTACCGGTTCTACAGAGGTGGACAGAACCGGTAGAAACCCACCCTTGTATTTGTCCCATTGCCTTTATGTCAGAAGCATGCATATTGCAGCTAATTATATTAAAAAGAAAAGGACTGAGGAAAATGTATAAAATGAAAGTTTATAGATATAGACCTTTCTGGACTGGATTTCAGATTCCATTGGCAAGTCACATGTTTCTTCACAGTATCTAGAAAGGTATTGGAATAAGACACTGTAATGTAGAGGGTATTGCTCATGTAGCCTTTGTATGCAAAGCACAACTGTAAAGAAGGGAAAGAACAATATTCCCCTTTAAATGATTTGCTTCCAATATAGCTGCCAATAATACAGAAGAACACATTTCCATACTCTTTCCATATTCTTTTGAACAACATGCTATCTTAAAACATAAAGTGTATTACACTTATCCACCTTATGTCCCTCACCATGCTTGCACGGATTCAGTTAGCCTTGAGGCCAAATGAGATTTCCTGTTCCTGGTATCAATTATGCCTATCACCAAAGTCATTGTGTTGACTCAATATTTAATCCTTTCACTGCTTTAAACTGCTTGGAAAAAACATTACTCACGTGTGTGTATGTAGTGACATCATAAGGAGGGATTAATTGAGATGTTTTGATAAGACCTTTTGGCCTGAAATTGCTGAATCTTCCACAAAAGGGTTCTGTCCAACTGACAAGGATTCCGCCATTGACTGGATTCTCAGTACCTATGGCAGATATAGGAAAATAAGGAAAAATTATATGCAAAGTAAGTACTAGACAAACCTGAGTGCAAAACTAATGCTATGAGTGGCAGTCTCAGTTCTGCAAAAGAACATTAATGCCAAAATTCAGTTGCAGCATATAAAGACTTGCACATAACAAATTTAGTGAAAGAGGGTTCAGGTTAAGCACATAAATTAGAACATGACCCATAATATGTGGTACACATTATACAATTCAAATATAGGATGCATATCTAGAGGATAAATAGGAAACCACTTGCTAGTTTTGCAGCATTCAAGACCACAAGAAAAACAGAGAGAGAAGAGACATTGTGCAAAAAGTAGGCTAACCCATGTAGCCATATTGCACTTAATCTACACTTTTGTGATCAATTTTTATAGATTTTTTTTTGTAAACTACCCTCAATGAGATAGCACATTTTATTCATTTTAAATAAGTGAAATAAACAAATAAAATAAATTTTCATTCAATAATAAAATGTATTCTTTCTTGATTTCATTTCTGACCAACATTTTGTGCATGTGTGTGCATGTGTGCATATACATACATTTAGTTTTTGGAGATTTGAAGGTGTTCCTTGCTGTCTTTTACAGTAGCTAAATGTTTTTCAGAAATAAAGTCTTTCAAACTGAAAATGACAAACTTACTTTGCTCAAAACTTGTTTGCAAAAAAATATTAGCAGATGATAGCTCTATTTCACATTTTACTGAAAGAAGTTCTTCCAGTTCATGCTGCATCTGAAAAATAAAATTATTTTGAGTTTTCTAAAAAAAAAAAGTGCAGGGTTCTAAAACCAACCAGGACCCAAATTTAAGACATTTGGCCATTTAAAACCAAACACTTTTCTCCATTATAAGTTTAGTTGCATTGTACCAAAAATAAGAAAAAATATCCTGGTACCTGAAGCAGATTTTATACATATTATGTGTACAAAAATATACACACAGTTTTTAATAACATTAAAAAAATTGAAATCATTTACAGTGATCAAGAGTATTTACTAATTTAGCTTGAATTATAATTCCATGTTCGAATTTAGTCGTTGAGTAAATGACATTTCAAATTCACTTTTCAAGATAGAAAATCTGATTCCTTACTTCTTAAATATCATGCTTCTGGGGTATTTCAGCTAACCATAAATTTTACATCCATTTATCACTGTGATCAACTTTTATGATATTTTCCTAATTTTTCCTAATGTGTAACCTCTGCTTATAAAGTTCAATAAGTGTTTTAGATGTTGAAGCCAGTGTTGTACCAATTACCACTATCATCCCAGTTCTACACATTGTAATTATTAATAATTATTTTATATCCAAGAGTATCATTGAGTCTGTACTTGATCAGCCGTAACATTTGTTGACATGGGATTGCTGGTCACATTGTCCCAAGCAAGACTGAACCATCCTCTGCCAGACAATATCAGCATCTATAAAGCAGAAAGATTGAGGGTTGCTTATAAAGTATATTTATTTCTTCTGAATAAAATAAAAACAGTACTTTTTAACAACTTGGTATTCTCTGTTCTCTCCTTAGCCACATAATGAATGTGATATGTAGTCTAGAAAAGTTTTGAATGTGATAATCTTGAGTCCCAGTTTAATGTATAGTTTCAATGCAGCGAAATTTCTGCAAATAGTTTCATTTAGAGAGGAGGGAATTAAGGAACTTATGAAGTCATCTTGCAAAATGTTTGAGAATCCCTGAAATGGTTGTTTACTATTTTCTAATAATCCTAGAATTAAAACATCTATAAAATTATTGTAAGGTATCAATCGTTGTCTGTAGACCAGATGGGTGGCATATAAATTTGAGAAAGAAAGAAATAATAAACAAAACCTTTATTCTGACTTTTTTTAAAAAAAGTTTTAATAAAACAGAACCAAGAAAATAATAAAAATAGAAAAAAATAAAATGACAAATACAGACAAAGAAAAATACAGCCACATTTTATAGCAATCGTTCACACAATCTGTGACTTTTATTGCAACTCATTGAAGCAGTGGGACTTCAATTCACAATTTCAACTAGTAAATAAAATTCAAGTGATATCATTAGTTAATTGTTTTATCAATTCAATTGACACCTGTTATAGGGAAAACTGGGCAGAAGAAACAAAAAAAAATTCAAATTCAGATTATATTCTGGAACTTACCTGTATCTCTGGAAGCTGGATAGCACTGGCTTGTATTCTGAATCTCTCTCTGCGATAAGTACTAACCACATCCGGGTTCAGCCAGGTATTGTGCAACTGAACCCCCACGCTCATTCCCTTGTCTGGGGATATCCCATGATGCACAGCTTCCATATAGTACATTGTGCCAGCAATGAGCTCATACTTCTCTGATTTGGGCTTCCTAGGATGAAACCAATCTTCCCAAAGTGCTGACCAATCAGCAGTGCCAGTAGGAATTGATACAACTTCCATCTGTTGACCAAAAAAAAAATGAAAACAGTAAAATGGTTAGAGTAGAATTGTGTGCATTTGGCTACCTTTTATATTGCTAGTACTTCATCAGAGCATTCCAAACTGAAGCAGTCATATAGTTAGATCAGGGGTGGGGAGTTTAACTATGGCCCCTTTATGACTTGTGGACTTCAGCTCCTATGGCTGGCTCAGGAATCCTGGGAGTTGAAGTCCACAAGTCATAAAGAATATTTGATTCAAAAAGCAAGGAAAAAATGAAATGATTTTTCCAAATTATAGATCCTAGTGTCAAACATGAAAGCAGGAACATTCATTGAGTTTAAAGCACAGATTTTATTATTGCTACCTCTAATACAAGAATCTAGTCAACTAATGGAGATAAAGGTAAATAGCTGCTACATAACTATCAACAGAATTCATCGGAGGGGTGAGAGTGAGGATTATTGTGAAAATGCAATGACTCCAAACTGAAGACACGTTTAACCCTGCCTTCCAGCTCAGCTTCTTCTCCTACATCTGGTGGCAGTAACAAGGCAAGCTATTGTATATAATCAGGAAGCAAACTCCACACTCACTATCACTGATAATGTTATCAAGCTGGGTAATGAAATGTCTGCAAGCAAGCAAGCGCAGAGATTATTCCATAACTACAAATATAACTTATTATTAGACCCTGTATCAAATAGATTACAATAGGATTGAAACTGGTCAGTAGCTACTATTTGCTTCATAACTGAGGTAGTAATTTCAACATTCCTACTTTACCTGATTGACTATGACAGTTTTTGGTTTTGGAAACTCCACACTGAATACTTTTCCTACCACCTTTCATAAGAGACACCAAAAAGACTGGCGGCACATTTAGAAGCCAACATGCTTCTGAAGAAGCATTCTTAAATTGAATAAATCAAATGGGTGAAGAAACAAATCACTGTTCTGTCTTGAGAAACAGGGAGTTAAGCTGTGGTGAATAAATACTAAGCATCAAAAGGTTTAGCTCTGAACTTCAAATGATTCAACTCACTCACAAATCAATTTAAACTCTGACTAAATTGAGGGGAATGGAAGGATTTATACTTCTTGCAGACAGCTGGTCATTTGCATTCTTTTAGCAAATGGTTAAGGTCATCTGGAGGTTTATCTGTGTCATCAGGATCACCTGATTGTGTAAATTGGTGTGGAGCTTTTTGGAACTGTTGAAAGGACCAGAGGAGGACCAGGGGAGACCAGGACACTAGGGGAGACATGATAGCAGTCTTCCAATATTTGACGGGCTGCTACAGAGAGGAAGGGGTCAATCTATTTTCTAAAGCACCTGTAGGCCAGGCAAGGAATAATGGATGGAAACTGAACAAGGAGAGATTTAACCTGGAAATAAGGAGAAACTTTCTGACAATGAGAACAATCAACCAATGGAACAGCTTGCCCTCGGAATTTGTGGGAGCACCATCACTTGAGACTTTCAAGAAGAGATTGGACTGCCATTTGTCAGAAATGGTATAGGGTCTCCTGCTTGGGCAGGGGTGTTGGACTAAATGATTCATAAGGTCCCTTCCAACTCTGATTATCTGTTATTTGAAAGGACTGTGTTGTAGACTGGGGACAGATGATGTCATCAAAGAAAGTCCAGTTGTCTCAAAAGCACCTTAGGGACAACTCCTTGATGATTTAACTATAGCCATAATTTTCTGATGAGAAAGAGTGCTTACTAATCTGAAACTGCAGTAGCTGTGAAAGTTATCCATTCTGTAGAAAAGTCTCTATTTCATCATCCATTAAAAAAATTGGAATTGTTCAATTTAGAATCATTTGGTTAGTTGATTAATGGAGTTAGACTCTCCCATCAGGATAAGAGATATGGATCCCTGGTGAGGCAGTGGTTAGAATGCAGTATTGCATGTTAACTGTGCCCAAGCCTGAAGTTGAATCTCTGTGAAGGGGCTTGAGGTTGGCTCAGCTGTTTCCATCTTTCCAAGGTTGGTAAAATGAGAACCTAGATAGTTGGGGACAATGTGCTGACTCTGTAAACTGCTTAGAGTAGGTTGTAAAAGCACTATGGTACAGTCTAAGTGCTATTGCTATAAGAGATAATATTTAATTTGTTAAAAGATTCAAAACCAATATCACTGGATTTCTTTCCCTTTTCCTAGTATCTCTGCCTGTTACAATGTAATGAAAACTAAGTCTGCATTTAGAAAAAAACAAGGGTTCTATATTGTTCTGGAAATGAATTGAATATAAAAGATTAATATTTTTTAAACTTTCTGCTTTAAGGATTTAATGTTAACTAATAGCTTTTTTATGACTTCAAATAAATGCTTTTGCATTATCCAAATAAATCAGTTGTTTGTATATTGAACAAAGATGTATTCAGGGACCATTTGGCACATAGGTTTAAGCTGTAATCAAATAGGTCCATAATCCTGAAGTTATTATAATATCTGTTTCATATATATATATTTCATACTGAACAATGAGATACCAGGAAATAGTTTATACAGAAATAATTTCATTCCTCAGAAGACAAGAAAATATATTCAAATTGGGACACAAATATTAAAAGGGACATTTTTCATTGAGTATTTCTTCTATAACAAATGGTTTAGTACCTAATAAAATATCTGGGATATCTGGGAAATATTTTTTTATGTGCAGCTACTGTATCAGATCAGTACGAAGTAGTTTCTCTGAATGTGATCAAATTCTGCTATTCTGTATGTAAAATTAGACAAACTGTAACTTTAACTGTCCACTGTTAATCTACCACAAATCACATTATATTATTCTGTATTTTATTGTTATTTTTGATTATTACTGTTTTAATGCTTTTATTTGAGGTGCTGGCCTGTGACCATAATAAAGATTGATTCACTGAAGTAGTTTGGAAAATATACTAATTAAAATTGCAATATTTCTTGCATGCCTAGAATTATTTCTCATCACATCTCCATCATTCAACTTTTCTGTAACAACTTACAAAACAGAAAATAGCATGAGCCGTATTTATCATAAATAAAAATAATACCAATCTAATAAAATGCAGTGATATAAGCTCCCAGGCTGAGAAAAGTTGATTCAAAAAGCAAAATAAAATAAAATGACTTTTCCCAAAAAAATCCTTAATTGCTCAATATTTGACAGATTCCTGCCATATTCAAGCCTCATGATTAGTTTAGCTGTGTAAATCAGTTATTTGTTTTTAATTGTAGGCCAGTCAGTATAATTAGCATCTGTAGGAGACGAATGTACAATTAAAAAAAAAAGAATGGGGGAAATTACAGACCAATTAAGTTTACATCTGGATACTTTTTTGAAGTATAGATTCTGTCATGCTGTTATATACCTCTTGTGAGCCAGAGATGATATGTTTAAAAATCAAATTTTCTTGGATTTTCAAAAACTAAGTCTTCAGAAAAGATTCAGCAATCATGGAAGAAAAATTTCTCTCAACTAGTTAAAAAACACAATAAAAATAAATGGGCAGTCAAGGATATATATTGAGGTGAAAATTGTTAATCTATTTGTCAATGACATGGAGTTGGAACATTCACTGAACTAGCCACATTTGCTGATAACATCAAACAAAATGGTGGCAGAAAAATGGTTTCAATTATACAGACACCGCTTGAATCTTTTTGACTCTCCTGTAGATATTCCTACGTGGTAAAAACAAAAAGAAACAGCAAAAAAAAAATTCCAAATTGGGGGTGGATATTAAAGTAGCAAAGTCATTTCAATAAAAGCAAGTCTGCAGTGATGGATATGGAAGTTAGAAGCCTAACTTTGCAAATATAGTACATGCAATTTGCTAACATGATCTACATTAGTGATAAATAATAAAATAAATAATCATTCTGGTGGATGACTAAATGAAAACATTGCACATTGTGAAAAAGGACATTTTTAAGGGCTGCAGGGCATGAGTGAGTAAACTAGCCTTCTTTATATTAGTTCCCACCTTATTTCTCCAGTCTTACTGCAATTCTGGTAACAGAATAAAACAGTTTTATTTCAATGTCCTTTTGGTTCCTGGTAACTGTGGCATAAATCTTTGTTTGAAATGTATTTTTTCTTTTTGTGATTGTGTGTTGGTTTTCACATTATTGTTTATTATTATTTGAGAAGATCATTGCTATTGATGATGATGTTATATGCCATCCTCAGTCCCTCTAGGCTGGAGAAATTTACCAGCACTGTAATATAAATACATTAACAAACAAACAAATTCCAGGAAACATTAAGAAAAATAGGGAAAGTGGTGTAAAATAAAATTGTTAGTATAGCAATGTTTATATACAAAAACCTGCTGTAACTATAAGTGAAATAGAAAAAGAATTAAAATTCTTTTAAAGAGGAAATTATGGAGCTAAAAGACATGAGGAATAAGGCAGCCCAAATGATCATAAAAAGAAAAAGTAAGTAAGTTCATTTGGGAAAGCTAAGTAAGACATAGAAAGCAATGATTTTCTAGATCTAATGTTTTTGGCAGTGCTGGATCATCTCCAGGAACAAAGCAACTAGGGAAATGGAAAAATTATCTTATTTTCAGGAATGTTGTTGCTATTGTGGGTGGGGGGGAGCTAAAATGATAGGGTTGAGAACTCCTTTAAAATCCCCATGATACGCTATCACTACCCATTTGTAAATGCCCCAAAAGATTCTGCAAAGTACAACTGGTTACTGTATATACTTTCTCAAAGCAAGGAAAGAATACTGGAAAGTCTCAGTTACGCATTTTGGAGCTAAAAAAAACAGAATGAAAAGTTAATAGGAAGTTAGCCAAACAAGCAATCAATATTTTCTGTTTTGGGTCAAAAATGGTTCTGATATTTTGCAGCAAATCTGAGCTCTGAAGATATGTATCATTTGGAATTATTTCCCCTTAACAACACTGAACTGGACAGTGAGTCCCCCTCTCATGATTTCATATAAGTATCTCACAGTGAGGCATTATTAGGTAGCTTCCTGATCTATTGTTCTAACCAGCCAATCAGAGCACTTGGAGCCAATCCCTCATTTGAATGGCTCCCATTATATAAGTGCACAGCTAAAATGAGATCACTATCATTTGTAAGGGGGCAAGTAAGCTGAACGGGAGGGGTAACAACCAGCAAAGACATGGCTGCTTTCCAAAGAGGCAGGAAGGCCTACTTCAGGAGGAAGAAGAGGATGCGCCAAAGGAGATACCGAAAGTTCCTAAGTAGACGAAAGAAGCATAATTCTAGGCGAGGTAGGAAAACACGAACCAGACACGTAATGAGATGTGCAAGGAGCGGCTGTCGAAAGAGACGTATGCCTGTATACCGATATCTGGACCGAAGAATCAGAGACAATGTGCTCTCAGCCCAAAAGGCCAAGCATTCAATGACTTCCTACAGGGGCAACATCTATCATAGGAAGCCCTTGAAGGTAGGTAGACCAAGAAAGAAGCAGCATTATAACCGTACACGTTCAGCTTTTCTGAAAGCCAAACTGAGGAAGCAAAGAGCTAACAAAAAACGTGCCAAGCCTTCTGCTCTTGAGAAAAAAGCCAAGAGAAAGACACGTTATTCTGATGAGGAGGTTTTCTATAGCATGGCCAATTCTTCCATGCCAAAACCAGCATCAGAAGAAAGACCAACAAAGAAACACACTGTCCGCTTCACAACTCCTGGCAACACAAAGACCGAGCCCCAAGAGGACCCCTCCCTTGATAATCAATCAAGCCAGCAAACAATAACACCCAAAAAACGGGGTAGGCATTCAGCCACCCCTGTTTGCAAAAGTCGTTAATCTAGAGAAACATCCTCACTCTCCTCTGAATAACCTCCTGCAGGCCCCTGGAAAAGTAAGAGAGAAGTAAGAGGAAAATAACATACCAGCCTGCCTTAAAGATCCAAGAGACCTTATAACTGACTTTTGATGAGACCACCTTCACCCCTACCAATCTGGAATAAAAATGAATTTGCTTTATCAACAAATTAGTTTGACTGACAACTGAAAAAGGCATTTGGACAATTGCAAGACAATCCACTGGAACAAAAGAGAATCACTTAAATAAACCTACTCCACTTGAGAACATTTATTTCCTTAACAATGAGGAAGCTGATTTAATGAAAAAGCACAAAACTAGAGACTTGCCATAATTTGGCAAAGAAAGGATTGACGTACTGAAGGTGTGTTTTCCTCTCCAAGGAACATCTTAAAATTGCAATAAAGCTGGATCTTTTGAAATATGTGTTGTGGAATTCCATCAAGCATGTATGGACAAAATGGGGAAAAATACAATACAGAAGTGATTGTTTCTTCGCCTACTGCACTGTGTGGTGGCACATTGGTTAGAATGCAGTATTGCAGGCTAATTCTGCTGACTGCCAGGAGTTCAATCCTGATGGGCTCAAGGTTGACTCAGTCTTCCATCCTTCTGAGGTTGGTAAAAATAAGAACCCATATTGTTGGGGGCAATATACTGACTCTGTAAAGTGCTTAGAGAAGCCTGTAAAGCACTATGGAACTGTATATAAGTCTAAGTCCTATTGCTATTTACAAATCAGCAACCAGCCACTGATAAATATCTGCCTATTAATGTTAGTTAGTTTCTGACAGATTCAGTCTCAGTTCTCAGGCACTAAAGCACCATTTGAGTCGAAACTGGTTTAAAACTCTATTTAATGTATGGCATATCATACACGGACTAGCAATATTATATATATTAACATTTCACCTAGATTCCTTTGAATCACTCGAATCACTGTCGAAAACTGGAATGGGAGTGGAATGACAACGTAAATTGTAGACAATCACTTGATATGGTGAATGAAAATTGCTGCAAATATCTAAAACAGTTGTGCTCTCATCCAGTAGAGTTAAGTTATTGGTAACTTAATTCCAATCAATTTATATTTAGCAGAGAGAACCCAAGCCTGCCAAAAGTTCCATTCCATAAAAGGGAGCTCGTGTTAAGAAATGCAATACACTAAAATAAATATAGCTTGGTTTCCAGATTATTATATATACATAAAACTGGGTTGCTGGTCTCTTTAAATTAAGATCTATCAAAATAATTGCTTATTTATTTCTTACTTTACCCATCTTGCACATAAATTATAGATCTGTCTCAGAACTGAGGTAAATTGCTCAATTTTTATTCCAGATTTGTTTTCCGTATCTCCTGAAGTTATCCAATTCATTTTAAGTAGCTTTGTTTGGAAAAGTCCAGAATTAATTAAAAGAGAATGTTATATTCCTTTCATTTCAAGGACATTTTTGACTTTTGGTAAGATCGAAGTTCAAATTCCCAAAAGTGGAATTCTATGAACAGTTAATCAAGGATACTGTTTTAGCATATTGTTTTTTGACAAAGTAGCTTGTCATATGTCATACCTTTTTTCTTGGATCATCTGAGAGGCTTATATACAAAGAAGCTTTGCCATCTGCCTGAATCCAGAATGTATAATTATTTGTCTCTGGTGCCACAAAAAACCCATGTAGTCGTGCACTAGATAGCAAAAACAAAGATATTTAGCTACCTAATCTCAAATAAGATTCTTCTGTTGAGTCTAAGAGATGTAATTTGAATTAGTTACCATATAACAATCCATATAACAATCCTTACTTTAAATTAAAAGACCTTTTTTAAAAGAATGATGAAGGCATGTTCACTATTTCAACCCAGAACATTAGAAATTTCAAGAATTGACTCATGCTACAAATAAATCTTCTTTATTTAGGAGCCGTGGTGGTGCAGTGGTTAGAATAGAGTGTTGCAGGCTAATTCTGTTTTCAGCCGGCAGTTTGATTCTCACTGGCTCAAGGTTGACATATTTCCATCCTTCCTAGGGTCGGTAAACTGAGAATTATAGATGCCAAAATACACCCCACAATTGGGTTTAGCTTATTTGCAGATGAGCATATTAAAGAGTACATCCAGTAATATTTTTTTCAAGGTAGCTGTATTTGCCATATATATTCATGGACAAAGAAATCCTTGAATTTTTAATAAAGTACCATGACAATTGTGGATCGACTTATCTCCAGATGGTATTTTTTTCATGATATTTTAATGCAAACCTTATCCATGAATGGTTTTATATGTAAATATATATAGTATTCCACATTTGCATTTTTCTCCTTTAAAAACATCTATGTTGTTTCTAGGAATCAAAAATAACTTGATGACACATAATTGATCAATAAATCTAAAATTTGTTTTAGGCAGACAGCTTTCCAAGCCAATTAAAATGCAATTTAAAATTGGTTAAATAAATAAAACAGTGATTAAAATGGAGATTAGCTTGAAGTTTTATACATATTAGGACTGTGCATCACTTCAGATTCAGAAGTAGATGGATGCCTGTAACTTCTTAAAGCGTCTCTACCTTCTCCCGCTACTGTACCTTTGAAAGCTCTCGGTCAATAAAGACTCCTAAAAAGTCATTGCTCTACATCACATAGGAAGCACCCTGGATAGATGGAACTTTCTGAAGCTTTGGCTTAAATATATAGAATGCAACAAAAACAAGACAGAGAGAGAAGCAAAACGTAAATGTTCTTTGGGTATCTTCCTTCCTATTATATTGTGGCAAGTGACAAGTAACTTTTTAGAACACTTCAGGAAAGTTTTACTTAAACTGGTTTAACAATAATTCCCCATTCTCATGATCACCTAGAAAGTCTGAGTCTTCACTCAGAACTGGCAGGAAAAATTTTTTGAGTATTCTAAACTCTCTCACTACCATTCCTATAATCTTTCATGGTAGATTAGATGTATAGATTGCTGACTGGTCAGCATTATATTATTGCAACTGTTAGTATGACTTAATAAAGAACACTTATTACCTGAACAGTTTCTGTTTCTTAGGCAGAAAATTGTATGGAGAACTGGCATTAGGAACGATCTGCCAGCCATATCCTGGAATCGCTTTAGTGAGATTAACATCTGAACCATCCCAAACTTCAAAAAGAAGGCCCCTGTTTCCTGATAAGTTGCAAAACAAGGATGGAGTTATCAATAAATGAGCAGAAGTATTAGTTAATTTATAAGTGTGCAAATTAACCAGTGATCGAAATCAATCCATAACAACTTGAGTCTAAGATCTCAGCCCCACCTCATTTCTCATTTGATCACTTGGATGGGCCATAAATTGGAGATACCTGGTTGAATTTCACTGAATGATTTATTACTGTCTACTGCTCCAGTTGTACAGATTATCTTTTGTGGAGTAATATGTTTAATTTGGCAGGGAGTACCTGTGGAGAGGAAAGAAGAGCATGTAAATGAAAAAAATCTCGAAGCATTCACATCCTTCCTACATACTCACTACACATTCCAAATCATTGTGTACAGCATTTTTTATCACATTTCCATGTTCAGAGGCTTAAATGTCATGAAATCTGATTTTATCATTTTTACCTGCAGCTGTGACTTTAATAGGTGTATCAAAGAAGTCCCCCGTGATGGTGAGGTCAGTTCCACCACCTAGGCTGCCTGTAGCAGGAGACACTGAAGAAATGTCTGAGAGAAAAATAAAAAAGATAATAATAGGCTGCCTTTTTATTCCTCTTTCTACCCTTTAGCTTCACGAGAACTACTGTAAGAAGGTTCAAGAAGTCTGATATGCTTTCTCAAATTATATCTCTGCCTTGGACTAAAGACAATCAACTATTGTCTTGGTTGCAACTCTCCTTCCTGGCTCTCCTCAGACCAGCTCACATTAAAGAAAGTGGTTTTTGGATGTCATCGGGGCCAACAAATATTGAGACAGATTAGTTTCCTGTTGGCCCATGGACTTTTGGAAAGCCATGTACATATCTATGTCCACCTGCTAACTTTTTTAAAATCCATTTCAAAATAATGGAATAGTGATTCTTCTTCATTGAATATGAATGAGAGGGGGGAAATAAAGATACTTTCATGGCAAAAAGGCTTCTATGTCTTCTTCCTTGGACAGCTTGAGAATTTTTATACCTTTGAGACTATCTCCATTCATTACACATTCTAAAAACTTTAGAGGTGAATGTGCCCCTTCTGGTGACTGTATTCCTTTAAGTAGGTCTATGATATTATACACACACACACACCCTTCTCACTCCTTTTTCACTCCTTTCCCTTTCTTTCTTTTCTATCTGCCTCCAAAGCCACTCTTCAATCTCTTTTTTTTAATTAATTGAAGCTTTTCCTCTTGCTGTTTTTTTAAGGTATCTGTGATATTGGCTAGAGTATCTGGGGCTAGCCCCATTTCTGACTGACCTACCTTCTTCTTTGGTTTAACCCCAGGTCTAGGGTGGATACCTGTCTTTACCAAAGTAGAGGCCTCTTCTAAGGGATAATCTGTTATTTCTGTGTTTTCCATAAAACTACTTGTCTACTTGTTTGTTCTAGGCTTTGGTAAAAAGTCTGGCTACTGCAGCCAGAATATTGGCCAATTTTGGCAAAGACTGAACTGCATAAGGAGCAAACTCCTTCCCTTTTGCAGCCCACATTTCAGCCACTTTCTTTTCATGGCATATTTAATGACCTTGAGTTTAAGCCAACTTCACTTGTGTTGGATATCTCTCCTTTTTTTCTGGATATCCCACTTCTTCTACCACTTTGTCACAGGTTCTTTTAAGTATACCCCAGTCAGTGGGTTCCGAAACATAGGAGAGTGAACACAACAACACAACTTCCTAGGCAGCCCCACTACTCCTACACCTCCTAATATTGTTCCTCCAACTCCTACACTATTCCTTCTGAGTTCTATTACTGCCAAAAAGTATCTCTTTCTGCGTGGTTTAGGCTGCTTTATTTCTACACAGGAACACACATCTATTCCCTCCCTCCTTCCCTCCCCCCCCCCTCACACATACACACCAAAACCTCCAAAGGTCTCTCAGCAGAGTTTTTAATAGCCAATATTGCTGGGGAGAGGGCTTAAAGAGACAGGACAACAGCTACATAGGTGCTGACCATTTTCTAGGCAGCTTGCCAGTGGTGAGATTCAAATTTTTTTACTACCAGTTTTGTGGGCATGGCTTGGTGGGCATGGGATGGTTTGGTCGGTGTGGCTTGGTGGCCGTGGCAAGGGAAGGATACTGTAAAATCTCCATTCCCTCACCACTCCTGGGGGACGGTTACCACCGGTTCTCTGAACTTCTCAAAATTTCCGTTACCAGTTTTCCAGAACTGGTCAGAACCTGCTGAATACCACCTCTGCAGCTTGCCCTCTTGTATAAATTAATTCTAAGGAAGTTCACTAAGCTAGAAATCAATTTAATGGTTCCAAAAAAACCCAACTACTATGCTACTAAACAAAAACCTACTGGATCCTAGATAAGCACAATTACAGCTCATATATCTGGGATTAGATTGAAGAATAACAAAATAATACTATAGATGATACATGTTCCTTTCCTCTTTATACTCTCAGACTAGAAAATAATAGATCTTAATTTGTCTGCACCTCAAATTAGAAGCCCCAAAACTTTCCTTCTAAGGTGGGTGGTAGTGGTGGTATATAATGTTCCATTTCACTGGTTATATTCACTATCTATCACTAAGAGGTCCTATAGGATCATTTTCATTCTTGCTGGAACTTGCCAGATGTAAGTAATCTCTATGTATTAGATGTTATACAATGTATGTCCAACTCTTTACTGGGATTGAACTCCCATGCTTCAGAGGTGGTATTCAGCAGGTTTTGAGCACTTCTGGAGAACCGGTAGCGGAAATTTTCAGTAGTTCAGAGTACCAGCAAATACCACCTCTGACTGGCCCCACGGCGCTCTCATCTATTCTCTGCTTCCCAAGTCCCAGCTGATTGGCTGGGTCTTCTTTTGTTGCCCTGCACAGGAGAACAGATCTGAAAAGCAGGTTAGTGGGGTGGAGTGGGGAGGGAATGGAGATTTTGCAGTATCCTTCCCCTGGAGTGGGGTAAGAATGGAGATTTTACAGTATCTTTCCCATGCCACGCCCACCAAGCCATGCCTCACCAAGCACGCCATGCCCACCAAGCCAGACCCACAGAATCGGTCGTAAAAAAAATTGAATCTCACCATTGCCGTGCTTGTTCATTGATGACTATAATGCAGTATGGTATGATTAAAGCTATCTTGCAAATAGGAGTTAATTTATCTGGTCCTCAACTCTCTAATCTGAGAGAACAAACAAATAAGAAAGGAAGGAATTCATTGGATCTACTGACTTCTCTTCCTTCAAGCTGCTAAAAGTACTATATAATAGTCATCAGTGTGCAAGGCCTGGGACTTCAAATATCAATAAAAAGTCGAACATATAACATACAATCCCCAACCCTTTTCATAAGAGCCTAAAAATATGGCTTTGCCAATCAGCTTGAGGCCCCAGTGGGGAACAGTGCAATGGAGATGTTTGATTGCGTAATGACAGATCCCACCTTCCACCTCTACTTTACCCTGCCCTTCCCATGGATCCTTGGTTTTAATGGCTGATTTAAACTTTTTATGTTTTAAATGTATATGTAACCATAAACTGCCCAGAGCTACCCTATGGTAAGATGGGCAGCTAATAAATTTTATGAATGAATGAACACTAACATACAAGGGCTACCTATAGCTGACATTCCAATAAGAATAATTTTAATAGTACAGTGTTTCCTAGTTGTTAATAAGAAATACAAGCACTGAAATATATAACAGTTATTAATAAAAATTGCTTTCACATTCTTTCCATGATCTTTCAAAAGGAGGCACTGCAAATGTTACCCCAGAAGAGATCACAGCACCTGAGAATGTCTGGTACAAGAAAAGTTCCTGTTTGGCACTTATAAGCCAAGCATCTTTGTATATTATTGACCTGCAACATGAAAACAAGAAAAATAATCAGAAATACTTACATGAGAAGAAGGTAAAATTGACATCCGTTGATTATAAAATGAGGGAGAAATTGTAACATTGTGATGAAACCCTGAGAAAATCAGTGTTTAAATAAAGGATTAACTGAACTTTTTAGCAAACATTAAAAAATACATATAGCTTATGTAGATATATTTGATGTTTAATTAGAGACTGAGAGACTGAAATCAAAATTATCCAACCTATTCAATAGTATGGTGCTTGTAAATCTCTTAGCTATTGATTGTTTCTTTTCCTCTTGTGCTTCTTTTTTTTTTCCTTTTGCAGATATTTAATTAAAACCAAAATTCAGAAAACAAACCATTTCCATTCCATTCAACTGGAAATCTGTCATGTCAAAGACCTTTCCCCAGTTTTATAGTTTGTATTGTCTACACAATTTAGTGTCATATCACTGTAGTTGGCAGGTTATTTATTTTTTATTTTTCTGAGACATCTCTTCCAATTCATTTGTTTGCCAAAGAATTAATAATTTCTGTTTAATTACTGATGTCTCTGCTTTATAAAACTGAGCATGAAAATCATAGAACTGGAAATTGATAGATTCTGTCTTAGTTCTTAACTGACAATTATTTGGCATGAATTTATGATACCACATTTCATTGTTGAACATTGTCTGAGATTGCAACAGGGCCTACTGAGGAGTCCATACCAAAGCAGAAGAAATAAAAAAGTAATGAGGTCTAAAACAGCTTTGGTGTTCTTGAGAAAAACGGTATATTCTATACATTGTAGATTTTAGAAATGGTGACAATGTTAAAGTCCAATATGTCCATTTTTAGAAGTAAAAGGAGAGTGTTTGGGGAATACATCTAACAGAGAATCTTCATTAGTTAAAAAAAATTAAAAATTAAAAATCACCAACTAATTATATGTTGATAGCTTAAGAAATTTCAGGATAACATTTATGAAATATTTCAGGAGTGTTCTTAGTGGAGCCATAAAAGTTAGAAGATAGCCAGTTTGGTCTAGTGGTTAAGGTACCAGACTAGAAACCAGGGGTCCATGAGTTTGACTCCTACCTTAGACATGAAAATGGCTGGGTGACTTTGGGCCATTCACTGTCTTTCTCATCTCACAGGGTTTTTGTTGTGGGGAAAATAGGAGGATAACAGAATAATAGATATGCTTGCTGCCTTGAGTTGTTTATAACAATAATAAAAGGATAATATAATATAAATAAATAATTAGCAGAACAATGGCATATTCTTCACTGTAATAGTGTTCAAATTCCAAATCAGTTCTACAGTTGCTATTCAACATAATCATTACCCTACATGATTTATTTGAGTACCTGCTAATATAGATAGGTCTATTTATATGTACTTTTTCCAGCACATTTCGTATTTATCACCTATTTTACTGAAACGCAATACTTGCAAAAAAAAATCTGGCTAAAGCATTATCTTACATCCATGGCATTTCAAGTTGGTAACCTATCCTGAAAGTTATAAAAGGTGGTCTCTTGTGCTGGACTTCAAAAATTTAACAACTACGGATCTCCCAGATAGATTGTTCTTGCTCTTAAATTATTTATTTCTTTAAGTTATTTCTACCTTGTCCATTTCACCTAAGTGTAAACATTATGGTCTTTTGCTTGAAACCAAATGGGAATGAGAAGGGTTCATGAATGGGGAATGGGACAACTTGCCACAGCCAACTTGGTGTGATCAATTCACCATGGCCAAATTGCCACGGCCAATTCACTGCAGCCAACTCATTACGGCCAACACGCTGCAGGACAATTCGCCATGGCCAACTTGTCATGGGACAACTTGCTGCGGGACAATGTAACAAGTCTATTTAATTATTTAAAATAAATAAAAAATATTTTATTTTTTTCCATTAACATTTTATTCTGTTCCTCCTTTTGCATCCTTTCTTCAACGGTTCTATTGTACCATTTCTTTGACATTAGCATAACCCTTGTCCATCAGCGAGTTATCCTTTGGTGAGATGGCCAAAGTGAGTTGTCCTGCAGTTGGCCATAGCAAGTTGGCTATAGTAAGTTAGCTGTGGTGAGTGGGCTATGGCAAGTTGATCATGGTGAATTAATAGGAGCCTCTGTTAAAATTATAACATTAAGCAAATGAAGGAACTTTTTGTTTACTTACTTTCCCTTGTTATACACTGAAAAGCTAACATTGTGTGACCCTATAAGAAAAGAAAATAAATTTTCAATGTAAGAACTTGAACGCACAATTTATGAATACTATATTTTAGATGTTTTGTTTTTCATCAATATAATAAACTATTTTCAGAATTCTGAATAGCAAATTTGCTTTCACTTTCACATTTTCATTTTTTCCCTAGGAAAATATTTCTGCTCTCCTTAGCTTTCACTAGTTTTTTTTTTTATTATTTTATATTAACTACTTATGATTTATCTTAGGAGTGTCCACTGGAAATAAAGATAACAGGAAGAGTCAGAAAGGAAAACTAGTTGATTCCTTGCAGAAGACCAACACATACATTTTTATAATACTGAATAAAAACATAGTAGTATGTTATTCTCTTATTTCTACTAACCAACATAGTTGCCTTCCACTTGACATGCCACAGTTCCCAGGCCATCATCTAGATGAATAGGATAACTGTAAACAAAGCAAAAGAAAATATTACTGAAAAAGGTTAAAATGTCTTGTCCAAATGAAGAGCGTTCATGTTTCTTCATTACGGGGTTCCGGGTTTCGAAGATGGCTGACGCGGTGCTCCGCCGGTGCTCTCTCCGGCCTAGACGGCCCCAGCTGCGGTCCCCCTTGTCCCCTAGGTCCCCCCGCCGGTGGCAGAGACGGGGGAAGATCGGGGGAGGCCGGTTGGGACAATTGGAAACCGGTCGGGGGTCTCCTGGAGCCGCGGGACCGGTGGAGAGGGCGGCATGGTCGCGACGACCCCGGCGGCTCCAAGTCGATCGTGGAGGCCCCGGAGGCCTTTCTTGGCGGCCAGCAGAGCGAGGCGATTGCGGATGGGCGCTCGGCGGCGGTGGCGTCGTTATGGCGGCGCTTTTTGTGCTCTGAGCGCCGACGGCCCCGGCGGTCTCTGGGACAGAGATACCGCCGCGGCATGGCCCCAGCAGCCCCTGAGGAGCACGGTAGTCCTGGATTTTCCAGGGCGGAGCGGACTTGGGGGAGCCGTCTGAAGGGCCTTGGACTGGCCTCGGCGGCTTTGCTACAGCCGCGGAGGCCCTGGAACAGCTGCCGCGATACCCCCGGAGTTCCGAGGGGCTGTGAAGAGGCCTCGGCGCCCCCGGTGAGGTACGGCGGTATGGCAGGCTCGGCGGCCTCGCTCGGGCCGCGGCGGTCTTGGGAAGCCCCGGTCGCTTCTGACATGGGCCTGCTATGGTCATGGCGGCCCTGGACTGGACCTAGGGCACCCTTGATGGCCCCGAAGACGGCGCAGAGGCTGGGGGACCCACGGAGGGGCTCGACTGAGGAGTGGTGGTGCCGATGCCCCCGTGGGCCGCTTAGGCAGAGTTATGGCTATTCCCCTTTCTTCTCTGGGGCCCCCACCGGTGGCAGAGGTGGTGGGCCCGGGGGGGGGGATTGGCTCTGCCTGTGACTCTTTCCCCCCTGGGGGTTCCACCGGTGGCAGAGGTGGGACGACCGGGGGGAGGCGGCACATACCCCAGCCTGACTGGACTTCATCATCCGCGGCCAGAGGATGGCAGAGATTGCAGGCGCTCCGGGACTGTCAAGATGAGGTGGCTGGGACCACAGATGTACTCGAGGGCAGAGCTTTGGGCCCTGAGGGATGTCCCCCTTTCCCTTAGGTGGCCTTCAAGGCTCTCCAAAACTTTCCGCAATGAGGGATCCTGGGATCCGGAGCGATGGTGGGGCCGGAGAAACCGGAGAAAGCGCGGGAAACCCGGGGTCATTAAATTTTTAACGGGGTTTTTTAAGGGGTTGGAAGGATCCAGAGCGGGTGGGGGAGACAGCCCGCATGGAATTGGGGGCAGCTGGGCCGGCCTACGCGCCTGAGGGGCCTCGGGGGTTTCCGTGTCGGGGTGGCAGACAGGGGATGGGCAGCCGGGGGCCAATTTTATTAGCACAGTGACTGGGAGAGGTAGATATGCTGGGGGTAGAGGGCCGTATCCGGTAAGGGGATCGCGCTCCCGATGTTTGCAAGCGGTAGCGCGCTCCGACCCTCCTTACCCATCCTGCAGCCCTGGTTGTCCGGAATCTCAGGCCCTGAATACCCGGTTGTTGTTGTGCAATGCCAGGTCCGTGGTTAATAAGGCTCCCCTGATCTATGATCTGGTTCAGGAGGAGGCCGCGGACCTGGTAGGTGTCACCGAAACCTGGTTGGGCCCAGAGGGTGGTGTCCCTCTGGTTGAAGTGTGCCCACCAGGTTTCCTTGCATTTCACCAGCCCAGGGCTCAGGGAAGGGGTGGTGGGGTGGCGGTGCTTATAAAGGAAGCCCTTTGTCCTAGGGAGGCCACTGTCCCTCAGACGGCTGGCTGTGAATCTCTTTTTGTGAAGTGGGGGCAAGGGGTTCAGATGGGTCTTTTGATGGCATACCTGGCTCCCTGCCACGTCTCATCGGCCCTGCCCGGACTCCTAGAGGTAATAGCCGGGCTGGCGGTTGAGACCCCCAGGCTTTTGGTCATGGGGGATTTCAACCTGCCATCGCCCGGTGAAACCTAGGGGTTGGTCCGGGAGTTCTTGGCTTCCATGACGGCCATGGACCTGACCCAGTTAGTTTCTGCTCCCACTCACATAGGAGGACACATGCTGGACCTGATTTTTGTCTCTGGGCAGTGGTTGAATGACTGTAATTGTGGGGACGTAGTCATCACACCCTTGTCATGGACAGATCATTCCCTCCTTAGACTGGACTTCTGTTCCGCCACCCCCCACCGCAGGGAGGTAGAGCCACTTAGATGGTTCCGCCCCAGGCGCCTGATGGACCCGGAGTGGTTCCAGAGGGAGCTTGGGCCATTTCCTGAGTCTCTGGCTCACAGCCCGCCTGGAGACCTGGTGGCCACCTGGGATGGGTTGGCCGCCGGGGCTCTAGATCGAGTTGTGCCTCTGCGACCTCTGACCCGGCACAGGTGCCATTTGGCTCCGTGGTATACGGAGGAGCTACAGGAGATGAAGTGCCGGAAAAGACATCTAGAGGTCATTTGGAGGGCGAGCCATTCTGAGTCTGACTGAACACAGGTGAGATCTCATATTAAGACATACCTTGTGGCGATAGGGGTGGCAAAATCTTTGTATTTCTCCACCCTTATTGCGTCGGCAGGAAATCGGCCTGCCGCCCTGTTTAGAGTGACCCGCTCTCTACTTGAACCGAGAGCGCGGGATGACCTCTTGCAGGGTAGGGCAGAGGAGTTTTCTCGATTCCTGCATGACAAAATCGCACAGATTCGGGAGGGGCTCGACTCCAATTGGATGGTCCCGGGGGAGGTGTCCGGGGCAGGTCTTGTGAATGTTATCTGGGGGGAGTTCGACCCTGTGACCGCCGAGGGTGTGGACAGGTTGCTGGGGGGTCTGAATGCCACCACCTGTTTATTGGACCCGTGCCCTTCCTGGCTGGTTTCGGCCGCCAGGGAGACGACACGAGGCTGGCTCCAGGGGATTATCAACGCTTCTTTGAGAGAGGGGTCGCTTCCTACCGCCCTGAAGACGGCGGTGGTGCGGCCGCTCCTCAAGAAGCCTTCCCTGGATCCAGCTGTTTTAAACAACTATCGTCCAATCTCCAACCTTCCCTTTGTGGCGAAGGTTGTTGAGAGTGTGGTGGCACGTCAGCTCCCTCAGTACCTGGAGGAAACGACTTACCTCGATCCGTTCCAATCGGGCTTCAGGCCTGGGCATAGCACTGAGACGGCATTGGTCGCGTTGGTTGATGATCTCTGGAGGGCTCATGACAGAGGGTTCTCCTCTGTCCTGGTCCTATTAGATCTCTCGGCGGCTTTCGATACTATCGACCATAGTATCTCGTTGCGACGGTTGAAGGGGTTGGGAATTGGGGGAACCGTCTTTCGATGGTTCTCCTCCTTCCTCTCCGACCGTTCGCAATTTGTGTTGACGGGAGGGGAGAGGTCCACCTCTAGGCTCCTGGCTTGTGGGGTGCCTCAGGGGTCGGTCCTCTCCCCTCTCTTGTTCAACATTTATATGAAGCCGCTGGGCGAGATCATCCGTGGTCTTGGGGTGAAGTGTCATCTATATGCAGATGACACTCAGTTGTACATCTCCACCCCGGACCACCCCAACGATGCTGTGGGGGCTATGTCTAGGTGCCTGGAGGCCGTGCGGGATTGGATGGGCGGGAGCAGGCTTCGGCTCAACCCATCCAAGACTGAGTGGCTGTGGTTCCCGGCGCCCCGATATAGCCAGCTGACTCCTTCGCTGGCTATTGGGGGGGAAATTTTGCCCCCCACAGAGAGGGCTCGCAATCTGGGAGTCCTCCTGGATGTACGGCTGTCGCTTGAACATCATGTCGCGGCCGTCTCCAGGGGGGGCGTTTCATCAGATCCGTCGGATCTACCGGTTGCGGCCCTTTCTGGATCGGGACGCCCTGCGCACGGTCACTCAGGCCCTTGTCACCTCTCGCCTGGACTACTGTAATGCCCTCTACATAGGGCTCCCTGCGGGGAGCACCCGGAGACTCCAACTGGTGCAAAATGCGGCCGCGCGGGTGATCATGGGGGCGTCGCATACCACCCACATGACGCCTCTCCTGCGCGAGCTGCATTGGTTGCCGGTGGCTCTCCGGGTTCGCTTTAAGGTTCTAGTTTTGACCTTTAGGGCGATCCATGACACTGGGCCAGGTTATCTGCAGGACCGCATTCTACCGGTGATCTCCAGCAGGCCGGTGCGTTCACACAGGGAGGGCCTTCTCCGGGTGCCATCGGCCGCCATGTATCGCCTGGCGGCCCCGAGGGATAGGGCCTTCTCTGTGGCGGCCCCTGCCCTCTGGAATACTCTGCCGCTGGAACTACGTACCGGCACGGACCTGAGGGCCTTCAGGCGCGCGCTGAAGACCTGGCTTTTTGAGCAGGCCGGCCTGGGCTGAGACGGTTTTAATTTGTCTCCATTTGTTCTGTAATTTTAAATTGGGGTTTTAAGGGTGTGGGGTGGGTTTTTCTTATTTGGCCAATATTTAATTTAATTCCTTTTAACTTTTGTATTGCTGTTGGGGTCTAGATTGGCTGTACACCACCCTGAGTCCCTAGGGAGAAGGGCGGTATAGAAATTTTATTAATAAATAATAAATAAATAAATTACAGAGACTTCTAAAAAGGCAATGATACATGAATTGCAGAACATTGCCTTCAGGTGTTCATTGAACACCAAATCGTTGAAATAATGTTAAATATTTTTAAACTTTTTTATTGAAGATTAGGACGTACCACATGAACTACTATAATTTGAAAACAATAATTGCAGTGATATTTTTTCTTTGCTAAAAGAGCAAATAGATGCATCTGCATGTGCCAGCATTCAAGACTGTATATTCATGCTTAAATGAACATAAGGGACCCGTTCTTCATAAGAAAATAGCTTCAACTCCTTGAACATTTTGCTTGCCACTTCAACATCTATAATATATTTTTTGAGATACAACACAGACCAGAACCGATCGCAATACTCAGTATGTGATTGTACCAGCGGTGGTATTCAGCAGGTTCTGACCAGTTCTGGAGAACCAGTAGCAGAAATTTTGAGTAGTTCAAAGAACTGGCAAATACCACCTCTGACTGGAGATTTTACAGTATCCTTCCCCTGCCACGCCCACCAAGCCATGCCCACAGAACTGGTAGTAAAAGAATTTGAATCCCACCACTGGATTGACCCAAAGATTTGTATCAAAGCGTTCTGATTTATCATATGTAAAAAGGGCATGGGGGTTAATTAATTAATCAATTACATATCATCAAGTAAGGATCGACTTCTGGTGACTCCATGGACAAACGCTTGCTATATTAACCTTTCTCTAGGTTCCTCATTCCAAAAACATTGCTGTAATTTTTCTGATTCCATTAATCCATGCTATCTGTTGCCTTTTACTTCCCAAACACAGCATTTTTTTTTTCTGGTCCAACACCTATCCCTCAGAGTCTAAGAATTGCTTTCTCATCATTGCCTTGAGGGAGTAACCAGTCTATATTTGGCTCAGACTGTTTCTTTTTCCTGCAGAGTAATTTTTCTTAGTAACTACCTCCAAATTCATGATTTGATGTTTCACTTGTTGTTTCTCAGAACAATTAAGCAGTTATTTTACAGTGTACAGCTGTGTTAATAACAAAATTAAAAAGTTCTGGATAATGGATTTAAACAAACATCTGCCACATAACACACCAAGCTTAGACAAAGTAACAGAAAATGAAAAAGGTAAAATTCCCTGGGATTTTAGAATTCAAATAGACAGATACCTGCCACATAACACTCCACAATAATAAAGACAAAAAAGTCTGTATAATGGACATGGCATTACTTAGAGATGGGGTGGACTTCAAAGTTTTTAGTAACCAGTTCTCTGGCCGGTTGCTGGGTGGGCGTGGCCATGGTGGGTGTGGCCTAGTTAACCTCCTGCACCATGGTGAGGGGGTTGTTTTTGCCCTCCCTGGGCTCCAGAAGTTTTCCTCGAGCCTCCAGGAGAGCAAAAACAGGCTCCCTGACCTCCAGAGGCCCTCCGAAGGCCGGAAATGGCCCATTTTTGGCCTTCTGGAACTCTTGGGAGGCCCATTTTTTGCCCTTCCCAGGCTCCACAGGCTTTCCTTGAGCCTCTGGGCAGGCGAAAACAGCCTCCCCTGGGCTCCGGAGGCCAGAAACAGGCTTCCGGGAGGCCCACTTTTTGCCCTCCCATGCAGGCCCTGGACTTACCTGGCATCCAAAAGAGGCCACGTGGGGGCTCCTGGGAGGAGAGGGGCCAGAGTGGTATTCAGCCGGTTCTGACCAGTTCTGGAGAACCGGTAGCGGAAATTTTGAGTAGTTCGGAGGACTGGCAAATACCACTCTGACTGGAGATTTTACAGTATCCTTCCCCTGCCATGCCCACAGAACCGGAAGTAAAAAAAATGTAAATCCCACCACTGGGCGGGGCTAGTCAAGGGTGGGATTTGTGGGTTTGATGAACTGGACAGAATTCTAACTAAAGGATTGCCCGCACCCATGTGAACCCGCAGCAGCCCACCTGTTTAGAGAGAATAAGAGAGAAAGAACTGGAGAAAATAACCAAATACAAAGAATTCAAAAAAGAAATAGAACAACTGTGGTAAAATAAAGCAAAGTTAGTACCAATAGTCAAAGATAGCATGGGGCAATCCCAAAGCAACTGGAGAACCACTTAAACACCATTAGCATTGACAAAATCACAATCAGTCAATTGTAAAAAGGCAGCTTTACTTGGAATAGTCCCGTGACAATACTTTTAACACTATCCAACAACATCTGCCTATCCCAGATCCTTGGAAAGGGCTAAATAGGTGGATAAAAATGACATATCTGGTCTAAAATGGCTGATTATGTGATCAATCATGATATAATAATAATAGGTATTTAAAGAAAAAAATAAAGCGATTTCTCAAATCTTCCCACAGAGCATTTGATGGTAATGATTTTGGGAAATGAGGGAAAGTCAGCTCAACAAATTTTGGGGATGGGACTTGCCTGCCTTCACTTCTCCCACTCAAGAGACCTCATCTGAGGTGACCTAGATGTCTAAGTGAAAATCTGAATCACTTGAGATCCCTGGGAGTTTTGAATTTTACTAGGAAAAGACACAAAGGGCAGCAGGTGGACCTTCAGGAGCTTGTCATCACCCAGCTGAGACTGTAAAGAGCTAGTCCACATTACTACTTTCTAGATGTACAAATTGTGACTTGTTTTCAAGAAACGTATTAATAAATGAAACATGAATTCTTATGTTAGACTGGTCTTCTACCTCCTGCCTTGACTATTGCAATGAGGCTGCCCTTGAAAAGTATCCGGAAGCTCCAATCGGTTCAAAATACAGCAACCCATGGTTTTGTGCAGGCCCAGGTGTGCATATGTGTCACCTCTCCTGCAGGAGCTGCATTGGCTGACATTTTGTTTCCAGGTAAAATTTAAGATGCTGGTTTTCACCTTTAAAGCTCTATATGACTTGGGACCAGAGTATCTGAAGGACCACTTCTCCACAGTTACATTCAAAGTGGGGAGGCAGTGAATGTTGTGAGTCCCTTCTCGTACGGAGGTACATCTGGGGCACCCAGAAGGCCTTCTCTGTGGTGGCTCCCTTCCTCTGAGACATCATCCCTGCAGAGATTAGACTCCTCCACTCACTTCAACACTCTTTTGCAAGGCCCTGAAGACCTGGTTTTGTCAATGGTCCTGGGGAACTCAGAGTGGATGGAGGCCGTGAAGTGGCTGGTCTGACTAATTGCTGTCGGCAGGAAGGGCAGAGTGGGGACTGTTGTTAATGTTATATATTAGGTTTTATCTTTTGTTAGCCATCCAGGATCACTGACAGTCATTGGGTGGTCATATAAATGTTCTAGAGATAGATAGATAGATAGATAGATAGATAGATAGATAGATAGATAGATAGATAGATAGATAGATAGATAGATAGATGATAGATAGATAGACCTTAAAGACTTGAAACTGGCATTACAGAGAACCAGCTTAAAAAGTTAAGTGTTACTTTTTTGCTTGTAACCAAATGCACAATACAGCTCTCACTGATGAAGAAGATGACTTTTTTTCAATAATGAAATGTTATTCATTTATTTTAGCTTTACGAACTGTGCCAATTGATTTCAATGGCTTTCAGTATAACAGTAATTAAAAAAAGATAATTGTAACAAGGTCTTTCTGCCCTGTCTCATCTCCTATTGCCCAGACTCTGTACCAGCATTAACATTGGGACAATGTCTGTAATAAAATATACATTAACTGAATCAAGTCTAACTGTTGTGCCACAAGATAGTAAAGAATAAGCTCAGGTTAATACTTAAACTGTTTTCTTTTTCTGTAAAAAAAAAGTCACTATTGAGCCTCAGAGCTTTTAAACCACAGGTTTCCAAACTTGGCAACTTTAAGACTTGTGGACTTCAAGTTTTGTTGTTCTAAACAATGACTTATTAAAACACTTCACAAGAAAGCTTCATTGATTTCCTGATTTCAAAGGTCTTTTCACAAATTAAGAGCAGGAAAAGTTGAAAAGAGACTCAACATAGGTCTCATTGTCTCTGAATCCACACACAATGAAGTCTCACTGTCCAGTACTGTAATTTTCAGAATGATTTCACAACTTAAGATTGTTTCCAACACTATCTACAGTGTAAAAGAAATGATGATTTATAACTTACATGCTACGTGTCTGCTGACTGGCAAGAGAACAAATAGTTATCCATCCATTTTCTGCCTCAAGGATTACAGGCCTAGTGGTGAAGGGACATAGTTAGTCAAGCCAGGGGGAAAAACACATTCTCATATATTCTTATTCTCTCTCTCTCTCCCTCTCCCTAACTCTCTCCCTCCCTCCTCTCTCTTTCTCTTTCTCTCCCGCTGCCTCCCTCCCTCCCCCTCTCTCTCCAGGAACTATGCAATCAATCAAGCATAAAAACATACCTCAATGAGGGAACTAAACCACATCTCCACCAACACTGGCATGGCGAGCCATATTATATAAACAGAGAGCAGCTAACCCCACACTCACCTACACTGATAATGCTACTAGTTGGGAAATAAAATGTCTGCAACCAAGCAGCCAAGTCCAGAGAGTACCAAGGGCTCCATAGTTAAACCCTGAGCTACAGATATTTCTTTTATTGGAAATTAAGCATCTTTTTCCTTTTTCCTTAAATTCAGACATATCTCTCTCCTCTTATTTGTTCATAAAATATAATAAGAAGTTTACAAGGAAGTGAAATGCCCTTCATCTATGGTACTATCTTCCACTAGCACTCTAGGAAAAAATTGAATGTTATGTCCAAAACATTATGTCAGTCTGCAAAAATAATGAAATCACTTGCTTATCAGATGTTTGAATCCCATTCTAAACAGATTAGCAAAATAGTCCTCCTGATCCCATCTTGCACAGCCACGTGTCACCATCAAGAGGTCACATCTGCTCTATTCTGCTTCAAATACAAGGTATATAAGAAGGCAGAGGGACAGAACAATAACTTTATATCACTTCAATATTCTATTTACTGCATTTCTAAAATACAGCAAAATACTACTGGACATTGTAACTCAGAGAAACACTGAACACAAAGTTTACCCATCAATAAAGTTCATGTTGAAATTATAAGTTTCATAATCTTGGGCCAGAATCCGACCATAAATTTGTATTACATTTCCTGTTGAGAAAACAAAAGGTACAAATTAGAATGTATTGCTTCAAAAGCAAAATGAATCTATATGAAAAATGAGAAAGGGGAATGATGCATTGATTTGTTTGATGTAAATTCAAACCAACAAAAATGTCCTTTGCAAGAAATACAGTTCAGAATAAAACATCTTTTCATTATGTGTTTTAAAAGTCTTGTTCATATATACAGTAGACATAAATAAACTTCAAAGTATCCCTTTCCTCCCATTTGATGTTATCATTCATCCTCTTCTTTATTGGCTTATGATAAGCTTCTTTCACCTTTAAAATCTTTCATGCATGGTATCACATACAGGACTGTTTTCTTCAGCTAATATTGGCCCACACACTACTTCTGCAAATTGATTCCAGAAAGCCTTCCACAGATTAGATTTGCCCCTAAATAAAGAGTCTTCTAAAGCAGGGGT
Source organism: Bungarus multicinctus (assembly GCA_023653725.1). Classification (NCBI taxonomy): domain Eukaryota; kingdom Metazoa; phylum Chordata; class Lepidosauria; order Squamata; family Elapidae; genus Bungarus; species Bungarus multicinctus. The sequence continues at coordinate 157,625,036 of CM042836.1, forward strand.
CGCCAATCTTTTGGACCTCAGGGACCACCAAACTCATAATTTTAGATCCCAGGGACCACTAACTGGTTCGGTGGGATGGCCTAATTTGTGGGTGTGGCTTGGTGGTCATGTGACTGGCTGGGCACGGCTTGTATGTAAATATTATAAATATTTATATAAATATTGAATTTTTTATTTTAAAAAAAGAACAACTTTTACACAAAATCAGGCAAAGCAGGCAGGCAGATTGAGTTGCTCACAGAATCACAGATTTATTCAGAAATCTATTTATCTATTTATCTGCCATTGGCTAGCTCAGTCTGTCACATAAAATTTGCTTGTAAGCAAACTCATAAAATTTGCTAGCAACCAAACTCACAAAATTAATTCACAACACACCATGTATGTAAATATTGAATTTTTTATACAAAAATCAACTTTTATCCAAAATCAGGCAGGCAGATTGAGTTGCTCACAGAATCATTCAGTGATTTATCTGTCTGCCATCGGCTAGTTCAGTCTCTCATATTTGCTTGCCGTGAGTCTGCACTGAATTTGCTTGTAAGCAAACCTTCAGTCCTAAGGGAGGTTCGGCTGTGCTTAGCTAGAAAGTAAGAAATCCAACCATTTCCTGCTTCCTAGCTATTCTAAATCTCCTGGCCCAGCAGAACAGATGATGTCGGAAAAAGGAAAAATAGCAACTTAGCAGACAAGTTTGCCAGGTAAGGAGTGAGTGGGCGGGGAGGGTTCCCACGGGCCATGTGGGCTTCAGCAGCCTTGTGTTTCTGCGCAGCCTGGATTAATTGCTTTGGGGGGGGGTGTGCTCTGGGGGTGAGATTTCTTTATGGCCCACTAAAATTTTCTCACGGCCCACCAGTGGGCCACGGCCCACTCGTGGGCGACCGCTGTTCTAAAGAGATGATAAAAATTGTGTTCTTAAAGATAGTTTGATGGGTGTGTACTGTTTGAAGTTTGATGGTATATTACCTCCAGTTGTTTTAGGATTAATTTTATTGTGATACATTGTATATTACATACAGAATTCTTCAAGACATTATTGATATCTGGTGCTGAAGTGTCTACAGAGCCAAGACAAGAAAGGTAAACAATGACACACATGTGTTAATGTCATCATGCAAATGCCACAATTTATATATACTTGTATCAAAAGTTGTGATGTATAGGCAGTCCTTTACTTACAACCACAATTGGGATCAGAATTTCCATTGCTAAGCAAGGTGATTATTAACTGAATCGTGACCAATTTTACAATCATTTTTGCCAGGGTTAAGTAAATCATTACCATAGTTAAGCGGATTATGTGCTCATTAAGTGACTCTAGCTTCTCCCATTGCTTTAGCTTGGGAAAATCACAAATGATAAGCACATGACCCTGGGATGCTGCAACCAACATGCTAGTTGCCAAGCAGCCGTATTTTTATCATATGACCATGAGGATCCTATGATGGTCATATGTCATTCTTTTCAATGCTTTGAATAGTTACTAAATGATTGGTCATAAGTCGAGGACTACCTGTATGTTAGTAACTGTTAACTTACACAATCATATAATTATTATACACATGTTGCTTATACATGCTGTTCTCTTTGTGGCTTCATGGACATATTCATGTAGATTTCTTGTCAACAGTACAGATGTGGGTTGTCACTGCTGCCTTCTGGGGTGTTACGTGAACTTCCTTCTTTGTGGGGGGATTCTCATCCAAATGCCCATTGAGATGTTTTTTTCAAGATCAGGTTTCCAAGATACTACTAGTTTGAAAGATTTGAAGTTTTCTCCTCTTGAATTTAAATCATTGTAAACTTCAGAATGTAAATTCGTTCCTTTTGAATTCGCTAAACCACATTAAAATGTCTTTGGATAGTCAGCCATTTCTTTTGCTTGCTTTAAACCTCCATTGTATTGTCACAAAAGCATGTTGTTAAATATTATTGTGAAGGAACATAATCAAATCATTGTAGGATGTAAAATGTACCTGCATCTTTCAGGAAAACTATGGATACACGCAGGGGCAGGCTTCAAAAATTTTAGCAACGGGTTCTCTGCCTGGTTGCTGGGTGGGCATGGCCTAGTCCAGTGGTAGGGAACCTTGGCTCTTTTATCACTTATGGACTTCAACTCCCAGAATTCCTGAATGAGCTATAAAAAGTTCCCCATCCCTGGCCTACTGGTTTTTCAGTTGTGAGGGAAATCAATTTTTGATTTGAATGGGATTGTTCAATATACAAATGTCCTAATTTTTGACTTGAATGATCAATATTCTTTATATGTCCTACATTTGTATATTAAACAGTCCCATTCAAGTCAAAAATTGATTTCCCTCACAACTGAAAAACCATTAGGCCAGGGATGGGGAAACCTTTATGGCTCACTCAGGAATTCTGGGAGTTGAAGTCCATCAGTGATAAAAGAACCAAGGTTCCCTACCGCTGGCCTAGTCAGCCTCCTGCACCATGGCGGGGGAGGCTTTTTGCCCTCCTGGGGCTCCAGAGGCTCTCTGGAAGCCAGAAACGGGCCCATTTCTGGCCTTCTCAAACATCCGGGGGGGGGGGGCGTTTTTCAACCTTCCCAAGCCTCCCCACGCACCCTGCACTTACCTGCATCCAAAACGGGCCTCATGGGGACTCCTGGAAGGGGAGGGGCAGGATGGGTGAGGCCAGCCAGGAGTGGGATTTGGCGATTCTCCAAACTGCACAAAATCTTAGGGGTCTCGAACCCCTGAAAACCCCCTGCAGCCCACTCCTCAATACATGGGTTCCAGCAATGTCTTCCACCTCCTGACCTTCAGCCTTACTTTTCCAGCAATATGAATGTGATGCTTTTATTTTCTCTTTGAAAGCCTGGCTTTTTTGCTCAGCAGCATTTGGAGCATTTGACAGTTTAGCAACTCCTGCATAAGTCCTGGTGAGGTTCACACACACACACAAACACACACACTGTGCTGTCCCAATCAGTCTATGGGAATTGGATAGTTACTTTGGAATTATGAGCTGTCCCCTTAAGAAAATGCATCATGGTAAATGTAGTTAAAGGTATCCTGGGAAATGTAGTTCATGTCACCTGGCCACATCTGTAATTCTGACTGGTCACCAAGGCTGAAGACCTGAAGTCAGAGATCTTTGCTTGCCAATTGCTTATTAGGGTGGTGCTTACATTAGTATTTTAGTTCTAAAGTCATTTATTTACCTGGGACTCCACATGGAGGGTTAACTTGAAACACAACAGGTGTCTCTGCAGCAGAGAACTATTAAGAGAAGAATACATTATACATCTGATAATTCTTCAAAAATGGAACACTTCATTCAGTTTCAATGGGCTCCTAGCCCCTAAGCTGAGCATCTTCTATTCAATAAAATTAATTCGTTCATTATGCATGTTATTGTGCTGTCACTAAATAATTGCAAACATGTAAGCAAACTTGCAGTGCAATGTAGCATGATACTGTCCACTTTTCTGAATGGTTGTAGTATTTTTGCTCATAAATAATATATTTATATTAGAGAAAAATGCAGAAATATGCAAAAAAAGAATCCCGATTTTAAAAAGCAGCAAGATGAAAATAAATAATTATAATAGATATGTAGATCAAATGTAATGCATTTAACATGGAAGAAATTATATGGATCCACCCATTCTTAGCTACATAACATAGTTTTCAAGATTGGACAATAGTACCTCTATTATGCCAACATTAAAGAACATGTCAATACAAACCCCATTGGGAGATTTTTCAGACTAAATTTTCTTAAGTTTGATTTTTAGAGTGTCTATAAATTTTGGTGAACTTCCAAGTGGGCCATCATCCTTTACAGAACATGCATTTCTGGATAAGAAGATAAGAATACTTCTTTCATCATGCTGATTATCATGATTATCATAAGTCTCTCAAAACATTTTTGGACATGTTTGACGCTATTGGGGGAGAGGAAGGGAATCAACCAAATGGAACACCTTTTCCTGAAATTGGTCATAGCCAGATGCTATCTATATTGTCACAACTATTAGGGAAATAATTTTTTTTTTCATGCCCATAGTCCAAGGTTGCCAAAACAAAAAACAACAATTTATATTTTATTTCCTTGGTATATATTTCATCTGTATCTCTCCAAGTGTTGTCACAATTTTTGTAAGCCAACTGAATTGGAGAGCAGGCACTTACCTTTAATATGCAATCTGTTAAAACATGGCTTTGTCATGCACAATCAAAATTAGATTGTATTTGTAGAGAATGCTAGAAGTTCTGATATACAGAATGTTTTGCATTTGTCTTTTGCTTTTGTTTATCACTGAAACCACATTTGTGTTGATACAGTTCCATTATCTAGTTACAATGATAGAAAACCCTAGATGATTTTTCTTTCAGAACTCTTTCCCCAGTACAGGAAAAGAGGTACATCTTAACTTAGAAAAATGATATTCCATGAGATCATATAGCAAAACTAATCTTGAATATTTACATTCTTCTTGGAATAAAAATAATAGTAACTTCCAACATTGCATTAGCAGCTCATCTGTCACAGGCCCTGGTCATCAGAATTTTACTACTGAAGTTAGTTTATTATGTACCTGGAATGTACAGTTCTCTTCATGGAATTCATCTTGGTTGCTGATACTCTGTCCATTCAAACTCAACAAGAGATGATAAAGTCCTTCCCTTGAAGATCTTCAAGTAAAGTAGTGAAAACAGAGAAACACTCACTGTTAAAAAGAGAGACAATGAACTTCTCATTTTGCATTATTCAATTAATTTTATAATTAAAGCTAGACATGGGGAGGCTGTGGTTTCCTCTGCCTGATTTTGTCTACAAAATTTATTTGCCCTCAACTTTCTATAGTAGAGAATGAAATAATAGAGAAAAAACTTCAGGATACAAAACAGCAAGCGGGAAAGGAAATCAACAGTAAATGTGGATGTGAGGACAAAGAATCAAGATGCTATGGCAGCTTCAACTTAACAAGTTAGCCAGGTATAGTCTTATCTATCAATCTAATTGAACAGATCTAAAACTGACTGGTTTGTGTGTAGAACAATTATATTATTTTTACTACATGTCAGCTAAGAACTAAGGTTTTTCAAATATACATAAGAGCAAACAACTTCATCACAGCAACAGTTGAAAAGATCTTGTGCTTAGAAGAGTTGCATGTACAGTTTTAAAGAGAACAAGCTTTTCCTCACATAGGGGGAAAAAACCCTCTTGCTGCATTTCAGTTACTGATGTGGCTCTTTCAGGATAAAAAAAGCTGTACAAAACAAAACAAAACTGGGTGATGTGATTTTTGGTTGGTTGGTTGGTTGGTTTTGGTTTATTGTAAGGATGGAGATGGAAAAAAACAAAGTTTATATGGAATACAGTTACAAACCACCAGCAAAGTGTATTAGGTCAATGGTTTAAGTTGGTAATAATTATCCAGAAACTTAATCTTTAGGCTTAAATATTTTTCCATCACGGTTCAGGTATGCGTTAGATTTGTTAATCATTATTCATAGATTTTTTTTAAACACTCACTTCCTCCTTGCCTTTTAGGTCAGAACACAGACTAAAACTATTTTACTGTTATTCATCAGTTTCTTAACAGAAATAAATCACCAGGCCTAGGGAGCTGTAGATCCTACTCAACAATATGACTTCTTAGTCTGTGTTGACTTTACCCACCCATCTCCAAAAGTCTTGCACCACAGCTCCCCTAACATCCAATTATCAAAGTCGCTGGATTGCCTTGCTTTGAAATATTATAACAAAACAGTACAATTATTTTACCTTTACTTTAAAATGATGATGACTCGTGAGACTTACATTAAGCTTTAAAAACAAATTTATCAGTTAATCCTCATCACAATAGGACTTATTCCCTGTTTAGTGTGATTAGTGAATTGAAAAAGATTTGAAAACAAGATAGCAAAGATAGAAATGACTAACATAAGCAAACAAAACATTAATAATGTGACAATATGTGGAACAAAGTAATTTTGTCAAGTGAGTATCGTCATCCATATTATTCTAAAGCAGGGACAGACAACATGGTGCCATCTAGATCTTTTGGCAGATAATCAGTGGTGGGATTCAAAAAAATTTACTATCAGTTCTGTGGGCGTGGCTTGGTGGATGTGGCAGGGGAAGGATACTATAAAATCTCCATTCCCTCCCCATTCCTGGGGAAAGGATACTGCAAAATCCCATTCCCTCCCCACCCCACTAACCTGCTTTCCAGGTCCATTCTCCTGTGCAGGGCAACAATAGAAGACCCAGCCGGTCAGCTGGGACTCAGGAGGCAGAGAATAGATGGGGACGGGGCCAGTCAGAGGTGGTATTTTCCGGTTCTCCGAACTACTCAAAATTTTTGCTACCAGTTCTTTAGAACTGGTCAGAACCTGCTGAATACCACCTCTGAAGATAATTCCCCAACTAGGCTTTCATTGATTCTTCAAGCTATGATGGTGGAAGATGAAGCCTCAAACATCTGGAGATGATAGCTTATCTGGCCTAGTATTCTAGTCAGAATACTAGGTAAGATGGACAAAAGGACCTGGCACTAATATCTTCCTATGTCCAGTATGTTTCTGGTATATTTTTAAACTGGTTTGAGTGCCCACTAAGTTTAAAGGAAACTCAAAACTCTGAATAGTCTATAAGAAATATCTTAAAATATGGTCCCAGACATGTAATATTAGGCTCTGCTTCTAATAATAATTATCATGCAGAAAATAATTTTACCTTGTTTGGCATTTTATTGTGGACATGAAGAAACTGACAGGCATAATGTCACACAGCACTGGAGGCAGCTCTGGATTCAATAATGCCACTTCTAGCTGTGACCCATTGACCAAATGAGAGGGACCTAATGATAAGTGACAAATTAATGAATAAACTTCAAATATTATTATTACTATTTATCATATGGCACATTCACATCGCATTTCGAACTAAGAAGTAAAGAAGACTGTATAGGATAAAGAGTCACTTTATAGGATGTAAGAGTCACTTTTGTGTGGCATAAAAAATAATAAACGAACATTGATATTCTTTATATAAAATGTACCAGGTTCAGATATTACTAGTGTATCACTTTCAAACCTATAATAAGGAACAATTATATTAAAATATGCAATAGACTACCTTTTCTTTTAGCTCTTTTCTCTTTGTGTAACTTTATGGCAATTTATTAACTGATTGCCAAATAGTCCCTAGTTTTCTTTTGTTTGCATAATGATACAGCATGTGGCTTGCTGTTTCTCTAGACCAGTATTTCTATTTACAGATGAATAAATAGCTCTTTGAAAAAAGAAAGCCTGAGAACAAAAGGTCTGTAATTTGCTTTGGTCCTTGGCCACAAACTTCTCTTAATTTTTTTCAACATTGTCTGATTTCAGCACTTAGTTTTTGAGGACTGCTGAGGTTTGAAATTCCATCAATCTGAGCTCAACTTGTGTTGATGGTAGGATCAGTGCTTGGTTCTGCAATCTGTTTCTATTAAAAAGTTATGGAATTTCTAAGGCATGTCCTTGATTACACCCATCTACCTCTTGTGGTTTTCTTCTGTGTTTACTATTCTCAGACTCAGATTTTACTATCTCAGACATAGTCGTTGTCTTCTAAGTCTATTGTCTGCTCACATAATATACCCAACTTTTCTTTGTTAATCATTACCTTAAGGAAATTTTTATTTTCTATTTTGGGGTTCTTGAAACGCATAATGTTTTACTAAAATCATATCCATAATTTGAAAGAGTCTGCCTTCTTTTTCTCACTCATGCTCAAAATCCAGCTTTCCCACTCATGCATTACCACTGGAATTTGAAATCAAAGAATTCCAAAGCGTATTTGGCAAAGACTATTCTAAAGGAGTTATTTTGCTATTCCCTTTTGCTCAGAAGAATCAGATTGTGGATCAGGCAAACTATAACTCAGCAATATCTGGAGAGCCCAGGCCAATTCTAAGGTAACATCATCCTAAATCTTGTGAAGGAACTGCTTATCTAAAACAAAAAACAAAAAACCAGCAGTTGAAACAGGCATTCAAAGTACCATCAAAGTTTATTGTGATCCAGGTTCCGCCACCAAGGCTGCCAGTTTTAGGTTCCATGATTAACTTTTCCAAGTTAGCTAAAAAGAAAGAAAACATTGTCTGTTATATATGGCAGAGACAGCCACTTTTCTGATAAATAGGTAACCCTTGCTTAATGTCACTAATTGGGACTAAAATTTTGCCACAAAGTGGTACAGTTATAACATGTGATGGCAATATGAGCTGTCCTCGTTGCTCTGGTTAAGTGAGGTTTGTAGGTCTTTAAGCAAGGACTTTCTCAGTTCACTTTGACTGGGCAGGGTAGGTAAGCGGCTGCTCACTGCTGCGATGTGGCATGATAGCAACGGGACCTTGGGTGTCTGCCAAGAGGAGGAAGATACACAGGGACTCACAACAGTGTGATATGAGCACAGTGGAGCCAGAGATGAGTGCAATTACCATTTGTTTCTCTTATACATGCCTTGTTTTATGTTGATGTTCAAACAAAAGGGATCATAAGAGATTTTTCCCTAGGATCAAATATTTAGACATACTTCTATAATGAATATGTTATATAATGATGTTGCTTCATAAAGTGGTTTCATAGAACTTACCTGCAACAAAAAGAAGCAAAGCCTTGAAAAGGAATGACATTAAAAAACCCATCTTTATCCTCCTCCTATGCTTTCAATTTGAGACTTCCTGTTGAGATTGCGACATCATAAATGATCAAAGCTCAGCAGTTTTTCCCATTTTTTTCCCTGCAAGAGAAAGATACTTTACATTCCTTTATTCACACTACATCCCTTTGCAGCATAGAGGTAAATGCCCAGTAGACATTTAACACCAGATCAGAATAGTTATATAAAACCGGGGGAAGCGGGAACTGTCAAAGAGAAATTTCTTCTCATGCCTTTAAATCAAAGGCATAGAAGATAGATCTGAGAAGGTACAGAAACATTCTGCTTCCCTGCATGCATGCTCGCCCATCATGCTATTCCCTTTTGGGATAAGCAACTTTATGTAAAGCACAGAAAAGGAATGAAAAATAGTGAGCCAAATAAATTAAAGCCTGAGATATAAGGAGGGAGGGAGGAAACATAGCTAAATCTGGCTTGTGCCAACAGTTATACTATGCATCTCCCTATTGCTTTATCTTTGCAAATTACCTTTATATCTACCATACTATAGACAGCTTCATTGCCTTTTGTTCTTTTTTTTTTACCTGCTCTTTATAAGTTCCATCCAAATACTGTGCTATCCATTTATTCTGTAAATATGACTATACTATTTTCTTTCTTAGTGGTTCCTGAATGTCCACTATCATTCAGCACCCATTCATTCTTGACCCAATGTCTATTTGCACTTTATTCAACATACTTTTTATATTTTTCCTGGCATAAAATAAAGTGGACAACGTCTAATCTTATATACCATCTTTTTTTGCTTTTTTGATTAAAAAAATAAATTCTTTGCAACTTATTACTGTTTCTTTTTCTACCAAAATTTTCATGTTTAATAAGTCTGCATTCATTTTTCTGTCTTTAGTAGGGGAAAAATTTGTAATAAAATGCAAAATGCATATATCTTTTTTCCTTTTGATACTGATATATAACTTGCAAACTTTCATTCCATTCCATTTCTTCTATCAACACAATAATCTTGGTCTTCAGTATATCATCTTTCAACTCCATACCTCTGACAGTATCATAGAATCTAAGATTTATTGAAAATTGTTTGGATTCACAGTCATCCACACAGTTTGCTGTACAAAATCAAATGCATAATCACATGTCAACCTTTAACAAGATCACACAAATTCATTCATAAATAGAATAAACAACAAACCCTTTGAGTTTCTTTTTTCCCACTGTCTATTCATTTTATTTGGACATTTTCTAATACCATTCTCAAATACTGTTTTCTACACATCTCATACTTCCTTTTCCTGTACTGCAAATTCATTATTGTTTTTTTCACTTCTTCCTTTTCCTTCCATATCTATTTTCCTAAGTTCCAGTTATGACACTGCCAAATAACAGTCTGTCCAATGCTCAACATTTCTCATTACACTTGTATCCCTCCTTAATTTTTTCAATCTTTCCCCATTAAAACAATCAAATGAATCATGTTTTTAGATTTACACTTATTCTGTTGCCATGAGTACATATGAATAAAGCTTAATCCACATATATATATGTGAAATACCAGTTACGCATCATCACAAAATCTCCAGAACTGTAATTTGAAATTTGGCACATATGTTCCTCTTGGCTTCTAGGTGCTCACTAAGAAAGGATTTCTGATGCTAAGAAGTTCTAATCCCCTCCCCACCTGAAAAGAAAATCTATTCCAAATACTAAACACAAGCAGAGAAGAGTTTCAGTTTTAGTTTCACAGCAGCAACCAGCTGTAGTACACCCAGTTGAGCTAAGCCACACCCAGACTCCTTACTGTCTCCTTCTTGGTCACACAGCAAATACTCTTTCAGTTTCTATGTTTCAGTTTCCAAACAGCCCTCAACTCTCTCACATGCTGACAGGACTCTAGCCAGATGAATACCGATGCTGGTAGGCAGAGGCACAGTATTTTTTCCTTATTTTCCTCCCTCAAAACTAAGCCCAATCACATAGTTCCATAGAGAAAGGAAGCTCAGATCAGGAGCCTTTCTGGCCCAGTGCCTTCTTTCCGCATAGAACAAAATGAGTGTATTATTTGGAGATGCCAAAATGAAGACATTTTGACAAGTGTTCATTTAAAAAAAGCTTTCTTTATTTTAAACTAGTTCTATACCCACAGAATGTTTTTTTTTTTAATTAAAGGTCTATCTAGATTATCAATCACACCTGTGCCATGGTGACATTAAGGATAGTAGTACTCACTTGTGTCACATTTTGGCCAGTATCCCACAAATACAAACTTTTTTCTAAGGCAACTTCCCACCTTTCTATGCCAGTAGCCGACGTATAGTTGCTCTCATCCTAGGAAGTATATGCATTGTCTCAGGATGCAGAGAAGTTTGAATATGACTTAAAACATCTCTCTTCCATAAGAAGATAATCTCAGGCAGATTTTCTCTTTCTATTTGAAGTAGTGATGCTTATCTATCAAGGCATTAACCACCTGGATGCCTAACTAAATACTTACAGTTGTATTAATCTGCCTATATTTGGATCCATTTATTAATGTTTCACCCTCAAAAACCTGGTATTATGTACCCAATAACGAAATTCCCTCCCAAAGAATTAATAAAGTGCCTTCTTTGTTATTATCATTTTAGTACCCGCTACATTGGTTGATTTTAACAAAGCATTCTGTAGATTTAATGGATTTGTTTAATTTCACTATCAATGCAAACAGGTCTAAAAACCAGTTCTGTGTGGCAATATACAAATTTGGAGTGAGAGGGAGATTTCAATTACTTTCACTTCATTCACTAGCTAAATGGACTGTTTCATGGATAATAATTTATTTCTTTAGATAAATTTACAATGTTAGCTTTAGAAAAGATTTCTCAACTTCAGAAAAGAATCATACAAATACCTTCGCAATAAGCAAGAAACAGTGGTGTATACAGCTGGTATCTTGGCTAGAAAATCTTTCATATTTTTTTAGGTCAGTAGGTGAACAGCATTAAGAATAGGAAAGCACATCTAGACATCCATATATCCAGAGTCTCTCTCTTTTTCCCTTCAAATCATTAATCCATAATAAAACAACCATCATCAATATACTTATTTCAAACTAATACATTTTGAAACCTACCATGATCGCATTTGTTTTTTTTCCCCTCTTTTCTGATCGAACATTCTGATTGTGGTAAATGGAAATTCAGTATTAATTGTTCAGTACAGTTCCTTTAAATTCATAAAATTTCATTTTGTTCCATTCTCCTTTCTGGTACTGAATCAAAGATGAGATGGGGGTGAAACCCACCCAAATATTACTTCCTTTTGAAAACTGGAATAAGTTGTTTCATGACCATTCTGAATGCTTGAGATAGAAAAAATAAAAGGGGGAGAAAACCCTTTTTCCCTCAGGCCAAGCTTAATGATTAACATAAGCTACTTATTCTATTAAACAAACTTGCTCCAAGTTTTTTTTTAATAACCAGAATGATAAGTAGCTTAGAATATTTCTGATAAGGCAACAAGCATCTCATTTAATGTTTTAGTTTTTAAAAAAACCATTACATTTTAATACTTTTTTTGCTTCCTATATATCAACATTAACAGACCTTTATATATTAAACAGGTTGAGTGAAAAATCTCTAACAGGGCATGTTTCACTCAGGCATAATGACCTCATACTTAAAAAAAAGATACAGTTTTTGCATTATTCAGAAATGTTGACTAGAATGAAGCCACTTTTAAATGCATGAAATCTAAAAGCACTATGTTTGTGTTATTATATTAGATGCACTGAAAAAAAGGGAGATATTACATATCTCTGTCAATTCCAGGACTTTGAGTGACTACTGATGACCATTAGCTCAACCCAAGCAAGGCAGAATTGCTGTCAGTTCCAGAGCCCACTGACCAGTGGTGGGATTCAATTTTTTTTTTACTACCAATTCTGTGGGTGTGGCTTGGTGGGCATGGCAGGGGAAGAATACTGTAAAATCTCCAGTCAGAGGTGGTATTTGCCGGTTCTCTGAACTACTCAAAATTTCCGCTACCGTTCTTCAGAACTGGTCAGAACCTGATGAATACCACCTCTGCCACTGACTCTATGACTGTACCAACTATGATTCCCAGTGAAATTGTCCTCTCCCAAGACCAGTATATTTGCAATCTAGGCGAGAGGGGTCCTTTTGGACACACAGTTCCTACTAGTTGAGCAGATGAAAGCCATGTGTCAGTTCTACCATCTTCAGCTTGGCTCCTTGCCAGCATCCTGCCATCAAAGGCTAGGGGCAAAAAATATGTATGGGACAGAGATGGGAAATTGGGAGGGGGTTGACATTTTGATGGAGACCAGAGATGCACAGAACGAGCCTATGCCAGCCTTCAAGGCCACAAAGCCTGAGAATGGAATGTGGATTGCTCCAAACATCCAAGCGATTCACAAAACACATTTGTGGGTCTCTATTGCCCAAAGACAAACTAGTCTAGAGGGGAGGGCCAGGATGAGGAGGAAAGGTTTGTAACCTTTTGCACAGAAACAGTAGCCTGTTCTAATTCTACTTTTACTGCAGCCAGTAACCTCTAGTAACTTCAAACAAATGGAGTTTTTTTTTTTATTTGTCAGTTGCTTACAAGATAATAGGTATAAGTAAAACATAGTTATGAATACATGGATACATATAAGAAAAATAAAATGTAAAAGAATCAATAGGACAGGGATGGTAGGCACTTTGGTGCACTTATGCACGCCCCCTACAGAGCTCTTAGGAAAGGGGTGAGATCAATAGTAGACAGTCTAAGGTTAAAGTTTTTGGGGTTTGGGGAAGAAACCACAGAGTCAGGAAGAGTATTCCAGACATTGACCACTCTCTTGCTGAAGTCGTATTTCCTGCAATCAAGTTTGGTGCAATTAACCATGAGTTTGTATCTTTTGTTTGCTCTTGTGTTGTTATGTTTGAAGCTGAAGTATTCATTGACAGGTAGGACATTGCAATATATGATTTTATATACTATACTTAGATCGGACCGAAGGCGGCGTAGTTTTAGGTTTTCTAGCTCTAGAATTTCGAGTCTGGTGCCATAAGGTATTCTGCAACGAGTAGAGGAGTGAAGAACTCTTCTTGTAAAATATTTCTGGACTTTCTCAACTGTGTTAATATCAGATACGTAATGTGGGTTCCAGACTGATGAGCTGTATTCGAGTATTGGTCTAGCAAATGTTTTGTATGCTCTAGTTAGTAGTGTAATATTACCAGAGAAAAAGCTACGTAAGATTAGGTTAACAACTCTTAACGCCTTTTTGGCTATGTAGTTACAGTGGGCTCTAGCACTTAGGTCATTTGAAATGAGTACTCTAAGATCCTTGACAGAGTTTGGATCATCAACAAGGTCTTGACTATTCAGCCTGTATTTTATTTTCTGATTTTTTTTGCCAATATGTAGGACAGAGTATTTATTTGTTGAGATTTGAAGTTGCCATTTGTTTGACCATTCTGATACATAGTCAAGGTCTTTTTGAAGGGTAGCAGTATTGTCTGTGGTGTGAATAGCTTTACATCATCAGCGAAGAGAATGCAGTTGCTCTTGATATGATCACAGAGGTCATTTATGTAGAGTATAAAAACAGTTGGTCCTACTGTTGACAGGTACAGAATTTGATAGACGCTCCCAATTTTGACCATTTGTTGTCTGTTTGACAGGAATGCTTCTATCCAGTTATGCAGGTGTCCAGAGATACCGTAAGATTTTAGTTTTAGTAGTAGTTTGTTGTGTACCACTGAATCAAAGGCTTTACAGAAGTCTATGTAGATTGCATCTATTGCTTTGCCCTGATCGAGTTGTGTAGTCCATATGTTTTTGCAGTGTAAGAGTTGCAGATTACAGGATAGTTTTTTCCTAAAACCAAATTGTTTATTAGAGAGTAGATTGTTTGTTTCTAAGTGGAGGATGATGTATTGGTTAATAATTGATTCCATGATTTTACAGGTGACACAGCATAAAGAGATTGGTCTGTTATTTTCAACTAGGCTGGGGTCTCCCTTTTTGAAGATGGGGATGACCAGGGCTTGTGACCATAGTTTTGGCAAGGAGCTGGTCCTGAAAGATTTTTCAAAGATTATGCTTAGAGGTTCTGCTATGGCAATGCATAGCTTTTTTTAGAAATATGCACATATTCCATCCGGTCCAATAGATAGAGATGGTTTTAGATTGCGTAGTGCTTTTTCAACATTGTCTTCTGTAAAATTGATATGTATTAGATCATTGCAGTTGTCTGTGGTTCGACTAGGAAATACTGGGCATGATCCATTGCTGTTTAAAAATACTGAGCCAAAGAATGTGTTAAAGAGGTTGGCTTTAATAGTGTCATCGTTGCAGTCTTTACCATAAGGTCCTTTCAGGGGTGGGATGGACCTTGAGTCTTTTAGTTTGTTGTTTACAAAACTGTAGAAAGCACAGGTGGAATTGGTGCGCAGAAGGTTTTCTTCTTGTTTAATGTGCTAATTGGTGCATTCAGTTTTTATCTGGTGACATAAATTTTTGTATCGGCTTTTGAAATTGGCAACATGACTAGATTTGTTTTTCCACCAAAGTGATTTCTTTTTGGATTGAAGCTTCCTTATTGTTTTGGGTAATTTGTTTTTTCTGGTTTTGGGAGTTGTTAATGGTACATATAGTTTGATGACTCTTTTGACTTCAAGTAAAAATATGTTGTAATGGTCTTCTACAGTATTGCATCCAGAAAATAGAAATTGCCAATCAAGGGATGAGAGATTGTTGTTTATAAAATCATAGTTGCCTTTTTTGAAGTTATATAATTGGGGATTCCGTCGTTGTGATGATTTTTGTGTGGACGTATGTTGAGACAAAAGTCAATCATGTTGTGGTCACTGTTGGAAAAGGGTTCTTTAATTTGTATTCTATAAATTGAATTCAAACTATTGCAGAAGATGAGATCGAGGCAGTTGTTAAGTTTAGTGTTGTTGGTTACTAGTTGTTCTAGTCCCAAATTTGTTACTGCATTGTAGAAGGTTGCATGTGTGGGTTCAGTTGTACATTTGTTAAGGGTCCAGTTAATATGAGGTAGATTGAAGTCACCAAGAAAGATAAAAGCGTGTGGGAAGGATGCTGCCCATGTTAGTAGTGTATTTAGCTTGTTTGCATGTTTGATGTCATAATCAGGGGCTCTGTAACATAGTAAGACCCGAAATGTGATATTTAAGGACAGTACACAGATGATAGTCTCAGGAATAGCAAGCTCCTGGGTAATTTGGATGTTTTTTAGATGTAGGGACTTTTTATAGAAGATAGCAACACTACCTCCTCTACGGATTTCATGATCTGATCGGTAAACATGATAGTCTCTTACTGTGGTAATGGAGTCAGGGAGAGGTGCATTGAGCCATGTTTCACAGACAAATATAATGTCGAATTTAGCCGTATTTAGTAAGAGGAGAAATTCAGGTATTTTATTCACAAGGCTTCTTGCATTGAGTAGCTTGCATTTAAGGCCAGTTGTAGTTGGAATAAAGGTAATTAGGAGCATGCATGCCTAGTTTTGAGTGATGGGATGGGGTTGGATGTGGAGTTAGGGGTTTTTCTTTCCTAGGGACCTAACTAAGGCAGGTCTGACACTCATGGCCAAGAGATTCTTTGGCTAGCTCTACTGGATGCACTAGTTACAATCTTAAAACAGGATGAGCTAAGATGCTTCTCATCTCTCATCTAGGCTCTGAATTTTTTTCTACATGGGGCTATCCTTCATGACCATTTGGAGACTTCAGCTAGTTCATAATGCAGCTGAACACATGCTTATTGACCTATCATGGTACTGCTAGATTACACCAGTGTTGTGGGAGCTGCATTGACTGTCAGTGTGCTTCAAAATGCAATTCAAGATTTTGATGGCAACCTTTAAGCCTTGAAACCTTGTACCTAAGAGTCCACCTTTTGCAGATACCTTCTGCTCATCTGACCTGGACAACCAAAAGGTATCTACTAATGATTCCCACCTCCCAGTAGGGACTAAGAATGGGTAGTTCTCTGTGGTAGCTTTTCTCTATGGAATAGACAGCCTCCCAAGGCAAAAACAGCCCCATTCTCATGGTCTCCCAGAAGCTGTAAAAACCTGGATTTTCCAGAAGGCTTCAAGGAGTGACTGTGAAGTCTGTAGCACCAAAATGTTGCCCCATGAATCCTAATTATATAATGATATCACTGCATTTAATTAAAAGCCCTTATAGCTCTAATCCAAATAAAAATATATCAGCAGTTTCCAGAGAACCCTGTGAAATGTGTGAGTGTGTACAGTTACAGTCTTTTGAAAGAAAACAAAATGTTTAATTCCTGCCCTCTTACTTGATTTCAAGCTTAACTAGGGAAGTTTTACAGGTTTCTGGGCACTGGGTGGCAGTGCTGAGTCACAACTGAGAAAATGGGACCAGTATCTATTCTGCACAAACAACATTGTCTACAATCAATTTACAAAATAAGGTGTTTTTGTAAGGGACTAAGCACCAAGGAAAAGTATAGCCTTGGAATCTCCTTCTTTAGTTATACAACTAATTATGTAGAACAACTGCATTATATAGATGAGGATGTAGTATTGAATTAGTATACCTTTATTAGCTTTCATAAATATTTGTTAAATAAATGTATAATAGCTAGAAATACTACGGTATTTATGATTAAGACCATAAATTATCAAATTCACATAACTGAAAGAAAAAGTTCTTTATTACAATGAATTGTCAAACCCTTAAACTTGTTGCCTTACTTGATTACTTTTTTGTATGAATTTGGGAAACATTATTACATTTAAAAAAAAAAAAGAAGGGAAAAATTTTAGTCATTTCAGTTATTTACTGAGAGATCCCTGTGATGTTATCCGTAGGCAGATGCAGCTGAATGTTTTAAAGAAGCGGGACAGCTCCCCCAGGGGTGGGCTTCAAAAATTTTAACAAAGGGTTCTCTGCCTAGTTGCTGGGTGAGCGTGGCCATGGTGCGTGTGGCCTAGTCAGCCTCCTGCACCATGGCAGGGGGTGCAGTTTTGCTCTCCTCGGGCTCCGGAGGCTCTCTGGAAGCTGGAAACAGGCCCATTTCCGGCCTTCCCGAATTTCTGGGAGGCCTGTTTTTTTACCCTCCCTGAGCCTCTGAACACAACCTGTACTTACCTGCATCCAAAACGGGCTGTGTGGGGACTCTTGGGAGGGGTGGGGTGGGGTAGGCAGGGCCAGCCAGGAGTGGGATTTGAGGAACAGAATCTTAGCTAGAGGCTCTCCCCAACCCCTGTGAACTCTCACAGCTCACCCCTGAGATCCCCTCTGTGTGCGGAAACAAGGCACTGGGCCAGAAAGGCTCCTGATCTGAGCTTCCTTTCTCTGGCCCAGCAAGCTGGTTCCCCTCCCCATCATCTTGCTAGAAAGTTAGAAATGCTTGGTAGTCCAGCACTGGAGAAATGAAGCTGGAACAACATATTAGTTCCCCTGCCTGCCCTGGGGTTAGGACATTTTCATTTCTCCATCTTGGATTAGAAAGAAAGACTACAGATTGTCCCCAATGTATGACTACAATGGAGCCTAAACTTGATGTTGCTAAGTGAGCCAGTTGTTAAGTGAGTTTTGCCCCAATTTACAACCTTTCTGTCCACAGATGAATCGCTGCAGTTGTTAAGTTGTTAAGTTGAAAGTTTAGTTGTTAAGTGGATCTGGCCTCCCCGTTGACTTTGCTGGTCAGAAGTTGCGAGAAGGGATCACATGCATTGCAACCATCATAAATAGTTATGCTAGTTGCCATTAACCAAAATTTGATTGTATGTCCATAAGGATGCTGAAATGGTTGTAAGCAGAAGTGGTATTCAGCAGGTTCTGACCAGTTCTGGAGAACCGGTAGCAGAAATTTTGAGTAGTTCGGAGAACCGGCAAATACCACCTCTGACTGGCCCCGCCCCCATCTATTAACTGCTGCCCGAATCCCAGCTGATTGGCTGGGTCTTCTTTTGTTGTCCTGCACAGGAAAACGGAGCTGGAAAGCAGGTTAGTGGGGTGGGGAGGGAGTGGGATTTTACAGTATCCTTCCCCTGGAGTAGGATGGAAATGGGGATTTTGCAGTATACTTCCCCTGCCACGCCCACCAAGCACACCCACAGAACCAGTAGTAAAAAAAATTGAATCCCACCACTGGTTGTAAGTCTGTGTAGTCTAAAGCAGGCCGAAGAACTGGAACACTGTTCTGGAAAAAGGAAGCAGCTTGCAACTTTCCCTGCCGGCTTCCCTGTTGACAGTATGAGGAATCCGGCAGGGAAGATTGCAAATGGTGATCACATGATTTCAGAAGATTTACAACCTGTCATTCATATGAACAGGTTGACAAGAACTCAGATCACAATCACTTGCTGGTGGGGATGCTGCAACAGCCATAACTTCAAGTACTGGTTGTAAATGGTGTGTCCAAACCATCAATCTCCTTTTTTTTAACTGGACAGTTAATATCCCTCTTGTCCATATATAATATCAGACATTGTTTCTCCTATTCACATGCATGTACAAAAATCATACATGCATACACACACAACATATGCACATGTCCTTGTCATGCATTCCTTGAAATAACTAGGGATCTTGGAATCAGAACACAAATAGAGCAGTACATGTAATCTCCAACCTGTCAGTTTCAGTCCTTGTGAATGAAGCAAGAAAAGCTGACAGGAGATGAAAACAAGTAGAATTCTCCTTGTGGTTCTGAGCCTTCATTCTTTCCCAAAAGTATCGATTATTCATATTCAAGGAAAGATGAAAAGGACCTCCTTTCTGATCTTGCTGCTTGCTGCATGGACTAAAAGTGTGTGTGTGTGTGTGTGTGTGTGTGTGTGTGTGTGTGTGTGTGTGTGTGTGTGTGTGTGTGTGCAGGAAGTAATGCTTTGACGAGTATGCACTAGGCTTTCTCTCTAGTTAGAATTTTGCACCGGGTAAAGAATTTTAAATCTGCAGATGCGCCCTTGTGTGTGCCTGTTTCCTTTCCCTATAAATCAACCCTCTTCTCTGTTAAACAGGTGTGTAAGTTGATGGAAAGATAATGATTGGAAATAATGTTTCTATGTGCTGGTCTCACTCTTAGTCCATGCTCCTCCCAAGCTGCACATTTGAGATGCAGGCAAGCTGAGCTGTTTTCAAGGATTCTAGGAGTGACTTTCAAAATATGACGCATGGAAACATATAACAGTAATGGGATCTAAGCATCACGAGCCATGGGTTACCACATGAAATCTAGCTGGCATTTAATGATAGGAACTAGGATAAGAAAAGTGAACTCCTATCCAGAAAAGGGGAAACAGAAATTTGAAAGAATAGATACTTCCAAACTGCACAGTCTAAAATTAATCTGGTACTCAAGTATTCCTCCTGGATGTCTCCAGAAGTTTGCAGCTACTGGCATGACATAAAGAAAATATTTGGTATGTTCCAATATAATCTAATTTGAAATAAGGGCAGCTGACAATTTTTTTAAAAAATAAAAATAAATCTGTTATGCCAAAGAGAATATAACATTAATGAGTGAGTTTATTAACCCCTCCCCCAAACACCATATTTTTAAATTTTGATGACATAACTCCAGATTAGGATGTTTTAAAGAACAGGATAATGCAAACAAAACCTTGTGAGTTGCTTATGATATTATTTTTATTGTTGCCAGGCAAATATTGCCTACAGTATCATCCAGCTAGATTGTCAGACACTGCAAGTATTATTGCCCTTTTCATTTACACCTGTTTGTTTGTCAGTCAAGATGTTTTCCACCTCTGACCTTTTTTCCCTAATGGTACAAGATTTCTGAAATTCTGTACATTTGCCCATTCTGCTTACTGTCTAAAGAGCAGCTGCATAAACTTCAAGAAAACAGGTGCTGCTCACTCTTGCCAATGTCTTCAGGCATACAGAAAAAAGTGCAAACCTTTCACATCTGTTAGTCTGCTTCTTAAAACGCTTGTATTTTTAAATACTTGAAAGCTTTCTCTCTAAAATTAGTTACAAACTATTTTATTTGTTCCCATAGTAGTCTTTATGTTTAATTATCTCTACCCATGTAGCATGACTGTATTACTTTTATCTTTCTCATTGTTTCCATCATCTTCTCTTATTGGTATCATTATTATGATCATTATTAGTTTGATATTATGATTATTATTACCTCAGTCCTCAGGGAGCTCCCCTCTATTAGACTCAGATGGTGCAACTCTCATTACTGAGAAGACTCTGATCCTACAGCATTAGGCTGAGTACTTCCAATCTGTACTAAACTGCCCATCTTCAGTCAACAATGAGGAGATCGACAGAATGCCCCAGCTGGATATCAGCCATAGCTTGGACACCCCATCATCAAAGACTGAAACCCTACAGGCCACAAGCCAGCTGTCCAGTGACAAGGCCCAAGGATCTGATGCAATCCCAGCAGAAGTCTATAAGGAGGGCGGTGCAGTGCTTGTCAACAAACTCACTCTGTTGTTCCAGTCTTTCTGGAATCAAATATCCATTCCTCAGGAACTGAAAGATGCGTCCATACACCTCTATAAGAGGAAAGGAAATAGACAAGTCTGCGATAATCATAGAGGAATATCACTGCTTTCCATTGCAGGCAAAATCCTTGCACGAGTGTTGCTGAACCAGCTGACTGACCACCTGGAACAGGGTCTATTACCCGAGACACAGTGCAGTTTCCGCAAAGAAACTGTGGCACTGTGGACATGATTATCGCAGCCCGAGCAGAATCGTGAATTATACACCACCTTCATCGATCTCACCAAGGCTTTTGACATTGTCAGTCGTGAAGGTCTATGGCGCATCAGGACAAAGTTTGGGTGCCCTGACAGAATCATCCTAATGGTACATCAGTTCCACGATGGTACGATGGCTCATGTTTTGGATGATGGAGAAGCTTCAAAGGTCTTTCCCATTACAAACGGCGTCAAGCAAGGTTGCATGTTGGCAGCAACCCTGTTCAGCATAATGTTTTCAGCCATGCTGTCAAACGCCTTCCAGAACAGTTCCTTGGGAATAAGATACAGGACCAATGGGAAACTTGTGAAGACTCCAGGCTGTCACCAAGATAAAGGACACTGTGATTTAAGACCTCCTTTTTGCTGATGATTGTGCTCTGAATGCTGGATCAGAGCAGGAAATGCAAGCCAGTGTAGACAAATTTGCAGCAACATGCGACAACTTTGGCCTCCTTATCAACATAAAGAAGACCGAAGTGATGCATCATCCAGCTCCAAAAGTTCAACATCAAGAGCCCACCATCACAGTGAAGGGAGAAAAGCTGCAAGCAGAGAACCAATCTACATACCTTGGCAGCACCCTCTCCTGGGCAGTGATAATTGACATTGAGGTCAACTGCAGAATCGCCAAGGCAAGCTCTGCATTTGGCAGACTTCTGACCAATGTGTGAGACCACCATAGAATAAACCTTGCTACAAAGCTCAAAGTCTACCGAGCGGTACTGCTAACTACTCTGATGTATGCCAATGAGACTTGGACTGTGTACAGGAGACATTGTATATAGGAGACACACTAGGTAATTGAACCACTTTCACATTACCTGCCTCTGCAGACTTCTGAGGATCTTCTGCACTGGAGACAAATTCCTTGTATGTCTATCACACTTGGCCAATAAAGTAATATGTTCTGTTCTAGTCTAGTCTAGTCTCTTATTCTATTCCATTCTATTCTTTTCCTTCTTTTTTTAGTTGTTTGCATTATTCTTAGCTCACATTTATTATTTAAGTATTTAAAGGAAAAAATGTAAGTATAAGGATAGTCATTAATACCAATTAATTAACAGATTAATATGCAATTCTAGAATACATCACATTTGAATATTAATTAGATACAATACTGAAGTATGTCCTGATATCTTCCATTTCATTCCAGCCATGATGGCTTAGTATTTAAATAAAATTTAAATAAAATAAGTCACTCAGCTTCTTTTTAATCCTTGATCACATTACTTTCTTCAGTTACAGATTTTATATAGTAGCTGGTGTCACTCCCTCACTTGAGATTATCTTCATTGCAAAGTATAAGTAATGAAATTAAGGGAATGAATATTACATTAATAAGAGATACGTAAAAGATTTCAGTTTTATTAGAACATTTCCAAATTTCTGAGGAAAATCATATATACAAAATTCACTCCAAAATGTTCAAGAAAGAGAGCAGCTGCACTGAGCCAAAGAACTCTCAGAATTTGTCTTAACTAGCAACTGCTTCCCCACCCTCACAAATGTGCAAGCAGGTGTGGAAAGCCACAATTGCTCCAATACACTCCTGCCCTTGAACCTGTCTAGATTACAAAACAGGTTCTGGGCCAAAAAAATCCAAAAATTTCCTGGGGAAAGCTGAATCTTCCAGCCTTTACAGATTAAGCAAATCAAGCACATGTATATGTTTTAAGCTTATTTGCAATTGAACTATGAAGGCTCATAATATTGATGTATTGTTGTTAATACATGTAATGCATTTTTCAGCTGCTTCCATATGATTGCATCTCAAGGAGTTTTTCAACAATGTAAAATAAAAGACAATCTTAAAACCATGAATTCAGATATGTGAAGTATTTACATTAAAAAGGGGCAGGGGAGGAAATCCACAACAAAGTGAAATCACTTTTCCAACGTTCACATAGGGAAAACATGCCTTCAAAAAGATCCAAAAGATACAACAGTAGTCATATTAAATATTTTAGACAGCACCACTACCACATGGGTTTATAACTGACTGACAAACCACATTCAACATGTAGTCCTCAATGGAATTACATCCATATGGAGGGAAGTAAGCAGCGGAGCTCCTCAAGATTCCATTTTAGGCTCAATACTCTTCAATATCTTCATAAATGTTCTCAGGGCATAAAAGGGTAACTGGTCAAATTTGCAGATAACGCTAAGTTGGCAGGAATAGCCAACACCCCAGAAGACAAGCTCAAGATCCCAAAAGATATTGGCAGACTTGAATACTGAGTCCTATAGAACAAAATGAAATTCAACATAAAAGTAAGGATTTACACTCAGGCAAGAAAAACCAACTATATCAGTATAGACTAGGTGAAATTTGGCTTAATGCCAGTAACTGTAAGCGGGATCTTGGAATCCTAGTGGATAGTCATTGAAATATGAGCCAACAGTACGCAGCAGCAGGCAAAAAAGCTAATGCAATCCTAGGCTGCATTAATAGAAAGATAGAATTAAGATTAGGTGAAGTTTCTACTACCACTTTACAAAGCCTTAGTAAGACCACACTTGAAACACTGAATCCAGTTCTGGTCTCCACAATATAAGAAAGATCCTCTGGAAAGAATGCAGAAAAGAGCAGCAAAAATGATTAGCGGGCTGGAGACTAAAACGTAACAAGAATAGTTACAGGAATTGGGTATGCTGAGTCTAATGAAAAGAAGGACATGATAGCAGTGTTCCAAAATTTGAGGGGCTCCTACAAAGACAAGATGGTCAACTAGCATGAAAAGGCAAAACAAGAAACAATGGTTTGTAATTAACCAAAGAGTTGGTTGATAACCAACTTAAAACTAAGGAGAAATTTCCTAATGGTGAGAGCAATCAACCAATTTGACTGAAGCTTGTACTGAAGTACTGAAGCTTGCCTTCAGTACTTGTGGGTACTCCTCACTGGAGGTTTTCAAAAAGAGATTGAAATAGGTCTCTGCTCGAGCAGAGTTGGACTAAATAGAAGATGTCCAAGGTTCCTTCCAGCTCTATTATTTTATGTTCTATGAATGTTCCAAAGTACAGGCTGGAGCACAGAGAAAGCCCTTCTACAACTAACTGGAAAATGAGCCTCTTCCACTTCAGATCTTTTTTCATTGGCTTCTGGACTTACACAGTTTTAAAGCTTTTTTTGTATATCCAAAATTTATTAACTTGCTTTTTTTTATAAAATGAAAGCCAATTTCCAGGAAGATGAATTCTGTATTAAAGCCATATTTTGTGGGAATTATTCCTTGTTTTTAACTGAATACTTTTTCCTGTATTTTTTAGCGTCATCTATAATTATAGATATCAAAGATTTGATTCTGATCCTACCTGTGAATTTGAGATTAAGTAAGTAATGCTTTTTAACTATAGAAACTGTAAATATATTACTCGTGTAATAGAATTTTCAGTCCCCTATCACTTCACGAAACCTGATTAAAGGGATAATTAATGATAATTAAGATCAATTCTGTGCTTAGAGAAACCAATAGAAAGGAAAATGCACTTCCTGCTGTATACCATAGAGGTAGTCCTCAACTTACAACCTTTCATTTAGTGGCAATTCCAAGTTACAACGGCATCACAAGGTCATGTGATCAATATTCAGATGCTTGGAAACTGGTATGTATTTGTGATGGTTGCAGTGTCCCATAGTCATGTGATCATTTTTTTTTGACCTTCTGACAAGTAAAGTCAATGGGGAAGCCAGATTCACATTACAACCATGTTACTAACCTAAAAACATCAGTGATTCACTTAACAACAGTGGTAAGAAAGGTATTAAATGAGGCAAAAGGTATTTAAGAACTGTCTTGTTTAGCAATAGAAATGTTTTGACTCAATTGTAGTCATAAATTAACATCTACCTGGATGGATGGATGGATGGATGGATAGATAGATAGATAGATAGATAGATAGATAGATAGATAGATAGATAGATAGATAGATAGATATCATCAAAGTCAATTTTCAATGGTTCTCCATTACCATCTTCCCAGGCAGAGCACCAATCTCTCTCATGTGCATTAGAAGTCGGAAATCTGTTGTTATTTGCAGATGGCCTTTCTCATATTTACATAAAATTTGAAATTTTGCTCGGAAATAATTTGCTTCTAATTAGGCAACAGAAAGTGGCATATTTTAATGTTCTCAAGGATATTGCCAAGGCAGGTTTTATTTTTTGAGGGGCCACGGTGGCTCATATGGTTCGGGTGCTAAGTCAGAAGTCCTTTTGAGAGACTGACAGCTCAAAATCTGCGGGCATGACAAAATGAGCTCCCTTTACTTGTTCCAAGTTCCTGCCAACCTAGCAGTTTGAAAGCATGAGAATGAAAGTAGGTAAATTGATACCACTTTGTTGGGAAAATATCAGGGACATGAAAAGAACTCCCTTGGGCGTAACCTGGGCAAGGTGATATCACCAGGTAATTCTTTCAACCCAGAAGCACATTGGTAGATATTTCCAATATGAAAGTAACAGTAGGGTCTTTTTGTTTTGTTTTGTTGACTAAATAGAATCTGAAGCCTCAATGCCTCTGGTTTCCTTCTGCTATTGCAGTTTCCAGTTTTACAAACAAATAAACAAAAGTTTTTCCACTAAGAAAACATGGCTATCCTATAAAAAAAGTCATTTCTTCCTTGTGTAAAAGGAATGAATAATTAGGTAGGATAAATATGGATTGCACAGAGATTGGAATTACATGTCCCACATAAATGATAATGTGTTTGCTTGTTTGTTTTTGGCTTAGCTGTGTGAACTGCCCCGATTTGGGTTTAATAACCAAATCATGTTTAAGCAAAGGATAACTCAGTATAATGAGTGAACTCAATCAGAATATGCTACATGGAATTTGTAAATACATTTTCTTTGCAGACATGTTTCCCTTCACATTTGAAACTTTCTGTTTGTAGATTCGTATGTTTAACCTCCTTTCCCTCTTTTGTCTACTTGTAAATCCTTTTCTTCTGCCATTCTGGTCCTGACCCATGACATACTGGAAGCCCACCTGTTTAGTAAAGAATTTCAGCTATGAAGAATGATAACTGTGGTTTTTATGAAGTAGTTCAGCACTGATTTTTGGATTGCTCATTCTTCAGAGAAAGAAAGATAGCTTCAGGCAGTGATTCTTGGAAGAGGAAAATTTATATGGCAAGACAACTGAGCTATATGAAGCAGAATGTATCATCAATATTTCCTACAATGGAGATATCATTTTAGAGACATTTCTTTTTAATAGAAATACTCTGGCATGAGAAATTTCTGAAAGCAGTTCTCTCCTAAAACATTCAGCTAAGAAATTGAAATATATATGTGTGTAAACAAATACATATACCAAAGTAATTGGAAAAAGTTATAGATCCCAGTTTTATACATTTTCTGGAAAATTTCTTTCATTTTATTTAATTTTCTTTAATATTTATTTTTTGTGAAACTGGAAATTATAGTAGTAGAAGGAATAGCATTGAGTCTATTAAGTAACAGTTTAATGCTGATTTATACCAAGATTTGGCCAACATGCATCCTCACATAATATCATATTTGACTAAGTACATTTCCAGAAACTCCAATTTTTTTGTTACATTTGTGTAAAAATAAGGTTTTTCTTTTCATCAACCAGTATATTGTTGTTATTGTTACTATCATTATTGTTATTCACTATTACCTGTTTTTATTTATACCCTTATTTGAGGTGTGACAAATATTCAAGATATCTAACAAAATTTAAAATCAAAACAAAGGGGTAAAATACAGACAGTGGCAACAAAATAAACCGTAAAAGAATATAATTTTTAAAATGCCTGATAAATGAAATGCTTATTTATACATATGTTTTAAAAGTACTTTTGTTCAATTATGATATATTCTTGTCAGATATATTGTTGAATCCTGAAATGAAATTCTAAGGTAACAAAAAGACTAGATTTTAAATGTACTGAAATTGCCCAATAAGCATTCAAGGAAATTCTCAGATCTGAAGAAAGATTTGAATGGATTTACTAAAGCTCCTTGCATTAATTCAATTTATAAACACATACATTACATTTGTGGGTAGGGGAGGGGTGTCAACTTCTCATTTTATAGACTTACTCAAGTTCAAGTTCTGCTTTTTGCCATATCCAATTGTCTTTTACCTTCTTGCCTGATTTTCCTCATATAAGTTCATTCCCCTTTTCAGTGAATTTTTACTGGAAGTGATCAATATCAAACTCCTTATCCTACTGAATTATATAGCAAGGAAAATATTTCTTTCTGAGAGCATTTTATGTTTGCATATCCAGATGATATCTTATATGAAACAAAATCAAAAGATGGGACAGCTGAAGAGGTGTAATTTAACAGCTCTCTGTGCTGCTGTCACTGCTAATGATTGAGGTGGACAGGAGGTGTGGATGTGGCTATGGTCCATAAAGGACACAGACAGGTGGGAGGCCAAGCTAAGAGGCGGGGAAGTGCATCTAGTACAAAAAAGATCGTGCAGGCCTTTCCAACACATTCTTTTTTGGAATAAATAAGAGAGAGAGAGATGGGAAAAGCTGAAACTTACATTAAGCAGCTTTACAATGGGTGAAAAAGGACTTGAAGAATTGTTGCCAGAAGCAAAATTCTATACGGATTAAGAGAGAGGAATAGATATATTTTAGTCAAAGCAATAGAAAATACTGATTTAAGCAAACACAGGTATCTTAGAGAAGGAAGGAAGGAAGGAAGGAAGGAAGGAAGGAAGGAAGGAAGGAAGGAAGGAAGGAAGGAAGGAAGGAAGGAAGGAAGGAGAAGGAGAAGAAGAAGAAGAAGAAGAAGAAGAAGAAGAAGAAGAAGAAGAAGAAGAAGAAGAAGAAGAAGAAGAAGAAGAAGAAGAAGAAGAAGAAGAAGATTAAAGTTTTTCATATCAGTTAAAAACCCTAAACAAAATCAATCATAAGTCTGTAAGGCCTCTAGAAGAAATCTTTAAAGATAGATATCTCTTTTGGTCTGATTGTCTGCAGAAAAATTTCCTTGGCATACTCTTCTACAAACATGGGTGATGGAATTATGGGTCCATCAGCTTTACAAGAAACAAGAGGAAGACTCCAGTTGATTTATGAGGTATTATCAAGAATGATTTAATTTAAGGTCTAATTGTTATTTATTGATTTTACATATAATGCCTTCAATATATCTTATTCTTGTACATAATGCATTAATATAGGACTATTAAGAAAGATTAGCTTTTACCTAAATAGAAAATGAAGAACCAGAGGGAGATGTCACATTGTTAAGACAGCAAATGCAGGCTGCCATTAAGTATCTCTCGGTAAGGAAAGTTAAGTCATTCTTTCTTTCTGATTGTAATACTATCTCTATAGTAAATTTCCAAATACCTTTTGCTTATTCATAACAATAAATATAATCTGTACTTTTAATGTAAATAGGGAATTTAAAATATAAATTATTGTGCAGTTTGTGAGATTGCACTCCCATACTTTCTGAATAGCACATCCATTAATTGAAGGATGGTATGGTTTTGCTAAGCAAAGATGCTTGATGTGCTAAAGATACTAGCAATCATGCTTTATATATTTAGTCAGAAGTTAAATCTGGCTAAATTCAGTATTATAGGGCTAACTTCTGAAAAGGTGTGTATTAAATGGTACATTCCATGTTGTTCCAATATTCAGAGAAGAAACATCTTTTGTTTACCTATGATATACCTACAGTCAATTTTCCAGGATGCCAAACGAACTACATTATGTTCTGTCTTATGCCTTAAATATATGCATAATTTTATTTCATCTAAAGCTATCTTGCATTTCAGAAATAGACAGAATGTTGGTCAGGCTCCTAAACAACACAGCTAGGAGTTAGTGCAGGACTACTTATAATTTAGAGCTTATTGGGCCTGTATCCTGTTACATTAATTTTAGTTGGGGAATTATAGGACGTCTAGTTGGTTGATCAAGCCTGCATAAATTTATGTAATAATATAACAGTTTTTGAAAACCAAAAGGAACCTTTCTTTTTAAATTTACATTCAAGCATATATTTTATGCCCATACTATATTCCAGTAAACATTTTAAAGGAGACATCAATTATTTTAATATAATTTATAATTTATATAGAAAGTAATTCAAGGAATAAAAACATTTCAGTTTTATTCTCCCTGCCAGAACTTAAATTATTATTTTTAGCTGACACTGAAATTGATCTCTATTTATTTGGCTGTTGGATCACTCCATCTTTTGCTTGAAGTTCTTTTCTATTATAGTTGCATATTGCAATCTGTCATTACACTGGTGTTTTTCAACAGTTCTTGGATAGCTATTACAGCTGAGGCACAGCATAACCCTTTATCAATGCTACTAAATTTTATGAAGCATGAATTTATATCAGAAGGTATTTGTTCGAGGAACAGCTGGAAGGTTCTTCAATTTCCTAGCTATCTTTGCTGCACCAGCTTTTGGTATTTAAGAACAGTGGAACAGAAATAGAACGAGAAGAGCTTTTCACTGCCAGCATGCCAGGAAGATCCAAGCAATGTACAGTCTGCAATGTACATAATTCTCATAGGCCAGAAAGGTTACTCAGACCAACACCAGAAATCCCTTGCTGTTTTTATATACTGAGTAATAGTATACTAAATGCATTCAATACTAAAATTCAGCTGGGTGCCAGAAATGGCAGAAGACAGGATTGCTTGAAAAAAAAAATTCTTAGCTGATTTTCAGGAAGAGCTATGCTACCAATCAAACAAACAAATCAAACCCTTACCTGGGATTAAAAGGTGATGGGTACAGCTATGATATCAAGACTTTTCTCCCTTTTTATGTGTGTCATAGCCACCCTTTTTATTTTTATTTTTACCTTCCCCTATGGTTACACCAGAACAGGGCCTCTTTTAATTGATTAAAGTCATTTGAATGATCGTTTGAAAACAAAAGAAAAATATAGTAAGTGAATAATTAATACTTAGTAGATATAAGTATGTTATTTATCAAATAACCAGAAAGTTTTCTAACTGATAAGCAATAAAAAATATAGGAAATGTTTGGTGGCAATTGCTTAGTACTTAAATGGTCACTCATTTAGAAGGAGTAATAAACAGCTGCATCTATCAGTCTCCCATTGTATACTACGTGCCAGGAATGGACAGATGTGTCACTCTATAGTCCAGAGATGCTTGGGTTACTGTCACCAGATCAGGCTTATTCATTATATAATCACCTCTATTTATAGATGAGAATTGAACTTTGATATTAGTAACTTCTTCAGTCTGTCCCCTTTAATTTGTTTTTTTATTTGTTTATTTTTAATAAGAAAAAAATTGTAGTTAAGTTTATTTTTTATTGGCCTTACTATGTTATATTACTTACCTTTTAAAACTTCTGGCAAAATCTTCTCTTTTCATTTATATTGTTCCCTGCTCTACTATTAATCAGAAAGAGTTCAACCTAAATCCTATAACAGTGTTTTCCAGTTTTGTCTTGGCAACTTTGAGATTCTGTGGATGTCAACTTCCAGAATTCCCCAGCCAGCATGGTTGAAAAACAATATCCTATACCGGTAGACTGATAAAGTTGATGGAATAATTCACACAACTGCAGTTATTACTTCTCTGCTTTGCCAGTTTGATTTCATACCCAGCTGCAAATGTTTAGACAGAGATGTGATTTGTCCTTGTGTGATATAGTCTATCTCAATGCTTGGAATACTCCTCTCTGAGTTTGTTTCAACATTTTTAGAAAATGAGACAATATGTTGTGGTCGTAAGGACACAACCTTGAAATGATCTTGAACTACTTAGCTCCATGGAGTCATTCTATTGCTATGCTGGTGGTAGAAATTATTTCTTAGTAACGGGAGTCAGAAAAGTAGAACATTGATTAATCTTGGTGAATGAACTATAGCTACTATTGCTGGGAGTGTTGTTTGTGAATTAGAGCATGCAGGAGAGTTTGCTTTTCTTCTTCTTTTACAGAACTCCCTGCAAGTTAAAGTGGGGGAGAATCATGAGCCAAGCACTGATGGGCATCCTAGGAAAGGCCTCTGGTCACATGTTGACCATAAGTGGGTCAAAACCAAAGAGGCAAGGCTGCTCTCTTTATCTCTTTCTAATCACCAGGCAGCCCTTGTCTGGGATGGCCTGAACTTGTAAGGGCTTCTAGGGCTTTTTTAAAAATATTGTTTATTTCAATATTGTATATTTCTCTCCAAGAAAGATCATACTTCAGTTTTTTAGGCTCTGGAGCCCATAACAAAAGGTGCTATGTACTGTTTCATTTGAGGCAAGAAATATCTTGGCTGGGTGGTTTATCTACCTTGTTTTATCTGCCCTTCCCTGTTTCTGACTCTGACTTCTGAAGGAAGAGTAGTTTACTTAGCACTTGGAACTAACCCCTTGCAGAGTTAGACATTCTTTTATCTATGTCCAAAATAGGATATTCCCTAAGGTCATAACTTGAGCTCTCTCTGAAGAACATCCTTCACTTCCAGATCATGTCACCCACTCACCTCCTTCTAACCCTATCTCTACCCAATCTTTAAACCTGGTGGCATATTAGGCTGAAATTACTCATAATGCTAAGAGGCTTAACCATGTTTTGATTCTTTCCTTTAAGGTAAATATAGGTAGCACTTCCATAACAAAGATTCCTCATGTCCAATTTAGTTGTTTGTCCTATTGAAAAATACATGCAAATTTGTAAATGACTTTCCATAGACAGGGGATTTTTCAACCTTCCTTCCTTCCTTCCTTCCTTCCTTCCTTCCTTCCTTCCTTCCTTCCTTCCTTCCTTCCTTCCTTCCTTCCTTCCTTCCTTCCTTCCTTCCATCCATCCATCCATCCATCCATCCATCCATCCATTTTGTAATAGCTGTGACCCAGTCACATAGTAATTTTTTCCATGCTGCTTAGATTTATTATTTAATAAAAAATCAGTATGAAAAACTAAAGGAAATGTAATTATTTGTTTATGTTTGTTAAACATTCTTATTCATATTTCTTAAGCATGTCTATTCCTTCTTTATAGATTTTTGACATGGCACATGACCCATCAGGCATAGCTGAATGGGAAAGAAAGAGACTAATCATATGAAAAAATAAGATAAATTTATTGTTAGAAACCACTTTAAGTGCTTACTTTTCACTTTAAGGTGAAAAGGATACAAATTTAATATTTAAAAATAAATTTGAGACAATTTTAAATAAAAGTTTAAATCATGTAAAAGTGGATGATCTAATTTTATTAAGGTTACTTTTCACTTTTTTTCGTATATATTACTAAATTTGGCCAAAAAAGGTACAAAAAGTTGTATGCATTTTCTCAATAAATTACTATATCCTTAATCTAAGCTGTTTTTTTAAAAGTAATATATGTTTCCTTTAACACTTTAATGCATTCTTTTCTTTCGATATTCATATTTTTGTATGCAGTTTTTGAAGTTCAGTCCACATTATAAAATGATAAAAAAGTGTAATTTTCATTGGACAAATAATACATTCTGTTTCACGTAGACTGAGGAGTAAATTTTATCAAGCTTCACTTTAATATTTATTGGAAGATTACTCTAATCTATCCTTTAGAAGCCATCTATGGTAGCTGATCATTTTAAAGCACATTCAGTTCTACTGTCATTTGACAATGGAAGGCAGGGCTACAGACAAGAAGAAAAAGTCTTTTATGATCTGATGTATTTAATATGTGTAGAATTTGCAGATCAGATTGTATAGGTACCCACCAAAGTTATTCAACTATTCTGAAACTAAGGAAATATAATTATCATGTTCTGGAAAACTGGGATTTTTCCAGAAACATTTTTTTCTTCCTTTTTTTTTTCAGAAAGAAAAAAAAAGAGTGATGCTTCAGAAAAGATGGATACAAAAAATGGAGTTACAACTGAAAACAATACAATCTGAATCTCCAACAAAATTCTATGTTTGAAAATGCAAAGTGATTGCACATTAATACCCTTCTCTAGAAGCATCCTTTTAGTGAGAATGCATTATCAGACAAGCTTCCAGATTACTAGTATTTTTTCCCAACAGAAGTGGAAATTTCCCTTTTTGAGACAACACACTTCTTTATAATCCCATATGAATTACATTACTATGGAATGTAAGGAAGTGTGTGGTTTCAGAAGGATGAATCTGCCCTTGAAGAATCCTTTTCTGCTTATGCATATACCTGTACTTCTCTCTCATAATATGGAAACAAGAAAGAAAGAGAAGGAGACAGAGAAATCACTTATGCTACAATTAAGGTTTTGTCCTGATTTCAGGAATGTGAAATATTCTTGGCTTATTGGAATGTATGCAAACAGACTGCAGTTGTCATTAAATAAATTTATCCAATATATTTTAAGTATTATTATGTATTTCAATTAGCAGTGTATGCTTTAATCCATTTCTTTCTCATTAAATACCTTTTGTACCTTTGGCCAAAGAGAGAGAAATAAGTGCAGATGGTAACAATTATCTCTTTGTATAGTTTAGAAAGGAAAAAAATACATCTAGCAAATGGAAATTGAGGTTATAAAAAATCCAAAATATGAAATAAATTGTTTGTGAAAAGACTCAGAATGGGGTCAGAACATGATGCATTATTACACAACTTCTGTGACTTTAACTTTAACTTCTGTCAGGATTTTTGATAGCAACAGTGTCACATCCTGGGGCTATAACAATAGGAAAACTAACATATAAGAGTATGATATTCTCCTTTGTGTCTGGTTATTTTAGATCCTTTTTTTATATCTAGCTGCTCTAGACAAGTTTTTTATTTGAAATCATCTACTGTAATATAATAATACAGGATTTAAATCTGAAATTGATCAGTTAATACCAGTATGAAAGAACCTCTATACTGGTTATTTAACATTTTTGATTGTTTAAAATAAAATAACATAAAATAAAGGATACATCATCAAATATCCATCATGCATAATCATGCCTAAATCATAGAAATCTATGAATGGTTTAAGCGACTTACAGAAAGTTGAAATCTGGAAAATACTTTTAAGTTTCACCCAGCTCGTGATGAGCCTCGTACATTCATTGCTTGTGGATTCTATATAGGCTAGAAAAATGCTTCTTTTGTTGCGGTTACAAAGTTGCCACGTGCCAAGGAGTTGAACAGCCCCTGGCAGCTGTCAGTCAGGTACAGCTGGAATAGCTTTACAAAAATCAGTGTTTGAATGACAACTGGCAGGTGATTCCAGCTGACAACAGTGTTTTCTTCAAGTAAGAGGAAAAACCCATTTCTTTCAAAGGGGAAGATAAGCACTACTACATGTACTAGTATTGAGTAGTGTCTCTGAATCCTGACAAATCTTGTCATTTTTTAAAAACTAAACACAGATTATAATTCTTTAGCCCAGCTACCAAAAAAGGGAGCTTTTCAACTTGAAGTTCACATAAGGGTAGATAGGTTTTAGGATCAACTTGTAGCATTTGTATGCTGTCTACTTGTTCCTCTGAAAGTCTGTATTAGCATATATATATACACACATTAGAAGAAAAGCATTGCTCTGGCTGGTCAAAAGGAACCAAGGCCGTCTCTCCTGGAGGTTTGGTCCCCTTCAACCAGCTATAGCAGTGGTGACTTTATTCACTGCTCGACCACAACATACATTTAACTGATTCATGTTTAGATTTTCCACTTCTGAAATCTCCAGGAAGTTGTGCCATAGCTTTATATGTTAAACTGTGAGGCAAAAGGAAGATGCAGATTCTTAAAACTCATACATGCCAACCCTGTGTGATTCTTTAGCACGACTAAATGATCTGCCACAAAGCTAGTTGGCTGTTGCTGAGGAGAGTTCAGCCTCTTATTAAAGTGGCAATTTCTACCTTTTAAATAAGAACCAAATATAATGTTAATTAAGTCAGTGTGATTATTACGGTGCTCTGGGAAACAGACATCTTCTAGATCAAGGCACATATTCTGAATGTTTCAAATAACAGGAGAGTACTGAAAATAATTGATTGTATTTCCTAGCCCCATTCAGTTCCTTTAGTTCCATAGTTCAACTCAAATGGACTTTGAATAGTTCCATTCAAACTATGAATCAATACATTTTAAAGCCAGTTTTAGAATATTGTTTGATATTGCAAACATTGTTTAAAAAATTAAATTATTGTTCAAAAATTGTGAACAATATGTGACTATACTAAGAAAACCCAAATCTGCAATATTTCACGTACAGTACATACTTTAGAATTATTTCCTTCAAATGTAGTAGGATTATTATGGAGTAAGCATGTGTCAATCTCAGATTAATCTAATGACAACCAACTTGTAGCTCCCACGTGCATTGCAATGCAACAGTAAACAGCATCTCAATTTATACTGGAAAATGTGAAAGATCTGGTTCTTGTTATCATTTTTGGTGGTCTTCAAAGACTGAAGTTGGGGCCAATATTATTCTGTATGTACAACTTGATATACGGTAGTTATTCTACCTGTCTAGAGCCAGCAAAAGTACAATAAAATAACCAAGGTGGGATTATAATTTTAATTTTCTTGTATGCAATTTTTACAATTATAAGATTAAAAGTGATATAATACATGCATAAGCTCTATTAGGAAGGGTAGGATTCTTTTATTTAATGCAACTCATTTCCATAAAGTTTCCTGGTCAAATTTTAAGAAATCTCTTCATAGCCTTAATTGGTTCAATAATATCTGGGAGATCAACAAACAACAATTTTTCATGAATTAGATCTATACTATGATCTTTTATACTCTATACTTCTATACTTAGAACAACCAGTGAATATATCTTCATTGTTTGTTTTTAAGCTTCTCTTAAATTTCTGTGCAAAACCTCAACAACAATGAATTCTGTATTTAACAAAAGGTCCCAATCTGTTTCATATTACAGTTTATTGTATGTGACTACATCTTTGTATTTTATTTTTATTATTAACTTTTGAAGAATGCAGATATAAAATTGAATAAGCAAGCATTCTTTTTTCCTCTTCAGAATTTCCATATTGTTTTCTTTCTTTCATTTCTACTTATTTTAAATGCCATTGTGGTTTCACTTTTATTAATATTTTCTGCTAAGATTTTAAATGCAGAGATCTTAAATGTTTTTGAAGGATAAAGTTTCATTGATATACAAGTTTTTCTAGCAATGGGTTGTTACTTTTCCTTGTTTTTTTTAAATCAATGAAATTGTTAGTACATCCATTCATTATCTATGTTATCATTCAGTATCACCCATTTCTTATCATAACCATAACTCTAATCTTAACTTCTAGTCATCAATCTGTTAAGAAACCTATCTAAGACAGGAAAGGCTGATGTTGTAACTTTCCAGATTAACTTTAAACTGTGTGGGAGGAAAAACACAATGAGACAAATGAATTTGCCACATAATTTCCTAAAATGAATTTACAATGAAACCCTTTTAATATAGATGTTTTAAATTGGCTGAATTCCAAAATACTTTCCCATATATATTCTCACTGTTTAAATGGCACATATGTAATTCTAGATTATTTTCCTCAATAAATAAGTGAACAAGTATAGTGTTTTTGACTCATTTGTTTAATTAGGTTTTCTTTATTTAGTTTTACGACTTGTGTGGAGAACACAGCAAATTTTAGATAATTATATACAAACATATTGAAAATTCAAAAGGATTCACAATAGAATAGAATAGAATAGAATAGAATAGAAGAGAAGAGAAGAGAAGAGAAGAGAAGAGAAGAGAAGAGAAGAGAAGAGAAGAGAAGAGAAGAGAAGAGAAGAGAAGAGAAGAGAAGAGAAGAGAAGAGAATATTGGCCAAGTGTGATTGGACACAAAAGGAATTTGTCTTGGTGTAAATACTCTCAGTATACATAAAGAAAAGATACATTCGTTAAGAATCAAGAATCATAACGTACAACACTTAATGATAGTCATAAGGTACAATCAACAATCAAATCATACTAGGAAACAGTCAATATAAATCGTAAGAATACAAGGGACAAAGTTGCAGTCCTACAATCACAAGTGGGAGGGGATGGGTGATAAGGAGTGATGAGAAGATTAACAGTAATAGTAGTGCAGATTTTGTAATAGTTGAACAATGTTGAGGGAATTATTTGTTTAGCAGAGGGATGGCTTTCAGGAAAAAACTGTTCTTGTGTCTAGTTGTTCTGGTATGCAGTGCTCTATAGCGTCATTTTGAGGGAAGGAGTTGAAACAGCTTATGTCCAGGATGTGAGGGGTCTGTAAATATTTTCACAGCCCTCTTTTTGACTCATGCAGTATACAGGTCCTTGATTGAAGGCAGGTGGGTAGTAATTGTTTTTTCTGCAGTCCTAATTATACTCTGAAGTCTGTGTCTGTCCTTCTGGGTTGCAGAACCAAACCAGACAGTTATAGAGGTGCAGATGATAGACTCAAACCTTTAAGCACCACTATTGTGGATAAGTAGATAATGAGAGAGAAAGAGGGAAGAAAAATTGCAGAATTTTCTCAATTTTTCAGCAGAAAATTTGAATTAAAATCTTCCCTTAGGCAAGATCAATTTATAATTGGAGCAATCGAGAAAGTTGCGTATTCTATAGAATATCCTTCTATACGAGGATTTCATATTTTCAGATCCTATTCCATTTTGTTTATTTGAACTTGAAAGTATCATAAAATGTTAAACAACACACAGTCTCTTTCACTGAGTAGTGTTTTATTTAAAATAATGGGAAACCAAAACATTTACAAGGTGGTATGAGAAAAAACTCCTATATAAAGCATGAGGATTAACTTTCACATGACAAAGGTCTTGTCAGAAAGTTGGCCAACTGACTGAGGATATCCACAGGTGGCTAAAAGGAAACCATCTTTTTCTGATAAAAATTTTTCCATTGGCTGTTATATTCAGAAATCCAAGTATAAATTAGGTTCTATGCTTCAATTTATGTTTGCATATTTAATGGAGCTGATGTAAAGATAACTTTATGTCAGGATTTCTAATCCCATGTTAGAATTCCTGAATCTCTCTCACACATACATACACATATTAGGAGATCCTTGCAACATTTGAACAATAAAGCCAAAATTTTAATAAAATCAAAGCATTCCTGTTAAATCACCAGTATAATGCATTTCTGTAAATAGCAGATGAAATGTTCTCAAGCAGGACTGTTGGACATCTGATGAAGTCTAAATCCCAGCAAAGAATACTTTGTCACTCTACTTTGATTCTTCACCATCCAAGAAGTAGAACACTGAATGAATAGGATTCATCCTTTTCTGTTGGTGAACTGATGGGAGTACTGATGGTGATTGCATCAACCTCTCATCCTACCAAAGAATATAAGTAGCCACACAGTCAGTTTCCAAATGGTTTGTAGGGACTGGAGAAGAGGTGTGGGCTGTTTGGAAGTTCTTACAGTCAAGATACTCCAATAGCGAAGTCACATTTGTTTGGAACACAATATTATGCATTCATATTAATACAAAAATAACATTTCTGATGGTAAAATTGGAAAAAGCAAGATTGGTGGTGCTTTTTGAACATTGGTGTTAGACTACTGAGAATAGCTTAGGCAACTAAGAAAATGAAAACATTTTCAAATAAATCAATACAGAATTTTCACTTGGGACCCAAAGGATCAGATTCAAATTATCACATTTTGAACCCATTGTGTGTGAAGGCATAAGTCTCTGGAGAAGGTTTTAATGCAGGGAAAGGTGGAAGAAAAGAGAAGATGATCAATAGCAAGGTGGATGGACTCAGTTGCAAGGGTATAACTGCACCATTTGAAGAACTGAAAGACCAGGCTGGGAACAGAACTTCATGGAGAAAATC
Source organism: Bungarus multicinctus (assembly GCA_023653725.1). Classification (NCBI taxonomy): domain Eukaryota; kingdom Metazoa; phylum Chordata; class Lepidosauria; order Squamata; family Elapidae; genus Bungarus; species Bungarus multicinctus. Next base: position 157,664,205 of record CM042836.1, read on the forward strand.
ACTCAATGGCACAAAATCCATCCATCCAACAATCAGACTTCCATTCTTGATATTAGGTAGAGTAAAAGGGATGAGTGAAGCATACTGCTCACATTCGGTAGTTTGGTCCCTTGTAATATGATATCTCCCATGTGATATGAAATTTCAGATAGATTTTTCCCAGGTTTTAAAGAACATGTGTATGTAATAAGAATCTTAATAGTAATCCTAGCCATTTGAATATAAGTGAATCTCACATACTCACTGTGACAATTACTATGAATTTCATATGCCCTTCTTCAGGGGAGAGAGATTTGTTTTTAAGAGAGAGTAGAAGACAGATTACCAAAATGTATCCAATGCACATATACTGCCTCACCACTAAGAGAATGAATAATGGGGATAGTTGTAATTTGCTGTGAAGGTGGCCTATACAGAAGACCCATGCGAAGTTTTGCAGGTAAAGAGGAAATAAGGCAAGCAAGTATCCTGGAGTGAAATTCACTGCACTTTGCACAGAGGAAAGAAATAATGTAAACCATTGTGCATGGCAGGGAGATTTGGAACTATCCTCTGTATCTCCCTGTAATGATGTCTGATTATTAGCAGAGATGAATAGTCACCCAAAGAGATTGTTGTGTCAGTAGCCCTCCTGCTCCCTCCTATATCCAAAAGTGGTTTTCATTGATGTGAAATGTAGGATGGGCTGATTAAGCATTTAAACCTCAGTGCTTGAGCAGACATGTAGGAGAGGTAGAAAATAAAGTGGGTCCTTATTTCAAATATTAGTTGAAGGAACAGACACATAAAGCCACAGTGCACCACATTCTGATGCTCTCGGTTAATGTTCAGTTAGTTCAGGAGATATTCTTGGAACAAACTCAATGGCTGTCTGTGGTTTTTCACTTACATCAGTCAGACAAAATGAGTCTTCATTCAACCAAATCAATAGAAGAAAAACATGATAAGATATCAAGAAACGCATCATATGTAAGGGTTTTTTTTTGGGGGGGGGGCTACTACATTTTACAGAAGACAATGCTTGAAAAGCACTACACAATCTAAAACCATTTCTATCTATTGGACCGGACAGAATATGTGCCTACTTCTTAAAAAAACTACCCAGCGTCCAGAAGTCACCAACCTTTTGGATCTCAGGGATTACCAAACTCATAATTTTAGATCCCAGGGACCATTAACTGGTTCTGTGGGTGTGGCCTAATTTGTAGGTGTGGGTTGATGGTCATGTGACTGGCTGGGCATGGCTTGTATGTAAATATTATAAATATTTATATAAATATTGAATTTTTTTATAAAAAAGGAGCAACTTTTATGCAAAATCAGGCAAAGCAGGCAGGCAGATTGAGTTGCTCACAGAATCACAGATTCATTCAGAAATCTATCTGCCATTGGCTAGCTCAGTCTGTCACATAAAATTTGCTTGCAAGCAAACTCATAAAATTTGCTAGCAAGCAAACTCACAAAATTAACTCTCAATACACCATGCATGTAAATATTGAATTTTTTATTTTAAAAAAGAGCAACTTTTACCCAAAATTAGGCAAAGCAGGCAGGCAGATTGAGTTGCTCACAGAATCACAGATTCATTCAGAAATCTATCTGCCATTGGCTAGCTCAGTCTGTCACATAAAATTTGCTAGCAAGCAAACTCACAAAATTAACTCACAACACATCATGCATGTAAATATTTAAAAAGAGCAATTTTTACCCAAAATCAGGCAAAGCAGGCAGATTGAGTTGCTCACAGAATCATTCAGTGATTTATCTATCTGCCATCAGCTAGCTCAGTCTCTCAAATTTGCTTGCTGTGAGTCTGCACTGAATTTGCTTGCAAGCAAACCTTCAGTCCCAAGGGAGGTTCGGCTGTACTTACAAGCAGAGCTGAAGATCTAAAGACTAACTAGAAAGCAAGAAATCCAACCATTTTCTGCTTCCTAGCTAATCTAAAACTCCTGGCATAGCAGAACAGATGATGGTCGGAAAAAGGAAAAATAGAAATTTAGCAGGCGAGTTTACCAGGCAAGGAGTGAGTGGGTGGGGAGGATTCCCGTGGGCCATGTGGCCTTGTGTTTCTGCACAGCCTGGATTAATTGCTTTGGGGGTGCTCTGGGGGTGAAATTTCTCTGTTGCCCACCACCATGGCTACCGGTTGGCGACCGCTGCCATAGCCGAACCTCTAAGCATAATCTTTGAAAAATCTTTCAGGACCAGCTCCTTGCCAAAACTATGGTCACAAGCCATGGTCATCCCCATCTTCAAAAAGGGAGACCCCAGCCTAATTGAAAATTACAGACCAATCTCTTTATGCTGCATCACCTGTAAAGTCATGGAATCAATTATTAACCAATCCATTATCCTCCATTTAGAGACAAACAACTTACTCTCTAATAAACAATTTGGTTTCAGAAAAAAACTATCCTGTAATCTGCAACTCTTACACTGCAAAAACATATGGACTACACAACTCGATCAGGGCAAAGCAATAGACGCAATCTACATAGACTTCTGTAAAGCCTTTGATTCAGTGTTACACGACAAACTACTACTAAAACTAAAATCTTATGGTATCTCTGGACACCTGCATAACTGGATAGAAGTATTCTTGTCAAACAGACAATAAATGGTCAAAATTGGGAGCGTCCTATCAAATTCTGTACCTGTCAACAGTGGTGTCCCCCAAGGCAATGTTTTAGGACCAACTCTCTTCATACTCTACATAAATGACCTCTGTGATCATATTAAGAGCAACTGCGTTCTCTTCGCTGATGATGTAAAGCTATTCAACACCACAGACAATACTGCTACCCTTCAAAAAGACCTTGAGTATGTATCACAATGGTCAAACAAATGGCAACTTCAAAACTCAACAAATAAATGCTTGTCTTACATATTGGCAAAAAAAATCAGAAAATAAAATACAGGCTGATTAGTCAAGACCTGGTTGATGATCGAAACTCTGTCAAGGATCTTAGAGTACTCATCTCTAATGATCTAAGTGCTAGAGCCCACTGTAACTACATAGCCAAAAAGGCATTAAGAGTTGTTAACCTAATCTTACGTAGCTTCTTCTCTGCTAATATCACACTACTAACTAAACTAGAGCATACAAAACATTTGCTAGACCAATACTCGAATACATCTCACCAGTCTGGAACCCACATTACGTATCTGATATTAACACAGTTGAGAAAGTCCAGAATTATTTCACAAGAGTTCTTCACTCCTCTACTTATTGCAGAATACTTTATGCCACCAGACTTGAAATTCTAGACCTAGAAAACCTAGAACTATGCCGCCTTCGGTCCGATCGAAGTACAGTATATAAAATCATACATTGCAATGTCCTACCTGTCAATGAATACTTCAGCTTCAACCATAACAATACAAGAGCAAACAATAAATACAAACTCAAGGTTAATCGCACCAAACTTGATTGCAGGAAATACGACTTCAGCAACAGAGTGGTCAATGTCTGGAATAATCTACCTGACTCTGGTTTCTTCCCCAAACCCCAAAAACTTTAACCTTAGATTGTCTACTATTGACCTCACTCCTTTCCTAAGAGGTCTGTAGGGGGCATGCATAAGTGGACCAATGTGCCTACCATCCCTGTCCTATTGATTCTTTTTATTTTTCTGATATGTATCCATTTCATGTATTCATAACTATGTTTATACTTATCTTGTAAGCGATTGACAAATCACATAAATAAATAAATACATATCTGTAATCCCAGTGCAAACTGGAAGATTTAATCCAAAGTATATCAAAATGAAATTTTAGACAAATAACACAAAATAAATATATCCAAATAAATGGGGCAAGAAAAAAATATTCATGCGGATAGTTAGGGCTATGCAAAAGTCAACAGATACTAGTGCAATGTCCTTATTGCTGCCAAAGGTTTTCCCTTTGTAAAGGTAAAGATAACATGGACAATTTCTGATGACCTTGGGGAGCAGGAGTCATGGCGATAGAGACGCTCATCTGAATTTGTATAGCTTAGTTATGAGATAGGCCATGATGGCGAACCTATGGCACGTGTGCCAGAGGTGGCATGCAGAGCCCTCTCAGTGGGCATATGCGCCGTTACCAGCTGCTCTTCTGGTTTCTGGCACTAGTTAGCTGGTCTTTGTGGGCACCAGAGCACCAGAAAAACAGCCTGAAAATTAGTCAAAAAACATGCCATTTTTCAGGCCTTTTTCAGACCATTTTTCGGGCTGTTTTCAAGCCATTTTTCAGGCCATATTCAGACTGTTTTTCATGCCATAATCAGATTGTTTTCTGAAGCATTTTCAGGCTGTTTTCAGGGCCCTTTTCAGGGCATTTTCAGAGTAATTTGGGGGCATTTTCAGACTATTTTTCAGGCCGTTTTCAGGCCATATTCAGGCTGTTTTCTGAGGCATTTTCAGGCTGTTTTCCGGCCAATTTTGGGTCTTTTTGGGGGGCATTTTCAGGCTGTTTCGGGGGCATTTTCAGGGCATTTTTCAGGGCATTTTCAGGTCGTTTTTCAGGGCATTTTCCAGGCTATTTTCCAGCTCAAAAAAGCAGCCTGAAAATGGCCCAAACATGGCCTGAAACCAGCCTGAAAACCAGCCTGAAAACAGGTTATTTTTCAGGTCAGATTCAGGCTAAAAATGGCCTGAAAATGGCCCCCAAAACACCAAAAAAACCAGCCAGTAAATAGCCAAAAATGGCCAAAAAACAGGCATGTGTGTATCAGCCAGCTGGTTTTTGGTTTTCTGGCTCTCTGGCATGTGCACATGCATGCACATGCATGCATATTCTGGTTTGGGCACTAGGTGCCAAAAAGATTCGCCATCACTGAGATAGGCAGACTGAAAACTCACTTGGTCTTCCTTGTACTCCTTCTCCTGCCTTACTTCTCAGCATAATTTCCCATTGGAATAAAACTTTATTTCTCACCTCCAGTCTTCCTGTGGCAACACAGGGCACTTTGCTATGATTAATTTCACACACAGACACACAACACACACGCGCACACACACGGCTTTCTCTGTGGCAGGTCCCAATCAGTATTGATAGGGAGGGAGAAGTCCAGCCCTTGGCCACTTTTCTGTAGCATACCGCAGGGCTCCATAATTTATCCACTCTTTTTCAACATCTGTATGAAACCTCTTGGTAAAATCATCCATCACCACAATTTGAGGTATTTATTGTATGCTGATGACACCCAACTTTATTAACCGAAGTGATGCTGTGACTGCCCTCTCGTGATGCCTGAAGGCTGTAAGAACCTGGATGGGATACTTCAATTGAACCCTGATAAGGCCCAATGGTTTTGGGTATGTAGGGCTCGGGGATCCAGGACTTTGTCATCTTTAACTCTGGATGGGGTGGCACTGCCCAGAAAGACCCAGTTATCCTGGACTCACAACTCCTGTTCGAGGAACAGGTGGCAGTTGCAGCTAGGACAGACTTTGCACAACTTCATGTTGCATGCCAGTTGTGGCCTTTCCTGGATCAGAATTCCATGAGCTCCGCCATTCAGTCCCTTGTCATCTCATGACTGGAATATTGTAATGCGCTCTACATTGGGCTAGCCTGGAAGAGCATTTGGTAGCAATAGCTGGCGCAGAGTGCAGTGGAGAGTAGTTTTCAGAGCCCCGAGAATGTCCCCTCCATGAGCTGCATTGGTTACCAGTCTGCTTCTGGGTACAATTCAAGGTGTTGATGATCATCTTTAAAATCCTTCATGGCCTGGATCCATGTTACTTGAGGGACCATCTCACCTCACTGGAATTGGCCCATCCCACTTGCATGGCAGGGGAGGCATACTGCTGCAGGTCCCATCAGTCCAATTATTCTGGTTGGTGGGGTCTAGGCAGAGGGCTTTCTCTACTGTTACTCCTGCCATCTAGAACATCTTGTCCCCTGATGTAGGGTTGGCCCCAACCCTCCTATCTTTTCATAAGGGCCTAAAGCAGGGGTGGTATTTAGCAGGTTCTGACCAGTTTTGGAGAACCGGTAGTGGAAATTTTGAGTAGTTCGGAAAACCGGCGGTAACCTTCCGCCAGGAGTGGGGAGGGAATGGAGATTTTACAGTATCCTTCCCCTGCCATGCTCACCAAGCCACGCCCACAGAACCGGTAGTAAAAAAAAAATTGAATCCCACCACCGGCCTAAAGACGTGGCTCTGCCAGTCAGCCTGAAGCCCTAGTGGGGGAACAGCACAATGGAGGTGTTGATTGAGTAATAACAGGTCCCACCTCTCCACCACACTCCCTCCCCATGAGTCCTTGATTTTAATGTCTGATTTTAATTTTTTATGTTTTAATGGTATATATAACTATAAGTGACCCGGAGTTACCCTATGGTAACATGGGCTGCAAATTAAATTTATACATGAAAAAGAAAAGAAGGAAGGAAGGAAGGAAGGAAGGAAGGAAGGAAGGAAGGAAGGAAGGAAGGAAGGAAGGAAAATAAATAAATAAATAAATAAATAAATAAATAAATAAATAAATAAATATAAAATGAAACTAAAATAAAATAAAATATAATATAATAAAGCAGAAAGGTTTGACCTGTATGACTCCCCACATATCAGAGCCACTAGGCTCATTTGTCATTGACCCACAGGACTGAAGCAGCCCACTGAGAAGGCCAGAAACACTCCAAAGTAATGCCTCCCTCCCAAACCATAGAAACATGTACGAAGGAAGGAATATAAAGTGTGGTTATTCCAGAAGCCTCTTTTCAACAATCCATTGGATACAGTCATGCAAAAAGTATTGCTAAAGCTTTCTTTATTTTTCTGTTTTATTATTGCAGACCCAGAATTTCTGCACAGCATATGCAGATTGAGTGAAAACAAAAGTCTCACCAATTTGCCAAAAATGATAGAAAAGCAGACAGAGATGCACTAGATTGGGGACTGAATAGACCCTGCAGACAGAGTCAGACCCAAAGTGAGATCCTGACAATTAAGCGGGTGCTTATTTATCCTGAAACAGGATCAGATACTATTAACTGTGTCCTGAGTAAGATATAGGATCCTTAGGAAACTGAGCCAGTGTGGCAATTGAACCCATTACTTTGTTTGAGCAGAAGACTAACATGATCAAGGTCATCGACTGCACCGAGCCCAATTGAGCTTTAGAAAGGAATGAACCTTTGCTACCAGGACAGAGTTTACTGGCAACCTTCAAGCCATGTTTGAGCCTGAGCTCTGCTTTCCAACTACTCTGGGCTACTACTCCAGTAGCTCTTTTTTTTTTTTTCTTCAGAAAGATCGTAGCGGGTAGGCAAGTCACATTTTCATCCATATTAAGATATGTGTCTGCTCTGGTTTAGCATTCTATCCCATGGACATTCAGAGCACCTTTTCTATATACACAAATAGTTGTTTCACAATGATGTTCATGTTAAAGGAAACTAAATGGATATTTAGGGAAAGCAATGACTATGTGGACAATTAAATATATCAACCTTTTTATTTGTTATATAAATTACTGAATAAATACTGATAAACTACAAAATTTTACCCAACAATGTTTCTGCAAGTGCATAAATATGGTATTATAAATACATCTTATAAATAGAGACAAAAACATATTTCTTCTTTGCTCCTCCTCGGGTTTTAAATATCGTATGCATTGCAATTTTCAGGACCTCCACGTAGATCAACAAGATAAATAAAAACAGGCTATGAATCATACAAAATTAGTACAGAGCAAGAATTCATTCTTTTTGAAGCCGAAGAGAAGAAGGGTTTCAATGGAGATGTTTTTTTCTGTCTTAGTGGCTGGATGGTGGACATATGGACGCCAACTCCCCCCCATAATTAAAGAAAATGACCATTTCATATATTCCCAGAACATTTAAACATATTTTGAAACACTGTAAGAGCGTTAAATAAAATCACCTTTAATTCTAAAAGATGCCACATTCAGAGTTATCAATTTCTTTTCAATTAGCCAAGCAACCTTTGTATCACGCTGATTACTTCAGCCGATAATGTGACACCTTTGGCTATTTTTCAACCATATTAAAAAACCTTTTTCTGATAAGCATTGGAAGTGGGAAAGGCACAGGTGCATCCAACAGTGATCATTTGTTTCTCCAACCAATAGCTTTGCTTGCAGCCAATATGTTTGCGTTTCAGAACCAAAATCTCCTGCTGAATAGGAACAGAGTTCATAGCATAGTTTAGATTCTTCCCCGTGGAATCCAGGCAAACGGTATAACGGCAGCTGGCTTCGGAAATTGTGTGTGGGAATCTGTTAGGATCTTCCTTAACACTGTAAGTTAACACACAAAAGACAGAAAAATATGGCTCACAGGATAGCAATACCGTTTCTTCATCAAAATTCACAAAGAACTTGGAACCCTGAATGTTAATCAGCATCCATTAGGGAAAAAAATAGACTAAAGAGGAATCTTATGTTTGTATTCTAGGAGACAGAACCCAGATTTCCTCAATCACATAATAAAATATAGACAAACATTCATGATGAATGTTTCTCAGAATTTTCTAGTGCTATTCCCCATAGAATTATATTTTGGTTATGGTCCTGAACCAAAAAAAAAAAAAAAAAACACCACCAGAAAAGACTGTTTGGTCTTAACAATTACTACCACATTGCTTTTTACTCAGACTCTGATTTTTATGGCATCCCCTTGTTGATAAGAAAGAGAGATTTCACCTTATAAGAAACTGCTTGAATTCATAGCTTAGTGTTATCGCTATTGTCAGCTAGAATTTATCAGAGTTAATTCCCTATGTGGCTCTATCCTGAACAAATTTTCATGCTCATTTCATATAGTAGATTTAAGAAAGGAACCATAAAGAAAATTCTCCTAGATTGCTTTTATAGTAATGAATATAAGTGCAAAGACTGGAATTGGCCAACTAAATAAAAATCATATTCACAAAGCCATATTATATTCTTGCAGAATAATAGATATGATCACTAAGGATCTAACAAATTGATGAACAATTCAAGTGACATTTGCTTGTCCAATTATGAATTGTCCAGCGTATTTTTTTCCAGAAAATGTGTATAGCTTTTATGTTTACCAACCTCATAAGATCTTGCAACCTTTAGAAGTTCTCATACCCCAGAATTTTTGAAGTACTCAAAAGGCATTGAGGGATTGTCACTGCCATAATGTATTATAGCTAATATAGCTTAACAATAAAAAGTTGAATAGTACCTGTAATCCCATGGAGAGAGAGATCTGTTTTTAACATCATAAGGCATCCTGTTCATTGATTCTGCATGAGCAAGAGGTATGTGCACCTTCACTGTCTCTGGGAATTCGGTATCTTCTTGAATTCCTGGCTGAGTTGGGCAATTGTTAGTCATTCTTCCTCTCCGTTTCTTGTTGATTTTATTAATGTTTTCTCCATGGGTTAAATCTCCCACTGCAAGTACCAGTATCAGTAGAACAACCTGTAAAAGAATCCATGGATGTATCAAACATAGGTAAGGGTAAAGTGTCATCTCTTGTGTAAAAAATGTCCACCCTTAGTAGCTTGCGCTCCTTTAATATTGGAGTTCAGAACTCAAGCATTAAAATAGTTGCTATATTATATAATAATTGTTTAGGACAGCCAGCATGGTATTGTGGTTAAGGTGTACAATTAAGAGTGTGCAAAATCAGATTGCAACCCACCAATACCTATGGAACCTCATGAGATAATTATTGTGGGAAAATTAGGAGTGGGACCACAACAGATACCAATCTGAACTCCTGAATGAAAAGTGGGATACAAATCAAACGATTAAGTGACAAAAAGAGAATCAAGTACAAATCATCTTTCAGATTATCAGAAATGTATAGTTACATAGGGGGGAAAAAACAGTCTTTTTTCAATAACCAATGGTTTTCATTTTTGGTATCAAATAGTTGGAGGATTTTCATTTATGAGAAAAGATTGTAATAGCTATAACATGAGCATGAAAAAACGATTAAAGAAATTACAAAGACAGAACAAGTATGTATATCAAATATTAGACCTCTTGAGATAAAAATACAGGGGCAAAAGAATAGTTTTTAACAGCAATAAATAGTGCACTCACCAATAAGGGCAATCTTTTGGATGTCATAACTACCCTTCGTGTTGTTATTATCTCGACTTGCTTGATGCTCTACCAGTGAGATTAGTAGGTCAAACCCTGTCCATGAGTGCAATAGCATCTCCTTTTATATTGTCTCCAGAATCTCAGACATTTTTTTTCCACTGCAAGGCAGAGATAGATTTCCACTTGTGGTTCTGGGCAATTGTGGTTTTTTTTTTTCTTCTCTTTTAACTACTTCCTTGTAGTTACACACATTCATGTTCAAGGGGACATGAAGGGGAATCCACAGCGTTTCTGGACCAAATGATTTGTTTGAATAAAATATAGATGTTATGCAAGATAATAGCACGTTTTGTGAGTTCACCTGAACAGCTTTCAGGAATATGAGGGGCAGTGTGCTATATATTCAATTAATTATAGTATATTGGTTTTTTTAAAAACCATTTAGAAAGCTAGCACACATTCATGATCTGTGCAATTAATCTGTGTAATTTAAAAACCATAGCCAATTTGGTCTAATGGATTCAATAGGTATAGAGTTAGATAAATGGCAGAAATTGTGGGATAGAAATTATAAATTAACAATGTCAACTGCTTATAAGGAAAATCTATATGAAATGTTTTATAGGTGGCACTTACCACCAGCAAGACTGGCAAAGATGTTTGAAAACATATCCGCCAAACGTTGGAAATATAATCAGATACCAGGTTTGTACTCCAATATGTGATGGACGTGTCCAAAGACAAAAAATATTGGACAAAAATGCATACATGGTTAGAAAAAAATGATAAAGTAACATATTGATCTAAAACCAGAAATATTTTTGTTGGGCTGTACAATATACAGATGGGGAAGATGCAGGATTGCAGGTTACCCTGTGAAATCAAAACAGAAAATCCTAGAAGAAGCCAATGGTAAACTACTATCACACTGTTGCCAAAAAACTTTCCAATAAGCCCCCAGGGATTGAAGAAGACTTTATTTCGTTATAGCTTTTGGGTAGCACATTTTCTCTAAATGGCTGTTTCAAAATGCTGTTGGGGGAATAAATCATTTTTTTCCTTCTACCTTTAAAGACTTTTTATGTAGTAAACATTTGTCTGTAAGCTAAATAACCGTAATTTTCAGGAAGGGGACAGAATGACCTATTTTCATGCTTTTTTTTTTTTTCTAAGTGAATGACAGAGAATGAATGGAATGGTGAGTGTCGTCAATTTGTTCTAATAGCAGGTAGTGTATCAAATGGAAAGTATTATGACAGGTAGGCCAGTTGGGTTGCCTGTGAAACTTTCCCCCGCACTTTCTTGGGCTGTGACTGAGAGCAAGTTCAGCACAAGCTATTGCGCAGAACAAATCTTTCCCATCCTATTGCTGATGTCAGTTTGATTCATTGCAAATGTAGAGGGAAGGGAGGTCAGACCTAAAGTGGGTGTACAGTGGGGGGAAATGAAATAGCCGCCCAGCAAGATGAGCTCTGGGCCCGTGTTGCAGTTACCGCCAAAGTGGTATTATTCATGAGTCCTCTTTTGCATGAATCTCTTTCTGGTTTTACTTATTTCCTACAGAAATGAGGTGATCTGCTTGGCACACTACTTACTGTACTTAATTGAAATACCAAGCAGAATATAATGTCAGCAGCTCGTAAACATGATTTGTTTTAGCAATTTTAAGTTACACTAATTTTTACTTTTTGTTTGGGCTGCTGCTCTTTTAGTCTGGTACCTTTGTTCGTTTGTCTGGGTTATTACACAAATCATTTTTACTGATTTGTATTCTTAGCTACCCGAGAGCATAGCAGTAGTGATATTACTTTAGTCATCACTTTACAGTCATTGACCTGCTCAAACAACAAAAAAGAAAACCTTTTTGTAAGACAGCTAGTAAAAAACACAGTAAAACCTAATAGTTAAAGTATTAATTAAATAATTAAAACTAGTGTAAAGCATGTCTGTCTACTTTAATTAAGTCCTTCCCAAGGATCTGCTATAGGCAGGTGTTGTTCTTGCTAGAGAGTATTAGAGGTATCTTTGCATGATGTAAGGCATTTCCAAGTAAAGCTGCCTTTGGCCAGTTGACATGGTGATTTTGTCAAAGCCAATGGTGTTCAAGTGGTCTCCATGTGTTTTGGGATTGTACCCAAGGCACCTATTACTATTGGCACAGCCTTTGCTTTCTATTGACACAGTCGTTTTACTTCCATTTTCAGGTCTTTGTATTTTGTGATTTTTCTTCAGGTCTTTTCCATTCTGCTGTCTCCAGACACTTCAATGTCCGTTATCCAGACTTGTTTGGCTTTCTTATCAACAATTGTTAAGTTTGTTATGGGTTAATTTTTAATTGTAATTACTATTATTGTAAAACCTCTGATCAAATTATTTGTAGTTGGTACAAATATTTAGAGATGAGAAATTAATTTGAAAATCATTTTAGGCAATTGACGCAATGCTAATCAATGCTGTAATATTTAACAAAAATGGATGTGTGTTCCTTTGCAAAAATATCATTTTGTTTGATTTCCTTGTACCTTGCAAAAGTATTAAGTTACATTGTTTTAATGGTGTTTTCAGTTTCAATGGATTAGTCAGAAAGTGAAAACATGCTAGACAAACTCATAAAATATGATGGCTCAGCTAGTATTTATATACACCCCTTTCCTAAGAGGTCTGTAGGGGGCGTGCATAAGCACACCAATGTGCCTACCATCCCTGCCCTATTGTTTCTTTTATTTTTTTAAATTTTTCTTATATGTATCCATATATTCATAACTATGTTTTCACTTATACCTATTATCTTGTAAGCAATTGACAAACCAAATAAATAAATAAAATAAATACATTAGGGGTGGGGTACTATAACCCTTTTATGACTGGTAGACTTCAACTCCCAGAATTCCTGAGTTAGCATGGCTAGTTCAGGAATCCTGGGAGTTGAAGTCCACAAATCATAAAGGGGCTACAGTTCCCCACCTCTGATGTACATGAATGATGGTTCCCACACAGACCACAACATTGCCATGTTAATCTTGCTCTATTCATACTTAGACTGCAGTAATATGGTCCTTGGTAACTCTGGAACTTTTGGATTTTTCAAATGTCCCCCTCTGAGAATCAGAATGAAATAAATGGACAGTATTCATGTTGGAGTTAGATGCAAAGTAGAATTTCCCAAAGATCCTTGTTGTAATAGGTGCCTTTTAGCTAGTTTATGAAAGAGTAAAGAAGAACAGAGGTGACCAAGCTAGTTGAAAGTATCTAAAGTATCTATGGTAAACAAAAGGATGCAACTAACCTTCCCTATTTTCCTACCATATTTTCTATTAAGTAAAGACAAGTTAATGACAAAATGTGTTTAAGGCAAGTATATGCCTGGTTCAGTCAAAAATCTTATTCAGTTTAAGGGATGATTGATACCCCAAGAGTCCATCAGAGAAGAGGGGCCTTCTATCAATGAAAGTTTTTTAAATTTTTTTGCTTCTGTATCATCACATATGTGTAACCAAGAGAATCAAGGAGAGGTTCAACTGGAATCTCAACTGGAAACCAGGCAAGCTTGGTCATCCATTTTGGCATCAGTGATTTTACCACTCTGATGCAGACATCTGAAGAGTAATAAATCACCTTCTGAAATAACTGAGTTTCTTAATCAAATTCAAGTTTATTGAATTTTCCCAGTTTGATTACAATTCTTAGAATTACAAATGCATTTGAAAGGTACCATGTCAAAAAAGATTGCCCTAAGATAATAGTGTCCTACTAACTAACACCTATCATGTGAAATGTCCAAACTGCATTATTGATTAGCTTACTATGTGATTCCAGTTGCTCTCTATCTGCATCCTCCGAGTTGTTGGCACATACCAAAGTAGAAAACAACACAAGAAGCTTGGGAAACTTTGAAAAATATTATCATAAAAGCCCAGTCTACACAATACCACTGAAAAAGAAAAACAAGAAATCCAAGAAGAAACCAGCATGGCTGCACAAAGATCTCTCTGGCAAATTGAAAGAAAAAAAGGACAAGTACAAAAAATGGAAAGAGGGACACATAACTAAGGCAGAATATTAGCAGATAGCCAGAATCTGCAAAGACGAAGTCTTGGTACCAACCTACTTCTTGGTAGGCTAGAAAAAAGTAGATAGATAGCATCACCATCATATGGATTTGTAACTGGCTGACAAACCATACTCAATGTGTAATCTACACAGAGGGAAGTAAGCAGTGAAGTACCACAATGTTCTGTCTTAGGTCCAGTACTCTTCAATATCTTCATAAATGACTTAGATGATGGAGTAGAAGGGGAACTTACAAAATTTGCAGATGATATTAAGCTAGCAGGAATAGCAACACTCTAGATGATAGGCTCAAGTTCCAGATGGATCTTGACAGACTTGAACACTGGGCCCTATCTAACAAAATGAAATTCAATGTAGAGAAAAGTAAAGTCTTGCACTTAGGCAAGAAAAACCAACAATGCCCATATAGACTGGGTGATACCAGGCTTAATAGCAGTAACTGTGAAAGGATCTTGGAGTCTTAGTGGTCAAACTATTAAATATGAGCCAACAGTGTGTGGCGTCGCCAAAAAAAGCCAATGCAATCGTAAATTGCATTAACAAAGGGATTCTATCAAGATCAAGTGAGGGACTAATACCACTCTATAAGGCCTTAGTAAGATCACACCTAGAGTACTGCATCCAGTTTTGATCACCACACTATAAAAAGATGTTGAGACTCTAGAAAGAGTGCAGAGAAGAGCAACCAAGATAATTAGGAAACTGGAGGCTAAAACATACGATGAACGATTGCAGGAACTGAGCATGCCTAGTCTAATGAAGAGAAGGAGCAGGGGAGACATGACAGCAGCATCCCAATATTTGAGGGGCTGTCACAGAGAGGAGGGGGCCAACCTGTTTTCAAAGCACCTGAAGGCCAGACAAGGAATAATGGATGGAAACTGATCAAGGAGACCTGGAAATGAGGAATTTTCTGACAACGAGAACAATCAACAAATGGAACAGCTTTTCTTCAGAAGTTGTGGGAGCTTCATTACTGGAAGCTTTTAAGAAGAGACTGGACTGCCATCTGTCAGAAATGGTATAGGGTCTCCTGTTTGGGCAGGGGCTGCACTAGATGACCTACAGGGTCCCTTCCAACTCTATTAATCTGTTAATTATTCAGATGAGCACAAAGATAGTACTGGCTCTGGATGCTTAGTCTTCTGAATGAATAGCTGCTATGTCCAAATAGGCCAAATCACCTAGCATCAAAATTCCTGGAACAGCCCACCATCTAATGCCAATATGTTTGTGCAGCTGGGAACTGTTGCAACTGAGAGTAGAGCAGGGGTGGGAATCAAATTTTTTAACAACCAGTTCTGTGGGCGTGGCTTAGTTGGTAGGCATGGCTTGGTGGTCATGTGACTGGGTGGACATGGCTTGGTAGTTATGTTATTGGCTGGATGTGGCCAACTCAATATCACTCACATCGAGGCACGCATCTCCTCGTCTGGCCTCTATGATTGTGGGGATGCTGCAATAGTCATGTGAAAAATAGTCATGTCACTTTTTTCAGTGCCATTGTAACTTTGAATGGTCACTCCACGCAAGCAAAGTACCAGCAAAGGAGGGAAAAATAACTCCAGAGACGTTCCTGAGGCAGGGAGCCTAGTCTTGCCAAGAATGTAATAAGGGTTAACAACCGGTTCTAGAGAATAGGTGCGAACTGGTAGAATCCTACCCCTGGAGTAGAGATAAGTGAGGATCTTTCAGAGACCCAGATCTGAAGCCTCCTAGCTAGAATAAAAATAAAGATATCTGAAAACAAAGCAGCAAAAGGGAAGGGAGCAAAATATCATTTGAATGTTTTAAATAAAACAATTAGCACCTTTCTGAGGCTTCTCTGTGGTTAAGGGAATGTCCCCTGGGGCCTGGGCAAAAGATTAATATTAAATACGCTATTGCTATTTTTTAAAATATTTATTTAATGTTTATATCTCTTCCTATATATATTTATATTTTTGCTTGTATATATTACATAATTAATTATACAAGTTAAATGTACAGTACTATCTCTATCATCTATCTATCTATCTATCTATCTATCTATCTATCTATCTATCTATCTATCTATCTTTTTGTATTATTTGTTTTAATATTTTTTTAAAATTATCAGTTGTTTGTATCCCACCCTCCTTATGCTCCTTATAAAGATTTTATTTCATTTGAGTCCAGTGGGCCTCGTAACCACACCCACTCACACATCCACACATACAACCAGTCCTGGCAGCAGCAGCAGAAGCAGCAGCAGCAGAAAATGTGCATGCCAGAAAACCTGCAGCAGACACAGCCTCTAACCTGGCATTCAGGATGCAACAGCATGGCTCTAGTGGCGAAGAAGCTAGCTAGAAGATAAAATTGCCACCCACAGACCACAACAGACTTAGCTGACTGTACACAATAAGCGCAAAGGCAGAGGGTTTTTTAGATTATTATTTTCATAAGCTGAATTTTTGCATATGATAAAGTTCCGGTTATCTTTGAAGCTGATCAGTTTAAGACCAGACTGTTTAAAACTGAAAACAGGCAAGCAGAAAGAAAGGTACAAGACATAGTTTATGCTAAGGAAATAGCAAGCTTTAGAAAAACAGCTGTATGTCTTAACCTGTAATTGTAAGAATTTATTTCCATATTAGTAACTCCTGCCTTTAGACTATTTTATTTATTTATATTTACATTTATCATTCTATAAGGTTTTATTTATAAATATGTTGTATTTATTTATAGTACATAAAACAAATTTATACTACGTAAAACAAAGCAAGTACTCAAAAAAAGTTCTTGTAGAACTAGGAGTATCAGTATTTTAAAGAGATTTGCAGTTTGGAAATGTATAGGGAATATGGAAATGCTCTCTTCTTGCTGAGATTTACTATTGTCAGCCTGATGTGTTCAGCACCAGGGGTGGGATTCTACCAGTTCGCACCTATTTGCTAGAACCGATTGTTAACATTCTAAGCAGTTCAGAGAACTGGTTGTTAGAAGGAATTACTGGCCTAATCCTGTCAGGAAGGCAGGAAGGAAACATTTTGGTAGTGCTTACAGAAACTGCCTCTCTGTTAACCCTTATTACGTTCTTGGCAGGACTAGATTTCCTGTCTTAGGAACTTCTCTGGAGTTTTTTGTCCCTCCTTTGCTGGTACTTTGCTTGTGTGGAGTGACCATTCAAAGTTACAATGGCACTGAAAAAAGTGATTTATGACCATTTTTCACGCTTATGATTGTTGCAGTATCCCCACAGTCATGAGAGGCCAGACAAGGAGACGCGTGCCTCGATGTGAGTGATATTAAGTTGGCCATGCCCAGCCAATAACATGACCACCAAGCCACATCCACCCAGTCACATGACCACCAAACCACGCCTACCAACTAAGCCACGCCCACAGAACTGGTTGTTAAAAAATTTGAATCCCACCCCTGTTCAGCACAATTATTCTAAGCATTTGTATGTTCTTCTAGATGGTTACTATGGCACCCACACATTATGCTAAGTTGTGGTTTGTTCAAACTGTGTTAACTGAGTAAACAATGGCAGGATTCACACAGTAACCTAAGCCCAAATAAGAACATTTTATGATTTTGTGTGGTGTGACTCCAACCAGTGAATACAAGAGATAGGGGGGGAAACCAAGCACAGTATAAGATGTGTTAGGGCAAAGGGTGATTCTCATAGCTGTTTTCAAACTGAATTCAAACTATGAATTCCTTATTGTCCCATGGGGCTTAGGTCCCTCAGTGACTTTCTCAGACTGTGTATGCATGGTTAAGGTTAGCAGGTGCTGTTTGGAAGATGACAGCCTATTCCCAAATGTGAACACATCCCACAGAGGGTGACTTCTAATCCTTTTTTTCTTTCCTGGTCTTCTCTCAATTCTTGATATGTGCAGGGTAGGTATAAAAGAGCTGGGCTAGAGCTTCAACATTTTTTCCTTTCCCTAAAAGAAGGCCAAATCTAACTATTCTCTTTCCATATAAGAACTTTCTGTGTGCTTCCTCTAGAAGCAATTACTGTAATAGTGTACTTGAAGAATTCCCTTATCCTGGATAGGACATTGTGTTTTGTGTTTTTGCTGTAAAGTTTATTTTTAAACATACATCAACATCATTTCATGGACAGTGTGGCATCTGAATGTCATTCATTTTAGTAGAAAAATAATATTAATACAAATAAAAAATGCTAATCAAATTTACATGATCTAATGTTATTATACATATTTGTATCAGCACATAATCCTTCATTTTTCAGTTATTCAATATTTGCTACATCCTTCTAATAATAATAGCAATGGTAGGTATATTTTTGAATATACCTAATAACATCCTTTTTCAAAATCTAGTCTTAACCTCTAACATTCACTTTAAATGTATTATGTAAAAATAGGTATAACAATATTCCCCCTAGTTCTAATTTTAATCTATTCTAATGTTTAATACAGCCTGTTATGTATATGAAAATAACATAGTTGGGTTGACAATATATAAACTATAAATATATATGTTTGTAGCTTTAAGGAAAAATACTGTAATGTATTATGCTGTGTTCTGGTTGGTTAATTATGCTACAAGTTGCCTTAAGAGGGAGCTATAGATCATGGTTTAATACTCATTCTTCTCTCTTTTTCACTGATGATCTCTCTTGACTGACTCCGGACTGATACTGACTTAACCATGTTTATTTTGATATTCTGTTGATATTGAAGATTATCTGTTGTATTATGGTTTGATATTTGTCTGCTGTAAAAGACTTGAAACTGGTAAGAAGACTTTATAACTGGATATTTTTGGACTGATAAAAACGTGTATGACATGGACTGTTTATTGGACTGTGCTATTTCTTCAAGTAAACATTAATATAACTTGTTCAACTCTGTGTGGTTGTATATTTATTTATAACTGTTCTCATAAACTATTTCCGTGTGCACATCCTTTTTATACAAGGGTTACTCTGCACATATCCTAACACAGCCAATCTTGGGATTTTTTTTTTTAAAGAGTCCTACCTATCATCTCTCATTCTCTTGGATGTTTCTTCTATTTTTGACTTGCCTCCCATACTCCTCCCTTGGGTCCTTATCTACATCTTTTATATTCAACCCAACCATCATTTCCATCCCCACTATTTTTTGATGCCAGTCCACCCATAAGTCTGCCAAATCCTCTGTCTTTTTTCCAAAAATATCTTTCAATTTATTCATTTCTATTTTTCTACCTCCTAATATATATTCTCCCAACTAGGACACTGTGTTTGTACTGTTTAGGCTTTCTTTCTGGAATGAGTTCCTTTCTGTTCCGGTGGCTTTGCTTACAATAAAACTGGGATTAACCGTAAACCATGTTTATTCCACCCAGTTTTCTAGTTTTGCTAAAATAGTAAATCATAAACGAATCAGTCAAGCTGGGTCCACATAGCATGCTTGGGTAAAATGTAATTAGTTTTATTAATGGCCGTTCTAAATTTCTCCAATGTTGTTTCATTTACAGTATCGATCCCAGACAAGCAGCTTCTCTTATTTGCACAAGGTTGCCAGGGATACACAATAATGGGTGTTTTTGGAGTTTCTCATCAAGCTTTTTGCTGCGCATAAATGCTTAACCAATCAGGTAGGACCACTGCTGGCTCTTATTGGGCCACCTTAACCCTAACGAAATCTTTTATATCTGGTTACTCAGGTCAAAATATGGGATATTACCCTGTATTTGTTGACAGTGTTCCTAATTTAACTTTTTTATGGTTTGAGAGTTCAGCCTAGCATGATTTTGTATCGTCAGGTTTAGGGCTCCTTTGCATGCAGAGCTTCCAATTCTGCCCAAATGGTAATTGTCATCAGTCATGTCCCTCTTTGGCCACATTATGGGTCAGCATTCTCCATGCTCATTATCACACTTCTTTTGGATCCTTCATGTTCATCCTGGAGTCATCCTTTATAGTGGCCAGCCAATGGGTACTAAGGTAGCCCCTTCTCTTTTTTCCAATGATCACTCCCAGCATGACTTTTTTTAGTGAGTAGCTCTCATGACATGACCTAAGTATGACAGCCTCTGGTTGGTAATCTCAGCTTTAAGTAATATTTTTGGTGAGGATTGGTAAAATCTGGCCCTTTGGAGAACAAACTACTTGGCCCATCTTAGCGATATTTATAATTAATACTTGATAGGGGTTGATTAGGGTTGCAGTTAAATAGGAAAATGAATCAGAAAGACAGAATGTTCCATGGATATGTCATGAAAGCAGGTGGAAACTTACGTTTTTCTAGATGGTGAATTTATTCTGTTAGTTTATCAGGTTACTTTAGGTACGTTTTATGAAAATCCAGTAGGTAGCAGATCAGAACTTTTGAAAAGTCCGAATTTAGTATTACATATAGAAGTTAGATTCAGCTCATAATAGAAAGGTAACTTTATTTTTTTCCCTAATGAAATACATATGAAAGTCCTTTCAAAAAGAATGCAAAAATAAAGGAAAAAAGGTTGGAAAATGAAAAGAGAAAGACAAGTACATACACAAGGGGATAAAGAAATCTAGTTGTAACAAGCAGAAAAGTAGTAAGACAAGAAAATTTACTAGCTCCTCTTAAGACTTCAGAAAGAAGTTATAAAAAAAATATCAGGACAGGACCAAAATGAAATATAATTTAGCAAATGAATCTGAAAGAGGCTTTTGACTATATTACGGAAAGTGACAAAATGTGTAACAATCTGATGTGTATCTATTCCAAAGTCCTACTAAATTCAGTAAAACTATTGCGTAAGATTATCTCAAAACACAATTTGCAAAGTAAGGTTATCTGAAGGTGAATCAGAGAAGATGGGTATTGAAACTTTTGTGCAGCTCTAGTTTCCAGGATAGATATACTGGAAAGCAAAGCCAATAATCTTGTGCAAGTATAAAAATAACATTATGTCCATAATGTTATATTTAAATGTATGCAATAAATATCAAATGCATTGCCTCTGAATTCTTACATGAATTTACATTTTACATGTTGGCCTTCAGGGAAGTAGATGATCTTAATCTGAAAGTTTTGTTCTGTGTTTTGCCTAGTCAAGTTCTGAGTAATAAATTGTCTAGAAATTCAAAGTAGGCTGCTGGAATATTTAATGGTTGAAAACATGATATAAGAAAACTGCCACAAACAATGCACATTTCATGGCATATTTATGTAGATCCATGTATTAAAATAATTATGTAAAATTATTTATATAACTTATATTACTCAAATATTATGGTATTTTATGACTTTGAAGATCTGAAAGGGATGGAAATATCTGATAGCATATAACAAAGCAGAACTCACTCAGAAATCTGTTCTCTTTTCTCTGTTGATCACCTGGTCACCCATCACTTTGTTTTTTTAAACATCAAGTTCTTTCAACCAGTGTCTCAACATGAACCACTTAGAAAGACCTGAATTCATTCACTATATTTAAGGGTTTTTAATTGAGACTGATAATTGTACTCTCAGGATGGGGAAAAAATGGAAGAGATTTCAATCAATTTTCTTTTTGAAATGTGATTTATAAAAGGATAGTACCATACAACTTTTTATTTAATATTTAAGCTCACTGAAATTAAATTTCAGATAATTAAGCATTGGAACTGCTCCCAATAGAAGACATATTTGGTATATAAACAGAATTCATGGAAAATCTGATGTAAGATCAAGCCATTTGTTTAGAAATGGGCTGTTTTATTCTATATTGTAATGTGCAATGCAAACAACACTAAAATGCAAAGCATTTTGCAATCTCGGTATCATTAAAAACACAGGGGCTTTTAATATTTGCAGAAATGTTCACTAATCCTATACATTAGACATTTGAGGATGAAAAAAAGCTGAGGCAGAAGGACCCACCCTATTGCTTTCCTATTTGGCCCTTATCAATGCTACTTTGCATTCCAGCCAGCTCCTCTAGCTTGCATTTGGAGGAAGACATGGTGATTCAGCAGTAAACTAAATGCTCATTAACAGCAGGCTTTCAGAATGCTGGTGCTATTTTCCTCAACAGATAAAAGCTCTTTCTGATAGAAAAAGTTATTTTCATATTATACAATCCATTAAAAACATTTACCTAATTTTAAAAAAATAGTTCAAGGTAGTAGGGCTTGTTATATATAAGATATGGTACACAGGAGCACTTAACTTATTCTAATTTTAACTTTGCAAATACATTTTATTATTACACTGGAATTTACAAACTCTGTATCAGAAAATGAAAATATGATTTGTAAAATGATGTGACAAGGTTGAATATTTAGAATAGCGTTATTATACAGCTGGTAGCTATCTCCCTGACCTGGGTATTTTCCAAATGCAGAGACAGGAATTCCCAAATTTCTCAGCTGTTTGGAGAATTTGGGAACCACACATCAGAATATGTGCTTAAACACTAAAGAAAGCTGCTCTATATAATGCAGATATTTTTTACTAAGGGATCTTGCATGTATCTGACAAGCAGGTGGAGCCAAAGCACTTTGAATTATATATATATATAAAAAAAACTTGAAATTAGGAAAATAACAAAACTGTCAAGACTTTATTACCCCGGCCCAATGGTTTAATTCAGAGAAATTTGAATTTGGTATGGACAATCAGCTAAGGAGAGATTTCTGGACAAACTCTACTGATGCTGCTGGAAACAGGTTCCATCCATACCAAGCACCGAAGGGGAACATAGTAAGTCCTTCTCTCTAAGAGTTGCTCTAGATCAGAAAAATTATGTCATCAGACATCATGATCTGGTTATCTTCTTGCATCTGTTCCAACGCTGCTTTGACTTCAGCTGATGAAAAAGGAGTTGGGTTGTCCCGGTTGATGGATTCGAGCAGGCTCTTCAGATTCACAGACTGTGCATGGGCAACTCGGAATACTTCTAGGAGGGCTGCCTTGAATGTTTTAAGCCTATGTAAGAATCAGAACAAAGTAAGGATGCTTTGAAGGAAAACCTTGCTACTGCAGTGAGTGAATAAGAGCAAAAAACAATGAAAGGGAATGAATAGGAGAGGGAGAAATGGATTAGGGGATTAATCGGTATACTCCTTTCAATTTCAAATAAGGTTTGAAGTGCATAGAGATATAATTTTACCACCTGCCTGCAACTCTTTAAAGCATCTGCATCTTTTCCTGGGATCATACTGCAATGTGAAAAATAGCTGCTAAGTCACAGGAGAAGACATATTTTAGAGCAGGGGTGTTAAACTGGCGGCCTGCGGGCCGGATGTGTCATGCACAGCCCTGCCCAACCCAGTTCTGCAAATGGAAAAATGTCATGAAATATCACATGACGGCAAGGTGACTTGGCGAGTTTGAAACCCGTGCTTTAGAGGGTTGCAAATAAGATTCTATATACCATATATTCCAAATTCCCCCCTCCCAAAGTTATGCACAGTCGTTAATAGTGCCTCCTTGCTGTCTTCTGTAGTCACATGAATACCAAAAAGATTATATTTTAAGTACACTATTTTCATCTATAAAGACAAAATAGGAAGCTGCAGTCTTCCTTTCTACAGTCTAGAATGTTCTATTTTGAGTTTCTCTTGAAGATTTCAGATAACATCTCATGATTTGTAGATCCCATAAATTGAGTTTTCTGGAATCAAACAAGTATACAAGTTGAAAGGTTCTATTAAGAATATAAAAATCCTTGTTCCATTCAGGAATATAAACTAAGCCATCCCAGATAATAAAGAAACAACCTTTTTGATAAGTTTTTTCTTCCTAGCATTCATTTGGAATCCGCCTTCTTGTAACTTAAATGCATAATTATAGATCTTGTACACCGGAATAAAGTTTTGACCTTCTCTTTCACATCCTTTTATATATGTGAAGGGTATGATCAAACTATCCACTACTGACCTCACCCCATTCCTAAGAAATCTATAAGGGGCGTGCATAAGTGCACCATCGCTTTGTGGCGAAGGTTGTTGAGAGTGTGGTGGCACGACAGCTCCCTCAGCACCTGGAGGAAGCGGTATACTTAGATCCCCTCCAATCAGGTTTCAGGCCTGGGTACAGCACGGAGATAGCGTTGGTCGCGTTGGTAGATGATCTCTGGAGGGCTCAGGACAGGGGTAGTTCCTCTGTCCTGGTCCTATTAGATCTCTCGGCGGCTTTTGATACTGTCGACCACAGTATTCTATTGCGGCGGTTGGGGGGGGTTGGGAGTGGGAGGCACCGTGTTACGGTGGTTCTCCTCCTTCCTCTTCGACCGCTCGCAATTTGTGTTGGCAGGGGGGCAGAGATCGACTTCGAGGCCCTTGTGTTGTGGGGTGCCTCAGGGGTCCGTGCTCTCGCCCCTGCTGTTCAACATTTATGTGAAGCCGCTGGGTGAGATCATCCGTGGTTTCGGGGTAGAGTTCCATCATAGGAAGGAGTTAGCCTCATGTGGATGTCCAGGTTGTCATGTACAGAAACAGGATTGTCCAATGTTGAATACTTTTGGAATGGTCTCTGTTGAACTTGATTAGAATGATTATTTTGAAATTCAATTAGTGTTTTTCAAGGTCAAAAATAATCTGTTTGGATTAAGTATGTTTTGCATATCACTATTTCAGACCCCCAAATCTCATTTCATTTTACTCTATCACGTAAGAGTCTTTGCCACTTCCTACCTGGACTCAGACAACTTTGATGTAATCTCATCAGTGCTTGATGCTTCAGTAATCTTGGAGGGGTGTGCCTGAACTAAAAAAAGTAAAAAGAGGAAAATGAAATTAATAACCAATTGGCACGAACTGATTTGTACCTTCTGTAAAAGAAGCAGACACTGGTGTCTACTGGGAAAGATATTAAAACAAGATTATTAATTTATTGCTAAAGTGGAACTTGAGCTAAGCATATTTAGGTTCCACTTACTGAACAGTAAGCTTACATGAAACAGCTTACATGAACAGTAAGCTTACAACAACAGCTTACATGAAACATGAGCCTATCCACTGTTATTTGTAAACTACAGAGTCTTAGGGAACAAATTCTATATTATTCCATTTAATTGTTAAACAAATCAATGTAATGTCATGTTCACACAAAAATAGCACCAAGATACATCTAATAAAATTGCTCAAGAGATAAAATAACAAGCATTTATTAGGCTTGGCATTCTTAAGGTTACCAGGTCCATTTTCTTATTAGCTAATTAACCTTTTTAATATGCTCATAAGTTTCATGCACTTGAGAGCAGTCTCATACCAATTTGCCTTAGAATAAGATCCACTGATCACAGATTAATGTATTTCCTCAGAAATGCAAAGGATTATTTCTTCTTGTCTTGATAAGCAGCACTTTTTCCTCCTCTGCTTCAGAAAACCAATCTTTACAATCAAATATTTATCAAACTTTTATCAAATTTTACAAATACAAAGTTAAAAAAATTAATACCAACTAAAAAAATATAAAAAGTACAGAATAGAATAGAATTCTTTATTGGCCAAGTATGATTGGACACATAAGGAATTTGTCTAGAGAAAAAAAGGAAAAAAAATGTTATAAAGGGGAAAAAGAATATATAAAGAAATGACTTCTGCCCCAAGGCAACTACAATTTCAGTAACTAATCACCTTCTCTAATATTTCAGTCATGTTTTCTTCCTAAATCTCAAGTCTCCTAAAATATCATAATTCAATCTTAAATCAGCAAAAATCTATTAAGATTTACAGAAGTGACATATATATTTTAACCTTAATCAGATAAAATCAGTTTCATTTCCACTTCCTTTTAATGCAGCAATTTACCATTTTCTCAAAAACTGTAACAAAAATTCTATATTTAATCTCTTATCTGTAAACAAATCTTTAAAATCTCATCATTAAAACTTAAGTCAAAAATACATTAACCACCAGAAAGGGCAACATACTAACAACCTTAATCCCTTCAAATAATGTCCCACATATCAATTTCTTATTTTCCCTTTGTCTCCCCTCAGAAATGCCTTTACAAGTTTAACAATATATCTCTACTTTCAAAACCATAGCTTATCATTGTCTTTAAAAATACAACATTCACATTATCTTATCTTTAAAAAAAATCTCTAAAGCCTCATCATTCAATTCTAATCAAGAAAAACCTATTAAGAGCTACTAGAAAGAACATCAAAATATTTTAACCTTAATCAAATAATCTGACTTCATATTTTCTCCTTTTACTTTTAAAAGTCTTGGTTTTTATTAAATAAAGTCCTAGGAACTTATTTCTTTTCATTTTCTCTTCTTTTCTTAGGAATTCCTTCATTAGTTTAACAAGTCTCTTGGACAACTTTTGAAAAGTTGTCCAAGTCACTCTTCTGATTTATTATGTGTGTCCCTTTGTTATTAAGCCATCAGTCAGTTTCATTTGTAACAACGTTTTCCATATCATTCTTGTATCTTGTCATTTTTAAATCCATATCCAAAACAATCTAATTCTGCGTTACACTGTCTTCTCATTCAAACTCATTTTTATATTGGCAGATAATCTTAAGAGAAATTTCTAAGTGCATTGCTGCCAAATATCCTTGAATTCTTCCAAAGTTAAAATATTTTTCTTTATTCTGCATTAGTAGTTCTCTTCTCCTTTAATTGTAGTATTTAGTTCCTTCTGGTTGCCTCTGCTGTTCAGCCTTGAAAGTCTCCTCTTACCATGTTTTTCTCTATTCCACCACATTTAGATAACCCTGTGTAATGAAACTTGTCATTCTGAAGGTTCTTAATATTCCAGAGTTAACAAGCCATTAACAGAAGTAATTAAGACAGGAAGTAGATAAACCCAATGCCCATTTGAAGGCCCTGAACTACAAATTGAGCAAACCTGATTCTATTGGCGTCCCAAGCATTAAATCTGCCAGTCTTGGCATGGAGGACAGCTATATGGAGAACTATTGGCAATCCCAAGTCGTTCCCCCTACATTTATCCAGTGAGGAATTTCTAGGTGCCAATCCTGCAGTCAGTGGCTTTGTTAAAAGCGAAACTGTCTTTAGTCAACCATTGCTTCCATGAATATCCCAATCATTCAGAATTTATAAAACCTCTTGGGAAAGGCAACAATAAAAGGCTGACGCACTAGATATGATGATGGTATATTATATAGCTACCCTAACCTTATATGTGGCTACTGCACATAACCTGGACAACAATAATAATGAATAAGGAAGTTTTAGACTACATTAAGCCATATCATTGCCATGCTAAAGATATTTCAGTTTGAGGATGTCATGCATTCAGATTCCTTATGTGGGGGGAGGATTAGAGATATCAGAAAGTAAGGCTGGCAAAGAACAAGCTGAATAGATATCATGAAATAAGATACAAATAGTCCTCATTTAGTGATTGGCTTGTTTAGCAATTATTCACAATTATAATATTGTTGAAAAAGTAACTTTGGGACCAATCCTCACATTAATGGTATTTCCAGGTCTGTAAAGCAAGGGACAGCTAAAGTAAGACTGTAAGTACAGGTGATTTCACTTAGCAATCCTTCACTTTAATGACCAAGTTGTCAGTCAAAATTGTGGTTGTTAAACAAGGACTACCTTTACTGGTTAAAAACCACAAACATTAAAAAATCCAAAAGAACGGACACAGCATATCTATCAAATCACTGAAAGATGTGGTCAAACTGATGAAGACAGTCAGATATAAATGAATCGTTTCTAAACTCCAGAAGAATGCACTGTACTTTAAAACTCATAGCAGAACAGACTTAGTTTGCCTAAATCTATTCATTTATCTGTCTGAAGGAAATGACTTACTTGCTGGCATTTCTGCTTCTGTGTCACTGAAATCATAAGGATCGTATGTTTCTCCTTCTGTGGGTGACTGCTTGCTGGAATCTGTCTTCCTTCTGTAGAAAGACATCAAGTTAATAGTAAGCCTTTTAATTAATGATCTTCAAAATATACTCATTTAGATTATTTATATAGCCATTTAACTTGGATAATTGCAACTCAACACAACATACACCAAATTAAAACTCTTCCAAAATATGGTAGTTGAGAACCGGGCAATATCAATATAAGGCAAAATCTAGAAGCCGGTGTATCAACAATATGACATCAGGGCTCAGTAATCATACATTCTTGTCTCCCAGATGTGTTCATCTACTGTATTGCCCCAACATCTACCAGAGAAAATCCAAACTTTTAAAGTTTTTCTGCTGGCTAAATATTATTCTTTGGGGCTGATGAAAATGCATTCCATCTCTTCTAAAGGGGCCATTCTGAACAACAATTATGGATAATACCATCCATTAATAAAGAGGAAATGAAGTCTCTACGTCCGTTTTGGCAACAGGAAATAGCTACTAATCTTAGGATTCTCAAGTGCAACATAGTTCAACAGTATTTGGTGCTAGTATGCAAACCCAAACAGGCCAGTATACAGTATGCAAGACACAACAGGTCTCAAAAGCATAACCAGATTCCCAATGTTAGAAATATGCAGCTTCAGGGAAACAACTCCTCAAATTAATCCCATCTGAGCAGGCTGATGAAAAAGGGCAATTATTCAATTCCATATTAACCCTACCAGTCTGTTTGCCATGTCTGCAGGATCAAGGATTTTTTAAAATCTTGTTTTTTAAAGTTCCTTTATAACACTTTTCTTATCTACCTCTTTTTCTGTCTTTCTTCCTTTTCTTGGGACATTTCACCATCTGTTTCTTCCTCGGGCTCCTCTTCAGTCTGCTTTTTCCGCTTCTTTTCTTTTTCCAGAACCTTTGAAAGTAGAGAAATCAAAGAGTCCATATCTGGGCCAATTAATAGCTGCCCAGAAGCCTAGGGTCACCTGAGTTCCATAGAGGAAGACAGGAGCTGAATGTTTCTTCCTCCAAGATGGGAATCCCTAATAGTTTTAAGTATTATTTCAGCCTCAAAAGAAATAAAACCATCCAGTAAATTTTAGTTTCAACAGACGTTAACTGCCATAAAAATACGGCATCTCCCATAAGATTATAAAGCTACCAAGAAAAATCTCAAAACAATTACTAGAAAATTATCACAATCGCCTCCTCAGCGTGTGTTAGAATGTTGCTGATGAAAGTGAATTGTAACTTTGGATCAAAACCAGATGGCCATTCACACGTTGTGTAATCCTGTCACAAGGCTGTCTACAGCACAACCTCAATCTCTTTCGTAAGCACTTCAGCCACACCAAAGAAGTAATTAGTTATTAGTCATTTCTACAGTC
The DNA here is from genome assembly GCA_023653725.1 of Bungarus multicinctus. Lineage (NCBI taxonomy): Eukaryota > Metazoa > Chordata > Lepidosauria > Squamata > Elapidae > Bungarus > Bungarus multicinctus. Next base: position 157,693,462 of record CM042836.1, read on the forward strand.
TCTACAAGTCTCGGCTGCTGACAATGACTAAAAATGAAACCAATGACCTATATTGGCATCCAAATAAAGAGAGGCAGATTCCTGTACATGTTCAAGTGGGGCAGTTCATGCCATCTCTTTTGCTCATATTCTTTAGCTTTGGTTAATTTTATTATCTACTGACCACGATATAAATTGAGGTATTACATATGGCAAGTAATGATATCAGCAACATCGGTTGAATAGAGGTAACCCTCCACTTACAGCAGTTCGTTTAGTTACAAGAAATGTGACTTATGGCCATTGTCCACAGTTAAGACTTTTGTAGTATCCCCATGATCACATGATCAAAATTCAGATGTTTGACAACTGCGTTAATATTTATTACCGTTGCTGTGACCCATGGTCATGGGATCATCTTTTGCGACTTTCTCACAAGCAAATTCAATGGGGAACCCAGGTCCACTTAACTCAGCAACTGCAGTGATTAGTTTAACAACGGTGGCAAGGAAGTTATTGAAATGGGGCAAAACCCACTTAACAACAGAAATTTTGGGCTCAATTGTAGTCGTAGATTGAGGACTATCTGTACTGAAGACACTTCTACATTCAAATATGCAAACCAACCACTATTCGGGATCAGCCCAACTTTAATTATTTTCTTACAACTCTTGTCGACTTACCTTTTTGAAATAAGCAAATTGTACCAACTCTACAGCAGCTTTGGCATCCTGCTTTTCAATTATTTTACTCATCCTGGCTTTAGCGTGTGCAGTTGAGAGCCGGATCAATGTCTCTAGAGTTCGGGCTGTAATAGGGGAAGTCTGAAAAGAGCAAGTAAAAGTCTTAAATGCTTTTCAGGATGAAAAGATGATCAACATTCAAAGTGTTGTGCGCACGTACAGACATGAGCATGTTTGGTATAGTACAACAGTTCTTTAAAACTGGATCCTATTCATGGACTACAGACTTCACCATCCATACAGATATTAGACTAGATGGGAATTAAATGAGATTGCGGTGTATAAAAATGGGGAGCACGCCCCCCAAATCCTGGCCTAACACTACACCATGCTAGATGGCTTCTTTTATAAGCCTTTCCAGTGTACAGAGACCATGAAATTTGCAGGATTTCTGCATCCCTTATTCCACATAGAAGGGGATTTCCTGTCGAAATGTAATTGGACATTAAGATAAAGATTTCTAGACTGAATTATGATTCTCAAAGCAGTGCACATTACACACACACAGAAAAAAATAAGAGCTTGATTCATGGCTCACCCTGGCATTGTCAGAGGTGACCTGCTCCTGACTGCGGAGGGAAGAATATTCCTGGGCTATGAGCGCTGCTGCTTCCTCAGTCAAAACTGGCTTCAGCATCTTGGCAAAATGAATGTACTTCCTCATGAACTCCATGCTTACAATCTTCTCTCTGAGTTTGATCAAACAAAATCCATAAACTTCGATTTATTAGAGGATAACAGGAGCCTTATTGCCATCTCTGGGGATTCTTGGCTGGGAATCACTGATTTATAGTTAAACAGCATGTTGTGGGCACATACTGAGAAGTGGAGATAAAGATGGATTTAAAACCAACAGATTGACTATCCATTAAGAGAATGTGGCTGCTAGAATTATGCTCCTTGATACTAGTCTTAATACTCTGACAGTGGAAATATAGGATGCAACTATAAAACAATTCCTGAACTGAGAATCTGTCAGATCCCTTTGAGTAAGTAAGTAAGTAAGTAAGTAAGTAAGTAAGTAAGAACTATTCTCTAAGTCAGAACTATCCTTTACACCATCGGATTGAGAAAGGTATAGTTTACTAGAAGCCAAGTGAAATATAGTAGCAAGAAGCTAGAAGTGAAATTCGCACGCCAAACTCCCAAGTGTAACTTTTTTCTCCCAAAAGTTGTGTCCCATAGTTGATCCTCTGATGGCCAATCAAATTGAAATCAAAGAGATGTTTTTAGAACAGTCTCCTAAGGGATGCAGGCGGGTGACCCTGAGACTGTGTTTGGAAAGGAACGGTGAACTTTCATTCCCCTGAAATATATTCCCCTCCCACCTGGTCCTCAAGAGTTCATGGCAGACTGGCACCAAAAGAAGTTCTCAAAGTGCAGTAGCAGCATCTGACGGAATCTCTCTTCTTCATGTGCATGCACTATTTGATATGACTGTGAATGAAGGAAATACTTACTTCCGCCTCCTAGGCCCATGCAGTAGGTCATCATGCCTTTCATACACTTGTAGCTCCTGATCTTCTTCCTCAGTAAAGGAAGGGTCCTCAGTTGCTAGTAATTCAACCGCACTACCTAAAGGCATGGCTAGAAAAGTAAGGGAAAATGTTTCCTCAGAGAGTTATCTAGAATATATCAATTTAATCAGTACATAATCAGTGTAAAATAATCTGAACTTTTTCACTTTTGAAATGAGCCAGAAAAGTTTTTTATCAAAGATCGTAGAGAATATGTTTGACCCAGCTGACAGATTTCAAGGACTCACCATCTCCATCCTGTTCACCAGCTGCTCTATAACGATGCATTCGCAAGACATGGTCTGAGATTTCCCGATCTTGTTCTGGATCCATTTGATCCAAAACGATGAAGAGCAAATCAAATCGGGATAGCAAAGAATCCTGAAGGCCAATATTATCCATGGGAGTTTTGTATTGGTCATACTGCAAAGATGCAGGGAAAGGTCAGCAAGTTAGCAGCTCTTAAGTGTAAACAGAAGAGGCAGTACTGCTAGAATGTTAAGGAGAGTCCACATTATCTCTACAGTCACACACACCAAAATCCAAATCTTATACTGCTTCAATATTATACCACTGTCCTGAGCACAGTAGATAGGTCAGTCAAAACTTGTTCTTTAGCAAAACAGTCACATAATTCAAAATTGTATTTCTTTTGTCTCCCTTCTGCATGCTATACGAGAAGTTATTGTTGTATATGCTGTGCATTATATCTTTTTCTTCAGTTGGATTTTTAATGTAAACACAAATAGACTTTGTTCTATTACATAGACTAAGTACACTTATGAAACTACGTGATACAGGGAGCTGAGAAACATTCAGTAACAATGTAGTGTGTAATAAGCTCCCCTCAAAAAATCCCAATGAAATACAGCATTGAAAAAGGTCAGACAATATTCCAGTAGGATGCCAATCTTTATAGATCTGCATTACCAAGTGCAAGGAAATAGTAACATATGGACTAACTCTGGAGAATTCAATGAAATACTGCTGTGTTCTATAAAAGCAGGCAGGGAAACATATAACCAGTTGAAAAATCACACAGGCTTTTAAAAAATCCTCATTTTAAGAACTGTGGGCCATCAGTAAGCAAATAAACCAATATGATATCAACTAAAAATATAATAGAAGCAGGAAGTTGTCACATAGCTTATCTAAACAAAATCTCTTCCATGCTTACCCTTCCATAGACTGGATTCGCAGCAGCTAATACACTGCAACGGGCATTGAGCTGGGCCTGAATGCCTGCTTTGGCAATAGTAACACGACCTTGTTCCATCACTTCATGGATAGCAGTACGATCAATATCAGACATCTTATCAAATTCATCAATGCACACCACTCCACGGTCAGCCAAGACCATGGCACCAGCTTCCAGACAACGTTCTCCTAAGGATGGGGAAATAAAGAGAGGGAGAGAAAGCATATAAAGGTTAAACAATGCTCTCATGCATTCTAAGCCAGGGTTAGACTACTAAAGTTCTCAAGCTATGTTACATATATTTTTAGAGAGGCAAGCCCCTCTAAGAGCGATAATTTGCTATTAGATGGTTGTACTTATTTAATTGCCACTTGTGCCGGGTCATAAATCCTGTGTCTGTTGTAGACCGCCAGCAGAGCTGGCGGCAGACTTGGGCAGTGAGGAGGTTGGGGAGGAACATGGGCCAGTTCTGGAGTTTGGGAAAGCTCTAACGAGTGCTATGTATCAGAGGCAGAGATGGGGCAAGAGCTGTCTGACAGTTATCAGCTGCCTTCGGAGTCGAAGATAAGTGGGGCAGAAGAACAGCTGGAGCCTGTTCCCAGTGTGCACATGCACAGAGCTGCCAGGAGAAGGGAACAGTTAAGGAACAAGGGTCAACTCGGGAGTAAAGGCTCAGGTGGATGGTGAATGGCCCCTCCCATAGGGAATAAAGAGGAGTGAAAGGGGAATGGTGTTTGCAGGAGACAATTAGTTCAATTCATTAGGGTGAAGATCTGTTCTTGACTTCTTGCCAAGTAATTGCTGCTACACCGTGGTGTTTGGAAGATATTGGCCTGGCAACTCTCCAAGTCCGATAGTCTGTAGTTGTGAAATCTCATGAAAGACTTTTGGCTGAGACTTTGCTGGAGAGGAATTCACTTTAACCTAACTAAAAGGGGTTTTATTGGGACCAGGAGTCTGCTTCATGATCTTGGGAAGCCTAGGTCAGGACAGTGTCCACCAGTTTCAGCCTCTCCCAGTACCACACATGTAGAGGTAGTAGCACTTGAGCAAGCCAGTGATGGTGAGAAGATACAAGTCCATGATGTCTCTGTGGCTCAAGCACAAGTCCCATGCCTGATGGTTTGTAGAACAACCCCCGATTTGAGATGATTATGGGAAGATGTTGCACCGATATGGAGAGGGGGGGGAAGAAGCCAAGCATTGGATGTCAGACTGTTCGTATTTTGAGACCTTGATGTCCCAAGTCTCGCTCATTCGGTAACTGGCGACTATGGAGACATCCATAATCCATAGCTAGTTTATTGTCTCCATAATCAAATCTGGTTTTATGAATGAAGTGCCGGATGGGATGATTGATTCGACACATGGACGGATGCCTTGTTTGGACAAAAATTATTCAAGACGCTGTAAGATGCGATTATGACGTGCGCATCTCGTATCATGCATCACCTCAGAAACTTGCAGGATGTGATTAATCGTCTCAGGGATCCAGCAGGCTCCTCTGCAGGTTTTGTCAATAATTTGGCAGTTGTTGCCTAGCATGCTCCTCAATTGGTTCCCCCTAATATATGAATGGGGAAACACTCGGGAGGGGTGTAATAGACACTCATGGTTGGCCACATTGATAGTGTTAGTTTCCGTAAGTTGCCCAGTGGATCGCTCATACATAAGCACCATGTTTCTACTACTGCTCTTTCATTCTCTGAAAGAAATAGTAATATTATCCCATCTCCTACAAAAAAGCCAAGGTAATTAACTCAAAAGTTGACAACATACTCCCTGTCCAATCACTTCTCAAAACAGTACCCATAACCTTTCTAAAGTAAAGTGATTTAATTTAAAAGATTTAACTTTTTAAAGTATCTTGTTGCTTTTAAGTCTTAATGTGAGATTAACCAATTCTAGCAAAGTTTCAGATATTATAGGAAGGTCCTGGACTATCACACAATTAGAACTAGGTGGCTAAAAAACCATGACAATCCCCGATCGTGATTTGCAACAAAATGAAGGTGGATTGTTATTGCCGCCTACCGGAGTGAATTTTATTTTCCAATCTGACTTACTGGAGATCCTGGTACTTTCCTGTTCAATTCCTAACTAGGACTGACTCTACTTATTTTTCAGCATGACAGGATTTTGAGCTATTTCATCTATAATATACACTAGATGTAATTATGAAGGATTTGATATCCTCACTCTTTCATGTTAAATAATATTCTACTCACATGTAGAAATAAATAATATTCTACTCACCATCAGCAGTCCAAATGACAAATAATAAGAGGGAATTGCCAGCCCATTTCAAATTTAGTCCAATTCACTCCGGCTAGAGATTTAATATGTTAGCATAACTCTGCATCTCTAGACCACTGTTTTACTTGTACCTCAAGCTCTATGTTCACTGCTGCTCAAATTTTTAAAATAAGGCATAAAGCAACTCATCAATAGTAGGCATAAATTGATTCAATTAATCAATCAATCCTCTGGGTGCAGTGAGACCGTCAGCTGCTTTTTCTCTTGATTATACCACCTGTTCCCTTTGCACATCATTTGCTTCTGTTCTCACCGGTTTCCTGATCTGTTGTAACAGCAGCAGTCAAGCCTACTCCAGAAGAACCCCTGCCAGTAGTGGGAATGGCCCGAGGAGCTGTACATAACACATAACGTAACAACTGAGACTTCGCAACCGAAGGGTCACCTGAAAATACAAGAGATATAGGCTGTTTAGAAACATAGAATCATACAGCTGGAAGAGATCTCTGAGATCTTCTAGTCCAGTCCTCTGCTCAAAAAGAGGGTCTTATAACATACCAGTCAAATGGTTGTCCAATCTATTTTGGGAAATCTCTAGTGATGGAGTACCCACAACCACAGGAGGCAAGCTATTCCCTTGCTTAATTGCTCACTGTCAGAAAAATTCTCCTTACTTCTAGGTTGCATTTCTCTTTGACAAGCATCCACCCATTACTTCTTGTCTTAACCTCTGGTGACCTAGAGAATAAGTCAGTTCCCTCTTCTTTGTGACAGCCCCAAAGACTTGGAAGACAGTTGTGTTTTCCCGATTCTCCTCTTTGATAGATTAGACATACGTAGGTTCCTCAACTTCTATATAATTGTCAGCTATACTCTCCTATTGTAGGATATGATCAGTGTTTCTGAAACATTTCAAATACAAGGTCTCTGTTACATACCAATCAGTAGGATATTAATGTCCCCTCGGAGCCGGCTTCCATTCTCCAACACTTTTTCGACTCCTCCCAGGAGCATACATAGAATTGCCTTCTTGATGTACTCATGCCCATGAATGCTGGGAGCTAAAGATTTTGAAAGCTGTTCAAAAACATCCTAGATGCAGGAAACAAATGGGACAGAGGTGGGTTTCTACCGGTCCTGTCCACCTCTGTAGAACCGGTAGCTCTGAAGAGCAGCAGACATAGAACCGGTTCTATGTCTGCTGATATTTTTCCCATCCCCTCATCCGGGCTCTTACCTGACCTTTATTTCCTGATTCTTTTAACTTCAGCTGCCATGCGAGGCACAGCTGCAGTTAAAAAAACAGGAAAAGAAGGCTTTTTGAAAGGCTGCTTCTCTGCACACAGCATGCTGATGACGATTTACAGACACACGCCGAGCAGTGTGCAGGGAAGCACATCGTAAATCACTGAACCTCGTAAATGATCGAACTGGTAGTTAACACTGTCAGATCCCACCCCTGGACAACACTGAACCAAAATATCCACATAGGAGCAAAGTTAAAAAACAATATGAAGAAAAGGGAAATTACCCATTGCTTCATAAAAGGTATTGCTTCATCAAAAATTAAAATATTACATGCTACCTCAAAAATGTGATCTTGGGGTAGAAAGACTAATTCATTTCTCATTATTCTTAACAGTTTGCTATATCATTGAAACATATATGTAGGAGGCTATGTTCTTCTCACTGTTTAACATCACACACAGGTCATCTTGCTAAACTATTTGAAGGGCATACGTTTTTTAAAAAGCCATTGGAAAAAAGAACCCTAAGATTTAAAAAAACACAAAATAAAATATTTATATAATCCAAAGATAAACAAGTGTATATGTATAGTTATGTAACTAAATTTAAACAAGAATGGCCCCATATATACTATATGTCACACAGCAAATCAAATGTAAACATTGGTGTATGGTTTCTAAAATTTATAAATACCAAAAAACAGTTGGAGTACAAAGAACGGGGGAGATAGAAATCAAATATTTATCTATATTATTAGCATATAAATTTAATAAATTATTTGCCTAGCACAGTCAACTGTACTGAGTATGAATTGCATAACCTCAGTCTTTTTGTTCACTTATGTATTCTGAAACTTTTTTTAAAAAAAAAGTAAAATACAAATATTCATAATTTTCAAGTAGTTTTAAATTAATCATATTTGTGCTTTAAGACAAATCAACACTGAACATGACAGGCTTGAATTTCAATGAACATAGGTAACAAATCAAATGCCAACATCCAGTTTACCTTTGAGTGCTGTTTGCTAAATTTTTTAATCTTGCTAACATCTTTAGATGAATATTCAGGCTGTACTTCCTTGCTCATTTGCTTTACTTGGCAAGCAATCAGGATGGTCCTGGAAAGAAAGAAATCAAGACAATCACTCTTTTTCCTTTTATGTTTAAACATTTCTCTGCAGCTTCATAGGAGCACTAATACCAATAATATAAATGTTATTAGCTAAACAAATACCGGATTAATTTAAGACTTCTACTGCATTGAATTTCAGAAGTAACCATTGTGAGAGGAATCTCTGGCAAATTCTGATGTTGAGCAGACAGGCCAATGTGAAGACACTATAGCTGTGTCAAAGCTAAGGCAAATATTTAAAAAATAATAATCTTCCAAATGCAATTTTTAATTTTTAAACTCAGTTTAGAATGAAAAAAAGTGCCTCAGGAGCATAGCTTCCACTACATTCTAGTAATTGCTGTACTTCTTTAGCATTAACTATTTTAAGTTCATAGCATGTTCACTGATTGACCAATTTTCTTTCCTGAATACAAGGCTTGAAAGTTGCTGGAAAAGCAGATTCTAAAAACCCAAGATAGAAGGACCACAAAACAAAAGCAATGACATTATTCTGGAAAATGGTTTTGTTGTTGGAAAGCTTGATACAAAATGGGCCTCAAGGCTTGGTACACCAACCAAAAGCCAATAAACCAACTTATACTACTAACCGAAATGTCCCTGAAGTGTAACCACCCTTCTTGCTTGGCAGACAACGGAAAGTCCCAATGATCTGTACTCGGTCTCCTGGCTTTACTTTGTCTACCAAGTCATCATCTAAAATGATGTCTATAGAGCGAGGAAGTTGTCCTGCTGGAGCTTTCTCTGGCATCTCCTGGATTGTGATGGTTTGATGATCTTTGTAAGTTGACAGGCCAAATTCTGTCTCAAGAGGATTGTTTTCTTCATCCTACAAGAAGATACTTTGTTTTTTACTTGTTTTTAAATATTTTTTTGTTTACTTGCTGAAAAAAAGGGATTTGGATTTATATTCCTCATATAAATATGCTACACAGATTACTTGAATTCCTGAGTACATGCTGTGCCACCAGCATTACATTCTAAAATGGTACATAGCATTAAATACTGAGCACCAAATTTGGTGTTGAAGAATATTTACCTATAACATGTTTATATCCTTCTAATATCTTTTAGAATTCTTTCATAATAGAAAGAGACAGTTCTTTTCTAGGAGCTTTGAAAGGCTTCTGAATCCACACAGCTCACCTTGGTGGGATAAACAGCAGAGGATGGAAAAGCTTCCAGGGATGTCAAATCTGTGTATCGCCGCTCAATGGTTTTCTTGGTAGCAGGGCAGTAGTGCACACTTCGAACAACCTTTGGGCGCACCAAAGAGCCTACATGGAGATAGAAACAAAAAAGCATCTGGAAACAAAGGAAGGAACTAGACAGCCCTCAACACTCACTTCAGATGTTCCCATGCTAGGCTGCAAAACATTGCATGTTTATGTTGTAATATACTAGGTCTTTTCACATCAATTGCACCACTCAATCCCATTAAATTTATTTCAATATATTCCTAGACTAGCATTTTAAAGGTAACAGCTGAGGGTCTTTTTAAATGTATTGCAATCTGCTCTAAGTGCTTGAAAAACGCAAACATATTTAACACAAGTACTTCCAAATGATTCTTTTGAATAATATTTTCAACAGCAGACTGATACTGAATGTATAATGTGTAGCTTTATTGGAACAAGTGTCTATTTCACTCTGTTACAAACACTGGAGAGAAAGCCTGTATTCATGGAGTACATTGGATAATATATTGTTAACAGGAAAGCAGGTATCACCATGTTCCTTCCTCCTCCCACGTCCCAAAGACTTCTAAAACTAGAGGATTTATTGCTTTTTAAACAGAATCATTCACCAATCATATCCCACCCATTTAGAATCAAAACTGCTTTGAACATCTTTAGTGCACAGACTGCTTCACTCACATTTTGTAACAATACCCTCCACACAGACAATACAACTGAGAAACTGGGATGTCAACGTCCGAGGCGTCACATGTTTAGATCCAAAGCTGCCTTCTAACCCAATATAAAAATCTTCATACTGCTTCGAATATGTAGCATCCACAGAAGCAACAAAGTCTTTCAGGGCACGCTGGAAAGCCAGCAACTCCTCAAAGGCACTGGTCAGCAAACTGCACCAAAGATGAACAAGAGTTTTAATTGTCCTGTCAGAAAAAGCCTATATCGTAACAGGAAAACAATTCTCATTAAACATCCCTATCAAAACTTTCCATGTTGTTAATTCCCAGTGTTCCTTTCAAAATAAAGATTGCATTGGTAATATTTAAGTATGCTAATCATCTTTAAATTTTCCTATACTGCACTTACCTGGAACTTTTGCTATCATCCTGAGTCATAGTTAAAGATCAGAAATTAGACCCTCACTTGCTCAATGACAAGCATCAGAAAAGGCTAGCCATAAAAACACTAATTTTACAAAGTTAGAAAGGATATTTTGATTGTCACTGAGAACTGGATTGTGCCTTATTGTATAACTAAAGGAATGTATAAATTAATGACCAGATGGATTAACATATAACAACATTACAATTGTTGACAACATTCCAAAAATAGAAATAAAGAGTTATGGATGCTCTTTTATTGCTCTTTATTATTCTATGCACATCAGTGAAATTGGGGTATTAGAAAAGCCTGGTTACAGCAACTGCTCAATTTTATTTGTATTCAAAAACCTCCAAGTTGGCCTTGTTAATACATGGACTGAAGATTTCCAGCAAATTCTCTGGCAATTATTTTACATACTGAGAAACCAACAAGACCAACTTGTAGGGATTCAATGACACCATTTTATTTTGCCAACACAGAAGCAGATTAAATTTCTCAATTTGTTAACATAATCCAAATGATCTAACTTTGACTTTTAAATATTTCATAGATAATGTATAATGGACCATTCTTCTGCCTTATTTATAAAACCTAAAATCTCCAGATTCTTCAAATCAAAACTTCATTTCTTCAACTCATTGACTAAAAATTTAACATTACAAATAAGACCTGAAACAAGGTAGGTAAAAGCATTCAACAATCTTCATGTGTAAGCAAAATTACCTCTGCAAATAGTAATTCCTTCCCATGATGGTAACCTTCATGTAATGAAACTGCCATTAAATAACAGCATTTTGTCTTGGGATGACATAATGACTTATGATAGCCTTAAATTAGATTGCATAAAGTTTATCAGTGTGTCACCAGAAAAATTTAACAAGGGTGGGCAACCATTGTATCAAATCAGAATAAAAAGCACAACTTATAAAAATGTTCTGTAGGGATTCAATGACACTGTAATTACCAGAAGAGAGATGGCTTTGTGTGTACAGACTATGATTATTGAGAAATTTCCTTGTTTGGTTCACAAAGAAAATAATGGTCCAGGGTGATTCTAAACACGAAGCATGGTTGCCTCCAAAAACTCCTAAGTGAGACAAGGACTGGAAGAGATGCCTAAGCTAACCCAGGTTCATTTCTGTATGGAGAAATGGAGGGAGGGGGGAACAAATATTTTGCTAACGTTCTTATTCTTACCGGCTGGCTCTTTTCTCATTCTTTCTGCGGAGGTCATTGATATTCACAATCAGGCGATGCCCATTGTCATTAATCATGTCCCGGACTTTACTCTGGTAAATTCCCTGATCTTCCTGGAAGGAGGTAGGTAAGAAGAACTGTTAAGACAATATGAATTCATTTATTCTGAAAGTGGCCAAGAGGCCTTCCATTTCCTCATGGTTTATTCAATGTTGTCTAAATAAAGCTGGATTGTGTTTCCTCTCATGAAACAAGTTGATCCTGGTGGAGAATAATATCATGATGCTTAAAGTTTTGCATCAAGTTTATTTAGTGAAATTGTATCATGCTCAAATTTATTTAACTACTTTCTCTTTCTGCAGTCACTTTAATAGGACTATGTACTATAGCACCTGTCTACAACAAACCACTTTTTCAGCATCAATACAGCAGCTGCATACAATAGCCACACAAACCCATGGAAAGATGCAGCTGTTATATAGAACTGAAACAGGTGCTATACTTGTATTCCTGCATGTTTTAGAGCACTATGCATCCTCTCAATAAATATTTTTGCTCTTGTTCTACAAATGAAGAGCATGCATAACATGGTTTTGTAACTGGCAGATAAATACAGTAGATATAGCTGGTTTTATATGCAAAATACTATGAAAGAATTGATCAGATACATCTCAGAGCAGACTGCTTAAAAAAATAAAAATAAAGTATTACAAAAAGAAATTGGGTTTTCAAAACCTACAATCATTGAATTCTGCTTTTACAGAAATTAAGTTAATATAAAAATTCTAATGATATGGGATTCATATACAGTTTAAGCTTAAAATAGCATATTTAACATAGTATTGTTTGCTTTTGCAATTTTTACAATAGTACATTAATACAAGTGGACAATTGCATCCTGATAAAAAGCCAAGATAATTTTCTTACAATGTAAGCCACAGTTTTTAATTTGATTTAAATGGTTTTTTTTTAAATCATATAATTTCTGACAAATAACAGAGTTGGTCACCCAACCCAAAAAAAGGAAATTAAAAATATGTAGACTAGGGCTGTCAAACTCCCAGATGCGTCACATGCTGGCCACACCCATATCCAGTTTAGTGAAGAGGAAAAAAGTCTCAATACATCACATGATGCCACCACGACATGAGTTTGACACCCCTGATACAGAGCAAATTGTCTTTGCATTCACTGGAAGAAAGTTAATGGAATTCAGGATATCTACAAAAATTACAAAGAACATACAGAAGTGAACCTGAAAAGGTATTGACAATAAATGTCCCATTTCACACAACTCAGAGGATACCTTTCTAATAAAAATGCACAATTTCCCAATTTCACCCCAAAAATGAAACACTACTATTAAATAACTCTTTAGATGTTTATAATTCTAAATAAAATGAGGACTCTCTGCTGCTCTGGAACAATAAGTGATAAAGAACTTCCAACATGACAATAGTTATTCCCACTCAGTTCAACTTATATTACTGAGGACAATGAGACACAATTCCACTTCCACAAAAGCATTTAATAAGCCATGTGCAGTTGGGAGTTTTCTTGGTCCTTAACCAGGGGAAATTCCTGGGTTTACTTATTCTCTCACAGTGAAAAGAAGGAAGTCTCCATCTAATGCAAAATAAATAAATACAAGAGGGTACATAGATAGTCCTCAACTTACAACAGTTCACTTGGTGACTGTTCAAAGTTAAAATAGCACTGAAAAAGTGACTTATGACCGTTTTTCGCACTTACAACTGATGTAGCATCCCCATGGTCATGTGATCAAAATTCAGATGCTTTATAACAGCTGCAGTGTCCTGGGGTCATGTGAACAACTTTTGTGTCCTTCTGACAACAAAATCAATGGGGAAGGCAGAGTCATTTAACAATCATGTTGCTAACTTAACAAACACAGTGATTCATTTAACAACTGTAGCAGGGAAGGTTCTTAAATGGAGCAAAACTCACAAATGTTTCACTTAGCAACAGAAATGTTGGCTCAGTTGTGGTTGTAAGTCGAAGACTACCTGTATTTTATTACTTCAGCCTGTAGAAAATTAGCACCCGCCCCCCTTCTAAAAAAAATAAAATATTTTGAGGAATATTTTAAAAAGGCAGAATATTATATTTCTCTGGATGAGAAAAGAAGAAACATGTTTTTACAGACAAAGAGCAGCTCTTTGCAGCTCCCTGCCCCCCAGCAGATATTTGGTGCCCATTGAGAAAGACTGGGCCAGCCTATCTACAACACAAAAGGCCTCCAGATCCAGGGTGATGGGATTAAGACATGACCTTTCAGGATTATCTATCAGCAAAGCTCACCACATGACACAACCAAGCCCCTACATTACATCAGCCCAAGGATCAATCAAACTTGACTTCAAGACAAACATGACTCCACATGGCCCAATAGGAGTTTAATAGCAACCAATAGAATACATGCTCTTGGCACAGGAACAGAAAGTTCAAGTTCAAAGCCCAAGAGAGTGAATGTGTGTGTGTGTGTGTGTGTGTCTCCATGTAGTCAGCTATCCAGAATCACATGTGCTGGTGGTTCTGCTTCACCATTAAACTATCTTTCCAATCAGCTTCCATGTTTCAGTGTCTTTCTCCCCACTTGGAACTGATGGACATTTCTTCCAACAAGCCCTCTTTTTCTCTTTTAAGAGAAGGAATTAGTTAGAATCACACATGAATATAAAATAGCAGTTCAGGTTGCTAAGGAATTTATAACATTCCTATCCTTTCCTCTTGTGTAACACGTTGTATAAGTTGTATATATTGTATATTTATATATGTTGTGTCTTGTTTATTATGTTGTTTCAGGTGAGAGCAGGCACTTTTCAGATGTTTTGGATTTCAACTTTCTATAATTAGCATGGGCTATACCAAAGGATCATGAGGAGTTGTAGCCAAAAACTGACTAGCAAAAACAAGGTAGTCTTTACAATCAAGTTTGATCCCTTATGATTTTATTGATAAATGTAAATGTTATCCTACATCACAAGTATTTCATAGAAGTCCTGCATCCAAGAGTTATAGTTAGCATGGAAGGCAATTAAGCTAAACCATTACTTGTTTCACCCTTGGCAAATTATTTGGGACTGTGGAATTATACTCGTGAAGGGATTGGAGCTTGATATGAAATAATGTTTCCATAGCAATGACGGTCTTTGCTAGCTGTGTAATCTATAAAAGTTCAAGAAAAAGTTTTTGCACACGCCTGCTTTTCTCTCTCTGCCTTGAAAGGTCGCCAGTTTTTGCTTGCTGATCAAAAAATAAAACTGATCATCAGCAGCCTCGTGTTGTTTCATTGGATTTATTAGATTCTGAGCTGCACTCGAAAAACCTTACAGTCACATATTCTTAATGAAACAGATTGAAACTCATCAGGTTAAAGTCCTATTTTTGCCAGATTCTGTAATACAACTTCATCAGAGCAGAGAGCTTTGTCTCCATTAGAAAATAAATTATCTAATTCCATTTTAACTCCTCACGAAGTAGACTCTACTCATTGTTTCCAGAAAAGTGCTTTTTCTGAATGATTATTACTCCATTCCTCACACGGTAAGATCTTGCCAATAAGCATTTTTACGGCTTAGCAGTAAGACCGTCGCCTGGGTAAGCAGAAACTCTCCGACCCCTGCTCACCTCATCATCCAAAAAGTCCAAGTAATCTCGCTGAGCTTCTCGCAATTCAGCATCATCCAAAGTAGTTGGCGCGGGCGCTGCCATCTCAGTCTCAATTCCTCCCTAGGAATTGCTTTGGCTTCAGCGCCTAAACAAACAACTCTTCCGTATAACTCTACTTGGCGCGAAAACTTGACCCTTTTTCCCGCCAAACAGCACGGCGGTTCTGCCTCCTCCCCGACGTCTCATAGTTATTGCACCCAGCGACCAATAAAATCGCGCACAATTTAGTCTAACTGGCGCGAACGTTCCGAAATAATCGCCAATCAATGAAGAGAAGGCTCTGCGGGTGAGTTCGATGCGTGTATATTTTGGCGAAAGGTATTGTGGGAGCTGTAGTGTCTGAAATTCAATTATTCGGATTTTGGTTTGAATTATCCATTTTTCCATTTATAAAGTAAAGTCTCACTTGGAAGAACTATGGTTCCCCCATTTAAATTTAAAGAGAAAAAAAAATCACACGGGAAATACAATTTCTTGAGAGAGACAAAAAAAAGTTTATTCTTCAATGGTACAGTCGACCGGAAAAGGCGGAGTGACTTTGCTTTCCGTATGTATAATGGGAAGCGTGGTTTATTTATAGACCTTAATTCAAACTATTGGACTCTTCGTTTGTAGTTCTTCATCCCTTTGTTTTTGTTTTATTAAAAGACTGCTGCTTCTTTTCTGTATTCTTCAGAAAATATTTCATGAAATATTATGGTATAATGATAAAAAAAGTGTTTCATCATTGTAATTCAAACGGAAATTTCTACAAAAAAGCAAGCTTATGATTTTAATCAATTGTGTTATTTCAGCTTTTCTCAAGCATTTTAAAGTCACCTTAGGATGTTCAGTAGTACTGCAAAACTCATTACAAAAATTGTTATTAAGAGAGCTATCTGCAAGTTACATTGCAGGGGTTTTCATTGTGATTAACCCTTGGATCTAAGTATTAAATCTGATCTGCAAAGATTCGGATACCTACTGGGAATGGAATTTAAAAAATCCAAAACGCTTGCTGCCATCTAGGGTTCGTTTGGATTTTTGAACTCCTTTATTCAAGGCTTCACAATTCTTAACCCAAATTTGTCTTTGAATAAAAGAGAACAAGATGTGGAAAAATAACTTATTTCTATGTAACGTAGCAGCTAGCTACCTAAATGAAAGCATCAGCAATATTTCCAGTTCTCTAAAAGTAGGCTAGTTTCTCTCCAGGAGGGGGAGCATTTCTTCATCTGTTTTTATTTAAATTTTTAATCTGTATGGGAAAAGGCCAACTGAGAGCTCTTCAGAGCCAAACCCAACTGGAGGATGGAGGATATCTGAACCATATTAATTGGAAGGAAAATTACTTCCTTTTTTCTGTAATACCTCATTCCTGATCTTATCAAACTACCTCAATATTTTATCCTACAAGGTTGCTATTTAAATTATAAATGCAATCTGAATGCTTAATTTCTACAAACAGGCTACCTTTGTCATGAGGATACAGGTTATAAAATATCTCACCTATTTTCACTGGTAGTCATAACTAGCCATATCCTCCATACATTTCTCACCCATTAAAAAAAAAAACTTCCTGACTTTAGGTGAGCAGAATTGAATCTGATAAACAATTGGGTGGGAGATTACTAGGGAAATCACATGGTTATAAGCTAGCTAGACTGAGAAGATGAAAAAAGTTCCCAGGAAACACCAAATGCAAACCAAATTCTGATTGAAGAAAATATTTGTAGCTCAAGTTTGAACTCTGGGGTCCTTGGTACTCTCTGAGCTTGACCTGTGTAAACAAAGAACCTGGAAATATTTTTACTGCAATGAAGGTGTGCTGTCCCAGCCAGTCTATGGGAATTGATTAGTTACTTAGGAATTGTGAGCTGTCCCCTTAAGGGAATGCATCTTGGGAAATGTAGTTAAATGTATCCTGGGAAATGTAATTCATGTCATGTGGCCACATCTGTAATCCTGATTGGCCACTAAATTGACCCTTGAGGGGTTGAAGGAGGTTGCCTTCCATTCTTGCCTGCACTCATGGACTGATAACATCTTTTCCTTCTATCGCTCCGTGATGGGTTGGGAAAGGAACCATTTTTTACCTGCAATTCTGATATACAAAGGATTGGTCGTTATAGAGGAGCTTCGTCACAAGATGTGAGTCTTGAAGGTACTTGATGTACCAATAAATGTACTTCATTATGGATGTTTTGTGGAATTGTCTATCTGCATCTGCACAGCCATAAATCCACCTATGTGCATGAGTCAGACAGGAAAGAGGGGAAGTGGTATAATGACCATTATCTTCATAGTAATGGAATGATTCAGCAGTGAAGCCTGGAGCAACAGAAGTGCCTTTAAAAACCAGTTATGGTTGTTTGTATTACAATTCAGCTCATGTTTAAGAAACAGGATAACATCCATTATTTTTAGGTTGTTAGGTTTACACTGAAAATAGCTGGGTGTATTTGAGAGATTTTATTTGGAAGAATCATAAAAAGCTATTGTATGCAATTATAGTGCCTCTGAGTCAACCTTTGACTCTTTGAAACTGCCTGGACTGGTCCCTGCAGTTTTCTTGGCAAGTTTTTTTTTTTCCAGAGTGGTTTGCTTCCTAGGCCTGAGATAGATTGACTGTTCTAAGGTCACCCATCTTGTTTTGTGCCCAGGGCAGAACTAGAACTTACCATCTCCCAATTTTTAGCCTCGTATCTTAACTATTATATCAAACTGGCTCTTGTAAGCATTTATAATGCTCTATTTATTACTGAGGAGGGGAAGTGGCAAGTGGGGCACTAGACTGATGGCCGGATATGTCAGAGGATGCCCTTGTCAGAAGATACTCTATAGTCTTCCTTCAGTGTCTATATGGTCTCTTCATAGATCCAATTATCAGTCCAATCGGATTTGTTGGTAGTTTTTAGTTGTTGGTCTTTAATAAAAGGGTTCTCAAAATACTGACTATTAATGATATGTTCTTTAATGGATATGGTGGTCTTCAATGGTATGTTCCTCAAAAGTTGGTTGAAACTATTTTCTTATGTATCTTGAGCACTTGCCAGTTTGCTTTCCTCATTTGGAAAGCTGTAGTGGTTAAGACTTCCAGCTAGTAACTGGAACATTTGTGAATTGTAGTCCTGTCTTAAGCATGAAGCCAAATGGATCATCTTGGGACAATCACTTTCTCTCAAACCTAAGAAGGCAAGGGTAAACCACTTCCACAAGTCTTGACAAGAAACCAGCAGGGACTTGTCCAGGCAGTCACCAGGAGTCTGTTTGACTCAAAGAAACAAAGTAGTTATTTATTTCCTCATTTGGGCATTTTCTCATTTGGGCATTTCACTTTCTAAGGAAAGTATTCTTTTTCTTGTAACTTGATGCTGTCCCACATGCATCTCTTCTTAAAGCTGATAGTATGTTTTCTAACCTATGTAATTATTCAACTTTGCCTTTTATTACTGTATGAAGGAAACTCGTCCCCGCTCTGATGCTTAGAGAGAGATTAGACCCTTTTGAATTTTTGTTCCAACTTCCTGTTTTATAGTCCCTTTGTGTTTTAATAGTTTCTTATTGTGATCCTGTTGAACATCTTTGTCTGTTTTCCAATTTCATATGTTGCTTTAGCAACACATTGTATGTCTTTCACTTTAGATTTGGAATGCATCTTAGAATTTGTTGTGCAGAGACTAGGATGGCTCAGTAGCCTAATCTGAATGTTTGGAACTAGTCTAAAAATATTAGCTACTCCATAGATAGTGTGATCTGACTTGATTCCTGGATCTGAAGAGGGATTGAAAAATGGATTGCATTTTTCCATAACGTAGCAAACAGAGGCAACTATCTCAAATTAGACCTTTAGGAGGCAAGATGTGTCAAATGTCATAAAAACATCAATGCAACAAATGTCAGGCTACATACCTTTAATACACATAAAAACTCCCTTGAGTTGAGCTTGATTCTTGGTAATTTCATATTTATATTAATGGAAGGCTCTTGGCAACAATACAGAAGTGGTTTGCCACTGATTTCCTTCAGAATAATCTGAATTCCCATTCTATCCCAAAGCCCTGGGATTTCCACTAATAAGGACTCTCTTTTTAGAAAGCCATAGAAATGGCTTTGGAGAAGCTATGCAGAGTCTGTCACAGAAACATGTTGAGTCTGGGAAACAAGGAAAATGTTTAAGAACTCAGCCTGCCTCTACCCTAATTCACTGGGATAAAAGAGGAAAGGAAGGCAAAACAGAGTCAAGTTTTTAAGATTCTGTTACTATAACCTATAAAAATAAAATACAGTTCCAGTTATACTAATAGAATCGGTTTCCTAACATGGACTACCCTGAAGAATTGGCATCCATACAAGTGCTGAGCCACAAAGTCAGTGACCTATTGAATATCCTACTATTCCTTTAATAGTAGATAAAAATGGCAGGGATAGGTGACAAGTTTTGAGGAAATAATATGGGGAAACAAGGCAGTCAACTAAAATATAAATAGGATAGCAAAGGAAGGACAAATTGGAATGGAGAATGGTTTCAGTGATTTCTAAATAATTATTTGAGAAGGATAAACAATTGACTTTCTTTGGCAAGTACTCACTTGAGTAGAACTGTAGGTTAATGAATATGTTTTAGAACAAGCAAGACTGGTGAAATAAAGAAAGGAATAAATAAATAGCAAAAGACAGGACAGATCAAATGGAATAAAAAATAAATTGCTAAGATGGACTGGCCACCTAACGCAGCACTGAGAAACAGAAACAGATGGACAGAGATAAAATACTAAGAAGCAGGTAGCAAAACTAAGGTTTCTTCATCCCATTATTTCTCAATTAGACTGTGGTTTGGGTGACTAATGGTGGCCGGGTTACAAATCTCACACATCCTTTTTCTAGCTCCTCCCTCCTGCAATTTTCAACCCCTGGGTTTTTCAAAAAGCTTCTTTTTCTCCCTGCATTTGCAAAAACAGAGTTTCAGTGAGGATGTGAACTAAACTCATATTGGTCCATTCACTTTTTCTTCATAATTTATACTCAGAGATGAACGTATCCCACTGATTTCTCCATTACACCAGATTTCCACAAATAAAAGATTATCCGATATACACTGCTCAAAAAAATAAAGGGAACACTTAAACAATACAGTGTAACTCCAAGTCAATCACACTTCTGTGAAATCAAACTGTCCACTTAGGTAGCAACACTGCTTGACAATCAATTGCACATGCTGTTGTGCAAATGGAATAGACAACAGATAGAAAGCATAGGCAGTTAGCAAGACATCCCCAATAAAGGAGTGGTTCTGCAGGTGGTGACCACAGACCACTTCTCAGTTCCTATGCTTTCTGGCTGATGATTTGGTCACTTTTGAATGCTGGCGGTGGGAAAGAACAGTAGTAATCAGTGAGTAGTTGTCTTTGTGTGTGTATGCGTTGCATAAGGATCTGTGTGATTGTGTCAAGTCTTGATATTTAGAGCCCATTGATTTGGGTATATATAAAAAAACTGTGACAGGAAAGGGAGGGAAAAAAGGAATTAAGGAAGTGGGAGAGCAGACAAGAAAAGAGGAAGGAGCAGGGAGGCAAGAAAGGAACAATATAATATGTATCTGCATGACTTATGTGCATGGTGTGATGAATGCCACCAAGGCCCTGTATAGCTAAAATATTAAAAGAAAAAATGAAATTAAAAGCATATTAAAAATTTTAAATATTAAAAGCCACTAGTGATTATAAGACAATGTTTGGGGCACCATATTTCTAATGATTACATTAATCAGAGATATTTTTGTGTCTACATTATAATTTGGAGATTCAGCCACATTGATCCATCCAGAAGTATGAATTTTTGGTGAAAATACACTATTTTCCTACTCAGACTGAAAGTTTTCTAAACCACATTGGTTGCATTTAAAAAAACCAATTACTTGAGAATGTTATAATATCAGAGATTTCCCAGTTTAATTAGGTTCAGTCACCCAATTTTTATTAGTACAAAGATTGGACTGTCTTTGTAGTGAATCTCTCAAAATCATTGAGAATCAGGGGGCATAAATTATTTTCATTGTTTGGAGAATCAGACAGATGTTTAGGTTGAATTTGGCAATTTTGTCCATCTATCAAATCCTTCCCAAGGACTCAGGATAGTAAAATGTTGTTTGATGGTGCTAAAGATATCGTCTCACGATATAAGCTTTCCAAGTGAAACTATCTTTTGCAATTGACCGATGGGGATTTGGTCACTGCTAATAGTGCTCCTAATGTTTCAGGATTGCACCTAAGACACCAATCATTATTAATATCATCTTTACTTTCTTTGCCACAGCCATTCTACTTCTGTTTGCAGGTCTTTGTATTCTTTGATTTTTCTGCAGTCCTTTCTATTCTTGTCTTATTGCTATTCTTATATCCAAGAGTTGGTTGGTTTTTGGGAAAAGTGAATCAGTTATATTGTAGTCGTTTTCAGCTTCCTATCATAGCAAATTTCCTCATGCAAAGAAATAACATATTCCAGAGACAAAGAAGTCCTCTTATTATGGGCTTTAGCATAAACCCCAAAATTTGGAAGAATAAATCTTTGGTCCTGGTGACTGACTCAGACTGGATCTTGCAACAATATCCTGGGATATTCATAAATCAAGTAACTGTCTAAAAACTTTATTCACCACTCACTAGAGAGAAGTAAAGCACAGGAAAAGAATTAGAACAGTAACTGTTCTACTTTAAGATTTCTTAATTTAGGAACCCTGGATAAGCAAACATATGAAAAGAAATTATCTTGCTCTCATGCTGATATGACATTCTGCATTAACTTCAGCATTACGGCTAAACACAGCCATATCAATCACAAGACACACAAAAGCTAGCACACAAATGTTTGCATCAGCATTAGTGAGCTGTTCTATATACTGTATAACAGGGTGTGGAAGTATGTAGACTGATTAGCGGCCCTGAATGAAAGTAATGATTCAACAATTGTGGAAGACAGATAACATGGCCATTCATCCTGCATGGATTTTATAATTGAAAGAGGGCTTGGCAAGGTAAGCATTGGACTACACCAGTGGTGGCTAACCTTTTTGGACTCCCGTGCCGATAATTGCGTGCGTGCTTGCCTGCTCGTGCTCGCGTGCCATCACCCAGAAGGCAATGCGCATGGCCTCCCCATGGCCTCCTGCGCATATGCGTGCAATTTGTGTGACCCACACGGTGTGCTTCTGCGCATGCGTGCGACCCCCCCACGCACCCCGCGTGCTGCGCATGCGCGAGTGTCTCCTGCGCAGCACGCCTCCGCACATACGCACCAGATATCCGGCAATCAGCTATCGGGCAGTCGGCGCATGCGCATGCACAGTAGATCTTTCCTGGGTGTGCCTCCACATGCTGGCAGTAATGACTCTGCATGCCACTTCTGGCACGCGTGCCATATGTTCACCACCACAGGACTACACGGTTTTTTTCCAATCCAAGGCTCCTTGGCCTAGATGAATTGAGACTGAGTTCTCAGAATCTCAGCCAGGATGCAGAAAATTGCTGTCCCAGCATATTGCAATGAATGAAGGCTGGACAAAGTTGAAAATATACCGTACGTAGGCATAAGCTGATCAAAGATATAATCATGGTGTAACTTCTTCATAATGATGAATTGGATTTTTTTTTTTAGTGTCAACCAAAATATTTCTCAACTCTATTGAGAAATTGAGAAACTGAATCAAAAATGAAAAATTAAAGTAATATCCTTCCTTCCCTCCCTGTGCATCTGTATTGACTATCTTGACTATCTTCTGCTATTGATATTCTCTGACAAGTAAATACTCTGCTCATTTTTATTTAGCTGGAAGTTCCTTTCTGGATTTAAGATTGGCAGTATTGTAACCAGATACCTCATCTTCCTGGGTTCAAGAAATTGTACTCTGATTCCATTTTCAAATAAAAGTACGTAGCTTCTATTGTTACCATATGAAGTTCAACTACATAGGCAGAGAGATCCTCCATAATGTAAAAAGTAGATTCTGCTAGAGTCACATACTGTAAAAGTGGAAATGGTTAGCTATATAAATTGAATTAATTAATTGCTCCCATGGTTTTGCAGATCAGTGTTATGTTTAAGTTTCACATAAGAGGAGTCATAAACTATCATGAAACAATATTTGAAATAAAAATAGTGCTTCTTTTTTTTACACACAGTCTATTAAATTTTGCAATAAACACTGATTTGTATTAGAATGCCCAACTCCTTTTCTTCTGACCCCACTCATGAAGACAGTCACACCATCAAAGCCTTGGCTGGAAGCATAGTTAGTAACTTTAAATGGAGTACCCAGAACATTTCCCTTGTGGTACATCATAACATTCTTGCTTCTGCTTTTTCTCTGCCTGTTTGGTTATCATATGAGATTCAGATGATATTTGAAAGAACAGAATTTCCCTTTTCTTCTTTTTGCCAAAGAAAACAATTTTCAAAATGAAACTGGAAATATTTTCTACCAAGGAACATTCGTGGTACAAATTACTATAGAATCAATACTCTAGATCAGGGGTCACCAACCTTTTGGACCTCAGGGACCACCAAACTCATAATTTTAAACCCTGTGGACCAGAGACTCTAGGAAAATTCCCCACCCCGTTTTCCTATTGATCGATCATTCTTTATTTGGGATTGAAGGATACCGTCTCCAGCTCTGTTCTCGGGGGGAGGGGGGGGGAGAGGAGGAAAGAGACTTTTGGCTTCATGCAAGGAAAGCAGCAGAAGCCATTCTTTTCCTCCCCCAAACTCTGCCAGAAATGAATCTTTATGAGACTTGTCTTGCTGGCGTGGCCTCTTGGAGTAGGATGCCTTGCAGAGTCCCAAAGATTCATTTCTGGTGGAATTTGGGGGAGAAAAAGAGACTTTTGCTGCTTTCCTTGCATGCAGCCAAAAGCAGAAGAAAGAAGCGGAAAGAAGCAGCCCGTTGGTCAGGCCAGGCATGGGGGCGAGTGGGGTAATTTCCCTGTGCCCTTTCCCCCCTCTTCACTACTCCATGTTGTTCGCAATGCAAGCGACACAAGCCTTGTGTTCCTGCGGGCCATGTGGGCGGCACAGCCTTGTGTTCCCGCGCAACCTGGATTAATTGTTTTGGGGGGGACATTTCTCTGTGAACCACCAAAATTTTCTCATGAACCACCAGTGGTCCCCAGCCCACTGGTTGGTGACCACTGCTCTAGATCTCCCATTTTTAAATTCAGAAGCCCCAGAGTAATATGGGAGTCCAGGCTGTATGTTGCCTACCTCTTGGAATAATTTGAGACTTTGTTCTTGTAAATTGTGTGTGATATTTGAAGTATACAACAGATCAGAATGGCACTGCTGAGAACCAAATTCAGTTTAAAAAAATCCTGTCTGAGATAAAAAGATACAGAGAAGGAGGAAGTGCAGCACTCCAAAGTTGTTGGATGGAGCGTGCCAAAAATCTGGAGCTATAAAATATGTACAAAAAACACCACACTCATGGGGAAAAAAAAACAGATGAAAATAGTAAGTAGATGAGAATAATAGAAAGTATTATTCCAATACTGAAAAGCTGCTGACATAGCAGAGAAGGATAGTCAGGAAGTGATTATAATCTATCTTGTGAAAAACAGCTCTCTTTTCATAGCCTTTATCGTGCAAAAGCCTCTCACATATTGTTTTTTATGCCACCATCCATGCTCTCTCAATCAGAAATCAAGTAAATTTTAAATGTTGTTTTTCTAGTGGAACAAGGACAGCTCAGCAAGTTTCTAGTTTGCCCTATACCCGTGATGGCGAACCTATGGCATGCGTGCCAGAGGTGGCATATAGAGCCCTCTCTGTGGGCATGCACTCCGTCGCCAGCTGCTCTTCTGGTTTCTGCAACGCACATGTACACCAGCCAGCTGATCTTTGCAGGTGACGGAGAACCAGAAAATGCCCAAAAAACAGGCCACTTTTTGGGCTTTTTCCAGGCCGTTTCCAGACCATTTTAGGGCCAAAAAAAAAGCCTGAAAACCCCCCAAAATAGTCCCAAAACAGCCAGAACACGTCCAAAAATGACCCAAAAATGCCCCCCAAAATGGCCAAAAAACAGACATGCATGCACCAGCCAGCTGGTCTTCGGGTTTCCAGTGCTTGGCACCTGCACATACTTGTGCATGCATGTATGTTCCAGTTTGGGCATTTGGTGCTGAAAAGGTTTGCCATCACTGCCCTATATTCTGCTTTCTTGACATGCCCCATGAACTTTTGTGTAGATCCGTGATGGCGAACCTATGGCATGCCAGAGGTGGCACATAGAGCCCTCTCTCTGGACATGTGAGCCATTGCCACAGCTCATTTCTGCTGCGCATGCATGAGTGCGCTTCCCAGCTGGTCTTCGGGTCTCTGTCATACATGTGGGGGGGTTGCACGGGGACATGTATGCATGCACGGAAGGGATGAAGCACACATGCAGAGGTCATGCACGCATGCGTAGGGGCGGGGTGCATGCATGAGGCAGGGTCTATGCGCGGGGTGCCTGAGCATTGCATTTTGGGGGTGTGCGCATGCACATTTTGGGCACTTGGTATCAAAAAGGTTAGCCATCACTGCCCTAGATCTTTCCCCCAAAGCTGGGGTATTATGGATGGAGCCTCGGTGGAGCAGTGGTTAGAGTGCAAGCTACTCCCACTGCAATTTGGCAGATCTAATCCCACCAGGTACAAGGTTGACTCAGCCTTCCATCCTTCTGAGGTGGGTAAAATGAGGACCCAGATTGTTGGGGGCAATATGCTGACTCTGTAAACCAGGGCTATAAAGCACTATAAAACGGTATATAAGTCTAAGTGCTACTGCTATTATACTTTTTAATATGATCAAAAGTCAATTTAATTTTAAAATCTTGTCTTATTTTGCCACTATTTTGTCCTATTCTCTACTCTTCATATTTTGGAGGACAGCCCTGCACTTGAACTCGAGGGTGAAGTATGACCCTTTCTCCCACCAAATTATGCAGAACTCCATGCTATAGCGCTAATAGAAAATTTTGATCTAATCATGGATTAGATATATAGGCTATGGACCTTTTTTCAGAGGAATGCCTGGTATCAAAATATAATTTCAATTCATCAAGATAATCACAAGACCATACATCTAAGTTCCTTATTTAGCTATCTCCTGCTTGTTGGTACAAGATGAACAGATCTATCAATATGGAATTATAATAATAAGGAACAAAAGAACTAAAAATAATTAAAACTAAGAAACTAAATGGAACTAAAACTAAGGAGCTAACTAAAAGTTAGAAAAAACAAATGGTTTAGAGTCAAGTTGTATGATGTTTAATTGAAATGATTGTGATTGTTGGTTGACCTTATAACTGGCTAAAGGAAAACAGATTAAGAAAAAGGAATGGAAGGGTTTAGATGGGAAGATGAGGATTGGAAAGGATGTGGCCAATCCATTTTTGGGTTGTGAATCCCAGCACTCATATTCAAGGGCCAAAAATTATACTACTGTAGAGATTGTGGCAGGTCTCCCAGGCATCAAATAGGGAAATTATAAAAGACAGACTTGCCAGAGATAGTCGACTTTCCAGCATTCAAAAATAGAAAATTCAAATGGCAAACAGGATATTTGAAACATTCAAAAATTGTTTGTGAATTGAATAATCTCTGCAATAAAGACCTAATATAATTTTCTAAATCATAGTAAAACTAAGGAAGGCTGACAGCTGCCTGCCTGAGTAGATGCCACAGAAATGTCATTGTAGTTATAAGCGTTCTGATTATTGGATTTATTCAATTTTGTTGGAAAAATAACTGATATAAGAAAATCCTTATAATAAGTAATAATCAAGGAATGATAAGAACAACACACCCTTTGCAAGCAAGATTTTAGAGCAGATAGAAGGCAAAGGCAACACCCTGCTGAGTCACAGAAATGATCTGTTACAGAGAGTATTTGTCTTTATCTTCCAGGAATTTTTGTCAACTTTCCAGTCTAGCCTGTAGTTCTAGGATTAAGCTGGGTCAACAATTCCTAGTTTCCAGTTGCTCTGCCATCTGTAGTTATGAAAACCTTCAAAAGGTTAGTGCTGGCTCACCTGGAAATTATCACAGATCTGCTGTTAGACCTCTTGCAAATTACCTTCCAAGCAAATAGATTGGCAGATGCTGCTGTTAATATTGAACTGCACTACATCTTACAACATCTTGAATCTCCAAGGCTTCTTTTTGTAGACTTCAACCCGGCATTCAAAACCATCATTCCGGATATTCTTCTCACTAAATTGACTCAGCTAGCTGTGCCTGACCACACCTGTAAGTGGATTATAAGTTTTCTAACAGATAAGAAGCATCACGTGATGCCTGTACAATTAGCACAGGAAGTCCCCAGGGCTATGTGTTCTCTCCATTACTCTTCTCTCTATATACCAATGATTGCGTTTCAAAGGATCCCTCTGTTAAAGTACTGAAGTTTGCAGATAATACAACAGTCATTGGTCTCATTTGAGATGACAATGAATCTCCATACAGATTGGAAGTTGAACAACTGGCCCTGTGGTGCAGTCAGTACAATCATGAACTGAACACACTCAAAACTGTAGAAATTATAATATATTTTAGGAGAAGTCCTTCTATTCTACCACCTCTTACAATACTAAATACAATATCAACAATAGAGACCATCAAGGTTCTGGGTTCCATAATCTCCCAGGACTTGAAATGGACACCTAACATCAAAAACGTCATCAAAATACCAAAATAAAGAATGTTCTTTCTGCACCAATTCAAAAAGCTCAAACTGCCCAAGAAGCTGCTGATATAATTCTGCAGAGGAATTATTGAATCTGTCATTTATACTTCTATAACTGTTTGTCTTAGGCACTTAGGAGACAAAATTTTTGTGTGTCCAATTCCACTTGGCCAATAAAAATTCTGTTCAGTTCAATCCTATCCTATTCTATCTTATCCTTCTAAGATTATCTAAAGTTGGTTACTTGTTGACACCTACTTAATACTCCAAACCAATTTTTAGTTTATTTATTTTTTGTGCTTTAAAGTCTGTAATTCCTGAGACTGCCTGGACAAATTCCTGCAGTTTTTTGGGCAAGATTTCAGAAATGGTTTGCCCTTGTCCCCCTTCCTATGGCTGAGAAAGAATGACTGGCAGCACAAGACAAATCCATAAGGCTTTAAATGTAAGAATAGATGCTAAGATCTCACATTGTAGGATATCCTTTATATGTTAAAGACGGCCCCATGTGAAGGATGGGACATGTAATTGCTCAGATTTTATGAAAACAGAATCTACCAATTTCGATGACCTTGAAAAAGGCAAGCAGGATCATATCAGGAAATCTTGGGGGATGATGGTACAGGCAAGATTAGAAGTTAAAAATAGCCAAGATATAATGGGCAAACCTGCCCAGTTGCCAAGATAATTATGTGGACATGTTTGTGAAATCATAGGCAACTCAAGGAAGCTCTTAAGCTTCTGTTGTGTAAATAGCTCTACATAGATAAGAAAACTGTATACAAGAGGAAGATTTATTTATTTATTTATGAGATTGGCATGGCCACCCAACTCAAATAGTTGCAATTCTGGGCATTGCATACTAAAACAAAATTAAAATCATAGCTATAAATAGGTGCTCAGCAACCCACAAAATACGTTAGAATGCTCTACCTGGGAACTCCAAAGGTAAGCAGCTATGTCACAACCTAGGAAGGAATGTCAACTTTTTGGTAGTTACTTCTGTTATGCTAAAATTTGGTTCATTTCCACATTTCAGCATTACTTGCCCCAATATTATTTTCCCCATAGCTAAAGGAAATGAATTATTAAAAACTAGAATTATATTTTTAGCAGTGGAAGACAATGACACTACCTCTCCGCCTTCCTCTTCCCGAACAAGAATAATTTTTTAAACCATGACAGAATTTTTTCAGGATTTTTCACACATGTTCCTGTGAAATTAAAATATAGATTCATTCAAAAGATATTGAAGGTCTAATAAAAGATCAAAGGGTTGGATAGTCATGGTATTCTTCCTCCCTGTGGGTCTTTTAATGCTGATGATTGCTGATTATTGAGCTTACACATTAGATTTGAAAAGATATTTAGAAACATACAATAGGGGCTATTGAAGATTTAACTGTGGAAAAATACAAGCAGCACACAACAGTGTAATGAAAGAGTAAACATGTGACTATTTCAAATGCCCCACCATACATGAGAATCAAGTTTTACTGTGCCAAGGTGAATGTTTTTCTAATCTACTTGTGTCTGTTGAAGACTATGAGTCAGTATGCAGCTCTCACATTTCCCTCCTCATGACTGCAAAATGTTGATAATGGTCCTCTAAGTAGGCATGCAGGTTTGTTTCAGTTCTATCTAATCCCATGTTGGTCACCAAGCCTGCTTGATGACCTTGGGCTAATCACTTTCTGTCAGCCTAGGTGGGAGACACTGGGAAACCACTTCTGAGAGAACCTGATTTCATCCCTAATATGGGACTAGAAGTCATTGTCTCCCTGTTCAGTCTGGTGCCTTAACCACTAGTTCAAATTCATTCTCTCTCTCTCTCTCTCTCTTTCTTTCTCTCTCTCTTCCCCCCCAATATGAATATAGAATTTTAGAGTGATAATTAATCCATGGTGTACTAGTGCCTGATCACACCTACTATGTGTTACGTACTTCACAATGAAGAGGCTTCTAACGTCCTATAATTATGACCATATTTTCTTGGAAAAAAGTAAAGGACAACCTGAAAAAGGGGCAAATCTGAAAAGCGGTTCGTAATAGTGAAAAATCTAATTGTTTCTATTTGTACCTTTTCTTCACAAAGAAAAATTCAACAGCTAATTCAAGAAAAAACTGTGCAAAAACCCATATCGTAGCATAAATATGTAAAGTCAAAGAGTATGTGTACATTTGCTTTAAAAAGACAATTCAATTTTATAATCTTTCACACGAATGGGAAAGACTGCATTAAGTGGTACCCTGTATACTGTAAAAGTTAAATGACGAAAATAAAGGGCAAATGTTGCTTTTGGAGAAACAAATACATCTAAAAGACTGCTTTCTGAAATACAGGACTATCCTTTATAATAAAGGACATGGTCACTATACCTATCATATACAGCTTGGCTCTATAATAAATCCCCCTCTACCGCTGATTTCACCGGGATAGGCCTCTGAACGCGAGAACTCCAGGCATCCGCAGGTCGCCGTTTAGCGAATTTCTCAGCGGAGTGGTGCTGGGCCAGGTGACAGCGAACCTGCAGGTGTGAGATTCGACAAAAGGGACAGGTGAGGCAGGGGCGGGGCGGTCTCGTCGCGCGTGGCGGGAGGTGCAGGTGGCGATTCCGAGCGTCCCTCGCCTGCCTTCGCGGACTGGGGAGCAACTGTCAGAAGGAGGGTGGGAGGAGTCGGTGGGCAGAGTAACGCAACGCGGCGCAGCTCAGACACCCGGGCGGCCGTGCAAGGCCCCGAGACCCGAGTCCCCGCTGCATCCCTGCAAGAACTAGGAAAGCAGGCAGAGAGAGGCGCTTGCCTCGCCTTTCCTCCTCCGGAGCAAGCGCAAGGCCGGTTTTATCCAGAATCGCCGCTGCGCCTGGCGAGGGTTAGAAGAAAACAGCCTTACGCTGAAACGGGAACGGAAGGCTTGAATGAAGCGCCTGGAGCAAGTCTCCGTCCATCCGTCGCCCCGACAGGAGATGGCGAGTCATCTGACCTGAAGTGCCCGTGATCCCCGCTGCTTCTCTGGGGTACTTTTCAGTGAGTGTTTGAACCGGG
Organism: Bungarus multicinctus; assembly: GCA_023653725.1. NCBI lineage: Eukaryota > Metazoa > Chordata > Lepidosauria > Squamata > Elapidae > Bungarus > Bungarus multicinctus. The sequence continues at coordinate 157,724,468 of CM042836.1, forward strand.
ACTTTGGTTGCATTTCATTTTCCCCGGTAGCTTTGGAGGGAGAGCTTCGGAGAGAGTGCAGATTTCTTTCCCCTGTCGCTCCTGAAGCCGGAGCAACACGCTCACTGCCATTTGATCTCCCAAGCCTGTTTCAATTCGCCCTCCCCTCCCCCACCCAATAAATTAACTCCTGTTTGAAAGAAGAACCCCTTCATACTCGTCCGTTGGAAAAGATCCTTGCCTGTTTTCTTCCCGGCAGACTTGTCTTTCTGGGTGGGAGTGTGTTTGTGTGTGTATGCGCGCGCGCCCGCGTGTGTTTTGTTTGTGTCTTGGATTCGTGGGCGGCGGTGACGTTATGCCGCTACATCTTCCAACTGTGATGTGTTGCTTACAAGTAGTTCTTGCAACGGTTTGGGATAATGAAGAATCTGGCAGCCCACAGAGTAAATACGGGGAAACCCTCGTTTTCCTTTGGGCGATTTGGTCTGCTGGACTGAGCGGAGAACTCAACCTCAGCGGATGAACCCTCCTTTCCCTCAGCTTCGCCGCGACGGGTCCCGAACAACTTAGTGGAAATCAGAATTCAGAGGTGAGAACTGTAAGGAGGCTTTGCAATCACTGGCGGGCATGTTGGAGGAAATCCTTTCGAAGTGTCATTTGCATAATATGATTTACTGCTCCTCAGAGCTGTGATAATTTCTGCCCAGAACAGTACTGACCAGAGAAGGACTTCTTGAATAACACTGGTGGAGATGAGCGATGCAGCCTTGGTTGGAATTTTTCCTTCATCGTTCTTCCTTTTAGTTCATTAGCCACAGAAATGCCTTCTGACAAGTCTCTGCAGTTTTCTTATCAAAAATTTAGAAGTGGATTGCCATTGTTGTCTTCACAGAACTGAGAGAGAGAGAGATTCTGCTGACACTTAGAACTCACAGTATCTGATTTCTAGCTCTGGGCCTTAAGCACTATGCTAAACTGGCCTTGGAAATTCAATGATGGGTACTTGGTGACAGATAAAAGGATAAGAGTTGTTCCTTCCTTCCAACAAAATGAGGGTAATTTAATTGTAATGGCTGTTGGTATGTTTTGGGGAACAACTTATAGACAATGAAGTGACCTCAGCTAGTTAGGCATCCAACCTGGTATTGGGAATAAGTTGCCACCAAAGGGGTGGATTTTTGCTGAGAGAGGCAGAATGGGGTCATGTGCTCCTGTTCGTTTGTTTTGTTGTTATCTGTATTAGAACTGAGTTGATTCAAAGATCTTGCTCTTTAGAAAATGAATTCCTTTTAATAACCTGCGATGTTTGGGGATTTGGGGGGATTTAAAAAAAATATTGTGTTGGGATATTACTCTTTTTTTAAAGAACATGCTTAAAGAATAATTTGGAGGTTTACTCATATACAGAAAAGCAATTTATTAATCCTATTAGTTAAATACAGTTATACTGTTCCACTCTTTTGCGATTGTAGAAAACTACTGCTAATTTTTTTAACTGACTTCTAGTAGCTTTTTGTTCTTTAGTATACAGCAATAGCAATAGCACTTAGACTTATATATCGCTTTATAGTGCTTTACAGCCCTCCCTAAGTGATTTTACAGAGTCAGCATATTGCCCCCAACAATCTGGGTCCTCATTTTACCCACCTCAGAAGGATGGAAGGCTGAGTCAGCCTTGAGCCTGGTGAGATTCAATCTATCAGGCAGCCGGTAGTCAGCAGAAATGGCCTGCAGTACAACACTCTAACCACTATACCACTGAGGCTCTATATAATCTAAACCTGAGTTCTGTTTGGTCCTGAATCTCTTATAGCTTATTTATTATTTTAATTTACGGTATATCTTGCCTTTATTTTGTAGGTCAATGTGGCATACGTATTGTAGGATTCCCTCATTCTGTTTTTCCCCACAACAACAATCCATGATTTAGGATGGTCTGGGATGGTATGACTGCTCCAAAGTTACCTAGGAAGCTTCTAAATTTGAGGATAGACTAGGATCTGGCTCCTGCTCATAATCCATCTCCTCAACTACTATGCCACAGTTCAGCTTGGATTAGTTTTTGACTTCGCAATGTAAACATAATTATTGATGGACAAAGTGATTGTTAGACATAGAGTACATAAAGCTATATTCCATATGCTTGTCTCAATTACCCAACAAATGACTGAATAATAAGAAGTAAAATTATAGGAAGAACATGGAGCCTTGTTGGAAGTTGAACATTTCAGGAGTTGAAATTCTAAACATCTGGAAAGATACTAGCTTGGGAAATGGGACTCCCTATTCAGTACAATACAGAATTATATTCATCCAAATGAGAATTTGGATCTTCTTGTGGTTGGACAGGTTTTGGACAATAGGCATAGATTTTGGCTTGGATATTAAGAGTTTCTTAATCCTTGAAAATTCTGCCATATTCTTGCGAGGGTGTAAGTTCTAATTGTGCCTCGGGCCCAAAGCAAGCTGAGTGACCTTGAGCCAGTCACTTTTCCTCAGCTCTAGGAAGCAGGCAAGGGCAAACCACTTCTGAAAACTTTGTCAAGATAGTTTCAGATATTAGTCCAGGGAGTTGCCAGGAATTAATAATGACTCAACGTGATAGAGAGATATAGATAATATATATGATATATAATATAGATAAATAATAGATTAGGTTAAATTAGATTAGAATAGATAAAGAGGGAGAGAGGAAGGAGAGAGACAAAAAGTGAAGTTGAGATTGAGAGCATGCTTATTAAAGATTAGGTACTTTGCTTCCCATTTGTTAGCTGTACTGGTTCTGCATACAGTATAGACCTCGCCTTCCCGTTCTCTGGAGGCTCAGAATGAGTTTTATATAATCCTGTGATGAAATACAATGGCGAGTGAGAGTGAACCGTTGCTCTCATTTGTATTTTTCACAACCCTTCTTTTTTTTTACATTTATATCTGTTTTATATTTTTCAGAATCCTTCCCCCCCCCCTAGTTCTTGGGGTCTTTTGTACTTATTTGTTTTCTTTTCTGTTTATTCTATTAAAAGGTATGAACTTCTGTGAAAATTCTCTTCAGCACTACTTCATCATGTTCATCATTCCTGTCTCCTCAGAGGGTATTTAATTGATATACACTATACTTGATCTTCGCTAAAAGACTGAGAAGCAATATAATCTTTATGAGCATATTTTCTTGCTATGTGAAAAAAAACCCATACATTTTGTAATGAGCTTGTTTGTGTCATCTGTCTATTGTGTTTCTTTTCTGAGCTACATAGGGGAAGATTGATTCTTTCTTCAGATGCAACCGGTGCTGGGCTTTTCCTTATTTTCCTTTGCTGAAGTTTCCTCTGCTGAATTTCAGTGGCTAAACGATGAAATATCATTGACACGATTTCCCATCACGTTGAGGTTGTTTCTTACAGAATTATAAAAAATGTCCTAAAATAAGCTGATTTTAAAAATAAGCATACATCTAGAAAAAAACAAATGGAAAGCTCCATCCTCAGTGTTAGGTGGTGGCATTAATTATCAGAATGTTTCCCAACTCTGTTCATAGTCTAGGATTTGACTATTGAACAACAAAACAGGTGTGTTGTTTTCATTTGTTTGGCAGAGTCCAGCTCACAAGCTATGTGTTCAGAAACAAAGTTAGTCAATAGAGTGAAAGAATTCTAGTTAGATTGAAGGAAATACTGTATATGCAATCCTGTTTCCCCTTTTGGGGGAATAGAATATGAATTGAGACACTTGTTATATTCCCTGATCTGGAGACTCAGCTTACAAAACTGAATCCATCAGGACATTTTTATTGGTCTCCTGGTGACACTACTAAACATTAAGCAGGTTTTTACTGTATAAGAATAATGATCTTTTTCACTCAAAAGGAAGCAGAAAGATACTAAGTCAATATAGCTGGAGGTTGCCACCCTATATTCAAAATGTAGAGAGAGATGCAATTTATTGTTCTTGGATTGCCAATTCATCCTAAATTAATATTTTTTAAAAGTTGATTGTTTTTATAATATTGTTTTATAGCTTTTTATTGTATGTCACTCAGAATCTGATGGGCAGCCATATAAATAGGATGACTAAATAAATAGTAGGTGTCTAAATATTTAGCACCTGAGCATATGCGTACCGATGTTAGAGAACAGCTGTCCCAGTCGGGAGGAGGGTTTAAGCAGAGAATTAGTCTGGACTTATTACATTAAAACAAGAGGGCAATGTCTGACCTCCCCTGAATTTCTTTGAGCCTTATCTAATCTTTATTTTATTTATTTATTTTTGTCAATTGCTTACAAGATAATAGGTATAAGTAAAAACATAGTTATGAATACATGGATAAGAAAAATAAAAAAAAGAAACAATAGGATAGGGACGGTTAGGCACATTGGTGCGCTTATACATGCCCCCTACAGACCTCTTAGGAAAGGGGTGAAGTCAATAGTAGACAGTCTAAGATTAAAGTTTTTGGGGTTTGGAGAAGAAACCACAGAGGCAGGTAGAGTATTCCAGACATTTTTTTAAAAAATAAATTTTTATTTGAGTTTTCACAAAAAAGAAAAAACACTTACAAATAAAACATCTTTTTTTTTGAGAATAGCCTGATCCCGGGTTACCACTTCTCTATACAGACACAAGTTCAATTTCATATTCATCTTTATATTCTATTCCATATCTTCTTACTATTTTAACCTTTTCTCCATAACTTTAATTTACTCAATATTCTTAATTATCACATATCTAAATCGAATTATATATCTTTTTCTAAATTCCAGTGTCTTTCTATTCATTGTATTTATACTTTATCTGCCCGTTTCCAATTTCATATCATCTTTTATCATTAAACAAATTTTAATTAAGATATAGTACCTTTATATCTCTTAGTTTTATCCTTTCAACTCTTCTTTAAACTTCAATTTATGCCTTTAAGATAATGTAATACATAACTTCCAATTCAAATTCTAATTGGTACATTCTTGAAATACACACTGTATTCTTTAAATAAAAGTATATATAACAATGGTAGAAAAGATACTCATTCTCCTTCAATTCAATTCTAACATTATTAGTTTATTTTTAATTATCTCATATCTAAATTCAATTATATATCTTTTTGCAAGTTTAATATCTTTCTATTCATTAAATTTATACTTTTATCTGTCCTGTTTCAATTTTATATTATCTTTTCTCATTAAACAATTTTTCCCCTGTAATTACTAATTGGAGTATGACACCTTTATATCTTTAAATTTTGTCCATTCAACTCTTATTTAAACTTCAATTTATGCCTTTAGAGTTATAACATTCTATATAATACATAATTTCCAATCGAATTCTGCTTTGTACATTCTTAAAATACACACTATATTCTTTAAGCTAAAAAAAAGGAAAAATATATATATAAATAAAACAATAGTAGATAAAACACTTATTCCCTTCCAATTCAGTTCTATTACTATCAGTTACAGTCATATTTCCTTGGGAACACATATAAACAATTATCTCATATCTAACATCAAATATATATCTTTTAATAAGTTTCAATATCTTATATTTATACTTTCATCTGTCCTATTTCAATTTCATATTTCTTTTAATTTTATCCATTCAATTCTTATACCTTTATTATCTAAACTGAAGAAAATATATATAATAATAAAAGATTCACTTATTCCCTTCCAATTCAATTCTATTAATGTCAGTTAAACTTTCCATGATTAATTAAAGTGTTCCTTCCCTTTCCTAATTCCACTCTTTCTTATTCCATTTATTTATTAACAAACATACCATTACGTTACATTAAGTATTTTATCCATCATTTTAATCACACATTATCTTATATTTTCTAAAAACTTATTTCTATTTCTAATATAACAATACTACTTTATGTACCTTTGCAGAATCTTTTTTTCAATTAAATTCTTACCCATTATCTCTAAATAGGCTTATTTCAATTCTTATACCTTTTTCCTGTTTCTCTGTATCCTGTTTCTGTCTTTTATAACTTCTTTTCTTTTCCTTCTTCCGCCTCCCTCTCTTTTTTGTCCCCTTTTCTCTCTACTTCTGATTCTCTCTTCTGTGATCCTCTCCTCTGTTTCTTAGTATTGTAATTATTTTTCAAACTATTCTTTTTTGGGGGTTGTTTTTTTTCTTAAACTTTCCACTCTCTTTCCCAACTTTCCCTTTTTTTTCTCACCCAAGTTACTTGATCATTAAAAATGGCTTCTTCTTTGTCCCGATTTTCTTGTTCCATGAGTATTTCTTGTTGTTTCTCATAGTTCCATATCTCCATTTCTAAAAATTGAAATACGAAGCCAAAAGAAATCCCTCTTTCTAATGCTTCTTCTTTGTATTTTTAAAGTTCCATTTTCAGTACTTCGAAGAGTGTTGCCATTTTAAACACTTTTAAACAACCACCCGATTAATTTTAATCATTTAAATCCAATTGCCAAAAGTCCGAAAATCACCAAATAGTCCAAATAATCCAAAGCTGTTTCTTCTTGCTTCTTTTTTTCACTTTCTCTTCCTGAGGGCTCTGTTATTTTATTACAAAGTTTCAGTTAAAATGTATCTTTTAGAAATCTTGTTAAAGTTGCGCTGTGAGTTCTTTTTAATTCCAGGCAGTCTCCTCCATTTTCCAGATCCCGCCCTTTTATTCTTGCTTTTTTTCTCCTTTTCTTCTTTAAGTATTTGAATATCCAAGAAAGTTTATTTATCCCTTTGACATTTTATTTCCAGCTTAAATGCCTATTGATGTCAAAGCAGATTTTTTTTCACTTTCTCTTAATTGTCAATATAAGGAAAGGAGGGAGAGAGAAAACAACCAAATCTTTTCCTTTTCGTCTCTCCTTCGCTGCTTCCAAATCTTCTCTGGGAACAATGTTAATTTTTTTATAATTAAAATTCCAGGGTATCTTACGTTTTTGCTTTTCTAATTCAACCCAGTCAACCAAAGCTTTCTCTTCTTATCTTCCTCCTACACTTTCTTTTCCAGTCAGGTTCTTCTTTAAGGTGGCCATTTCTGACCACCGCTACAGCCGCCTTCGGGAAAGGGAGTTATAGCCAGCTGAGGAGGAGAAATGTGGCTCTCCTCGACCCTCCTGGCGGTCTCCCCCCTCTTCGCCACCTCTACGGGATGGCTTAGCCCCAAATCCAGCCGGATTGGGGAACTCCAGCGGTGAGCACGAATTGAAACCATGCACGATCACGGATTTTGGTCCGTCTCCAAAGAGCTTCAAACCGGAGGTCCAGAGTATTCCAGACATTGACCGGTTTGTTATTGAAGTTGTATTTCCTGCAATCAAGTTTGGTGCAATTAACCTTGAGTTTGTATCTATTGTTTGCTCTTGTGTTGTTATGTTTGAAGCTGAAGTATTCATTGACAGGTAGGACATTGCAATGTATGATTTTATATACTATACTTAGATCGGACCGAAGGCGGCGTAGTTCTAGGTTTTCTAGGTCTAGAATTTCGAGTCTGGTGGCATAAGGTAGTCTGCAACGAGTAGAGGAGTGAAGAACTCTTCAAAATATTTCTGGACTTTCTCAACTGTGTTAATATCAGATACGTAATGTGGGTTCCAGACTGATGAGCTGTATTTGAGTATTGGTCTAGCAAATGTTTTGTATGCTCTAGTTATTAGTGAAACATTACCAGAGAAAAAGCTAGGTAAGATTAGGTTAACAACTCCTAACGCCTTTTTGGCTATGTAGTTACAGTGGGCTCTAGCACTTAGGTCATTAGAGATGAGTACTCCAAGATCCTTGACAGAGTTTGCATCATCAACAAGGTCTTGACTATTCAGCCTGTATTTTATTTTCTGATTTTTTTTGCCAATATGTAGGACAGAGCAAGGTCTCAGGGAAGGGGTGGTGGGGTGGCGGCGATTATTAGAGAAGTTCTTTGTCCTAGGGAGACCACTGTTCCTCAGACGGCTGTTGTGAGTCTCTCTTTGTGAAGTGGGGGCAGGGGGTTCAGATGGGCCTTTTGATAACGTACCTGGCTCCTTGCCACGTGTAATCGGCCCTGCCCAGGCTCCTCGAGGTGATAGCCGGGCTGGCGGTTGAGACCTCTAGGCTTTTAGTCATGAGTGATTTCAACCTGCCTTCGCTCGGGGAAACCTCTGGGGTGGCTCGGGAGTTCCTGGCTTCCATGATGGCCATGGATCTGACCCAATTAGTTTCTGGCTCCACTCACACGGTGGGACACACACTGGACCTGATCTTTGCCTCTGGTCAGTGGTTGAATGATCGTTCTGGGGATCTAGTTATAAAGCCCTTGTCATGGTCCGATCATTCTCTTCTTAGACTTGACTTCTGTGCCGCCACCCCCCATCGCAGGGAGGTGGAACCGAGGAGATGGTTCTGCCCCAGGCGCCTGATGCATCCTGAATGGTTCCAGATGGAGCTTGGGCCATTCCCTGAAACTCTGGCTCATAACTCGGCCACAGACTTGGTGGCCACCTGGGATAGGTTGGCCGCTGAAGCTCTGGACCAAGTTGTGCCTTTGCGACCTCTGACTCGGCACAGATCCTGTTTGGCTCCGTGGTTCACAGAGGAGCTGAGGGGGATGAAGTGCCGGAAAAGACGTCTGGAGGGCATCTGGAGGACCAGTTGTGCCGAGTCTGACCGGACACAGGTGAGGTCCTATATTAGGACCTACCTAGTGGCGATAGAGGCGGCGAAACGTTCGCATTTCTCCGCCTTTATTGCATCGGCAGAAAATCAGCCTGCCACTCTGTTTAGAATAACCTGCTCTCTGCTTGAGCCGAGAGCGTGGGAGGACCTCTTGCAGGGTAGGGCAGAAGAGTTTTCCCGATTTCTGCACGATAAAATCGCTCAGATTCGGGATGGGCTGGACTCCAGTTGGGTGGTCCCGGGGGAGGTATCTGGGGCAAGTCTTGAGACAGTTATCTGGGAGGAATTTGATCCTGTGACCGCCGAGGGTGTGGACAGATTACTGGGGAGGCTGAATGCCACCACATGTTTACTGGACCCGTGCCCTTCCTGGTTGGTTTCTACCTCCAGGGAGGTGACACAAGGCTGGCTCCAGGGGATTGTCAACGCTTCGTTGATGGAGGGGGCTCTTCCTACCGCCCTGAAAACGGCGGTGGTGCGACCCCTCCTCAAGAAGCCTTCCCTGGATCCGGCTCTTTTAAATAACTATCGTCCTGTCTCCAACCTTCCCTTTCAGGCGAAGGTTGTTGAGAATGTGGTGGCGCGTCAGCTCCCTCAGTGCCTGGAGGAAGCATTCTACTTAGATCCGTTCCAATCGGGCTTCAGGCCCTGATACAGTACCGAAACAGCATTGCTCGCGTTGGTCGATAATCTCTGCAGGGCCCGTGACAGAGGTTATTCCTCTGTCCTGGTCTATTAGATCTATCAGTGGCTTTTGATACTATCGACCATAGTATCCTATTGTGGCGGTTGGAGGGGTTGGGAATTGGGGGCACCATTTTGCAGTGGTTCTCCTCCTTCCTCTCGGACCGCTCGCAATTTGTGTTGACGGGGGGGGGAGAGGTCCACCCCTAGGCCTCTCATTTGTGGGGTGCCTCAGGGTCGGTTCTCTCCCCTCTTCTGTTCAACATTTATGTGAAGCCGCTGGGAGAGATCATCTGTGGTTTTGGGGTGAAATGTCATCTTTATGCTGATGACACTCAGCTTTACATCTCCACCCCAAACCACCCCAACAATGCTGTGGAGGTCATGTCCCGTTGCCTGGAGGCTGTGCGGAACTGGATGGGCGGGAACAGGCTTCGACTCAACCCTTCCAAGACTGAGTGGCTGTGGTTTCCGGCGGCCCGATGTAGTCAGCTGACTCTGTCGCTGGCTATTGGGGATGAGATCTTGACCCCCACAGAAAGGGCTTGCAATCTTGGTGTCCTCCTGGATGTACGGCTGTCTTTGGAAGATTACATCACAACCGTCTCCAGGGGGGCTTTTTATCAGGTTCGCCTAATACGCCAGTTGCGGCCTTTTCTTGATTGGGACGCCTTACGCATGGTCACCCATGCCCTGGTCACCTCCTGCCTGGACTACTGTAATGCCCTCTACATGGGGCTCCCTGCGGGGAGCACCCGGAGGCTCCAACTGGTACAAAATGCGGCCGCGCAGGTGGTTATGGGGGCGTCGAGAAACTCCCATGTGACGCCTCTCCTGCGCGAGCTGCATTGGTTGCCGGTAGCCTTTCGGGTTCACTTTAAAGTATTGGTTTTGGCCTTTAAAGCGCTCCATGGCATCGGACCAGGATACTTACAAGACCGCATTCTGCCAGTAGTCTCCCACCGACCGGTGCGCTCCCACAGAGAGGGTCTCCTTCGGGTCCCGACGGCATCTATGTGCCGCCTGGTGACCCCGAGGAATAGGGCCTTCTCTGTGGGAGTACCCACCCTTTGGAACAGGCTGCTCCCAGGGCTACGAACAACCACTGACCTGAGGGCGTTCAGACGTGACCTGAAAACCTGGCTCTTTGAGCAGGCCGGCCTGAGCTGACTTCAAATGGGATTTTAAATAAGGGGTTTTAGATTTGATTGGTTGGGGTATGAAAGTTTTAGCTTATTTTAATCGGGGGTTTTAAATTTTTAATTGGCAGCATATAATTTCTTTTTTAATTGTATTTATATTTGTAATTTATATATATTTTAGTTGGCTGTTCACCGCTCTGGAGAAGGGCAGTATATAAAATTATTTAATAAATAAATAAATAAAATAAAAATTTGTTAAGATTTGAAGTTGCCATTTGTTTAACCATTCTGATACATAGTCGAGGTCTTTTTGAAGGGTAGCAGTATTGTCTGTGGTGTTGAATAGCTTTACATCAGCAGCGAAGAGAATGCAGTTGCTCTTAATATGATCACAGAGGTCATTTATGTAGAGTATGAAGAGAGTTGGTCCTAGAACACTGCCTTGCGGGACATCACTGTCGTGTACCACTGAATCAAAGGCTTTACAGAAGTCTATGTAGATTGTGTCTATTGCTCTGCCCTGATCTTTCCTAAGCAAAACCGCCAGCCTGGAGAGATTCCTTTGAAATAGGCAGAAAACAATAAAGTAGCTAGTTTGACGAACTCTATATGTGTAGGTCTGTTTGTTCACACCTGACAACCCATAAGTGTTACGTTTTTACTGCTGGTTGCTAGGATAGAGAGAGCCATTACTACTAATTGAATCCATCTTTTAGGCCAGTTTATGATGGATAGCCTTGCAAAACAGGCACTCTTTTTACAAGTCTATTGGACTGTGGAATCATTATTATGTAACCTAGACACTTGTGTGAAAGGCAAATCTGGAAATATCCTCCTGCATATTAATTATTGAAATGACTTATATATAATTGAGTTGGTCATTGTTGTTCAGATTCTGTTTTCAGGTGTCTGTGTGTACTTCTGATTGAAGGTATCTGCGCATATAGAAAAGGGGCAGAGCATAAACAGTTCAAATTGACTTTATTTTTCAAATCAAAATAAATACATAGAAAAAAATTGTCAGCTTGTTCAGTTTGCTGACTATGGATATTATTTTAGTCATGTTTATATTACTGATTTGAGTGACACAAAAATATCTAGAACTCCTTATCAAGAAAAAAAAATTAATTAAAATATTTGTGGTGGCTTATATATAAAAAGAAGAAATAGAGGAAAGCATTTTTTACCTGAATTCAAATTTATTTTTCTCCTAGAGCTATTTTAAAAGTAGGAGAGAAAAATATTCCAGATGCCAATTATAAAAATAGAGAAGTGGTGGCTGGAAATTTTGGGAACAGTTTAATAATTAAAAATGGATAAATTGAGCCACAAACATTAGCATTCAGAATCTATAGAAGAAAAGAGTGAATAATTATGAGCTGCATTACTGTCCCTCCTAATTAGCATGGATGATGGCATGAAAATGTGTTGAACGGACACAGTTTGTACAAATATAGAACTCTTTTTATGTAGAATGTTAATAATGTTCATTATTAAATAATTTTGCAGGAATGAAAAATCAACATGTGTTTATTTAGAACCTCTATTTTAGTGTGGTAAAAAAGGGAATAAAGGATACTTGAAGAGATATTTTAAAAAATTCCCACACACTCCTAATTATGTATACCAGACAGTATCCTTTCCTGGCTGCTTTTTTTTTTTTTTTGCATTTGAGTTACCAGGCAACTTGCATACAAATGCTGTTGTTTGGGACTGAGGCTGAAATACATGCCCTCTAAACTGAATATAGCTTTTCAGCAAAATGCTACTCCCACACAGAAAAGAAGAGAATAGAAGCTTTGTGGAATGGAACAGTAAATGCTGACCAAGGATTTTTTTTCTCTGTAATGTTAATTGCATCTTGCTTTGTTCATCATTGGCACATGACAACTGAAATTAGGCAAGTTCTTATTTTCCAGTACTGTAGCCTTTAATCTGGCATGAAGGAATCTGTGAGTTTTGTTAACTTTCTCTTATTTTTTATTTATTAAAAATATTTACAATTCTGGTATTATGATGCTTAGTATTAATTACTGTTGTTTATTATTGTTGCTGTAATTGAAATATGTGTAACTGGAAAATTCATCTTGCTGGTCCAGAAATTACAGACCAAAGAGCATAAGGAAGTTTGGATGCTTCTGGAATAAATAAAATATTTCGTAGGAAGGAAGGAAGAAGGAAGGAAGGAAGGAGAGTGGAGGGAGGGAGGGAGGGAAAAAAAGACATACCTGGAATCATGTTAAGATAAGCTCAGATGTATTTATTTACTGTAAGGTGGAAGAAGTTGTACCTGTTGGTAGACTCCAGCTTTCTTCAGCTTATTGAGTGAGGATCGCTAGAGTCAAGTTGACAGGAGTTCAAAGCCAGTTTTATATGAAGAAACACATCTTAACCATCATTAGGCTATGGAAGTATATGAATCTGATAATGGATAAACACTCCAGATTTTATGTTATTGAGAAATGTGTTTGATGTCCAATTTGAACAAGTATTTGGTAGGCAGTATAATTCAGTAAAAAGTGAAGCCTCAGTCAAGTTGAGCTTGACTTACCTGGAAACATCTGTTCATTGTTTATGTCATCATGCATTGCCTTCTTGCAGGACTTTTCCCCCCTGACTTCCTACTCTTGCCCAAAGTGGTTTCCCACTCAAGTGCTAGCTAGGCTATTCCTGTATAGCTTTTTGAATTGGTTAAAGTCTGCCATGTGGTGTCACTGCTGATTCAATAGTTATAGAGAGTACTGTATAATAGACAAAATTTTCTGTTTTAAGTTATTAACTATAGTAAAAGACTAAAGATAAAAAAATAAGTTGGCATAAGAAAAAAAATAGCTTAGGTAGTAGATGTTGAATACTAGATATTCCTGCTCAGAAAATTACCAAAAAAATAGAGTGGAGTTATATTAGTATATTTCTTTAATGTCTGTCAATGTGCTGTGATTGGAAAACTATAGTAAAATGATTCCTTCTGATTAGAAGTAAGGTGTCATAATACAAAGCCAGTTGGGTGACTTTGGGGCAGTCATTCTGTTTTGGCCCAACCCACCTCACCAGGTTGTTGAAGGAAAAGTAAGAGGAGGAAAATGTGTTGAGTATGTTTGCTGTTTGGAATTATTTGTAAAAATAATAAAATCAAGATTTAAAAAATCACTTTTTAAAAACTTTAATGCCTTCCTTTTTGTGAAATCTTGGATCAGAATGTTACACCTTTGTGGCCTGGTCTGTTTTTCTCCTCTATGCTGCTGCAAGAGCCCAGGATGGGTTAGACTCCTCCTGATGATGACATTAAGCTGAGTCTGTCTAGTATAAAAAGATAGAATTGTTAATTGAACTTGGACATCTCTCCGAAACAAGCCATTAGTTTGAGATAGAACTAAGCATCATAACATAAATAAATGTGATGTACAGGAACATTTAACTGAAGTTTCTTCAACTGTTTATTGTTTTGTCAGAGTGAGAGTACAAAAGAGGGCAAGAGGAAACATGGGAACTCCTCCTTGATTTCAGCCTATCTAGGGTAAACCTAACTATATATAATTTGTTTTATCACACTGGTATTTTGGTCATATAAAGAGCCTCATAAGTACATGAGAGAAAAAGAGATGCTCCTTAAAATAAATGCTGCAGGACAGTCTCTGGTTTTTTTAAACTCGGCTTTTAATTAGAGTTAACATGATTATTAAAATTCCCAATGGCAATTTTTTAATTTGAAGGGAGAAGAGTGTAGCAGATGCAATCTTCTTAATCTGTATTTGAAAACAAGTCTTCCCAACACTTTAGAAATTTTTAACATGTGGTCAGAATTGCATCCTCTGGGCCAGCCTCAGTATGTTCCCATATGTATATATATTTAGTAATCATGTCTGTTTGTTTTGTTCCCTCCTTAAGATCAACATGGACCAAGTGAACTCATAAGGAGAATGATCCAGGCAAAAATTGTCCCATATGCTGTTATCCAAGAAGAATCTTCCATTGGTACCAATAGGTTTTCACGTATGTATATAGATTTGTAAAATTTGTTTTTTTAATGCTGAATGAATGAAATTGGCTATATGAAAGGGGATCAGCATTACAAAGCTTTAAAACAAATGGATATAAAAAATCATTGTGAGATTTCTTTTAATGTATACAAATAATACATAGATTTTTTTTTGTTTTTTTGTTTTGTTTTGTTTTTTGTTTCCCAAATTTTGTTCTATTGTACTTTACTAATTTATTTGATTCTTTTTGTTAGTTTTTATTGTTTTTATTTTTATTTTTTGTTTTAAATATGGTTTTACCTTGTGTAAGCCACCTTGAGTCACCATGGGTGAATAGGTGGCAATATTAAATAAATAAATGAATGAATGAATGAATGAATGAATGAATGAATGAATGAATGAATGAATGAATGAATGAATGAATGCTGAACTTTAAGACATGAAAGTAAAAAAACCAGGCTAACAGTTTAATATCACTTGTCTTGGAATAATTGAAAGTAATCTGAGTTATTTATACTGAAGACTTTTTAAATTGGGAACCATGAGTTATAGTGTGATTGAAATAGATTATGTAGTCTTTTCCCATTTTAAGAAAGGTGGAATGGTTTTACTGAAATCTAATAATGAGATATTATTCAAAAAGTGAATGTTTCAGAAAGGAACTTCCAGAGAATGAGGTCAGTGTAAAAAGCACTGACATACAAGAGCAAGAATATCACACAACAATATGATCAGCAGAAATTTCTTATTTTCCAAACAAATGAATATATTTCTCTTAAGTATTCCTCATACTTTTATGAGGTATGTCCATATCATCTAGCATCATGCTTAAAACATAAGCTTTAGAAATACAAGAATCTATCCTCCATGCTTGCCACTGAGATATCTGGCAGAGTTATCACTTTGTTTCTGAGACAATCATATTAGTTATTACTCCAGTCATTACTGATTCTGAAATTCAATACATGGTAGTGACCTATGCATTTTTGGTAAATAGGAAGTACTTGAAAAGTATTTGAAGCAGAAGTTCGACCTAGAATGTTGAATTCTGCAGTGATTTACTTGTACTGAATGTACTAACCTGACATGTCAAACTTTGTATGTTGTTTCATTTTAGCTATCACCAAACTTGTTTTGACATTTAGGAATGCAGAATTATTTTGGATAATTATTACATAATTACCAGTATGATACCATTATAATTATTATATAAGAATGGGAGATTGATGATATAATAATACCCTATTATTTTTTGGAAATAATTTTTGGGTGTGGAGGTGGAAATAATTTGAAGTTACTGTGTTTGAAGACTCTTTATACCTCTATACTCGACTCTTTATCTGGCATTATTTTCTCATGGAAATAATTTCAGTTGTTTTTTCCCTGAATCAAAATTTAGAAACAACTAAGCTGCAGTTCCTTTTTTTTTTTTGATGGAACAGTCACAAATGTAAATGGTGTCAGATCCGTGTATCTGTCATTTCTTCAGAGGAAGAAGAAAAGGGGGGGGGGGAACTGATAAAGAAATCCTTTCTTGATGTAACCTGAATATATTTAACCTTATATCGAATATGCACACCCATACATGATACAATGGGGGGGAAAGAAGCCAGATGGCCAGAATCTAACACCTCTGAGAGGCAC
This sequence comes from Bungarus multicinctus, assembly GCA_023653725.1. Lineage (NCBI taxonomy): Eukaryota > Metazoa > Chordata > Lepidosauria > Squamata > Elapidae > Bungarus > Bungarus multicinctus. The sequence goes on from CM042836.1 coordinate 157,740,516, forward strand.
AGCCAGGAGATGAGGGGTCCATAAAACTCCACAATGAAGTGCTCTGGGAAATCTCCAAAAACAGTCCGTTCTAAAAAGGGGGTGGGGGAGGAAGTCTTGGGAAAGCTACATGAGAAAAAACCTTCCTAAAAGGGAAGGATCCCCTCCCAGAGGGGCTGGGAGGGGAATTAACATATTGGCTTTTGTTTCCCTAAGTAAACATTGGGATGGGGGGGGGGGATTCTAAACTCCCTTATCTATCACTGTATGCCTGAGGGACCTCAGACGCTGCTTTGAATTCCTACTGGACTGTCTCATCTCAATAAAGGATTCCTTTTGATAAGTTCGGTTCTCAGAAGTTCATTCTTATTGTTTGAATGGGAAGAAGTTCCGTAGCCTGACATAAAGCAGCGTCTGCAATAGAGGTCAACCCGGAGAGGAATTTTTTTTTTAAACTATTCACTCTACCGAGGGGATCCTGCAAGAGAAAAAAAAAGATAAAAAAATGTCTGAATACAGCAAGGAGCAAGGGGGAGCCGAATGCTGGGGAGAAACGTCAACAGTTACCCAGCCAGATACTAACTCGATGTGCCCCATCGAAGACAGCGAGGCTGCCTGCGAATCCTCCACCAAGCCCCGGTGGTCTATAGGTGTAGGAAAGAGAGACACCTGGAATGGAAGAACCAGGGGAGTAACCCTCACCCGAGGAAATCGCAAACCCGTGTGGAAATTGGAGCTAGAGGCCCTATCTAATCAGGAAGAATGGGATGAGGAGCCACCGGCCGATGACCGAATGAGACGGTACATCAATCGCCTAGTGAGGGAAGCCCTGGAGAACCTCGACATGGGGGATGCACAAAGACGACAACGCAGGAGAGCGAGGGAACCAGAAGGTGAGAGAACCCGAGCCGCCACCCTGGATTCAGTGGAGATTGAGCGGGAAGAGGGACAAGCTGAAGAACCAGCAGCCACACCAGGTACCCGACCCTTAAACGCCCCGGATCAGGGAATTAACCCTGGCCAACCCAGAAACATACAATTACAGAGGAAGGTTCCGCCCTTGGGGGTAAAATTCGATGGAGACCCCCAGAAATTGGGATTTTTCCTGGCACAAGTGCTCACCTACAGGCAAGAATATGGACAGGATTTACCAACCCAAGGGTCCCGGGTGCGAATTGTCACCCTAGCTCTTGAAGGGGCGGCAGCCAGATGGATGGTAACACTCCACAACGTCAATGCCCCAGAATTAAGAAACTTAGATCGCTTTATGACGGCCTTACGCCACCGTTTCGAGGACCCGCTTGCCGATAGAAAAGCCCGGGACCGCATCAGAGTCGTGAAACAAGGTCGTCGCCCGGTAGCAGAATACACCGAGGAATTTCGTGATCTGGCCGGCCGGGTAGATTGGCCAGAGGATATCTTAGTCTGCTGGTTCAAAGATGGACTAAATGATGATCTATACGCTGCCTGCCTGGCCCGTGGGGCCCCAAACCTCTTGCATGAATGGTACATGATGGCAGAGGAGGCAGAGATAGACATGACTCGGAACCGGCACCGTGCTGGTAAGTTTTGGAAAAGATCCCCACCCCTGGGGAAACGGGAAGTTTTCAAACCCCAATCCACCATGACTCCAAGAACGCCTGGTTGCTTTAAGTGTGGAAAGGAGGGACACCGCGCAGCAGAATGCCACTCGAAGACTCCTGCCAGAAAGCTAGACCACCCATCAGGGAGGAAATCCACAACATTCAGCCCTCGAGGGAAGGAGACTGGCCTGAGAGGCCGAGTAGATGTGGGATCCCGACCCCCCCCCCAAACCTGAGGAAGAATCCCAAACGCTCTGAGGGGAACTGAGCCAGTCCGAAAGTGATCCAGAGGATGACCCGCTGGTAAGCAATCCAATTGAACCAATCACCCTACCCCTGAGACTGTTTATCCCCAGCCAAGGGAAGGGGGAGGAAGTTACAGCGTTGCTGGACTCGGGATGCACTCGATGCCTAATCAAACCCTCCCTTGCAGATAAATTAGGAATCCAACTGAAAGAAATGGAAAATCCCATCGCTTTCTGCCAATTAGATGGAACCATAGCGGGGGGGGAGCCAGCCAGGTTTACCACAGAACCATTGAAATTAAGACTAGGAAAACACAGGGAGATGCTCACATTCATTGTAGCCCCAGGGATGGAAGAGCCACTAGTTCTGGGTCTCACATGGCTACAGAAATGGAATCCAAAAATAAATTGGAGGACAGGAACCATAAAATTCCAGAGAGATGTAATATTTGCAAAAAGCTCAGAGGAAAGGATAAAGAATGGGGAAGAGAACAGAGAATCGGCCATGACCGGACAGTCTGTGAAACCCATTAACATCCCCCATGAGTACCAGGATCTGGCCCAAGCATTTAGTGAGGAAGCTTGTGATGAACTCCCACCTCATCGAGCCACAGACTGCGCTATCGAAATCCTACCAGGGGCTAAACTCCCAAAACCACAGATGTATTGCATGTCTCCCAGAGAACTGAAAGAACTCAGAGCATTTATCGATAAAAACTTAAAGCGGGGTTTCATCGAACCCGCCAGACCAAAAATAGCGGCCCCAGTGTTATTCCGTGAAAAGAAAGATGGCTCCATGCGTCTTTGTGTTAATTATAAAAAATTGAACTGCATTTGCATAGAAAATATGTATCCACTCCCCCTCATGAAGGACATGTTAGCCCACCTCTCGAAAGGAAAATTTTTTTCAAAGTTAGACCTACGGGAAGCATATTACCGCATCAGAATAAAGGAAGGGGATGAGTGGAAGACAGCTTTTAACACACCATTGGGATGCTACCAATTTAAAGTGCTCCCTTTTGGACTGCAAGGAGCGCCTGCAGTGTTTATGCAATTGATCAATGAAACCCTTCATGAATTTTTATTTAAAGGGGTTTTAGTTTATCTTGATGATATTTTAATCTACACGGAAACGATGGAAGAACACATCAAGCTACTCCGTGCAGTCCTCACAAAACTCTTAGACGCTAAACTATATGCAAAACTCTCCAAATGTGAGTTCCACCAAGAGAAAATTGACTATTTGGGGTACAGAATATCCCATGAGGGAATAGAGATGGACCCACAGAAAGTGAAAGCTGTATTGGACTGGGATCCACCCCACACACGCAAACAATTGCAAAGTTTTCTGGGGTTTGCAAATTTTTATCGCCAATTCATTCCAGCTTTTGCAAACATCGCCCTCCCTATCACAAACTTGCTAAAAACGAAGGGGGGGGGGAAACCCAAGCCTAGGCAACCCCTCATCTGGACAATGGAATGCCAAGCAGCATTCGAGAAACTCAAACACCTGTTCGCAGCAGAACCAGTCCTTAAGCACCCAGATCCCGAACAACCTTTTGTCATCCAAGCAGACGCCAGTGATGTTGCAGTTGGGGCAGTCCTCCTCCAAAAGAATGAAAGTGGACAATTACAACCATGTGCTTATACATCTAAGAAACTGACGGAAACCGAGCAAAGATGGGCCGTATGGGAGAAAGAGGCATATGCTGTGCGGTGGGCAATGCTCACATGGAGACATTTCCTGGAAGGAAACCAAATCCCCTTTGAAGTATGGACTGATCACAAAAATCTGGAAGCTCTGAGAAATCCACGGAAACTCTCTGAAAAACAAGCAAGGTGGGCTCGATATTTTGAACGTTTTAATTTCACTCTCAAATATTTTCCTGGGAGAAAGAATTTCTTAGCAGATGCACTGTCCAGGAAACCCCAATACAACAGCAAAAAGATTGAAGTTATAAAACCGATGATCCAACCGACCCAACTAGCAGCCAAGGTACTCACCCGGGCACAAGAGAAAAAAAAATCATCCCTGACTGAAGACACAATGACGTCAATATTTAAGGAGGTACTACTTAAAGATGATTGGTTCCAGGCTAACAGAAACATGTGCTTACTCAAAGATGAACTGGCTTGGGTAGAAAACAAGCTTTATGTCCCTGCAAGCCAGAGAATGGAACTCATGAAACGCTGCCACGACTCCAAAATAGCAGGACACTTTGGTTTTGTAAAAACCCTGCACCTCATCAAAAGACAATTTTGGCGGCTGTCCCTCAAAAAGGACATTGAAAACTATGTTGCGAGCTGCCCCATCTGTGCTGCTGCAAAGAGAAGACAAGGAAAATATCCTGGACTTTTACAAACAGTAGCAGACCCTTCTGCTCCCTGGAAAGAGATCTCTATGGACTTTATAGTGGAACTTCCCGAAAGTGCTGGGAATACTGTCATTTGGGTTGTAACTGATCTTTTTTCCAAACAGGTTCATTTTATTCCATGCCAAAAGATCCCAACTGCCAGATCATTGGCAAAGATGTTCCTAATACACATTTATCGCCTTCATGGAGCCCCCCAACGAATTATCTCAGATAGGGGTGTTCAGTTCACATCCAAATTTTGGCGGGCGTTTTTAAACCTATTAGGCTCCACCCAGGGATTATCGTCTTCGAACCATCCCCATACGGATGGAGCATCAGAGAGAGTGAATTGTGTATTAGAACAATATTTAAGATGTTTTATTAATCACCAGCAGGACAATTGGACTGACCTTCTTCCTTTTGCAGAGGTAGCATACAATAACTCAGTCCATAGTAGCACAGGGTTCACCCCATTCCACGTAGCAACAGGCCAAGAATTCAACCCCATGCCAGAACTACCCACCAAAGAACCTGAAATCCCCTCCCTTAAGGAGTGGATGGATAATTTACAAGCCATGTGGCCAGTGGTAAGATTATCTCTACGGGAAGCTAGAGCAGTTTACAAAACTCAAGCAGACAAAAAACGCTGTGAACCTAAACCTTTCAAGATTGGAGAACGTGTATATTTGTCCACAAAATTCTTAAAATCATTACAACCTTCTAAGAAATTAGGACGAAAATTCATTGGGCCATTCCCCATCTCCAGAATTATCAACCCCGTGACGGTAGAGCTTCATCTTCCAAAAACTCTTAGGCAGATTCATCCAGTATTTCACTGTAGCTTGCTCAAACCGGAGATCACTTCAAACCTCAGACCCCCCCTTCCCACACCTCCAACCCCCATCATGATACATGGGGAACAACATTTTGAAATTAAAGACATCCTTGATTCACGCACTTACCGTGGATCCACACAATATTTAGTAGCTTGGAAACACCTTCCTTCCTCAGAAAATGAGTGGGTAGCCAAAAGACATGTGAAAGCACCCACATTACTACAAAAGTTCCACCTAAAATACCCTGATAAACCATCCTGAACTGCACATGTAACGCATGATTTTTGTTTTTCAGGTAGACCTATCTGTTTTTTAAAGGAGGGCAGGATGTCAGATCCGTGTATCTGTCATTTCTTCAGAGGAAGAAGAAAAGGGGGGGGGGAACTGATAAAGAAATCCTTTCTTGATGTAACCTGAATATATTTAACCTTATATCGAATATGCACACCCATACATGATACAATGGGGGGGAAAGAAGCCAGATGGCCAGAATCTAACACCTCTGAGAGGCACAGCCAGGAGATGAGGGGTCCATAAAACTCCACAATGAAGTGCTCTGGGAAATCTCCAAAAACAGTCCGTTCTAAAAAGGGGGTGGGGGAGGAAGTTAGGTACGTCTTGGGAAAGCTACATGAGAAAAAACCTTCCTAAAAGGGAAGGATCCCCTCCCAGAGGGGCTGGGAGGGGAATTAACATATTGGCTTTTGTTTCCCTAAGTAAACATTGGGATGGGGGGGGGGATTCTAAACTCCCTTATCTATCACTGTATGCCTGAGGGACCTCAGACGCTGCTTTGAATTCCTACTGGACTGTCTCATCTCAATAAAGGATTCCTTTTGATAAGTTCGGTTCTCAGAAGTTCATTCTTATTGTTTGAATGGGAAGAAGTTCCGTAGCCTGACAAATGGTAATGATTTTTTGAAGTTTTGTTTCTTAAAATTGTGGGCTTAAATTATAGACTTCCCAAATACATTAATTTTACGATGGTTGTAATATATCCAAATATTCTTTTTGGAATCGTAACTTTAAAAAATGGAATAACAATGTTAATTTTGATCAATAAGTGGAAATCAACTTGTAAAAAGCAAGGAAGGCAGCTTGACTGTTCAATAAGATCCATTTATGTTCATTTAAGATACGAGTCTGTAATACAATACAACATGAAAGAGACCATAAGCATCATTTCTTTTTCCTTTTTTAAATGGAAGCTGGGAATGTAGTTTTTGAATCCTTATTGAGTCCCATCATACCATCCTTATTGCCATCTTGTTTCTTCAGTTGTTTGTCCAAAGGGCTTGACTTTGATAGTTTCTCTAAACTTGATGACATATAGAGATTGTAAATATTTGCCTCTGTATTCTTAATTTTCCTTCTTATTAATCATGTTCACATTCTTATCACTTCAGGAATCATATAAATGATGACAGCTATTCTGGAACGGATCAGCACCTTGTCCATCAGTGGACAACAACTCCGTCGACTTCCTCAGTTCCTAGAAGAAGGATTTCCCAAGATGCCTTGCACAGTTAAAGAATGTGATGTGCCCCAACTTTTCAGAGAACCCTATATCCAAGCTGGCTATCGGCCCACAGGTCAGCATTGGCGCTATTATTTCCTCAGCCTCTTCCAAAAACATAATGAAGTTGTTAATGTTTGGACTCATCTTCTGGCTGCTTTGGCAGTGGTGCTGAGATTTAATGCATTTGCTGAAGCAGAGGACTTGTCTCTGGAGATCCACTCCTTACCTCTCTTCATCTTCGTCCTTTCCTCTGTTACATATCTGACATGTAGCCTCTTAGCTCATCTCTTGCAATCCAAGTCAGAGATATCACACTATACTTTCTATTTTGTGGATTATGTTGGAGTCAGCATCTACCAATATGGAAGCGCCCTGGCCCATTTCTACTACAGCTCTGATCAAGCCTGGTATGACAAATTTTGGCTTTTCTTCTTGCCAGCAGCTGCTTTCTGTGGATGGCTCTCATGTGCTGGCTGTTGCTATGCCAAGTACCGCTACCGGCGCCCCTATCCCATCATGAGGAAAGTGTGTCAAGTGATCCCAGCAGGATTGGCATTCATCTTGGATATCAGTCCCGTAGCCCACCGTGTAATTATGTGCCACCTTGAAGGCTGTGAGGAATTGGCTGCTTGGTATCACACCTTCCAGATACTTTTCTTCCTAGTTAGTGCTTATTTCTTTTCTTGTCCAGTTCCTGAAAAATATTTCCCTGGGTCCTGTGATATTGTTGGGCATGCCCATCAAATTTTTCATACCTTCCTTGCTATTTGCACACTCTCACAATTGGAAGCCATCTTCTTGGATTACAAAACCAGGCAAGAAATCTTATTCAAGCGACATGGATCTCTCTCCATCATCCTGTCTTGTGGCTCCTTTTTTGGCTTAGTTGCTTGCAGTGCTATCACTGCACTCCTATTGCAGCGCAAAATCAAGGAGGAACTGGCCATGAAGGCATCCTGAGAGACTGACATAGAAACAGGGTTCAGTCCTGATGTGCTTGAAGAAAAGTAGGAAGAGGGAAGTTTATTCAAGTACTGTATATAAGTAAATTAACCAAGTGGTTTTACTTTATAAATTATAATCAAGGAATTGATTACAAGCAGGCACTAATTTATTAAATATGCCTTATTCCCTAAACATTTTTACTAACAGTACCTATTGCTGGGCAAAGGGCATTTGAGATACTTAATTGAAGAGTTATAAAGGCAGATTTTTCTAAATGATCTTACTTTTATTTATTTAGAGAAATTTGTATTATATGAAAGAGGATATTAACAACTAACTAGAAGAGTTAAAGGATTGCTATAGACTTGCACATTTATAAAGCTCTTATCACATTGGGAAATTGGAATTGTGTCTGGAATAGGGTCACATAAGAGAAAAAGATTCCTTCACACATTGGGTCAAAATCTCTAGTTTATATGTTAGAATTTTTTTCAAGTTAAATCATAAGACTCATTATTTGCAGTCTGAAATGGTACAGAATAGTCATAGGCTTACTTCAATGATGATTAGAGCAAAGATTGTGGTGAAGGTTAACATAATGTTGATAATCTCATTTGGTCCATTTCATTTTAGCTGTGGCCTTGATACCATTGGTAACCATACAGCTCAAGTAGTGCTAAATCTTTCCCTGAGTTGTAAGCTTCAGAAATAGTATAGTGGTAGAATAAGTCATAATTTGGTAGCTGTCACCTGTTAATCATTCAAGCCCAGGTGAGCTGAAGCAGAGAAGGGTAGAATTCTCAAAAGGAGCAGAAGTTACTAATCTCTCCATGAGTTGTTCTATGATGTTAATGCAGATCTAGTCATCTGAAAACACAGGACATAAATAGCACTATCATTGCCATCAAAATAGCATGCTATTTTCAAGGTTTATAGAGCTGCTCAAAGGCACTTGTTTTACCATTGATTAGCAGCTGTGACTATAAATAGAACTAGTGTTTTTCATGTTTGTTGTCTATAAAGCCTCTTCCTAATTAATTTCTGCATGCCTTCACTCATATTATTGTCAAAATGTTAGTTTTTCTGGTCCCTTCTTGATTTTAGGTATCATCATGTCACTCAAACAAAGCCATTCGGGACTTTTACAACCTGAATGTTATTCTGACAACCAAGATACAATACTTCCCTGTTTTGAGCAAATAATTAGAGAAGGAGCAGATTGCTTGTAAATTGATTGTAAAAAAGTATTACATGGACAAGTACTATGCCATAGTACTGGCAACACATTTTCCTGCACAGTTTATTTGTGCTTTTCATCAGTAGGAGTCCAGTTGGATTGTGCTTTGAGTCTCGTGTGGCATTTAACCACTAAACTTTTATTTCCTCTCTTCCAAACACAAACACCATACCCAACAGAAATTGCAGCTGTGGAATGTTTTATTTACTGTTGTTTCCTGTGAAATGTTATTTGCACATAGCAGACCAGCGTATAATTGAAAGGTGTGTGCCAAACTTGGTTTCTGATGGTGCTGGGAAACGAGAATCATTTTGCATGTTGTGGACATACATGACAATGGGTACCCCATTTGCAATTGGCAATGGTACACTCAGAATTCTAATTATAGTTTCCCATCTTATTCTCCTTAATATGCAGTATATCAGTTCTCTAAAATGCCCAGATTTACTCAAATTTTTAACATATAGGTACAAAGATAAGTGCAATCCAAGCTGGTTTCAATAAAAATCATTAATACAAATGTTTAAGTATTAGAAATGGATTCAGTCACAAGAAATTTAAACCATTTTTTGCCAACATAAACACTGAAAATGTTTGTTAAGAATACATAAACCGGGAATATCAAACTCTCAGTATCACATGACGTATCACGACTTTTTTCTCCTGGGCTGGGGCATGGCCAGCACATGACACCTCCAGCCCATAGGCTGCATGTTTGACAACCTTGATGTAAACTATAGGGAGAAAATGAACAAGTCCATCAATTAAATCTGATGGGCTATATGAAAATTCTTAGTGACTTTATATCACCACCTAGTGGAATAATCAACTAATATTTTTCTAATAGCTGGAATGGCTTTGAGAATTTTACTTAGGTTGTTACTCAGCAGAGATAGTTTTCATTAAGATGTTTCTAACTAAAGTCGATGAACAGAATATGTTTTTTTTTTCCCGTAGAACATACGTTATTCTTATTATGAACTAATTTGCATTATTTTCTGTGACTTCATAAGTGATACCTTTGTTTCACAGCAGTTCTCATTAAACATGTATCTGTAACTTGGTTGCTTACAAAGTGACGTTAAAAATTTTAAGCTACTCTAATCCATTGTAAAATGTGTACCATAACCAGCATTAGTCAAACTGCAGAGACTCCTGAAATATAATTTTAAATCTGCAAGCACTCTTAGAATGTATGTATTTAAGAAAAAATGCTATGTACTAAGTTTCTTGAAATTGTCTTTCAGACTCATATATCTGCCTCTGATAATTTCCAGAACCTTTTACTTCTAGTTCTGTATATACCCGTGTTGGCAAACTTATGGCACGCGTGCTGGAAGTGGCATGCTGAGCCATCTCTGCTGGCGCACAAGAACTCGCCCGGAAGAGATCCACTGCGCATGTCCGCATGCCGCCGCCGCCCGACAGCTGATTGTCGGGTATCTGATGGTATCATGGGAGGTGCATGGGAGACATGCGCGCATGTGCAGAGGCACATGGCGTGCAGTAGGGGGATTGTGCGTGCATGCACAGAGGATGGAGGGGACCCAGCACACATTGCCTTCTAGGTGCTGGCACGCGAGTGAGCGTGCAATTATCAGCACGGAAGCCGAAAAAGGTTAGCCACCACTGGTATATACACAAAATGTTATTGGGACTGATGAATCCAAATGAATATGTTGTTATTAGAAACAAATTGATGAATAAAAGGACTGGTTTTTAGCACACATTTCAAAGAGTTGGTTCAGAATGTATAGGAAGGGCATCTTTTCAAATAGTTAAAGCAACCATGTCTTGAAAAAGGTCCATGCAGCTATTTCAGGAGCTAATCCTGACTGATTTTGCACACTTATGCTTGCACAACTACTTTCCTTTGTTTCCTCCAAGCCAGTGATGCAGAAATCACATGAAATACTCCTGAAGCAGCCACATGCCATTTTGAGAGAATTTAAGACAACTTTGCTGGTTTTATTTTATAGTTACATGGATCTAAAGCAACTTTTTTCTAATTATTGCTTTTTCATTCCAAAGTGGCATGATCTAGCTGGTTTTAGATTCTGGCAGCTGAAATCTAGAATACGCAGAAAACAGTAGGTTGGGCAAGACTAGGGTAGTTTTAATGACAAAAATTGCAGATACAAATGCAATTTATTATTATGAACAATTTTTTTAAATAAAACTAGCCTTCTTTGCTCTCTGCAGGCTCATGCCTATTTTGCAGTTGTTAACTTCAGCTTTATTTGGATTTGACATCCAAACATTGTGGTAGCAGACTTATATGTTATTTCCAATACTTCAAATAATATGTGATGTTTTCAAGTGTGCCTTGAATGTTTATATCTTTCAGAGGCAGTTTTAAAAAGATATATTTTAAGATAGGCATTATTTGTTACTAAAATTAAATGATAAGTTTTTTATTTTCTTTTTTTTTTAAAGTGTTAGTTTTAGAATTATATGAACTTCTGTATTAAATTCCTGAAATTTGCATTGTTGAGAACATTTGAAAACTGTACTGTTATAAACTGTTGAAATGTGGAGTAGGAAGAGGAATCTTAAGTAAAGTTTAAGAAATCGATGTTTTATGTGAAATTTGTTTATATCAAACTGTTCATATATCAAAATATGGCTTCTGTATGATTTGCAAGATTAAGGGAGAGTAAAAACTGTCTTGGAGAAAACCCTCATCCTTCTGCAGACATAGTCTGTATTTAATGATTGTAGCATGTTAAAAATGCCATTTTCATTCAAGGTTCTGATAAATGTAATTATTACAACAATAAGTACAAACTAATATATCCCTGTTGCACTGTTTCCCCCTGTGGAGACCTCAGAAATCAAACCACAATCCATCAGAAAGTGTTAGAATTGAGTAAATATTCAAGTGAGTGACAATGATGTTTTCCTTTTTCATTAAACAATCTTATTGTGTTTGTAATAACAAAATATTATTGTGGATAAAGCAACCAGGAATGACTGAATTAGTCCAGTTTAGAAATTTGCACAATGCACTGAATGTGCTAAGCTATGCTGGGTACTTTTTACAGGACACTGAGCCATAAATTATATTTTAGCTTAACATGTTGCAGAAACCCACACCCTAAGTGTCTTCATATTTTACATAGTACCACACATCTAATTTTGTAATAGGGCTATTGTGAGAGTTCAGAACATGTAACAGTACATTCAAGACATAGATTTACTGTGGTTTTCTCACTAATTTTTCTCTCAGGCTTGTATGAAGCCTTTTCCCAACTAATTCCCAATTTTGTAATTTCCATACCAAGATCTGCCCTTGAAAACAGTGTAAATGTTTTCTGCTAATTTTATCTTTTAATATTTTTCCCACTGTCCTATGAGTGAACTAATCATCCTGTTCAGTTGTATTCCTCTGAAAAAACACAGCTTTTTCATAAGTCATACAAATGATAATCCGTATAGATAGTTTCTGTGACTCAAAATGACTCTCCTTAAAGTTTTATGAATCCTGTGGGACACACATAGTGATTGGTGTGCAAAAATATTATATAAAAAGCTGCGGTGGCGCAGTGGTTAGAATGCAGTACTGCAGGCTACTTCTGCTGACTGCCGGCAGCTTGCAACTTGACAGTTCGAATTTCAACTTTCCTTGACTCAACCTTCCTTTCCGAGGTCAGTAAAATGAGGACCCAGGTTGTTGGGGGTAATATGCTGACTGTTAACCGTTTATAAGTCTAAGTGCTATTGCTGTAACTGTAGTGCACAAATATTTTTCTGAACGCTCATCTAACAGTGCTTTATCTTTTTAAAAACAAGTTTTCTGTCAACTTTTTTTTCTTGAATACCTTTGTACACATTGCTATGTGGACCAATATGTGTGAATTTAAAGATAACAAATCAAGGTGAGTCCTGAGAGTGGAGCACGGAAGAAGGAAATGAGCCTGCTATGCTCAATAATATTTGAGACTTTAAATCATCCTGCACAAATGGTTGTTTAGTCCTTTTTTGAAAACCTTCAATGATGGTGCATCCAAAACTCTGGGAGTCAAGCTGTTCCATTGATTAATTGTTCTGTCGGGAACTTTCTTCTTAATTCCAGGAGTTCTGGACAAACTTCCTGATAATGAGAATACTTAATCAATGGAATAGCTTGCCTCCTGGAGTCTGGCTGCATCACTGCTGGATGTTTTCAAAAAAGTATTTGACAACTATTTGTGCAAATTACTTGCCTTCAATGTTCTCGTATTTAATCTCTGCACAAAAATCTTGATATACATTCTTCCATATTTCTGGTTTTGCTGTGATTTTCTGATTTGGTTTGTTGCTAGTCATGTGGATGTACAAGGTTTTGGATTTGAACATGCTGTAGTTTAGTTTATTGTCACTGCACCTTGTACAACAAAATTAAAAATCATCTTCAGTGTACATTATAACTATGAAAATAAACACAAACACACATCCTTCACATTCAATACATTGAACTGAAAACCCCTGATATTGCATTATACAGTAGAGTTCAATAGAGTTACTGCCTTGGGATAGAAGCTGTTTTCAGCCTATTTGCCCTTGTTTTTATTATCCTGTACTGTCTGCCAGATGGTAATAGTTCAAAAAAAGGGTGCCCAGGATGAGATGGATCTTTGAGAATGTTTTGAACTTTCTTAAGGCAGTAGGAGCTATAAAGCTCTTCCAAAGAGGGGAGAGGGCAACCAATGATCTGGGCATTCACCCTCTGGAATGCTGTCCTATCTGCCACTGTGCAATTAGCAAACCATACACAGGTACAGTAAGTTAAGATATTCTCTATGGTACAGTGGTAGAAGATCACCAGCAGTTTTTCATTCAGTTGTTGTTTTCTGAGAAGTCTCAGGTAATATAATCTCTGCTGGGCCCTTTTGACAAGTGCTGCAATGTGAGCACTCCAGGTCAGGTCCTCTTTTATGGTAACACCCAGAAACTTAAAACTGGCCATTTGCTCCACTCAGTCTCCATTTATAAGCAAGGGCTGGATGTCTGACCTGTTCCTTCTATAGTCCACTATAAAGCTCCTTGGTCTTATTGGTGTTGAGGACCAAGTTATTGTCTCCACACCAAGAAAGCAACCGGTCCACCTCATCTCAATAGGCAGACTCGTCCTTCCCAGAGATGAGTCCCACCACTGTTGTATCATCTGCAAATTTTGTAATTGTATTACTAGCATGAGTGGGAATGCAGTCATGCACATAAAGAGTATAGAGTAAGGGACTCAACACATGATCCTGTGGTGTACCAGTGTTAAGAATAAGGGCTGAAGAGATATGATTATCTAATCTGACCCTCTGTGAAATCCATAATCCAAAGGCAGATTGAATAAGAAAGTTGAAAGTCCAGAAGTTTAGACACTAGTCTATGTGGAATTGTGTTAAATGCAGAACTAAAATCTACAAAAAGCACCCTCACATAGCACACCCCTCCCCTGCTGTTCTAGATGAGTCAGAGCAGTATGAAGAGTGATGGCTATAGTGTCCTCAATCAGTTTCAGTCAGGCTGTTTGTAGTGTTTTGAGTTTTCTAGTTTTTTTTTTTTTTGTAAATTGTGATTTTTATGAAGATGAAATCTCAGCTTATAGTACCTTCATTTAATCAAGGGATTTATATTTAATAAAAAATATGCATTTCACTCTCAAATTTTCAGTCTGTCCAGACATTAAATATAAATTGATACAAGGGATACAAATTATATTATCTGAATAATTATATAAATGACATAAATTGATATTACTGTAATGGCATGCTTTTAGATTCAGCAGACATTTAGGTTTACAGATATTCCCCCCCCCCCATTCATTAATTCAAGTTTCACTATAGATAAAATTACGACATAGAATAGAAATTATACTATTCCAGCTGAGAAAGATTTCTGAAGTGTGAAGGCAGGTTCAGATGCTACCCTTCCCGTGTTCCAAAATGATCTGTAACACCCTGCAGATAAGAAATTAAGCAATGTTATTTTTACAAATTGCATCTGGAGAAAAAATGATATGGTAGAATATTGGAAGTGGGAAGGGAATACTGCATGTATGTAGTATTGCATACAGCGGATAACCAGGAAGGCTAATAGAAGCCGAAGAGAAATAAAATCTTCCTAATATATATTCACATTCTTACCGCCCTAATTACCCGGTTTTTAAACCCATGCACCTACCCTTCGGATGCACCCCCAAACTGCGTCCCAGGTAAACTTTGCTGCATTGTACTAGGCTTAATGTCTCGTGTCAATCTTCTACACAAGAGCAAGGCTGCAATTGCCAAACCACAATATAAGCAATTACAGTAAAACCACGCTTCAAGCCAGCCTGTTTATATTCAGCCATTTCTTTCTCCCAGTCTAACGCTTCTGAAAGACGGTTGTGTGGGTTGGGTGTGTGTGAGATAATACAGCGATTCAACGATTCGAGCCAAATTCAACCGCGAGCTGACGAAAAGAGGTACCTGAACCTACCAACCGAGCTGGGCGCTAATGCGCAAGCGCACTCGGACGCTCTTAGAAAAAAAAGTGAAAACCCAACTGTTGATGGTTACCGAAGAAACGGCGTTACTTAGTTACTCGTGATAGCGGATCCGTTCATAGCCAAGGCCTTAGCTGCTCGACCGACCATCATGAGCCTTCAGCCAGTGCAAGGCTTGCCACTTGTTCCGGGCTCGTCCTTTCGGGACCCGACGGTGAGGAAAATCTCCCTTTTTCTTTCCCCATCACATTTTCTCCGGAATAACTAGCTGGGTGGCCATTAGACACAGCGTCTCCCCCGAGTCTTGCGGACTTGGGTCAGAGACTCCGATCGACGCCATCCTCCGAGTGAGATACTTCATAAAAAACTCACCTTCCTGTCACTGAACTCTAGATCTTGAAAATGTGGCTTTACGGTCTCTAAAAGCGCTTTCAAGCCATTTTGTAGCCATCTGTATTTTAAAAAGTGGAATCTGGTAGCTCCAAGTTTGGAAGATTTCTTAACAAAAGTTACATAAAGGAATAAAAAATTCAGAGAAAAACATTGAATAGCCTACTTCCTTTTCAGCTCTTACTACTAAATATTAAAATGATTGAATGTTAGTGAATGTTTTTAATATTAAACATATTTTAATCAATATCACTTCAGACGTTGATGTGATATGTCATCTTATGCAATCTCATACACCTCACCAATAAAGGAGAATATTTGTAGCTCAGGGTTGAAATGAGGGGTCCTTGGTGCTCTCTGTGCTTGCTTGTTTTCTGGCAGATGTCTATGGAGATTCTCAGTCATCCAAGTCATGATTGTCCCAAAGGTGCTTTTTTTCTTCTTTTTTCTTTTCAAGAGGCAACTGGAGTTTTGGTTTTTCTTTGAAGACGCTTTGCTTCTCATCCAAGAAGCTTCTTCAACTCTATTTTCTTTTCTTGCAGACATTTCATTATGTTGGGACTGATGATGTTACCTAGTTTGGGTAGTGAAATATCTGTAAGAAAACAACCAATCTCAGAAAACACCAAGGAGCCCTCATGCATCTCATTAAAATTTACATCAGTATGTTTAATGTAGACTAGGAGTATTATTAAAGAATATTATTAAAACATATTTTACTTAAATATTTCTTTTCTTTTTATTTGTTTAATGTAGTCCTCATTGATGTTTGAAACTGGGTGGCTCCTGAAGAGTTTAAAACTGTTGTAAGAGGTTGTGAACTATTATTAAAATATAATTACATATTTTTGGAAAAAAAATTACCTTAGTGTATTTTTAAAATTGTTACTATATGGGAGGATCATAAATGAAATTTGGCTCTAAAGACAAATATATTTGAGACAAGGCAATTGAAAAATAAATGTATTATTTTAAATATATCAGTCTACACAGCATTTGAATCTTTATTTTTGTTGTTCTGTAGAAAACTGCTTTTCATCGTTCCCAAACTCTAGATTTCAAGAATGGTTTTGCCTTTAAGAAACTTCCAACTGTGGGGATAGGTGGAAATCGGCTTCATGTAAACCAGTTGTCTCAAGCTGAACTTGATGAATTATCTAACAAGAGACCCACCTTAACTTATGGTGAACCTAAACAAGCCCCACCTTCAGATTTCATCCCAGCACACGTGGCTTTTGACAAAAAGGTATTTTCTCAAACATCTGCTTTCAGGTACAGGTATTTATTGCAAAATTAAAAAGAAAAATATTGCTCTGTGTCTCTTGAATCACAAAGAATTATATTCTGAATATAAAAAGTACTTACCGGTATTCTATTTTGGATAAGTGTTAAGATTAGCTGTTTATTTCTCATGTCTATTTGTCAGCCCATGCAAATAGTCCATATCAAAAAACAAACTTTTAAAAGACTGCTGGGCCTCTCTTATTTGCAGGTAATAATCATAACTTCTTGAATGTCAGAGTTTTTTCTTCCCTTTTTATAATATACAGAATTGAAAATGTCTTTCTCACTTCTTTTTAATCCATTAACAGAAAATGACAGTAAATATCTTGCCTTCCTTCACTATCATAACGCCTGCTTTCCTCTGTACTATCAATAGTTTATTTACATAAATAAACTATTACACTTACATATTTTAAGACATATAGTGTAGAGCCAGATTCAAGTATACCCTCTTCCTTGCAGCACATCTCTGGGCCAGTCATTCAGTTTAGCCTACTTCATAGAAACAGAATGGATCAGCATATGAGCGACCTCCAAGTTATACTTTGCAGGGGCGTGGGGGGGGGGGGGGAATTGTAGGCAGCTTTCATTCTACAAAAATAAATGTCACAGTGCAGCATTTAATATAACCCTGTGGAAAGAGACTTCTGCTTCTGTATTTAAAGTGACAATAAAGTTATTCTAAGTACACCATAAACACTCTTGTAGAAAACTAAAACATTTTATGTTGGTTGTATTCTTGTCAGTCAAAAGTTACTTATATTTAGAGCTATATCTTCCACAATTGTACGATCATAGGATACAAAAGAAAATTTGCCATAGTAATAGTTTGCCATTTCTATTAGCTTGGTGCTAAATAGAAATTCCCTACCTTCCATGAAGACAGCACAGCTTTTTGTAAACTTAATATACAGGAATAGATTTCTATCACTTGATGATCTCACACAACATCAACTGGGTTTCCTGTCATTTTTATCATTAATATAATTTTCCTTATATAGGCTGGTTGGTTTTTTTTGGCTAGGTGCTCAAATTTGATGGATACTTTCAGGAAGATGTTCCTATGTCTACAGAAGAGCATTTCCGCATTCGTCAAGTGGGCATTTATTACTATTTGGAAGATGATAGCATGTCTGTCATGGAGCCCATTGTTGAAAACTCAGGGATTCCTCAGGGCAAGTTCATCAAAAGACAGCGCTTGCCCAAAAATGATCGCGGGGATCATTATCATTGGAAAGATCTGAATCGAGGAATTAATATTACTATCTATGGCAAGACTTTCCGGATAGTTGATTGTGATCGATTCACCCAGGTACTATAATCTTGCTAATCTACAGCATTACAGTAATAAACTATTCCTATTGCAATACTAAACATGGGGATAAGATAGAGTTTTAATTCTATAGTAAAATATACAATTTGGAGACAGAAATTTCCACCATAAGTAGCATCATGTATATGTGATTTGTTTTTAGAATTATGAAACATATTTTTACCCATGCTACATTATCAGCTGAGTTCTCATAATGGTTATCTTTTATTCTTGTGCACTTGTATAGTTCATAAATAGTTCTAGTTTTAAAAACAGTACTTTTAGTAACATTTCATTTATATTTGATTGATATCTCTGTCTGGCTGGCTCTGGCTGTCCCTTTCTCTAGCTCTTAATAATATAGGTCTGTTTTGAGAATAAAAATAATGGGGTCTCTCAAAAGGAGCTTAAACGTCAGTTCATTCATAGACTAGCATTTTACTCAGTTTTACTAAGATTAATAAATAAAGCAATGGCAGATAATGCAGTGCAGTTTTTTGCATGCTCTGAAGTTTCTTGCCTTATTTCTGTAACATGGGAAGACATTTTTTCTATGCCCCCCACAGATTGCAGTTTCAAATACAACTTTAAGGCAGTCTTGTTTATGATTTCTTACTGTGTTTATTTGAATATTAACAATGTGATTACTGCTTTACAGACTTTTCTGGAAAGCCAAGGAATTGAACTGAACCCTCCAGAGCGAATGATTTTTGATCCTTACATAGAGCTACGTAAAATGCCTCCACGTATGTATGTCACCCCCTCAGATTTTGATCAACTTAAGCAGTTTTTGGCATTTGACAAAAAGGTAAGCTTTAAGTTTGTTTCATATTAACATAATTTACTTTTCTGTTTATTCAAAACAATTTAAGTGCCCCCCCGAGCACCCCCCTGAGGAAATAAATAAAATGACAGTATATGAAACTGAAAAAGAAGTAGCAGGTACAATTTTAAAACATACTTAAAATGGAAGAAAATTAAATTGTAGGGCCTATCTCTGTTTGCATATATTTAGAGTATGCAAAGGAGATGCTAAGAAGCACAGTTGTGAAACTCTGAGGGCCTTTTTGTCATGATAGTAAAGCTATGTAATTGCTAAATGAGTTTTCTCCTCAAAGATAGTAAAGCTATTTTTGGTGAGGTTTACAAGTCATTTTACTTGTAGTAAAATTTTACAAATAGTAAAATTACAAATAGTTTTCGTTTAACGGCAATTGGAACTGAAATTTCTGTTGCTAAATGAGATCATCAAGGGCAATGTCACATGATTGTGCAATTTAGCAACAGGAATTTCAGCATTCACTGATGCCATTATTAAGCAAATCATTGTAGATTAAGCGAGGACATTACATGGTTACCTTTTGTGACCATCTGCTGACTTCCACACTGACTTTACCTGTAGGAAGGTGGCAAAGGTAACAAACTAGGGTGCTGCAGTGTAATTGCAAACCAGGTATCAAGCCTCCAGTTTAAGATTGCATAACTGTGGGAATGCAATGCTGTCCATAAATATGAGGGTTGGTCATACGTACCACTCGTTCAGTGCCATCATAAAGTTTGAATGGTCACCGAACAAATGCTTGTTAAATGAGGACCATCCGTATTCATTTGTCTCCAAAACCATATGAACCTGCGCAGTTGATAGATTTAATCAATGGCTTGCTATTTTATGTTGCTTTTTGTTGAAGTTTCAATGTGACTTTCTTGTCTTAATTGTAATTGTACGGAAGATTCAATTTTGTCCTCTTTATTAAGTTGTGATTCACTTTGAGTGTGAGACCCCATGCTTACAAGAGAAAAGGTTTTATTCTTCCATGATGAGAATGAACCCTTCACATTTATTTTCAGGTTCTTCGTTTTTATGCCATTTGGGATGACACTTGGAACATGTTTGGTGAAAGCCGGAGATTTATTATCCACTACTATTTGGCAGATGACACGGTGGAGGTGCGGGAAGTTCATGAACGAAATGATGGCAGAGATCCTTTCCCAGTCCTGATAAGACGCCAGCGCCTGCCCAAAATTTTTTTGGAGAAGAAAGGTACTAACTTTCTCTGGTTGACAATTCAGATATTTTCTAGGATGATATTTATATAAATAAAAAGCTTACTGCCTTCAAGATCTTCATACAAATACTTTTAGATATAATATGAATCCATTAACATTTGCTACACAAAGAATACAACATGGGAATCAGCTGTAACAAGATAAGGAATGCATATGTTTTCAGACAGGCTGATCCACTATAATTAGTAAGCTAAGAGTTCATTTATTCAATCAGTCAATCAAAGGCATTATTGAAGTACTTATTTCTAATTATACTCTTTTATAAAATATTGAAATGAACCCATGCTTGCCTTTCCTAAAGTTAATGCAGCTTTTTCAGATACTGGCTAAATGATATTTGGCAATATGTTTTCAGGTGCTATGAAAGTTAGGCCCATGAAAATAAATAAAACCGATTGTTTTAAAAATGTGAGCAAGCCAAGGAAGGACTGCGTTTTCCAGTGTCTAAATATATATCTTCATTTGGAGTAAACAGCAGCAATGGAAATCTTACTAAACTGACTTATTTTTTTTGTAAGACAACTTCCCAACCTGTGTGCTGGAGATTTCTGATCAGGAGGTCTTAGAATGGTTTACAGCTAAAGATTTTGCAGTTGGCAAACCCACTACTCTACTTGGACGCACTTTTTTCATCTATGATTGTGATGAGTTCACTCGACAATTCTATCAAGATAAATTTGGCATCACTGACTTCCAGGCAGTTGATGTAAAGAAGCCACTCCCAGAGGAAATCAAACAGGTAAAGGGGAAAAACAAAAAAGAAGCTGCAAAAGAGGCCAGTATTTAAGTCAAGGCAAGGAAATGGGAGGTCAGAACATGGAGTAGGACTGAGAAGAACGACTGACAAGCAGTGGAAATGAGAGTTGCTAGAGAAATTCCAGAAAGCAAATCAGTCTTCATAGACATAAAGAACAGAAGTACTAGAAAGCACCATTTACACTAAGTCGAAGATTGTTGTTTATTAACTTGCCAATGGATACAAGTTTCAAAATGCACAGTAGAGGGTTTAACTTCTTATGGTGACAAAAACTGTTTTTCAAATATTATTTATTTAGAAGTAAAAATGTAGCGGAAGGAAAAACCAGGCAGTAAGTGTCAGATATCGACTCAGCTAGACTTATGTTTTTTTAAAATTATCCCTTCCTTCCCTTCTTTTCAAGTGAAGAATGCTTTTTGTTATTTTTTTAACTCTCTCCAAATGCAGTTCTTCCCAATGGAAGAGTGTTTGGAGATGAACATTTCATTTGTATCTGCCCTTTAATAAAACTTCCAGATTTATTAGAAATAAACAATTCTACATTGAATTGTTTTGTCAGCAACTAGAGAGCTAAGATGAACACAAATATGTTGATGCTATTGCCTAGGAAAAGAATCTCCTAATTATAAACTTAATGGTGTCTTACCCATCCCATTTCTGCTTTTACTTCACAACAGAGTACAGTAAGGTTTTTTTTAAAAAAATTAAAGCATATACATTTAAATGTATTTAAATATATTTAAATGTACTTTTAAATAATTTTTAAAAAACTTTAAAACATGTCATTTTACAATATTGTGAGTGAAGTTTCATGGTTCAATATTGTAATTTTTTTTTCTTGGCTTATTTTATCTACAGATAATTCCTCCCTACAATGGTTATGGTTTCCTTGAAGACTCTCTTCAAAACTGTTTCAGTTTGATTCCACAACCCCCTAGGAAAAATATTATTAAAATGCTAGAGAATGATCACAAAATTTTGCGCTATGCTGTTAGAATGGTGAGTTGTCATGATTTACAGTTTTTAGAGTGATAATTGAGTTGGGGATTAGAAGTTTTTCTTTTAATTTTACCTCCAGAGGTAAAGATTCAAGAAGTAAAATTTCAGTGTAATAAGTATTCATACATACGGGTTTTTAATTTAAACTCTTGATGACTTTGGCAACCTGATGAAATTGCTGAAAGAAGGTCAATCAATAATAATAACAACAATATTCATAATAATATAAACTCTAACTCACAAGTCAATGAAAAATAGAAGCAGATGTTAAAATATATCAGAATAGTCTTTCAATTCAAAGCACTATGGATACATAGAATCTAATTAAAATTGAGAGTTTTCAAACTAGGGAGTAATGGGAAACACATATCTGTTGATGTATACAGTGTAGTTTGCCTTGGCTGGTTGAGAATATTTATTGGGGTTCTACATTTAATTCTCAGCTTATCTGTAGCCCTTTTTGTTGCTTTCATTTCAGAGCATCCAATCATTTTATTACTGTAAGATTGTGTTTCAAAAGTTTTTCAGTAGTGAGAGCAAATGTCATGTGTATAAAACCAGAAACAAGATAAAAGATAGATGTCCCATCAAAGGAATAAGTTGCCATTAAATACTCAGATCTGCCACATGATGTAGGAGCTTGATTAAATCATAAATTACACAGGATCCAGCTTTGTGATGTGACTGTTAAAAGGTTAATGAAGTCTTAAGCTGCATTAACAGAATTATAAAGTCCAGAAAATTGCAGAACAAAATTTGTTTAAATATTAGGAGAACTTTCTTATGACTCAGCTATTTAACAGGTATGATCTAAGTGCTAGAGCCCACTGTAACTACATAGCCAAAAAGGCGTTAAGAGTTGTTAATCTTATTTAGCTTTTTCTCTGGTAATATTACACTAATAACTAGAGCATACAAAACATTTGCTAGACCAATACTTAAATACAGCTCATTAGTCTGGAACCTAATTATGTATCTGATATTAGCACAGTTGAGAAAGTCCAGAAATATTTCACAAGAAGAGTTCTCCACTCCTCTACTCATTGTAAAATATCTTATGCCACCAGACTTGAAATTCTAGACCTAGAAAACCTAGAACTACGCCGCCTTCGGTCCGATCTAAGTATAGTATATAAAATCATACATTGCAATGTCCTACCTGTCAATGAATACTTCAGCTTCAACCATAACAACACAAGAGCACACAATAGATACAAGCTCAAAGTTAACCGCACCAAACTTGATTGCGGGAAATACGACTTCAGCAACAGAGTGGTCAATGTCTGGAATACTCTATCTGACTCTGTGGTTTCTTCCCCAAACCCCAAAAACTTTAACCTTAGACTGTCTACTATTGACCTCACCCCTTTCCTAAGGTCTGTAGGAGGCATGCATAAGCACACCAACGTGCCTACTGTCCCTGTCCTATTGTTTCTTTTATTTCTTTTACTTTTCTTATATGTATCCATGTATTCATAACTATGATTTTACTTATACCTATTATTTTGTAAGCAATTGACAAATTGACAAAAAGAAATTTCCCTTTAGGAAATGGTAGGATCTCCTTCAATGGAGATATTTAAACAGAGGTTAAATAGGCATCTTCATGGAGAGTGATGTAAATATAATTTACTTTGAACAGAGAATACTTGACTTCTGAAGTCATTACCTGATCTATGATTTGAACAATTTAAATAATAATTCAATTGATTATTCAACTGCTTTTTACACAACGGATTAATTCAGCATGACTGGGAATTGTGGGAGTTTCAGTACCTTCAAGAAGTTAACATGTTGGGAATAGCCAAACATGAACAAGCCCTTTAAGCAGAACATATTTTGTAGCTTACATTTGACCTTCAATCTGTCCAGGAATCCTCAAACCCTGATGACAGTAAGAGACATTTCGTCCTCTCCTATTGCCTTGCTACTGACATGATAAGCATATATGAACCACCTATGCGCAATTCGGGAATTATTGGTGGCAAATACCTAGGCAAAACCAGAATTTCAAAACCAGGATCTTGTACAGACGATCCTGTTTATTATGAACCTGCTGACTTAACCATAGGCGCTATGATAGAAGGTAAGTAAAAAATAGAAGTGTAAATATTTTAAAAGCGAATATTTTGACACATATTCATTCTTCATTCTATATTTTTTGCACAACAAATAATGCTTTTTTTCTGTTAGAATTACTCAAAAGAATATAGCATGGAGAATGATGTAATTTGCAGCTAAAATTATCTAGATAAATTTTCTCCAATTCCTCTTGCTTTTGTTAGGCACTGTTGAACTATTTGAGCCGTAAAGTGACATATCTCTTCAGGTTAGTTACAATCTGGTTTTTCGAGAGAGAGATCTGACTTTGATATCAGATCCCTTGGAATGATAAGATGCCAATTTAGTGACAAATAAACAAAGCACTAAGAAATGGCAGAGGTAAAACATATTGTTAGTCCTCTTATAGCTTATTGCTATAGCCTTACACATTTTTCTCAGATCAGAATAGAAATCAAAATATTGATAGAAAGTAACTGCAGTTCTTGTCCTGTTGTGGCAGGTATGGCTAGCTTGTTTCATGTTTTCCTTTAATCGCTTTGCAAAACAAGATTGTTGAACTTTTTTTTTTAGTTAAAATCTTTTCTTGGATTGCAGGCTTATTCTTCTAAGAAAATACCCAGTCATCAATGGCAAGGGTACTTCCTACTTCCATACTACCTTTCCCATTTATAAAGCTTCATGGATTCCACCAATGCAATTCAGTGACATATTGTTACTTTTCAGATTTCTATTTTTCATGTTTTCCCTGTGTCACTGAAAAGGTTTAAAATAAACAAATTATGCTATTGCTAGGCTTAAAGCACTTATTGGATGCTTTTAAAAATCCCAAAATATTCAGCTTTGTCCCTCCATCAATATTGCCACATCACCACCGGTGTTGTTGAGTATTTAAAAGGCTGAAAAAATGTTCACCATCCCCACCTCTGAAAAAGTTGCACAAGTTTAATCTATATTTCTGGTACTGGCAGACAGTTGATAATGATGATGTCCCTTTCATGCAGTGTTTGGCCACAGGTTCATTATTGTGGATGCAGATAATTATGTGTTGAATTATATGGAAAGCAATTTGGAAAGCTTCCCAGCATCTGTCGTGCAATCTATGAGAAATCATTTTGCACCCCGCATGGCAGCAATAGAGGAACTAAAGAGGTGAGCACTTGAAGAAAATATCCATAGAAAATGTTCCATACCTAATATTAATTATGCTGATTCTGCAGCTGTTGGTCTGAGGATGATGGAAGATATTCCCTTTACATGATCAGAGAAAATAAATCATAGCTATTATCACTTTACCTTCAAACATCATTTAGCTTTCATAAAGAGGAGCTTACACTATGGACGCATTTCCAGTTACCAGAGAATAGTATCAGGAAAGGGCACTTGCTTTCATCCTCCACAAAAGATGCACGTGGTTGGCTATTGTGAGTTAAATAATGATGGACTTGATCAACTAACTATTCACATTTTCTTTCAGGTTTCTAGATGAATTAACTATCCTTGTAGATGATGTTCAATCAGATTGAATAAATCTGAAATCAGTATTGAAATGTTTTATTCATGTGACTACTACTTGCATGGAGTGAGAAATAACAAGTGTTAATAGCTAGAAAAAAAAATGAAATTGAATTTTAATTTTAAAAAAATACAGAGGAAAAGAATGGTGACTTACCTGACAGAGTAAGATCAGGATCTGTTGTTTAGAATCAGATAAATCTGCAATAGTTATGTTTAAATGGTTTATGATTTGTTTTCAGCCACCTAATTAGTAGGCTGATTAAAAATTTAGTAGAATGGTCAGAGTGCATTGGGGCTATTCATTGTCAGTGTAAAATGTGCCTGCATTACTGTGACATAGAATTAAATCTTACGAATGGCTTTTCTTTTTAACGGCAGATGATAAATTTTGTCCATTTAGTTGCAAGTCCTAATATTTCCACAGGTCTCCAATGCTATCTGTATAGAATGTACCTAACCATAGTTACGTTAAAAATGCAGGCGATTCATCATAATTTTAAGCCTTTCAAGATGCTTAAGTCTTGAGGATCTCGTATGTAAAGAAAGTTCTTTTCTCCCTCTAGGTTAGCTTCCAATGGGCCTGACCCGCAGGAACTAGCTGCAGTACTAGAGCAGATTCAGGAACACATGAGGCGGCATAATTATCTGCCGGACAGCAGTATGCAGGAAGCTTTCCTTCAACAAGATAAAGATGGCTCAGGTCTTCTAAACAAAACAGAGTTCTTTGCCCTTTGTGATCATTTTAAAATACCAACTGATGACCCAGTTTTCCAAAAGGTAAAAAGTATGAACTGGTAATCTGTTCTATCTGTAAGCCAAGGCTGATCAACAGTGAGAACAATGATAGAAATGTTCAAAAGGAGAAATAGCTGTATTTAGGCTTTTGAATTTGGAAATACAGGTAATGGGGTATTAATAGTGTATGGAGATATTAGTGTATCTGTCCCTTCCATCATTCTACCAATATGACTCAGAGACTAGGATGAATCTAAAATCATTGTGGCTGTACATTTGCTTTCATTTCATTATGACGTTCATCATTTTCAAAGAAGACCTTGACATCTAATGAGTTGTGGCTATCCACGGTGTGTCTGCAGGTGGCTGGTAAGGCCTATACAGGCATGGAATGTTCTGCCACAATGTCAGGCAGACATGTGTGGGCCAACATTATTGCAGCATTTGCAGCTCTGGTTTTGTGGAGTGCTCACTTCTCTTGTGCTATGGTCATCCTTCTGTCTTCAAATGTCTGGAAGCCTTGGTGGATCAGCGTGCTCCATGTTGATCGATCTTGTGCCAGGGTTTCCCAGGAGATGGTGTCGATATCTAGGGACTTGAGAGAGGCTTTCAATGTGCCTTTGTATCGCTTCCTTTGTTCCCAGTGTGATCGCTTTCCTTAAGACAGCTCAGCATAGAGGAGCTGTTTGGCGATGCGGTGGTCTGGCATACTTGCAACATGGCCTGCCCAGCATGTCTGAGCTTTGATCAACAGGGTGTGAACTGATGGCAGGCCTGCTCTGGAGAGGACTTCTGTGTCTGGCACCTTGTCTGCCACCGGGTCCTCAGAATTTTGCAGAGGCAGGTCATGTGGAAGTGGTTCAATTCTAGTATGCCTCCTGTATACAGTCCAAGTCTCATTGGCATACATCAGGGTAGTTAGCACTACTGCTTGGAA
Organism: Bungarus multicinctus; assembly: GCA_023653725.1. Classification (NCBI taxonomy): domain Eukaryota; kingdom Metazoa; phylum Chordata; class Lepidosauria; order Squamata; family Elapidae; genus Bungarus; species Bungarus multicinctus. The sequence goes on from CM042836.1 coordinate 157,767,737, forward strand.
GACTTTGAGTTTTGTAGCAAGGCTTATTCCATGGCAGCCCCACATGTTGGTCAATAGTCTGCCAAATGCAGAGCCTGCCTTGGCAATTCTGCAGTTGACCTCGATGTCAATTGTCATTGCATGCACAGAGGCTGCAAGAAACCCATGAGCTGCAGCCACCTTGGGAAGCCCCAGCCTGGCCCAGCAATGTGATGCAAAGCCCCAGCAGTCCCAAGAAGCCCCAGCCACCCCAGCTTAAGTGACCCTGCATTCAGAAGCCCCTGGTACTGGTAGCTGAACTTTGCCGTCTTCCTGCTACTGCTGCTGCTGAGCCATGCCTGGCCACTTGAGGCCTTCTTGCCCAGGTCTCACAAGGATACTGCGACTTGTGACATTGGGAAAAAGCCTCATGTGGCCAGCAGCAACAACCTCATAAAGGCCAGGCACGCTAAGTCAGCAGTGAGAGCAATATGGTAAAGTTCAGCTAGGGTGGTCAAGCCCACAGCGGCAAGGGCTGTAGAGTACAGGGAGACAGAAGGGCAGAAATGGGGAAGATAGGTGGGTGGCAGGTGTTAGAATGTACCTGCAGTTGTATGGGTGGGCTGCTAAACACCTGAATTTTGATCATGGGTCAAAGGGGGCCCTGCAATGGCCATAACTTCAGAGACTGGATATAAGTACTATTTGTTCAACACAGCTGTAACTTCAAACAGTCATTGAATAAATCATCATAACTCAAGGACAGTCTGTATTTAACTTAATTGTACATGTTCATTACAAAGCCTTTTGTTATTCTTTTTCATTTCAGTTTAAAAGAATTAATTATCCCTGATTCCCCCCCCCCCCACTTTAATCAGTATGTTACTTAGATATCAGATTTTATTTGAATAGCCAGGCACTTTCTTTGAATTTTGAAATAAGTAATGGATTGGAAAATAAAATTGAAATGTGAGGAGAAAAAATGATAAAAAAGTTCTCTGGGTAAAACTGTATTATTTCTGTTACTGGAAGGCAGCCAATTGTTTCCTTCTTCCAATAGCATATTATGTCTGTGTTTTCACATACCCCAAGAATCCAGCAATTAAAAAAAGTATTAGAAAATGAAATAGCCTGTCTTTGTTTTTTTCTACTCTGAAGATTAAAAACAAAAATCTTACTACTGCATATTTATTGCACATGCTCTTAGAGGACATGTGGCAATTTAAAAACACAGCATTTGCAACTTTTCATTGGCTTCTCTCTCTCTTTTTTACAGCTTATTAAAATGTGTTCTCATGGAGAAAATCAGATAAGATACCCTGACTTCCTTAGAGCTTTCCAGTATTGATCAAAACTAGCAGTTACCAGCTGTACAAGATCAATTTTGATTAAAAATGCTAATTATTGAAAGCTGCTCTGGTATTTCTTCTTTTTCCTACTGTATACTCAACTTATCATTTTCCAGATTATTTGAAAAAAAAAAACAGTATCACAGCTCTGATCCTTCTAAGAGTGAGGGTGGTTATCTCAATGCATATAATTATGGGTGGTTCTTATTTTATTGCCTGGGGAGCAAATGACACTTGTGGGATTCTGTTACTTGAGACCTTTAACAATAGATCTATTTTAATCAGTTATGAACAATATGTCTGTCTCTCACAGTATATCCCAGCTGGTTCAGTCTGGCGTGCTCTGACTGAACATGCTCTGGGTTCCATCTTTCAGTCCCTGGAAGTGTGCCTTCTCTGTAGCAGTGTCTGTGCTCTGGGATTTGGTTCTGAGATCTAATGGGTCCAAATGTGTGGCTTTTCACTGAGGCCTTCAGTGAGTGCAATTGACACCCTTTTTTTTTTGCTTTCATCCAAAATTGGGTTGTTACTTGTTTTAAAATGTTTTGAACAATTTGTAAACCATCTAGAGTTGCTGGGAGTCAGGTGGCATGTAAATGTATTTTATTATTATAACAAATGCACAGAAAAGTTAAATACCTTAGCCATTCGTCTTATGTGAAGTTGAAAACATGTGGTCATCCCTGCTTGATTCAGATGTAGGGCTGCCACAGCGGGGGATGGGCATGCTGTGAGAATGGAAGAATAGTGAAAAGGGATGATAGCCATAACAACATTCTTTTGGCAGAGCTCAAGGCTGAATCGCTGGAGCTTAGAAGGAAGTGACTGGACTTGGCAGTAGTTCAGAACTGAGGTGGATTGGAGAATATAACTTGAGTGTTATCAGTAGGGGCAGAATGTGAGTTTTAGTCTAGAGGGGGTGGAAATACGGGAATTCAGATTCGGGTTTTCCCCCAGATGTGCCAACATGATTTACTCTAATAAATTCTTACTTGGATGGACTTTGTCTCTTGAGTGCTGAATTCAGGATGGAGAGTTTGGTTGAAACGCTCACACGTGTATTACAAGAACCTCAGGATTCAGACCTTTCCAGTCCCTAAAGTGGGAGGGGAAGACATTTAATGGCAGTCTGTTGTTAATATGATTTCCTTCCTGTTGCCTGAAGCAAGTACATTAAGAAAGGATAAAATTTACTTAGGTATACATATAAGAACCAAGCAAGTTTTATCTTAGATGTTTCAACAGAGCCACTACACTTGCTCTGTCCAGGATTTTCTTCTTTGGGACTTACAATCTCAACATATTCCACAGGAGTTTCAAACGTACAGGTGAAACTCGAAAAATTAGAATATCATGCAAAAGTTCATTTATTTCAGTAATGCATCTTAAAAGATGAAACTAATATATGAGATAGACTCATTACATGCAAAGCAAGATAGTTCAAGCTGTGATTTGTCATAATTGAGATGATTATGGCTTACACTCATGAAAAAAACCCAAATCCACAATCTCAGAAAATTAGAATATTACATGCATCAATAAAACAAGGATTGTACATAGAACAATATTGGACCTCTGAAAAGTATAAGCATGCATATGGATTCAGTATTTGGTTTGGGCCCCTTTTGCAGCAATTACTGCCTCAATGCGGCATGGCATGGAAGCTATCAGCCTGTGGCACTGCTGAGGTGTTATGGAAGACCAGAATGCTTCAATAGCGGCCTTCAGCTCTTCTGCATTGTTCGGTCTCATGTCTCTCATCTTTCTCTTGGCAATGCCCCATAGATTCTCTATGGGGTTCAGGTCAGGCAAGTTTGCTGGCCAATCAAGCACAATAATCCCATGGTCATTGAACCAGGTTTTAGTGCTTTTGGCAGTGTGGGCAGGTGCCAAGTCCTGCTGGAAAATGAAGTCAGCACCCCCATAAAGCTCATTTGCGGAAGGAAGCATGAAGTGCTCCAAAATCTCCTGGTAGACAGCTGCATTGACCCTGGACTTAATGAAGCACAGTGGACCAACACCAGAAGATGATATCAACACAGATTGTGGAAACTTCACACTGGACTTCAAGCATCTTGCAGTGTGTGCCTCTCCATTCTTCCTCCAGACTCTGGGTCCTTGGTTTCCAAATGAGATGCAAAAGTTGCTCAGAAAAGAGGACTTGGACTACTGAGCAACAGACCAGTTCTGTTTTTCTTTAGTCCAGGTAAGACACTTCTGACGTTTGTTGTTCAGGAGCGGCTTGACAAGAGGAATACAACATTTGAAGCCCATGTCCAGGATCTGTCTGTGTGTGGTGGCTCTTGATGCACTGACTCCAGCCTCAGTCCACTTCTTGTGAAAGTCCCCAACCCTTTTGAAGGGCCTTTTCCTGACAATCCTCTCCAGGCTGCGGTCATCCCTGCTGCTTGTGCACCTTTTTCTTCCACACTTTTCCCTTCCACATAACTTTCTATTGTTGTGCTTTGATACAGCACTTTGGGAACATTCAACTTCTTTTGCAATTACCTTTTGAGGCTTTCCCTCCTTATGCAATGGTTGGTTTTCTACACAACTGTCAGGTCAGCAGTCTTTCCCATGATTCTGATCCCTACCGAACCAGACTGAGAGACCATTTAAATGCTCAGGGATCCTTTGCAGGTGTTATGGCTTAATTTGCTGATTAGAGTGGGACACTTTGTGCTTAGAATATTGAACCTTTTCACAATATTCTAATTTTCTGAGATTGTGGATTTTGGGTTTTCATGAGCTGTAAGCCTTAACCATCACAATTATGACAAATTATGGCTTGAATTATCTTGCTTTGCATGTAATGAGTCTATTTCATATATTAGTTTAAGTTGCATTACTGAAATAAATGAACTTTTGCACGATACTCTAATTTTTCGAGTTTCACTTGTATTCAAATACCCTGATACCACTCAGCCAGGCAAGCAAGAAGCCTGCAATAATACCAAGCTGGTTGTGTTTTCCATAGTTCATGGTGAAGAATAAATTAGTAGTGAATGAACAATGATACTTTTCATCATTCTATGCCTTTTTTATTTCAGAAAAATAGTTGTATCACAGATTGCTTTCATAAAAGCTCTTTAACAATAACAAAAAAATCATAAACAAATTGGATTTTCCAATGGTGGGAATAAAATGTTGAGAAAAAAAATCCCCCAAAATTGTCCCTTCCCTCCCTGCAAACCAGGAGACAACAAGATTAAATTTAAATATGCAAGATTAGGCTTAGATTTGGTCCATAATTAGAATTACTAACGGGAAAAAAACCAGCCATGTATACTTCTAATATAACATTTTCTGCTCTGTACTGTCATTTGTAGAACAATTGTAATACTTAATTTCTGAAGAAGGTCAGCAAAACAAAGCCCTTAGAAACAACCCTGATGTAGCTGTGGTTTCAGGATAATAAAGATTTTTTCTTCTGGAAGACACAAAAGAATGTATAGAGGTAAACGGTTTTCCACTTAATAGTATCAGAAACAGAACAAAATGTTAATTTCAACCAGACTGACAACAAATTATCTGCAACCTTCACAATGCATTTTATATAACATGTACAATTTATTTAAAAAACAAAGTCTAAAAAATATAAAAATTGTATGAATAGGACATTTAACTATTTTGCTAGCTGCTTTACCCCATGGACACTTCAAAGAAAAGCCAACCATATGCTATTTCCAAAATCACAAAGATTTACTGCTTACTGAGCTTTGGAACATTTAGATCTCAATATTATGCTACATATCTGTCGATTCATCTAGGCCAGGGATAGGCAAATTCGTGCCCATTGCAACTTCTTGAACCTCGTCATGCTCTCCATTCTAACTTTTTAAAAACAGTTTCAATTTTAAAAAAGTAAAATTGGGAAGGGGGCATACTTTAAAGTGAAGCATCAGCCTCTAACATTATTTGCAACCTTGAGGTCCCATGGGTATTCTGTGACTGACCATATCTAACCTGACACTCATTCTGCAAGCATATGTTTTCAAAATTCCAAACATACTTCGACCCAAAACATTTGCTTATCCTTGACCTAGAGTAAGAAACAAAGGAAAGGCACTATGAGGTTCTCTGCACTTAATCCTGTGTTATATGAAGAACAAATCCCAGAGTTAATGATGTTGCTCCCAACCCAAACAAATATAATTACATTATGAAGAACTATTTTTCCCATTTCTTTCCCTCAAGATAAGATCACTCACAACAGATCTTAAATCGATACAACCTTTTTTAATTGAGTAGTGGGAGAAGCAGAGTATAGAGGAACCAAGTAAGTTAAGATTCAGGCTGTTATTATTTAACTTAGAGTGAGACTAGGCTTACTCATACAAAGGCACCCTTAGGTTAAAATCCCATTTGTGTTGGTGGGTGCTCTCTCTTTACATCCACACACAATATCTACTGAAACAGCAATTTGAAGCAGCAATTAGTGCTGGAGAAGAAAGGTAATTCCCCCTAAGTTATTTTCACTTTTACTGTAACACCAACATCTTTTATTTTGAGAATGAAAGCACCCAAAAGTAGAAGGCAATTCTCCATAAAAAGTGGCACAAACTGGTGATACCTTATGTATGTGTAACTTCTGCTTAGAATTGCAGTTTCAATGACTGCAAAGTGTTTTTTAAAGGCCCCATTCCTAAATAAAAAACTAAGCATAACATCTAATTCTAGCAACAGGTGCTATGAAAGACGCTCAAAAGCAGTTGCTCAAAAAGTTTTAGAAACAGAATGACACATCCAAAATTAAAACCAAGAGCATCTAGTCTGCTATGGAAATGTTTGTGATATTATGGATTGCTCCGTATTAACAAAGGAGATTCTTGCAGCTAGAATAATTCCAACAATTACACTCATCAAGCAACTACTTATGGTCAAAAAGGCATAGAAACTGAAGCAAAGCATCCAGCAAAAGCTGCCCCCTTTTTGAATAGCTAAACTAGTGCATACAGTATAAATGAACTACAACAATACATATACAAAGAAAAACCAATATGAAAGATAAAAAGGTTGGAAAGGCTATGTGATAGTAAGGCACTTGCACAAAATTGTACTACAATTGAAAATCTGGTGCTGGATGAAAGGAGTTGGGATTAACTGGGTCAGGGTAAGGCCTGCTTGGAGGCTTCTCTGCAGCTTTCTAGAACCAGGTATTTGGGAAACCTAAAGTCTTTTGACTGAGCTTGGTGCAAAGTCAGAAAGCTCCATTTAACTAAGATCAGAATTAACAACAAGCATAAGGAATTCCAATTTAGAACACTGACATAAAAAATTGGTGTAAAAGAAAGCCTACAAATTGCACATATATTGCGTGGCCCTCAAAGCACTCCCAAAAAGATGCAAGTAAAATATTTGGCTAGATTTTTTTTTTTTTTGCATTTTGTAGCTTTGGGGAAAAACTGAAAAGAGTGAAGTGAATTCATGATGTTTCCACAGACTCAAAACATTTAAAAATCAGGGCAATTTTATTACACCCACTATGCAAGATGATCATCAACATGCCATACAGGGCCATGTTCTGGTGGTAGAAGCCATACATATATGTTTTGCAATAGTGGTGGGCTTTTTATTAGGCGCAAGCAATATAGCTATCACATTCACATATGCATGTAGGTTGGCCCACCATATCTGACCTACTTAGCACCATCACTGACCCAGTTTACTCCTTCACTCCTGTTTAAAATGATACAGATGAGGTATATTTAGAACCCAATAAGAGCTAAGGAGTGACAGGCACAATATGGTATAGTTGATTTCAGCTCAGAAGAGCTCTGATCTGAACATTTCAAGATTTTGGTGGGAAGAAAAAAAATAGCTCTCTGTACAGTCTCAAGTAGTGCCAAGCAGCATTAAAGTCCATTGCAAGAGAAGGATAAAAAGAGACATATTATTCTTCAGAGATACAAATATTGTAAGCAGTTTATAGAGTCTTCTTCACCTCTTAAACTCCCCCCAAATTTTACAACTAAGCTATATCCCTGACTCATGAAACTTATCACTACTCATTAATAGTGCACTGCTGTCTGCTAAGACTTGCAGCAATCCCTCTTAACAGTTGATCTAAATGCAAACCAGACATGATCTGGCAGGATGAAACTCATGGCTAATGTATTTGGTTTGGCAGGTCTTAACTTACACAGACCTACTTTAGACACAATAAAAGCATTCACAAAAAGGAGTAGTTGGGTCAAATCCTGGGACACCCAACTACTAAGTATGCATTCTATTGATTTCATTCAATCTATTAATGAAATAGATATTTCTATTCCAAATTATGGCAAAAGAGAATAGAAATCAAAAAGTTTCTTCTTTGTATTATCTGAAAAGCAGTACAACATCGTAAGATGATCCAGTTACACTAGGGCTTAAAACAAGACATAGTCATGAAGCAATTCTGCTGAATAAAGTATGCTTAAGCATACACAAAGGAGAACAGAAGACACTTTTCATTAAAACATTAAAGATGTACAAAGTAACTCTAAAAATTTTGTGTGAACAACCCCAATATTCTTGTAGGTGCCAAATCAACTTAACTAAAAGAAATGTAGGAATGGGTGGCTTCCGAGGTAGATTTTTCACTTTTCAATATCATCCACCAGCTTTACAAATTGCGCTCTCCCCTTTTGGAGACATTATTTCTTCTCTTCTCTCCCCTATCTTTCATAATTGAACCCGCTAAGCAACTGGGAACTAAATTGCCTTCAATCTGAATAAAAACAATCTCCGTAGTTTTAGAAATAAGAACCTATTAGATGCAACTTAGAAAAAGAGGTGCTTGGGAAAATAAATGACAGGTTGCAATTCCATACCACAGTGAAATGGAGTTAACCTCACTGAATTTGCTGGAATTTACTTCTGAGAAAATATGCATAGGAGTACATTTCAAAGACCAAGTATTACTATTCTATTGTGTTAAACATGAATGACTCAAACAACAAGGCTATACTAGCACTTCCTTAAGGTTAACAGATAAAATCTTCAACATAAAAGATATTATCCTCTTGTGAACAAATAAATCACAGTCTTCTCTTCTTCACTAGTAAAAATGCCCTGAGCTCCTGTTTAAATGAATGGAGACACTTTCCCCTTCCCTCAAGATGCTATAGGTTGAGACTTCCTAGGCCAATGAAGATGAAAATCATACTTCACACATACTAAACTGACAGGACAAGTACATTTTCCTGTTTTAGGAAAATTCAATTGTTTCTAAGAAAACATTCCTTCTTTTTTAGGACCAGAAAAGAAAGATAAGAAAGAGGACCATATCTGTCCCAGCCTTCAGAAGGTAGCTAAAGCTACAAATGAAACTTTAACTTTGAAAACTGAGCATGATAAATCACAAAACAGATCAAAAGCAACTATCTGTATCTTTCCATCGTGTTTTGAAAACCGGACAAATCCTAACCATTTTACAAAGCTTACTGAATGTGTAACATAATTACAGAATTCAGAGTAGAGGATGCTCTTTGAACAGGACTGAAACTGCATTTCTTTCCAAACCTATCCTTGCAAGAGTGCATTTTCTAGAGAAACAAGAATTTACAGTCCCCCAAATCTACTTCTAGAACCAAATTTCATCATGAGTTGAAGTTGTAATCTCTCCAAGTCAAAAAAACAGATGTAAGGAAGTGAAGGAGAAAAAAGGGTATGTTGGGAACAGGGTTCTTTAAAAACCCACATTTCTGGGGGCATGAAAACAAGCAAAACCCTTTTAGAATTGCACAATAACAGGACAAGGAAAAGCTTTTGGTGTTCTTAAGCCTCTCTGTCAAGGATGAAGGCCTTTTGGTTATTGCAAAAAGAGACAGAGACAGAAGGACATAGGGATGGGGGAGGAGAAAGAGAGCTTAGTTCACTCTGTGGGCACATCACTTGAGGTGGAGCATTGTGAGGACAGGTGCTTCTTATTTCCAGAGTCCTCATTCTTGCACCTCTGTCTCCTCCTCAAACATCCCATGTCAGCTGTGCTTTGGCTCTACGGAGACTTGAGTTTCTTGTTCCGTGGTGAGGTACCGTTTTCTGCTTTTACTACTCCATTTTCATGATAACCTGTAATGGAGAGTGGGGAAGGGGAATAATAATGAGAAATTTGTTTTAACAGATTGGTTTCTCTATCATGTTTCTTGAAAGAGAGAAAGTGGTAGCTGATAAGAAGCTTCCAGTAAGGTCATGGAGACACAGTCTTCTTTAGAACTATCATGTCACCTCATTACCCACTGCAGATTTCCACAACCTTGTGTTTCCCAGATGTGTAGGACTGAATTCCCTAGAATCTTCAACTAGCAGAGCTACTGAGTGAAATCCCAGTGAAAAAGGCTTCCTTGCATAAACCATAACACAATAAAGTAGACAGAAGAAGCATCACAGGAAGTATTTCTAGCATAGCAGGGCATTGATGCTGCTGCTGAACCAAAAAGCTTGAGTCAGCGTAAGTCCCTTTTTTGCAGACTTTAATTCAATAAAATATTTGCATATTGATATGAATTATATTGTTCATCATTGCCCTTTATATGTATAATAAAAGTAAATTAAACTATATTGCATATTCATGGAAATAATACTTTGAATGAAATGCACACACTTTGGTGCTGGATGATTGGGTGCAGGTCACAGAAGGTCCATTGCAAAGATGATATTCAGCAGGTTCTAACCAGTTCTGGAGAACCAGTAGTGGAAATTTTGAGTAGTTCGGAGAACTGGCAAATCCCACCTCTAACTGGCCCCGCCCCCATCTATTCTCTGCGTCCCGAGTCCCAGCTGATTGGCTGGGTCTTCTTTTGTTACCCTGCACAAGAGAACGGAGCTGGAAAGCAAATTAGTGGAGTGGGATGGTAATGGAGATTTTGCAGTATCTTTCCCCTGCAAAGCCCACCAAGCCATGCCCACTAAGCCACACCCACAGAACTGGTAGTAAAAAAATCTGAATCCCACCACTGGTCCATTGCTTAAAGGAGACATTCCCTCTCCCCTGCTCCCAAATCTTTAATATTTTTTCCTATGTAGGAAACTCGGTTCTTGTAACTTTTCATTCTTATTAAATAGTTTCATTAAAGCATTTAATTAAAAATCTACTTCCCAATTACTTATTTTAGTCCATCAACATTTAGCAAATGAACTGATTAATAAGAGGCATTCTACAGCTTCAGTACATGGTCAATCGAGCCAGATGCTCACCAGATTCCCTTTTCATTGTCTTTACTTGCTGTTTGAAGTGGACAGTGGCTGGAACCCTTTTTCTAGTGTTCTGTTCATTCCAGTATTCACGCCAGCGTCGCAACTGGAAATGGATGAAGCGCCACATCATCCAGGCCTGTGAGAAACACACCAGAAGCAACACGCCCATCCTACGAAGAGGTAAGGCAAACATATTTGGAATAAGCACATTTGGATCTGGCCTGTTCTATGGTGAGAATCATCACTACATGCAGTCACAGCTCCTTCAGGGGTGAGCTACGGGGCATCTGGGGACCCCTGGTCACTCTTCCTCAATGATCATTTGATCAGTCCTCTGTTAACTGAGAAACAGGGAAGAGATGGCTGTTCCTCTGCTGTTAATGGCCAGAGCAAGTGATCCTATATTAGCATTACAACTTTTCCAGGGAAATAAGCATGGTCAGCAGGAGGGATGGTAAAGCTTTACTGCAAAAGACAAGACCAATTCCACAAGTTACCGTAATTTAACTGTCCTGAAAATGGTTTTCTTTTTGGAACAACTTAAGGTGAGAGAAATAGAGGTTGGCAAATCCCAAGAAGCCAGGTCTTCTACAGTCTACTTGTATATTGGTTAGCAGGATGTTTGTTTTGCTCTGCAACTATGCACAAAATCTTTAAAATATGGCAGCAGTCTTTATTCAGATGCTTCATTGCATAACAAATTTCAAGCTTATTACTTTAAAAGAAATTGTTTACTTAGAACATGAGTTCTAGAATAATATAATTGTTATATTATATCACAGCTTTAGTCCTATTCTTCACATTCATTTTTGTATGCAATAAAAACTCAGGAATGTAACAAAATAGTGCCCATTTGATTTTTATGATTAGTCAATCACAGAAGATTGGGCTGGGTTATGGGAGATTTCGTACCTACCACTTTCTAGAATCTGTTCTTTACATCCCTTCCTATTTTGTATTAATCCTGGTTAAGCATTATAACAACATGGATGCTACAAAGCAATTTTCCCCTAGCCAGGATTGCTTTGTTCCATCAGTTTTAAAACAGTAGTGAGGAGGGGATTCCTCAACAAAGGCCAACTCCTACCAACAATGGTGTCTTGTACTAGTTGTACTAGTTAACAACATTAAAGCCATCAAGGCAAGAGTTTTTACGAAAGAAGTATGTACAGAAGAAGAAGCAATAATGCTGCCACTTTTCCCCATTCTATTTATCACGAGTAAGCAATGTGAATAATTACATCTATTCTAAATAAACAGAGAGGTGAAATGACAACCCCCCTTTTTTTTCCTAATCATCAATGCCCCAAGCCATCTTTCTTCAGCATCCGGAACTCATTAAAAACTTACCTGAAAAGCAAAGTGTTGAAGTTTCCTTTTTCAGGGTTAAATGCCTGGTTCTCCACTCGAGCCAGCCCAAAGCCAATGACCAGCACAGAAAGGGTGAGGGTGAAAAGCCGTGAGATGACAAAAACTACTGCCCATGCATTAAACCTTATGAAATTGAAGGGGAAAAAAAAATTCTTGCATTAAAATGTGTCACATTTCACTTTATAGCAACTGTCACTGCGCGCTGTTCTCTGGAAGATTGTCAAAGGAGATCTGACATATCAATCAGAATGCAGATCTTCTAGTAACATTGAAAGCTGAGGTCAATCATTTCATTTTTGATAAACAGATTTGCATCAAGTATTGAATGTTTCAGACAAAATAATGTGTTGATTTAATTCTTTATCCTCACAAATTGAAACTGGGAATCTAAGATTTTTCCTACTTAGTAGAAAAAGGAATGTTATTCCCAAGCTAACAAGCCATCCATCACATTCAAGTTATGTTAGCAGTCACTTTATTTTAGCAGTAAAACACGATACAGCTCATTAGAACACAACCCAGCTCCAGGATTACAAAAAGTTTATGGTGAGAAGGTTTGGCCTAATAATCCAAAGTTCATCCAAGAGCACTTACAACTTTTCATTGTTTTCATCCGTGAAATAAAAAAGGCGAGCCATGTGGAAGAGGAATTCAGCAACATACTGCAGTAGCAACAAGATTAGTCCCAGGCGTGTGAGGCTAGAGACAAGGAGAAAAAACGTTGCATGCTTGTTGAATTTTCTTCACAAAAACTTATGAGTGAGCAAAACCAGGTATGGATGATGGACAGAAGCGTTAATAAATCATATTCTCACCCTTCCCTTACAAAGTCCATCAATGAATCCAGATGTGTTTTATCGAACACCTGTAACTCCCAAATGAAAATAACATGTGCAATATGGACCAAAGCCTATGGCATTTGTTTCTGAAAATGCTTACATTTAAAAAAAATGTAAAAAATTGAGATTGGTCCAAAGTTACTCAGGCAGCTTTTGTGCCTAAGTCAGGACTGGAACTCATAGTCTCCCAGTTAACCTGGTGCATTAAGAAAAGTTCTCTGTAAGACTTACTTTAAAAGATAAGCTCCTGATATATGCACCAGATAAAGGGTGATGTATTGCAGCTGACGTGGAATTTCTTCCTAGGAAAATAAGGAAAATTCAGTGCTAATTTTAAGAATATAGGAAAGTGGTTGCATATATCTGCATTATCTTAGGTTGCTGCCAAAGCAATTGGAAATTAGAATCAGGATTATTCATAAGCATTCATTATGGCTCCATTTTCAAAACCTTCTGTTCAACCTGATACTGTAAGTTATCATGATAATATTATAGAATGGAGGGGAATGATTCTGTCTGGAAGGTTGGTTTCTGTCTGAGCTATAGGAGCAGGGGAACCAGCTTCCTGTATTTTCTGCCACACTGGCAGATTATGCATTTATTTAACCAAGTTGCTAACAGACGAATATCAGGTGGAGGAATATCAGGTATTCTGTTGTAGGTGGAGAAGTGGTCTTATCTGGGGAAAGTAGAGTTTTGTTACAGTGAATTTGAGGGTAATTATTTCAGCCTCTGAAACATATCTTAAAGTAAGAGTGAAAAGAAAGCTCCTTGAGTTGGCACTCACCTTTCGCACCTTCTGGAAATATAATTCAGGCAATGTATGCAGCCAATAGGACAGCTGACAAAGGTAGAAAAACTTAACCTGGAACCTAGAATATAACAAATATGAGCAGTGAGCAAACAGTTACATATTTCTTCTGTTCTTCCTACTGTATTATGAACATCCCTTTAAGAAGCAGCCTACTGTGAAGTTATTTTGGGAAACAGTAACATTTCCAAATTCACTTTGGAATATAACAACCAGCATCAATATGTAGCATCCTACAGCAGTTGGTAATATCTATTCTACTCCCAAATAATTAAATTACCAAGCACCAGTGGTGTTATTTGCACCATAACTTCTCTCTATGATGAAAACAGAAGGAAAACAAGCTATTTTTGCTATTTGTATGCAATACCCCACTGTATTTTGATTCCACATACGGAGAAGCATATATCCACATTATACTATTGTACTGTTCTGATCCAACCCTGTTACCAGCAAGAAAATCTCAAACAAACGCAGCAACTCAAACCTTCTCAGCTTTAATCTACAAATAACTTCTTTGTAGATGAAAGATAGCTTGCAGCCAATTAGTCCAACCAGAAAAGCCTTGGCAGAATTCTTCAGATAAACCGGAGTCTCCACACACAAGGCTGGGTCCTCAAAACGTTTTTGCTTTCTGCAAAAGCAAAAACCTTTTGAAACCAGGTTTATATTCCTTGGAGGGAGGAGCCATTATGTTGCATCCTTACTCCCGAGTTGCCTGTGCTGCTCCAGCTGTTCTCTTCTACAAATCATCCTGCGCTCACGTGCACTTGGCACAGGCTCCTCAGGAACCTCCTCATCACTGCTGCCAGCACCTCACAATCGCCGAAGGCAGCAGTCCACTCCCTAATGGTCCTGGCCCCTCATCTGAATCATCGCTCTCCTCAACCATCTGCACCTGCTGCCAGCTAACCACAACATGTGCTTTCTCTAGGAAGAGATAATAGTTTCATGCTTGAACAGGTTGGTACCTATGTAATGGGAATGGCTTTTGCTAGACATCATAAACAGGAATTAGTGACAGGCCAATTTTAATTCAATGCAACTAGGAAGATCTTACTTCTGTTTTCTGTTCTGAGAATTTTCTGGACAAATTAAAATCTTTCTACCTATCTGTGGAATATGAAGTAACTTAATGACTTTAAATACTGCTGCCTCCACCCACAAAAAAAAGATTAAAGTCCTTTTAAAATGTTTAAAAATCCTTGAAGTATACAGAGAAATGTTCATAGCAAGAGCTTCAGATGTGGTTGGAGGGCAACTTGGCTCCCTGGATTTTAGGATTTAATGAAAGGATTTAATGAAAGATTAGAGAAGTCTATTAAACCATAGAGATTGATTTCTGAACTAGGCAACAAACATTTCTCTCTTCTTTTCACGCATAGTAATTTTTTTCAAAAAATGTAATGCATGCTATGGCCCTTGGCATCTGGTAAAATAATAACCAGAAAAAATTACCAGAATAATAATCAAACAAGGGAGGATTACAACCAGAAGACAACACCTGTAAAGTTCTTTGCTTGCACTATAAAATAAAATTCTTATTTGGAGCCAATGGTGCTCTTTGTGAAAAAACTAAAATAAACATGAGACAGAGGGGGAAGGAGGGAGGGAGGGAGGGGGAGAAAGAGAGAGAGAGAGAGAGGAGAAATCTCCAGTCTTACCCAGCTATGTCAAGTGTCTGTAATTGCCCTGTGTTATCTTTCTACCCAATACATCTCCTGTTCCTCTGAGAAACATGAGGTGCCTCCTCACTGCCAGGCAGACTCTGCATCTCTTAGAGCTGGGAATATCTTAGTTCTCCTTGAAAAAGCTAGGTTTGTGCTTGCAATCTTGGCATTGTTCACAGGAGGGAGCTATGAGATTGCTTTAGAAGCCCTGAAGCCCTGAATGCCCTATTTTTGCCACCATTACTCACTGCTGACCTCAGATAACCAAGAGGAAGGAAGTGGTTTTGTTCAGTTGTACAATGGTTATGCTGTGGCTCTCTTGAAGAGTAGAAATAAAAATTACCAAACCATTAAATACTTACGGGAGATGAATATGAGGGTAGCTTTCCCACAGACTTTTGGGGTTTGATAAGTATCCTTCCTGGAGAGAGGAAGAAAATCAGAGGAAGTCAGCAGCCATCTTTGCTGTAATGACCCTTATACAAATTATTGTCGCTCATGATAAAGTAATCATCATCAGTCCTGATAATCATGTAGCTGTTTTCAAATAGTTCTTATGAACTGGTTCTTAAAATCTCCCATTTCCTCAGAGGCAGAGCCCCACAGACTCTGGTGAAAGAAGGACTTGTAGTCTCCAGCTGTAGGCTGGGCTGCTCATGTGGGCTCCCTTACTGGCTGCCCGTTTTTTGCCATTACTGTGGCAAGGGATCAAGGCAAATATGGGAATCCCAAGGGCAAGTTCCAGAACAAGACTCCAGTATGTTGGCCAAGCTGAAAG